>OX621210.1:7788997-8988997 GCA_951640565.1 Petrophora chlorosata
AAATAGCTCTAATACATCGTTTTAGGGCTATAAATGCCCGATTTAAATCCACAAGCCAGGATCTATGTATGTATGTGATCGTTGGGCGTATTTATTTATTACTTATTTATTTTGTCTAGCTCTGTCTACGTCCTTGGTTCTGCTAGATAGTAATTTATCTACAGAAAGAACATACTGTGAAGAGTACCTAATTGTACCTAGATATTAATCTTATTAAGAGGGAACGGCACGCTGAAATTTTCATACAAAAAGAGAAAACGTTTTTCTACCCCTAAAAATTAACCAATTTCGATGAAATTTGGACATGTAAGAGATGTTATCATTATTGAGGTTTGTAGGTTTTTATTTTTTCGATAATTCCTAAAGAATTTAAATAAATGGACACAAAAAACTAGATATTGACTCGAATTTTTTTTTTGAAGTTTGGAAGCTGTTTACTTTAAAAATAGATATAAACATAGAAAAAAGAAAACTTATACACCTAGTTTATTCTCCATTTAAGAAATTGAGATCAAAATTACCAAATTCGGTTGAGATTTAGTGTGGTAGAAACGTTTTCTCCCGAAACGCAAATTTTAACAAAAATCTGAAGTTGATACGAATTTAGTTACATTATTATTATTATTATTTAGTTAATTAATTTACGCATTTTCAGCGAGATCGTAAACCATCATTCAAATACCTAGAATAAATTTCATCGATATGTGACCTTGGACTTCGAAGATACATTGAAGTCAATTTTTGTTTTTTTTCTAAAAATTAATTATAATACCATCACCTTAACCATTGCCTTTTTAATATGAATCTGAGTATCGCAAGCTCCCGGGGCCACACCCAACTGACCTATATCAGAATTAATGTGTTCGTTTGCAATCAGACATGAGTATCGTCCTCATACTCATCTACTCTGACAATCACATCTAAAAATACTCTTAAACTTTCCACGCAATAACTTAAACCAACATATCTCCATACATCATAGCGGCCAATAAAGTACTTTTCCATGCAAATTTATTCAGGGTCCGAGTAAACTCCCAGTAGTGGGCCCGTGGTCCTTTTGGTCCTGTTGCCTATTTACCGTCGACGTATCGGCCGAGGACAGCGCGTGCGCAGTACTAAATAACACTGTCGCGCTAGCCTTTACACTCGCCGCCGGGACGGTCGCATGCATTAGGGAGGCAGGAGACTTTCTGAAACAATGAACACTATGACGCAGGCTTCTGTGTTTTTGTTTCAAACTTTATAGTGAACTAGTTTTACACTCACATCTCTTGTCAGTATAAGTAAGTCCTAATCCTATGTAAGACCTATGCATATATTCCTAGCCCTCTCTTATCTCTAGTCATCTTTCTGCCGCTTATAATCGTAAATGGCTTCTTTTACAATCTGTTTTCTAATAACAGCTAAAGACATACGGCTGATGTAGCCATTTCAAACCATTTGATAGCATGTGATCTTGTTTTCTACGAGTAGTCATGTAACATAGCATTGAAAACCTACCTGTATCTGTACCTACCTGTATTGTGTAACCCATCAAAACACACCGCAGCAAATTGTACTGTAACTGCGATAATTAACTATCTTCTTCTTCGGCCTAAATTCACTTTGCAAATTAGCAAAGCCATATAATATTTAATAGTACAGAAGGCTCCCTTCGTGATGACATTTAAATAAATAGCGACTCTCGCAACGACGAAATAGAGTGCAATTTAGCTCGCACAGCGCTGCTACCTAACACAACACCTGGGGCCTTACTCTGATTCATAATTAAGAATCTTCGTTCCGTCGGATGATGAAACAGCGTTATGCAACAAGCATACATGAGAGTGTCCCTTTCAGTCCGCACGAACGAACGAACGAAAGCAACTCAGAGTAGGCCCCTGAAGCATTGCCGATGTGTTGCCGACCCAGTAAGGAGGAGGAGGGAGAGGCTAGCCTCCTGCAGCAACACCAAATCACGTCGATAGTATCCACTTAATACTGAGTCACTGCTTATAAGCATTTGAAAAGTACCCGCGTAAATAAATACTGAATTGTTCTTCCCGCATACTGCCATCCTGCGCCTGCGCCTTTTTGCCCTGGTCCCTATGTATTTCGGCTGCGCGTGTTTATCGTATCATCAGATACGCCGCTATCCGCTGATCGCGCGTATCTGATACAGCCTGCGCGCAGACACGCCTGATTAGCTGATACGGTGATACGTACCTAGTGATCAAAGGAATGAGACTGGTGTGATTGTTGAAACAAATGCCAAAATATCTAGTAAGTAGACCACTTGTTGGTTTCAGTAGCTGAAGAAGTTGCCGAAGTATCAAGTGGTCTGGGTAGCAAACTTATCAAACTGCGCGGTCCGCTTATATTTCCAGACTCAAAATTTAAACGAATGTAAGAAAATGTTTACCTATGTTTTTTTTCTTCTCCCCCTTATAGGATTTGGCTTTTTGCACATCTTGTGCATATGTCAATTTTTTTTTTTTTTTAATTTACCGGATTAACGTGACGAGCTGGTCGTTTGCCGGATGGAAAGCAATACGGCAGCCCATAACAATAACAGCACCACCCAGAACTTTGTTTTGCAAAATCCTGCGCGGCGCTGCACTGCGCTCGTTACCCTGAGACAATTAGCTGTTGAGTCTCATAATGCCCAGTAATTTCGCTGGCAGTAGTTTCGATAGAGTTCGGTTTAAGGTTGAGGTTTACTAGGGTACTTTGTAATGTAATGTAAAGGTGGGAAAACATTTCCACTACTATAATTATTCGCGGAAATCAGAGCAATAATTTAGAAAATGAGGATCAGGGTAATTAAGTAACAGTAAGTAATTTACGAATGTTATAATACAAAGGTACTGTTTTTTTCTTCACATAATGTACCTATGTAACCTTGTTAAGGTAAAGAAAAGTCATGTAAAAAACACAGGACGATCGATGGCTTCAAACAGCACACCAGCACAGACAACAGCCTGGAGGTATCAAAAAAGCACAGGATGATTGATGGCTTCAAACAGCACACCAGAACAGACAACAGCCTGGAGGTATCAAAAAAAACACAGGACGATCGATAGCTTCAAACAGCACACCAGAACAGACAACAGCCTGGAGGTATCAAAAAAACACAGGACGATCGATAGCTTCAAACAGCACACCAGAACAGACAACTGCCTGGAGGTATCAAAAAAACACAGGACGATCGATGGCTTCAAACAGCACACCAGAACAGACAACAGCCTGGAGGTATCAAAAAAACACAGGACGATCGATGGCTTCAAACAGCACACCAGAACAGACAACAGCCTGGAGGTATCAAAAAAACACAGGACGATCGATAGCTTCAAACAGCACACCAGAACAGACAACAGCCTGGAGGTATCAAAAAAACACAGGACGATCGATGGCTTCAAACAGCACACCAGCACAGACAACAGCCTGGAGGTATCAAAAAAACACAGGACGATCGATAGCTTCAAACAGCACACCAGAACAGACAACAGCCTGGAGGTATCAAAAAAACACAGGACGATCGATGGCTTCAAACAGCACACCAGAACAGACAACAGCCTGGAGGTATCAAAAAAACACAGGACGATCGATAGCTTCAAACAGCACACCAGATCAGACAACAGCCTGGAGGTATTAAAAAAACACAGGACGATCGATGGCTTCAAACAGCACACCAGCACAGACAACAGCCTGGAGGTATCCCGCTGCAAGAGTTCAAAATAAAATGCTGTTGTCTGTGATCATAATTTTGTATTACAGAAGGTAAATAAATAAATACGCCCAACGATCTCATACATAGATCCTGGCCCCTATCTACGGAACCAGGAACACAACACCCAGACACGAAACATATGCTTGCGCTTTTTTTCTGTGCACAAACATTTATCCCGTCGCGGGAATCGAACCCTCAATAATAATAATAAATACGCCCTACGCTCTCATAAGATCTCCTGCATCTAGGGAACCAGGAACTATGAGGACCATGGTCTTACAACACCCAGAGACGAAACAAAAGCTTACTGCTCTTTTTTCTGTGCACAAACATTTATCCCGTCGCGGGAATCGAACCCTCAACCTCAGTGATGTATGAGATTTGAGCCAACCTGCCCAACCACTACACTACACTACACAGGCTGTGAGGTGTACCTAACTACCTCATAATAAGTGTTGCCAAATGTTTGAAAAGTTATTCTAGCTGCCAAGACTGTATCATAAATATCAGAAGCTTCAACTACAAAGTGGCTACCGCAAGACATCTCATTTTCCAACTAAGTACAAAAAGAAAGAAAAATGTAGTTTATTTAAAATTTCATAGCTTTTTCTACGCCCCTAACACCTTTAAACTTTTTAAAGCTTATTATTAACTAAAGCTCAGGTTTATTGCAGTTCTTAGTTAGCCACAAAAGTCTGTGCAACTCAGCTTTTAGAGCCAGTATTGTACAAAGTAAGCAGACAACTTTAAGTGAAATTGTATCTTATATCCAAGTGTTGGGGCTCAATTTTGTTTGGTAGGAGATGAGATAACCATTCAAACATTTACAAATTAAGGACTCCTAATGGGGTATTTAAAAAAATGTTTAATTGTGATGCGAAGGATTTGTGTGGATAAGTTTTAGAAATATTTTTATTACAACCTAATAACTAGAACGAACCTAATAAAGGAAATATCTAGTTTAACTGAATATATTATATTCAGCGGATTTGAGATGAATTTCCGTAACGTCATGCCTGATTTTTATCGCCTATTATGTATTTTTCTGAAATTTATGGATTATAAATTCATGAAGAAGAATTCAGTTTGTGAAGATCTTTAAATGAGCCGTGTATACTTGGTTCTTATAACAATATCTGGTTGTCATTGAATTGTTGATATTGAATGTCCACACGATCCAATTGGTCCACCACTAGGCATGTGAAAATCAGTAGCCACTACCCAGTAAAAAATGTATGGACCTAGCTAAGAGATTCATTGCGGGTAATCGTTTCCGGTTTGCGTATCTGTCCCATGCAGTTGACCGAACAATTTTAATAGCTGTGCGTAGCGGTTGCATGTTGTGATATTTTGTACTATGATGGCTAAACGTAGTGGTTATATCCTCTCTGGAAGGCACATTCCGGCCCCGTTGCGGGCACGGTGCTATCTGAGCTAGCTAGGTACTTATTACTCTTTAGTTAGATTGTCCACACCATCCTCACGGTCCCCCGGAGCCATTCGTTCAGATCTGGATCTGATCGTTCAGGAAGGCACAAGGCGGGCACGATGCCATCTGCACTTATTTGTTGTTAACCTGCTCTAAGGACACAGATGGCTTATCTGTGTTTTACACTTTAATTAATTGAGGAACGAGATGCCAGATATAAGTTTACGAGCGTTTTTTCGAATGTCTTCTGCAGGTTTTCAAAGGATTTTACCACCCAGTTGAGGTATCCGGGCAGATTTGGTGGCTTTAAAATAAGATTTTCATAAATAGGTTTTTATCAAATCTCTTGACAAGACTCTACATGATATATTAACTTGAACCGAGAAGTATAAATAAAGTACAATTGAATAAAAAATTGGCCATGCATAATACACATTTATGTTGACACTCCCGTCTCTTACAGTTTATTTAAGTCCTCTCCATCCAAAGGTTGTCTGGAAGAGATCGCTTTGAGCCATAAGACCGTCCATTGCAAAACTTTAGTTTTTAAGTTTGTTATTTTTCTTTTTGTTATTATGTTTTCTGGTGGTGAAACAATAAAGAGTTATCTAATCTAATTTATAGTAATAGTAAGTAAGTATTTTTCTTAAAAATGTACCCTATTGCAGCTAGCGAAATTACTGGGCATATGCAATGCAGTCCTACGCAGTGCATTTTATAGTGTTAAAAGTCTGGGTGGCTCTACAATAACAATTGTTATGGGCAAGCGTGGTGCTTACCATCATGCGAGTGACTAGCTCGTTTCATTACTCAGTTCGATAAACAAGTATACGTTTTATCAAACAAAAAAACCGACTTCAATGTATCTTTGAAGTCCAAGGACAAATATCGATGAAATTATATGGGACCACTTTGTAGCTAATTAACTAGCTATACTGAACCCAACGCAAAAAAAAACCAAATCGGTTCATGAATGACGGAATTCTGAGGTAATAAACATAAAAAATAAAAATAAAAAATACAATCGGATAGAGAACCTTCTTTTCTTATGAAGTCGGTTAAAACCCAAAGAGTTCCAGGCGTTCAAGGTCTTCACAGCATATTCACAGGATACCATCAACTACCATCAGTATCAATTCCTCAGCCACTTCGTAAATTCTAACCTTCAAAGACCACCGCAAACTTTAATTTCCGCACATAGCTCCAAACAGAGCCTAGGGTCCAATAGCTGGCGGCATAGCGCAATAAATCAAGGAATAGCTGAAATAGCCGGTAGAGGTCGCGGCGTGACTCGCAACAATTAGCGATAGGACTAATTAAGCTTAATTATTTATAGGAAATGTGAACAGAGTTTGCTAGAACTTAGTTTTGTGTTTTATGAGCGTGGGGTTTATTTAGCCGCAAGTTCTTATTTAAAAGCACATATATATACCTAGTTACTTATGGGCAGGCATAGACGTTTCACTTATTTTTTGTCTGATGCACGACTTATTGGGAATGGGCATAAGCATTAGAATATATTTTGTACCAAAAAAGAAAAAAGCCCGCGAATTTTATAATATTCCCTTTTTTTAAGTTCGCCTGTTTGGGCTGACTGAAGTCTCTAGGAGCATACCTTAATTAGTTTTTATTTCTTAGTAAGTCTTAAGTCTTAAGTAGTTTTTATTTCATAGTTTGAAAACATTACAATGCTTTCTTTCTTATTGTAGTCAAAATCAATGCCATTCGTAGTGCTTCAATAAAGTGGTGGAACTTTATTCAAGCCTTCCATGGAGTTTTTGGGAGATCTTGAAAAGCAATGTTTTCCCCTATTTTGTTGCATTTGCCTACACTCGTGCACTTTTACAAAAACATAATGGCTAATATTCCACCGGTATTACACATGATCACTCGAAATAACACTCGTTTGGAAAATAAAACAAAATCGAACTGTGTCACTTTTCACTTCCCGCCAAAAAGCCTTATACTGTTCCCTATTTCCCGCCAAACACATAATTCATTCATATTGCATGGCAAAGGTAGGCAGCTCATACAGCCTAGCGCTCGGCTCCGGCGGTGGCGGCGGCTGCCAAGCGTATTTATGCTAAAAGGGTGCGCGGCTCGGCCCTTAATAAACAAATGACGCGCGTACAGATTTAAAGCCCAACGTCGCAATTATTTTGCTATTTCAGCCGGCGAAATTGAAATAAAGCGTAAACGCCGCCTCGGTGTGCATTTTCGCAGAAACAGTTTTAAGCACCACTCATGAGGCTCTCGTTGCTTCTCTACATTTATAACTGACCATGATTGGCGATGATTTTCGATACTTAAATCTTAAAGGAACTATTATAATGCTCATCCCTTCGACGATAAAATCTAATAAAAGCTCCGTTACGTAAGCGATGCAAATGCGTTTGAGAATTTTATTACTAAGTGGACATAGCACCTTATGAAGTAAAATTATTTTTTTACAAGTCCCCTTAAGTCTTTACTGCTCGCGAATGTAGAAAAGAAAACAAAAAAAGACAAGTTTCGTCACAAGCATAATCTCAAGCCAAAATTATATTTCATACAGATTCCTGAAAGTACCAGGAGCGCATACGCATGGAAGCGGTCGCCGCGAGCTGTCACTGCGTGGCCGAGCGCACATAAATCTGACAACGACATTCTTTGCGACCGATGCCGCCACCAGCCGGCTTCTGTTGCCCTGTTCCCGCTGCTTCACTTCATTCCGAGACTATTTTAGGTTTTCATATATTTTGTTGGAGTTTTTGATGGTGTTTGATGTTTTAGGAACCATCTTTTTAGTTACATTTTTTCATAAAAGTTCTGTTTTTACTATGGAGCGATTTCATGAGTATAATTTTATTTGATTTTTAGGTTTAGTTTTTTTATTTAGGGCTGCAATCCAAAAAAATTTGTTAGCTCGATAATAAGAAATTGAATGCTTAGCAATAAGTAAGTATGTAGAAAACAAACAACAATTTATAAGTCACTCTTAACATCAAAATAATTTACAGCCATATTTTCCTTGCTACATCATAAGTTTGAAAAGTGACCAACATTTTATCGAACCTCCGAAGCCAGCTACTGGGTACGATCATTTAAAATGATAAATTGAACGCTCCATCACCGAACCGACTCGTCAAAATGAACTTATTTGTCAAACTTAGATCATTCTGCAGCGATAAAGAAAACAGGAAATTGAAATTTGTATCACTGCCCGAAAATCTCGCGCCGGCCATCTTGGATGCTAATCGTCGCGCGTCTTGATTTGAATATGGAACGTGGTAAAATGGGTTTTCAGCTTTTTTCGTTCTTTTTGTTAGTTGCCAGTTGATGGATTTCTTGGCGGGTGACGGGTTGACAGGAAATGGTTATTTTTCTTAAGCTGCAAGGGATCGACACATACCTACAAGATGGGATACTTAAGGCCCTATTAAAACCCATACCAGTCTTATTGAAAATTATTATTTTTAATATGACTAGAAACGAGAGCATCTTATCGATCCTTTCACGATTTAAAAAGGTTTTACTCGTCAAATAATAGATCAGTTTAACCTTGCAATCGAACTTGCAGAGCAGATTCCCTTCAACAGTCGTAACCTTTGCTTCCTCACGATATTTAAAGCTCAGATAATTTTATTATTTAATGAGTGCTTGCAGAATATTATAAATCTATTTGTGTGCAGGTTGCGGCAATCAAATTTAATGTGCAGCACATAGGAACGCACCCACGCTTCGCCCACGGTGCTAAGGTGACTGTGACGAGGAGCTTTAAGCACGGGATATAATTTCCTATGAATGAGTGGTTATTTGATTGCTTGAATTAGTTTCAATAGAAACAAAACTATGGATCGGTTTTTTAAAACATTAATGAATAATAATTTTTTAAGAAAAAAACCGACTTTAGTGCTGATATATCTTCGAAGTTCAAGGTCGAATGTCCACGTCATTGTAACCCCAGACTAGGCTGGTTGGTATGATTTTTGATCTTTCCATGTCATTGTAGCCCCAGACTAGGCTGGTTGGTATCATTTTTGATCTTTCCAAGTCATTATAGCTTTAGACTACCAGCTTTAGACTATAGATACCAACCAGCCGTTGGTATCATTTTTGATCTCTCTACTTCATTGTAGCCCCAGACTAGGCTGGTTGCTATCATTTTATTATCTTTCCACGTCATAGTAGCCCAGACTAGGCTGATTGGTATCACTTTTGATCTTTCCACGTCATTGTAGCCCCAGACTAGGCTGGTTGGTATGATTTTTTTATCTTTCTACGTTATTGTAGCCCCAGACTGGGCTGGTTGGTATTATTTTTGATCTTTCCACGACATTGTACCCACAGACTTGGCTGGTTGGTATCATTTTTTATCTCTTCATGTTATTGTAGCCCAGACTAGGCTGGTTGGTAGCTGCAGGTTGAATACTAAAAACTACTCTACTGGATACTAAACTTAACTATAAGATTTTAATTAATTAGAAAGATGAAAAATGACATTGCTCGGGCAACTGCGTCTTTGGAATACCGTCCCGACGCCTTAACCGAGCCAGCTGCTCGAGCAACCAAATTTCTTCTAACCTACTATATCGTCTTACCGGGACGATTCTACGTCATCTGTCGTCAATGTTTACATTGATCAAAACTTTACTAATTGTCCTGCGAAAACCAAAACCGTACCCACCCACCGTCTGCAAGCACGATTTTTCCAGCAGATCCACAAACCGATCTCCCGAACAATCAGCATTCGTCAATATTGCTTTGCGAAACGCAGTGCAATAACTTTAAATATTTAATGGATGCGATTAATTAAAAGTGATTTCACACTTCAAATATTCATTTATGTATACCAAGATCTGGTTGTGAGCATTAATCATCTTGAAGCTATCATTTGTATGCAGCGATTGACTCCTATTTTGATAGAAGCAGTCAATCAAAATAAAATTACAGTCAATCAAAATTGTAGCTAAGTTGTTCGGGGGTTATTTTATTATGGATAATTACCTAAGTACCTAATCACTACGTCAAGGGGGCATGGGTTTCTTTGCCTATTAGTTTACTCGTGGTAGGTTTCTTGTATGCGAGAGGCCGTCTGGATAGGTCCTACCGCTTTGGAAGTTATTCTGCCGCCAAGCAGTAGTGCGAAAGCATTACTTACTGTGTTCCGGTTTGAAGGGTATTGTAGCCAGCAAAGTTATTGGGCATATGAGGCATATCTGATGTCTCGGAGTGATGAGCGCATGCAGTGCTATGATGCAGTGCTATGCAGTGCTTTTTATGGTACTTAAAATTCTGGGTGGCAATGCAATTGCTAAGGGCAGACGTGGCGCTTATCATCAGGTGAACTACTTGCTCGTCTCATTACTTAATTCCATAAAAAAACTTAGTCATCTTCAGACCTTTCATCACATGCGGTCGAAAATTAAATAAGTATTACAAGTTATACACTTACTTAAGCACAGAATAAATAATTAAGTCAGCAACATACAATATGTACCTATATGATTTGCCTTCCCTATGATGCCCTACGAAGTAGGTATGATGTAGGTGCGAAGCGAGCGCGAAAAACCTTATAGAGCTACTACCACTACTACTACTACTACTAGCTCTATAAGACTTTTCGCGCACGCTTCGCTCGAGCTTTGCCTTGCGGTTCCGTTCTGTGTTATTCATCGTAAATCATCAGTGATCATGACTTCTTCAGAACCTTTAGATGTATACCTATTCTACTATTGCATATTATTATTCGTTTCTCTTAACTTTTTGGTGCTCGCTAATAAAGATTTATCAGAACTACCTACTCAAACTCGGCACCTAACTCTACATGCGAAACCTATGCAACTAATCATTCTAGTACCTGAAAGCTGAGTTCACTATGTCGTCCCTCGTCAGTTCATTCCCCCCAGCCCGCAGCCCGCAGCCCGCACACACTGCTCGCATCGCTCAGCGCCATCTCTGGGCGGGCGGGGCGCGTCACGCGCGGTGACGTCATACTGCGCTGATTGAGCGATGAACCCGCCACGAGATCATTGCGCGCTGTTATTAGAGCCGGGATTATCCATTCAGAATATAAAATATAGGCTGATGCTTTGTATCATGTAAATAAAAGATAAATTTAGGTAAGTACTTACTTTATACTACTAGTCAGCCTCTGTGGTGTAGTGGTTGGGCAGGTTGGCTCAAATCCGCAACCTCAGTGGTGTATGAACACCACTGAGGTTGCGGATTCGATTCCCGCGATGCTACAAATGTTTGTGCACAGAAAGATAAAAAGCGCAAGCATTTGTTTCGTGTATGGTGTTGTGGGACATCAGTCCTCGTAGTTTCTGGTTCCCTAGATACAGGGAATCCTAGTCAGGGACCAGGATCTATGTATGTGATCGTTGAGCGTATATATTTATTTATACAAAGCCTTGCGTGCGCTGATAGGCTTTTATGCTTATGCAGCTCAGTGCTGAGCCTGCCCCTATTGCTGCTGTTTTTGTGCTGTTAATATTGTTACTTTCAATTATATGTGTACCTACAGTTTGGCAGTAAATAATTTCTCTTATTCTTTCTTATTTGCGTGATCCTGTCTCGGGGTTGTGGAACTTATAACCATAAGTACTTGTTAGGAGTTGAGACATTATTGTGGACGGACACTGGAAACAAAAGAGAAACGCGCTGACCTGTTATTACAAGCATATGGGTATGCTATAAAAGCAGTAGTCAGCTAACTCAAAACGTTCCGTATTTCGCGCACCCGCGCTGCGAGAATATTATTCACATACTGTACAAAACCTATCATGTTCTTTTCTGTGTTCTACAATAATCATACGTTAATTATTTTTAATTTTTTACACTTAATAGATCTATGTTTGGCCACTATCTCGCCTGATGTGAAGCGATGATGTGGCCTAAGATGGAGCACATAGATCTAGAGAGACGGCAGTTGAGCGGCTGCTCAGACCTGTCTCCCCGATGGCTCACCGAACATCATCCCGAAACACGACTAGGTCGCTTGACGGCATGGCTTTGTTCGGTGGGTGGTATTACAAACACGAAATTTTTATTAATAATTAACCAAGATCGTATTGAACACCTAAACTGACCCTTAAACAGCTAAGATTTTGGGGGAGAAGATTCATTGAAGAAGAAAGCCAATAATGTGTGATCAGATATAGAGATTGTTGAAAACATATTATCTACCTATGTTTTTTTTTTGGGCTTAAGGCCCTTCTGTTTATTTATCGTTGTTATTTATTTTGCAACGGTTTTTTCCTTTATTTTTATTCTACTTCTTATTCAAGCTGTTTTTTTTTTCATATAAAAATCTTAAACTTAAATACTATAATTCTTATCTAATAGTACAGATAACAGACAGACATACACAAACTGGTTTACGTGTATCGGCCTATCTGTCCCCTCCACTATGTACAGTCTGCGTCCAACTATAAATCTTTAATTTGCATGTTTTATCTTTTACTTATCTTAATTCTTTTAATTATGATCTTATCTTTTAATCCTAACGTACCCATTTGCCTTTGCTGCCGTGTACAACACACCTTCAGCGTAGGCCAGAAAATGGGTCCGACTGTCGTCATTGTCAATCAGAGAATGCAAATTTTCCTCCCTAATTTGGATTCCCATTCTCCACTCGCATTCCAGTCTCTTCAGGTCATATTTTGGACAATCTATTAAAATATGAAGTATTGTCTCTGAAGACTGGTCATCGCATGTGCAGAACGGGTCCCCAACCAATTTGAATCTATGTAAATATGCCCTGAGTCCGCAGTCTACCTATATGTTATCTGCATTCTTTGCATTGTCTTTGCCGTTCTCTCTCTCTTCTCTATGGTCTGCCCTCCGCGCCATGCCTACTATTTTTAGGTCTGTCAATTTATATTAATTTAACTATAATTAATTTATGTACAAGACTCATTACCACGCAACAATACTATTTTAAGATATTAATACATTATTTTGAAATCGGCTACGTGTTTCCACTGCACTCTGCTTCCCCTGAATCCTTCACAATGGTTATGGGCCCAGCACGCTTTTACTGCGCTCTGTTTCCCCTGAACCCTTCACAGAGATACAGAGAGAGCCTATTGTTGGAGCACGATGAATCTTCAAAAATGAACGATTCGCAAATCCACAACATCCTGTAGCAATCTAGAGGCCGTTACAGCATCGTTCGCAGGCATTTAATAATAAAGAAGAAAGCCTCCAAATCTACGATCGAAAACATACAGTGGGTGTGTTCAGAGGCCGTAATCCAGCTAGTTTGAATATTCGCAGAGTATTAATGTTTTCATAATATTGCGCTGGATAATTTTGTGCCCATTAAGTTTATAGCAAGCAGTTTTGCAAAAGGTTTAAGGACCTTTTTCCCTTTTGTACGATGTTTTGTGTTGTAATTAAAAAGCACGTGTTTAAAACATTCATAGGTATCTTGTAAATCTACGTGCTCCATCTTCGGCCACATCGTCGCTTATCATCAGGCGAGATGGTGGTCAAACGTAGATTTATCACAAATAAAAAAAAACATAATTATTTTTTAGAAAAAAACAAGAACCGACTTCAACACTAAGCTTATTATTATTTATTTTTTTAACGTGCTGAATCAAATTCAATAATATATGGGACCACATCTCAAGTATGACCTACCAAACAAAAAAATAATCATCAAAATCAATTCATAATTGGCGGAGTAATCGCGTAACAAACATACAAAAAAAACATACCGTCGAATTGAGAACCTCCTCCCTTTTTGAAGTCGGTTGGAAATACCGATGCCGATGACAGTAAAATAAGGACCTATACTATCACCCGATTCCATTGTACGTTATTTTTTAGGTTTAAGAAGTTTCTTGGTACTTAGATAAAGAAGAGCTGCTAACAATGGATACATATCAATATAAAATTCAATCAAATCATTTATTGCCAAATATAGTACATGCAGGTGGTAAAAATCTAAAACAACCTTATTTTGTCGCGGCTGGAGCAGACTAGGACCACAGATTTCAAGTCCTACGCGCTCCAGGTTCCAGCGGAAGATGTTCCGCGAAGATGTTCCTTACTCCGGACTTCTGGCCTACAGGGGTAGTCTACCGCCATTATAGGGAATGTAGGCAGAAATTCCTTATAACACATAAGTCTACTTAGTAGCGTAATAAATTATTTAGTTATTGTGTTTTACATATTTTTGTAGATATATGTATATGTTAGTCTGTAAGGTATATATTCTATGGGCCTCTGTTAATTTTACTTTATTGTACTAAAGTACCTAATAAAATATGTATATATATATAATAAATACTGCCTGAAATCAATAAATAAATAAAAAAAAGAGTTCTTTTTATCGTAAAATAAGTCAACTTTTCACTTTGCGGCGCTCGTACGCCAAAACCATTGGCTTAATGAATAAAATGTAGAAACATAAATTGTAGGTAATAGCAGGCATAGCGCACTACGCACTGTAGGTACGAAGCTACAAGTACATAGCCGGACACCGACGGCGGGTCGCGCGTCGTTACACGTGCCGCGTCAGAAGAGATGAGCTATGCGATAGAAAAAGAGGCGCTATGTAGGTTAATATGACTGGTAGGCATGCAGCGCTACGCGAGCTGAATTGAATTTTATTGCGTCATAGCAAGAGTCGCTATTTGTTTAAATTTCTTTGCGGAGTGATACTTTTGTCCCTTAGTATTCTGTGGTAATAGTCTCCAATTTCATTTTGTATATATCTAACTTTTTATCATAAAATAAGTCGGAAAGGAGGTATTTTCAAAAAAACTGCTTTTAGGCGCCATTTTTCCAACATGGCGGCGCGAGCGGCAAAAATACGACGTGGCAAAGTTGAAATTCGGAAAGAGCACATCAAAATCTATAAAATTACCAATTTTCAAAACTCCCGGAAAACTTTACAGATAAAACGTGGTAAACTACCAAATGACTGGACTATAATGTCAAATAGCTTACTAAATAACTATCCATATCTTATCTTACTAAGTAAGTAGGTACCTATAAGTAGGTATACAATATTTTGACATTTATTTTCTCATTCGAATTTCGTTATAGGTATTTATTGCCTTTATTATTACCTATAACATCATAAGGAAACCGGCAAGTAAAATCACAAAAATTCAAAGACAATGACATTCACCAACCCGCACTGGGCCAGCGTGGTGGATTATGGCCCATACTCTCTCTATGAGAGAAGGCCCAGAAGGGGTGTTCCAGCAGTGGGAACGTGATGGACTGATAATGATGATGATGATAATGTTTTTTGACTCCGGGGTAGAACCACAAAGAAAATCAAGAAAACTAATAAAAAACTTGTGAAGAAAAGTACTTGTTTGTTCTAACAGGGATAGTTCAGCTCCACCTGCGTCGGTAGCTTTTAACACTCTTCACTTGTGGCAGGTCTCTCGTACGCGAGAGGCCGTCTGGGTACGTACCACAGCTTTGCCAGTTATTCTGCCGCCAAGCAGTAGTGCGCAAGCATTACTGTGTTCCGGCTTGAAGGGCATTGTAGCCAGCGAAATCACAGGGCATACGAGACTTAATATCCGATGTCTCGGGGTGATGAGCGCAATGCAGTCCTACGCAGTGCTATTTATGGTATTAAAACTTCTGGGTGGACCTGCAATTTTTATGGGCAGGCGTGTCGCTTACCATCAGGCGAACGACTTGCTCGTCTCAGTCAGGCGCATAAAAAAAAAGGTTTGGCCACACACCCACACGAGAGAGAAGACTTCACAATCGTAGTACCAACATCAACTTTCCGAAGGCGCCCATGCATAAATACCTTCTGCACAGCCCTTATTGAATAATCCGAGATTGCAGATAACCGGCCCATACAAATTAATGCGCTCGAGATGGGTATTAATATAATTAGCTGTAATTATTATCTTGTTTATTGCTCTTTTAAGGTCTGCTTTCTGTGGGAAGTAGGTACAAGCTTCGAAATGGAAGAAATGTTTTGGGCCATTTAAAAAGTTCGTTGATTAAAGTATAAGCTGTGGTATAAGTCGGCCTAGCGCACTCCGCACTGTAGGTACGAAGCTTCAAGTACATAGCCGGACACCATTGAGGAATGCCACTGGACCTCAATGCCGGACACCGACGGCGGGTCGCGCGTCGTTACACGTGCCGCGTCAGAACAGATAAGAGCTATGCGATAGAAAGAGAGGCGCTCTGTAGGTTAATATGACTGGTAGGTGGTAGGTATGCAGCGCTACGCGAGCTGAATTGAATATTATTGCGTCATAGCAAGAGTCGCTATTAGTTTAAATTTCTTTGCGGAGTGACGCTTCTGTCCTTTAGTATTCTGTGGTATAACTAAAAAGATTTTATGGAGACGAAATATATGGTCATAAAATAGGCCACTGATGTGGTTTCATAGTCATTAGTTGTGTATAGGAATCATATGGTAGGTAGGTTTAATAATAAAGTATATAGGTATAGGCACGGTATAGGTATGTTACTAGCTACCTAATTTTGTATTAATAAATAAAATAATTTGATCAATATTATCTAGATCAATTTTTCACATCACGTAATTATTTTTACGTAATTTTAACTAAATATGCCTCCTTATCATAGAATAAGGGTCGATTCTGTATTGCATTCTCTAAACCTTGTAACTTTAAATTCTTTAAAATCAATGTTTTGGGTATTCTCTTCGAATTTTATCAGAGGGTATTCTAGATTCCGCGTTCTCTAAATTCAAATTTTGTTGAACGGCATTAAAATTAAGTATTTTTACCTAAATTTACGTCAAAAGTGACAATTAGATAGTCGCGCAAAATACGGATTCTCTTAAAATAAATGAAGTTTAGTGGTAAAGAACTACATAATAGGCGTAGGTACCTACTACCTACTAAGTACGTACTAATAGGTACCTGCTAAGTATATTCTTATATTCCCTCCTACATTTTAAATGACATCCCGTTGATCGAATAACTCTCTGATCGCACCATAACGTTTTATTTTAGTTTTTTTCTTAAAAAAGTACGATCAAATTTGGTTTTCATATTGCGAGAACCTCCTCCTGTTTGAAGTCGGCTAAGAAAAACCAGCAACCTTTTTGTTGCAAGTTAGCGCCATCTTGCAGCAAATTCAAGAAGGTGGTTATACTCTGGGCACGTTCCGTTATTCATTTAACTTATTACCGTATTAAAGGTACGTAAAATCCAATGTACATTAATTGTACCGTACGTACTTTAATGCTGATACGTAAATAATTATACATTACAATATAATATAATGTACCAAAACTTTTCTTATATTTTCTATGAATATTCTTTGACTGACTGACGTTATCCATGGAACCTGTCCGGAAAAGAAGTAAAAAAAGGACAACCATGCCAGACTAGAGAAACGGAACGTAATCTAATGTCAATGCAAACAAAACTATGTCAAAAATATTTCTAAATTTTCTGTAAAAACAATTACAAATACCATTGAAAAATTTATGTGTAGCGATCCATGTTCACCCTTTAATCCATTTACCGATAGAAAATCACCGAGATGGCTGAGAAGTGAGTAGAAAATTCAATTTGCCTGGCATCCTTTTTGCTTGTTGTCATTCATACGTGCTTATCAAATAACAAGTTTGGGATTTATTCATGATTTGTTATGTTCTACGTATTTCGCGAGTTGATTTTAGTCCCTAATCATCTTGTCTCCCATTGCTCACCAGGTTTGCAAAGGTCAAGTAATTATAAAGTTTTATTGGCCCCATTTATTAGTTCCGCATTTATCGATAACTACACTGCACTGGCGTAGCTCTAAGTAGAAAGAGTTAACTCTACCTGCAAGTCTTGTCATATAATGGATCTACTTGTTCAATTCTAGGGTTGACCTCAATTAGGTCCGGTGTAGTCCATTGCCAAATTATTTTGGTGCATTATCTATTGCTTTTATCTTGTGTTGTGCGAGATAATGTTCAGTATGATTTGTTATTGTGATCTGAAGATTGTACAGCGTCACTAATTCTGATATAGCCAGTTCTTTTTTGCATAAAATGTTAATCGAAACAAATAACAACAACTGTCTATGTAAGTGCACATCTAGGTAATGATCTGAACATTTTGAATGCAAAAATATGGTAATGTATGAATAAAAATAACAGCTCAGAAATTTTATTACTTGTATGAGTTAATACTTTGTTCTTAAATGGAATAACATTACACATCAGTTGTTAGAGATGGTATTGTGTTGTTAAAAGGCAATATTATGATCATGCTGAAATCTTTACCTATTTAAACCTTAATCGGGCAGAAAAAAAAAATGCTTTCGTGGTTTAAGTGTACGTTCTTGTATCATATGAGATAGTAGTGTACATAAAATAAAATAAAAATTACTGAAACTGAAAATATAAGGTTTTTTTCTGGTGGGAAATTATTTCCCTTTGTCCGATCATGTCTGTAAATTTTAATAGACTAGTAACTTACTCTGACTTTACTTTTGAATTTATGTACCTCGATCCTCAAATAAATGTGTACAGATTTATTTACATAGAAGTGAAGTGGAGGGGTAAGTGAAGAGAAGGTAGTGTGCGAATGAAAGATTGACAAGATGACTAGATTGACAAAGTGGGAAAATAGTTCCCTGTGCCCGATTAAGGGTTAATTCATTTCCTTAAATTCACAATACTAAAGTAGTTATATATATAATAAGGATCAGAATACAAAGATGCATTGAACATTCCCCTTATGCCAAGTAGCTAAATGGCACATAAGAAACATTATGTCAAAACAAATATAATATATTGTAACAAAAGTTCTAAAAAAATGCCCCTCAGTTTCTTGCCGTATATTCTGAGTAGTGGTTCTTTTTCTGATAGGGTGGTAGTCATTGTAATAATTGACATTCATAAGTGCGTCTGTGATGCCAAAACTGAATAAACAACTTTTGAACTTGAACTTGTATAGCCTTTACTGCTTAACTGTGCAGATAAATATCAGTTGTTTATTAATGGTTATATAAGCAGGTATAACAAAGCTTGAAATCTGGTCAACTTATTAGTTTCTTTCCCAATTTGACGCAAAATCAAAAATCAAAATCTCTTAAATCATTTTGGCATCGCAGACGCACTTATGAACGTCAAATTATCACAATGACTCTACCACCGTATCGGAAAAAGAACCACTACTCAGAAGATACGGCAAGAAACTGAGGGGCATTTTTTTTAGAGATTTTGTTACAATTTTTTGGGGTTTTACAATGTTATGTTTCTTATGTTACAGTTGGTTACTTTGCAGAAGTGGAATGTTCCAAGCATCTTTGTCTTCTATGTAATTACGAACAGTGTAGTATGCTCTTCTCATTAGAACATTCTTAACACGTAATTTGAATTTACTTTCTGTGAGCTCCGTTATACAATTGGAATTTTATTATAAAAACATACGCAGTTGCCCATAAAGGGCTTATTCGTTTAATCAGTCTATACCTAGGTACAACAATCCTATCCTTATTTCTAGTGTTTATGTTATGATGGTCACTATTTACTTTGAATTTTTGGAAGTTTTTGCGAACAAGCATTATATTTTCATAAATATATAAAGAAGGTAAAGTTAATATATTAACTTGCTTAAAAAAATCCCTTAACGAGCCACGTGGACCCAACTCGTAAATCGCGCGAACCGCACGCTTTTGTAATACAAAAATAGTATCTGTGTATACTGTAATAATAATAAAGGTAAACCGGAATATAGTTTATGTTCGAACATTTCCGTATACATGTTGGAAAGTTCGTTTTTCTCAGACTATGCTTTGGGCAAAATGTTAAATCTTTAGCCCTTAGGCAAACTAACTAAATACAAACCTTAAATATTCTACCAGGGATTATTCTTTGAGGTGGTAATATAGGCAAGGAAAATAAAATGATTTTGTTACTAGATCTATCTACCAACATCAGCTCATACCACGACCAAATCCACTAAAAAAACAAAAAAATTCAACTACACACAAAATAAAACACATCATATAAACACACCTCCTAAACTTATTTTTAAGTAGCTAGTAAACCTTTTTCTGCTGAATGTTCTAGATCTGCCGAAGCCAGTCCTAGTGAGTCATGCAGCACGCCACAAGATGAGAGGCCGACGAACAACTGGTGGGATAGCTGGATCTCATCAGCTAAGACCAAGGTGCGTAGCTGCTTCTAGAACAGTCTATGGTTCATACAGACTTCCTATCACCTATATTCATCAATGACACTTATTGAAGCACTGCTAAGTAAGGCACAACAACCAATCAAAACTCCCCACGATCAGTTCCTGTGCCTTAGCCAAGTGTTTCAACAAGTGTCGTTCATAAATATGGGTGTTGTTATCATCATCATCATCAGCCCATCACGTTTCCACTGCTGGGACACGAACCTTCTCTCATAGTGAGTATGGGCCATAATCCACCACACTAGCCCAGTGCGGGTTGGTGGATGTCACATGTCCTTGAACTTTTTTGTGATTAATTCGTGGACATGCCGGTTTCCTCACGATGTTTTGCTTCACCGTTTTTAGCAAAAAGTTTAACAAGGTGATGGTATGTCAGTGCTAGACTTATCACCCCAATACAGAATAAAATGGTTGCCCTAATTTGACCACTGCTGATTTTAACTGTATCTGTAATATAGTTAAATGTTATACTAACCTGGCTTAAACAGTTTGATTACGATGGTGTAGAAAATATGATTAGTAGTTTTTATTATTGAAATTTGAATTGCACACACATTTACACACATTTACACCCTCACATATCACCCTTACACACATACACACACCCCCTCCCATACACACACACACCCTCACACAAACACAAACACTGGAATGTGGTTAAATTTTGTAAATTTCTTCTTAATTTCTAATTAGATATATCTTGCATGTGATAATAGAAGACATATTGTAAATATATCCTAACAAACTGGGAGAAGCCACTGGCTACTGAAACACAGTTTCGACTAGTTCAGGAGCCTATGGATTCAATACTTACCTTGTACAGTACATTATGTCAATAAATGATTTTGTTTGAAATCATAGCAATATTTATTTCAACCCGTTGGTATCGCAAGATCAAATTCACATTGACAAGTTTAGTAGAACTTTTAGATTTTTTGTTTAATATTCATGTGCTTAAATGACCAACCCTGAACTACTTTTTACTTGTGATAAGTCTCTCGTATGCAGGAGACCGTCTGGGTAGGTACCACAGCTTTGCCAGTTTTACTGCCGCCAAGCAGTAGTGCGCAAGCATTACTGTGTTCCGGTTTGAAGGGCATTGTAGCCATCGAAATTACTGGAACTTGAGACTTTATATCTGAGGTCTCGGGGTGATGAGCGCAATGCAGTGCTACGCATTGCTTTTTTTGTATTAAAAGTGCTGGTTGGCACTGCAATTGTTATGGGCAGGCTTGGCGCTTACCATCAGGCGTATGACTTCCTCGTTTCATCACACGCCACGTGTAACGACGTGCGACCCGCCGTCGGTGTCCGGCTATGTACTTGTAGCTTCGTACCTACAGTGCGGAGTGCGCTAGACCTGGTTTAATTTAGTTTATCTGAACCATAAATCAAGATATAAGTTATCAAAACTACTCTACAATATTTTCGTGTATCTTTTTACATGCGTAAACAATGTTGAATAACGTAAATGTAAAAGTCGACATATAACTACAAGTACAAAGTGACAGTACTCTGACGTAGGTCATTCACATCAGTGAAAATGTATTATTTAGTCTGAGACTGACTCACACCATTGTCATTTGTATATGTCACCGTAAAATTGTAAATACCGTTAGATTATATTCTATCTTAATCTTTCTCGCGAGATTGTAAACTGTCGAAAGATTGTGAACTGCTTACAATCAAATGTATAAGGGGCAGCCCTCGGTAGATTAGGGCGCGGCGGAGGTGGCCCTTAGGCCACCCCAACGCAACGCCGCGAACATGTATACTATATTCACGTATGTTTATGATTAACAGTTTCACTTCGATAGATTATAATCTACTGAAAAATAATGCGTTAAATTGTAAGCGGTATGTTACGGTTCACAATCTTTTGACAGTTTATAATCTAATGGTATTTACAATTTTACATAATATCAGGCCTAGCGCATCTGCACTGTAGGTAAGAAGCTACAAGTACATAGCCGGACACAGACGGCGGGTCGCGCGTCGTTACACGTGCCGCGTCAGAAGAGATAAGCTATGCGATAGAAAGAGAAGCGCTCTGTAGGTTAATATGACTGGTAGGTATGCAGCGCTACGCGAGTTGAATTTTATTGCGTCATAGCAAGAGTCGCTATTTGTTTAAATTTGTTTTCGGAGTTATGCTTCTGTCCCTTAGTATTCTGTGATAATATACAAACACTCTCTGCGCCCCGCGGTTTCACTCGTGGTTTTCTGGGATAAAATGTAGCCGTTGTCCTTTTGCAGTACCTAAAGTACCTACATACTAAACTTCATCAAAAATCGTTTAGTAGATTGAGTAACAAACATCCATCCATCCTCACAAACTCCTGCATTTATAATATTAATAGAATAGGATATATTTGTAAGCTTTTGTAATGTAGCGGTTGGACAAGTTATCTCAAATCTCATACACCACCTACGTTGCGGGTTCGATTCCCGCTACGGGACAAATGTTGGGGCACAGAAAAAAACGCATTTGTTTCGTGTCTAAGTGTTGTGGGACCATGGTCCTCGTAGTTCCTGGTTCCATAGTTACAGACTTACTTAAAATAATCCTTAATAATATTATAAATGCGAAAGTAACTCTGTCTGTCTGTCGCGCTTTTCCGCCAAAACTACTGAGCCAATTTAAATTAAATTTGGTACACAGATAGTCTAGAACCTGAGAAAGGACATAGGCTACTTTTTAATGCGAAGAAAGGGTTGTAAGGGGTTAAAAGGGGGGGATGAAAAGTTGTATGGAAGTATCGTCCAGTCGTCTATGCAGCGAAGTCGCGGGAAACAGCTAGTAATAATATAAATAATAAACTCTTTATTTCAGAGAATATTAAAGTAGATAGATAGAAAAATTCCTTACACAATTAAAAAATTGAAATTGTCCACTTTTTAGAAGCCAGTTTAAAAAACAAAAAGTAAATACAGATTTAAAAAAATAATTACCGTTTATTTTGTGATTCCAGTCAGCAGAAGTATACACAATGGTGAAGAAAGACCTGGATGAGATAGGAACCGCAGTTAAAAGCGAAGCCAGCCATGTCTTCAACTCAACCAGCAATGTCATGTCGAAGACTTTCAAGGTAAAGTGCTGTGTAAGGTGTAGCGCTCGTGACGTAGCTTGCTAGCCGTTCGTAACAAATCTGATGTGTTAAGCAACGTCGCTGCGGTCTCCACTTGGATGGGTGACCGTTTGTGTGGTTCTAATCGCTACTGTGCTTGCCACAGCAACAACTATGACCATCTTATAATTTTGACAAAGCCTGCGCTAAAGCGTACGACATAGCCCTCGGAGTCAGCCTCTATGGTGTAGTGGTTGGGCAGGTTTCCTGAAATCTAGAACACGGCTGAAGTTGCGGGTTTGATTCCTGCGACGGGAGAAATGTATGTGCACAGAAAAAAAGCGCAAGCATCTGTTTCGTATCAGGGTGGACAATGGCCCTCGTGGATCTTGGTTCCCTAGATACAGGGAATCCTATTTAAGGGCCATGTGATTGTTGGGGGTATTTATTTACTATTTAATTATATCAAATTAAAAAGATGTATTATTTTACAGTTGGATGTACCTGAGTCTCCAGCAAATGTGATGAAGAAGAGCCTTAGCACATTTATCGGTAAGCGTGTTTTTTAAGCAACTTCAAGAAAGTTCAAAATTCAAAAGTTTTTCAATCAGTTTTGGTGTCACAGACGCACTTATGAACGTGAATTATTAGAAGACTACCACCGTTTCGGAAAAAACCATTACTCGGAAGATACGGCAAGAAACTGAAGGGCATTTTTTAGAGATTTTGTTAAAAAAAAATTGTGTTTCTACAAAGTTTTGTTTCGTATGTACCAGGCAGGGTGTTCCATTCCTTAGCTCTTCGCATTATAAAAGTAGCAAAAAGCTTTGTTCAGGCCGGTCAAGTTAAGTTTTTCTTATACCTATTATTCCTGCCCTTGTTTTATCGTCACTTTCTGGGACACCCTGTATAAGTAAGAATTCTTTCTCCATCAGGTCAAGTGAGCACAGTCCTGAACCCTGAACCTGATGATGAAGACGATACCGAGGTCATACTATCCTCGGGAGATACCACGATGTTGTCCACATACAAGGTAATGGCTGTCTCTTTTTGACATGATATAAGAGAGTGAGAGGCCAAGATACTGTGGTTAGAGAGAGTGAGATGCTAAGATACTATGTTACAAGGTAACGTCTGTCTCTTTTTAGCATGATATGAGAGAGTGAGAGGCCAAGATTCTGTGGTTAGAGAGAGTGAGATGCCAAGATACTGTGGTTAGGGAGAGTGACATGCCAAGATACTATGTTACAAGGTAAGATCTGTCTCTTTTTTACTTGATATGAGAGAGTGAGAGGCCAATATACTGTAGTTAGAGAGAGTGAGATGCTAAGATACTATGTTACAAGGTAACGTCTGTCTCTTTTTAGCATGATATGAGAGAGTGAGAGGTCAAGATTCTGTGGTTAGAGAGAGTGAGATGCCAAGATACTATGTTACAAGGTAACATCTGTCTCTTTTTAACATGATATGAGAGAGTGAGAGGTCAGAAACTGTGGTTGAGAGAGTGAGATACCAAGATACTATGTTACAAGGTAACGTCTCTCTTTTTAGCATATAGAGAGAGTGAGATGCCAAGTTACTATGTTACAAGGTAAGGTCTCTTTTTAGAATGCTATGAGAGAGTGAGAGGCCAAGTTACTATGGTTAGGGAGAGTGAGATGCCAAGTTACTATGTTACAAGGTAAGGTCTCTTTTTAGAATGCTATGAAAGAGTGAGAGGACAAGATGCTGTGGTTAGAGAGAGTGAGATGCCCAATATACTATGTTTATTAGGATAACAAATCAAACCGCACTAGGCTCGTGTAACGTCTGTTCTCTGTTCCTCCCTTTTTAACGTTATTTGAGTGAGTGAGATGCCAATATACTAGCTCTTCCCGTCACTCAGTTGTAGAAAAAGCAGATTACTAGCAAAGAAAACATAATGGGCTGATGATAAATTATAAAAGAATTCTAGTTGCTTCCGCATACGAGAGACCTACTCCTTAATAAATACTATTAGTAGGTATTGCAATATTTCTTATATTCTTTATTGTACACTAATGTAATATTCATATATGATTTATAAAATATATGTACAAAGGCGAGCTAAACCCTAAAAAGAGTTTTCTTTCAGCAAACCCTTGAGGAAAGAGAATAGTGACATGATCAAATAGGTTTCAGTGTACGGTTACGGTTTGACAAGAAAAAATCAGCAACTATAATCATAAATATCTAAAATAAATATCAGTAACCCAGAGGAACTAAATATATAAATACAAAAATAAATATATCTACCATACATAATTATAAGATACAATATTTGTTTCTATCCACAGAGAGAGTTGGAAAAGATCCAACGTCTCGACGCGACATTCATCGTGCCGCCTCTCGAAGCGGAATTCGGCGCGTGGTTCGCGAGTCTCGAAACCACCGAGGACGGGGTCATTACTCACTCCGCCGCAGACCGCCGGCTCGACGCGAGTCCGCTTCTAAAGGCGCAGTATAAGAAACTGGTGCCAGATGCAGTCACGAGGGACGAGTTCTGGGAGCGGTGAGTTTTGAACATAAAAAATTCTGTGTTATTTCTTGCTCGTTTTGCTCAGGCCCTAAAACTTTCTTGCTCGCTTTGCTCAGCGAAATAATAATATTGGTTCTGTTTTTCTGAACTGAATACCAAGAAATAATAAAGGCACAATGATTAATAAATCATTGCATCCATAAGTCATTGTAATATCATAGAAATAATAAGCTTCCATAATCTACTTCCGTGAATTTTTTGCGCTCGCTTTGCTCAAGCTGACAAATTTTGCTCTCAACTACAAAAGGCAAAGACGCATACTTTTATGTTCGAGGCAGTACTATAGCTTCATAAAATAATTCATATTATAAAAAAAAAAACTTCAATTCTGATGTATCTTTGAAATTAAAGGTCGAATATCGATGTTTATATGGACCACATTGAAGCTATACTGAACCCAACGTTTTTATTTTTTTTTTATCCCAATGAGTTTATAAATGACGGAGTTCGGAGGTAACAAACATAAAAAAATACAGTTGAATTGACAATCACCTCCTTTTTGAAGTTGGTTAAAAAGCAAATAAATCTTTGAACCAAACTTGGGTTTATCTCTGGCACCTCAGATAGAAAAAGGGAATATTGATAAACCTTTTCCGTCCTTTTCAGGTACTTATTCCGCGTGGCCCTACTACAGGACCGGCTGGCCGCCGCGTCCCGCAAGCTGCCCGGTGAGGAGCCCCCCACCGACCCCGTGCTCGCACATCTGCCCCTGGAGTCTGAGTCCGTCACCGTCACGCCTGTCACCCCGATACAACAGTAAGTACACCGTCACGCCTGTCGCCCCGATACAACAGTAAGTACACTGTCACGCCTGTCGCCCCGATACAACAGTAAGTACACCGTCACGCCTGTTGCCCCAATACAACAGTAAATACACTGTCCCGCCTGTCATCCTGGTACAACAGTAAGTACACCGTCACGCCTATCACCCCGGTACAACAGTAATAGTAGGGGAGCCCACGAGGCTAAATGGGGATTTACTCGAGCGTCGTAGAGACCTATTGGGATGCAAAGCTTAGATGATAAGAAGAAAAAAATGTTATATGATATATACCTTTACATCGGTGGGGGAAGCGGCTATAGATTTTTAAATATGTAAAAAAAAACTGTTGCATGGACATCCTCGAGCGCATCAGATATTGATAGCATCAATGCCCTACGTATTTTTAATAATGTACGTATGTTAATCTGATCGTTTGCATGATGCGGGTGGTTGTATTTAAGGGTTGAAAATGAAAAAAAAAAAATTTAATCGAGCGCGTCAGATTTTCTAAGGGAGTGTTAAGTACACCAAAAACAAGCTCTCATTCACTAATCTGACGATTTCGATGGGACGCAAACTCGCGGCCATTTTCATAATGTGCAAAAAAAAAATCCCCATTTTGAAATACTCAAGCGCGTCAGATTAAGATATATATGGTTCATCTTTATGTTCTAAACGTACTGTCTCATAATCTGACGATTATCTAGAGGGGTTCGCCTGATCTGACAAAAAAAAATTAGAAAAACGGTTCACTTTAAAGGCCATCCCTGCAACTTCGCTAATTCCATTCCTGGACGCTTGAAATGAGCTCGCTGAGTTCAAAGAAATAATATTTCTATGCATTTGAGCTCTCCCAGCTCGAAAGTCTGATAGAAGTTTCATAGAACACTATTTTTGGAATTTTCAAACCGCAATAACTTTTGAATGGATCAACCAATTTTCACGCGGTTGGCATTTACATTCACTCGTCTGTCGATGTACCAGCAACCTCAGTAGACAAGGAATCAACAGTACCATGTGCTTCGGAACACTCTCCAGAATCAGGAGCATGTGTTTCGGAGCTATTTCCCGAAACTTCCGGTGTATTGTCATGTTCCACTACACTTTGATCTTGTAAACACTGAAAGTCTCGCGGTATTTTAATTGCAGTAAATAATTTATAGCACTGTGCGTGATATAAATCATTTAATGATGATTCCATCGACAATTCGAGGTTATCATATGTTCCTCGAGACTTTCGGATAACCGGCTTGCTCCGACGATATTCCAAAATATTCACACATTTTTTTAATGTTTCTACCGTAAATTTAATTGTTTTTTGTAAGGTACTTTCACCACAAAATACACATTTCAAATTAATATCACTCATATTAAATATTTATAAACTTTAATTCACACAAATAATATTAAAATAGCAAAAAAAGCCAAAACGTTGGAAACACGTTGTAAACAGTAAGCCACGAACGAATCTTTATGATCAGCTGTGATGGCGTCATGGCAACAGAAACCAGAGTGGGGACGGAGTGAGAGAGTAATGGATAGAGAAAGAGTGAGAGAGGAATAGAAACGCGGAGAAGGAAATGTAGGCATCACGCAGCTGCACGCATTTAACTTTATCGATGAATTTTGTTATTTCGGCTTGCGGAAATCGTCAGATTATATATTTTTCATTATTCTTGAATTATTTCCTTCAAAATAAAAAAAAATTTAGCTCGAGAATGTCGAGATGACGTTTTTTTTTTACAACATTGTTGCCTTCCCCTTTTTTTACGTCACTCTCAAATTGTCAGATTAGTGGAATATACACTTTTTAGGATGTAATTAACTCACCCGACCTTAATCTGACGCGCTCGAGAATTTCTGATGGTCAATTTTTTTTTACTAATCTGATCCTGTATCCTTCACGGGCGGCCTTATATATGGGCCTCATGTTTTGTGGAGGTACTTAACCGGGTACAAGGTATCCCCCTGTATATTAATCTGCCGCGCTTTAGTAAATCCCGAAATCCCCGCTTGGGCTCCCCTACTATAAGTACACCGTCTCGCCTGTCATCCCGGTACAACAGTAAGCACACCGTCACGCCTGTCGCCCCGATACAACAGCAAGTACACCGTCCCGCCTGTCATCCTGGTACAACAGTAAGTACACCGTCACGCCTGTCATCCCGGTACAACATTAAGCACACCGTCACGCCTGTCATCCCGATACAACAGTAAATACACCGTCACGCCTGTCATCCCGGTACTACAGTAGGTACACCGTCACGCCTATCATCCCGGTACAACAGTAAGTACAGCGTCACGCCTATCACCCCAATACAACAAGTAAGCCGCCCGGCGACCCCAATCTGGTCAAACGATAGGGCAATGAGAACAGAATGGTTCTTCTTTTTTTCTTGTGTGGTTCCTACTGTCGAAGTAACAGACCACCCGGAAACCTTTTCTTTTCACTTTAAGAGCACTTAAAATCTCATCTCAAAATAGTCACTGCTTTTCTTCCACTTTCAAGAAAACTTAACTCAAAATTCTCATTGCCTTTGTTTTATATCTAGGAGCCCTATAAAGCTTAAATTTAAACAACTTAAAATTTAATCTGCGCGGGATCTGTTGTACTGTTAGAATTTGTATGAAACACATCACACAAAAAGCGAGGCTGACCCGCCCCCCGATTCAGAACCTCACGATAACTCGGCGATCGATTTGGTTTTATAACTTATGATGTAAAATATTGCACACAAAACAAAATTAGTAAATGTAACATGTAATCGATACCAATATTGTAACCGAAACCGCGTTAAATTTTCGAGGCGGAATAGCTCGAAAAGAAACATACAAAACGAGATAAATAATAGTCGAATCGAATCGGTATTCGTTATCGTGAGGTTCTGAATCGGGGGGCCGGACCGGGCTATGTATGGGGGTTATTTATATTGCGTTTTTTCTAAATTATAGACTTGCGATTGACCGCTCACTTGTTGATAAGTGAATATGCGGTCAAAGATGTAGCACGCTCACGTAGAAGAAACCTGCTTAAATTTTCACTGTCTTTCTTTCACTTAAAAGAACACTCCTCGCTGCCTTTTTTACAAGCTTTTATTTAGCTTGCAATGTTTTGGTCAAATCTCGCAAGTTAAATTAGAACCACTCTTATACTACAGAGTTGACATGTTTCATACTTGTCAAAGTCCAATGACAATGCAATATTTTGGTGAGAGCCAGCTGATCTGATGATGGAGACGGAAGGTGGGCAATGGAACTCCTTAACGGATAATCATCAATATGCCACTTCACAAATTTAAAACAAAATTACATAGTTGGTTACTGCACTTCTTCTACTCTCTTGATGAGTTCTTTAAATGTAAAGTGAAGATATATTCAATGTATTATTAATAATTATTATTGTATCATGATCATGACATAACTGTATATTTTATTTTATTTTGACATTATTAAGGTACTGACAATAACTAATAAATAATCACATTGTTAAATTAAATTATGACATGCATTAAATTCATTATCATAAATATTTGTACATGGAAAGGTAGAGCATGATGGAACCTATACCTAACAAATCTCAACATCTTTATCTGCCCCCCGATTCAGAACCTCACGATAACTCGTTGTCGATCGATTCAGTTTCATAACTTATTGTTTGGAGAGAAAATTATTGGAGAGGAAATCAAAATATCAAGCTCCATTTACAGCTTTATTCTCTCTATTATCTATGCTATCATTACATTGCCAGATACGTCGTACATCGCAAATCATAGATAAAAATCATAGATAATATCTAAATTAGTGGACTGTAGTTCATAGGTAATTTATTTATATGTTTTTATTGTCTTAAACACTTATGATGTAAAATATTGCACACAAAACAAAATTAGTATATGTAACATGTAATCGATACCAATATTGTAACCGGAACCGTATTAAATTTTCGAGGCGGAATAGCTCGAAAAGAAACACAAAACGAGATTAATAATAGTCGAATCGAATCGATATTCGTTATCGTGAGGTTCTGAATCGGGGGGCAGTACCCTTGTTTCAGACAAATAAATTTATTTCATTTCATAAACTACTGGTGTTGGGGCTCATTTTAATTTGCTCGCGGTTCCGATTACGGATTTGTTGAAAGCTTGTCTTGAAAAATGTATTTTTCAACGAAAATCTTGTTTTCATCTAGGAGCCCTAAAAAGGTCCTCTCCGGGCTGGGCAGCTCGACCGACAGCGCGACCGAGCGGAGCGCCGCCGCCTCGCCGCTAGCCGTCGACAGCGTCACGTGGGAAGACGGTAAGTCATCCTAGACGGCTAGAACGAACATAACGGTGAGTTTGAAGATTCGTTTTGAGTTTTTTTTTTATGTAACTGAATGACGAGACGAGCTGGTCGTTTGCCTGATGGTAAGCAAATACGCCAGCCCATAACAATAACAGCACCACCCACAATTTTGTTTTGCAAAATCCTGCGCGGTGCTGCACTGCGCTCGTCACCCTGAGCCAATAAGCTGTTGAGTCTCATAATGCCCAGTAATTTCGCTGGCTACAATGCCCTTCAAACCGAAACACAGTAATGCTTGCGCACTACTGCTTGGCGGTTGAATAACTGGCAAAGCGGTGGTACCCACCCAGACGGCCTCTCGCATACGAGAAACCTACCACCAGTTTTACCTGTAAGTTAAAGTCTGGTGAGCAATTCTAACCCATTTTTAAATGGTTTTATGTAGCTTGCCTTGATTGAGCTCAATTTTAGTAAACACCTTTAGTTCTGGAGACAATACAGTTATGTATGTTCAGTATCATTGTAAATTCAAGATGGCCGCCACCACAAAATGGCGGATTACAATATGGGTGTCAAATGAAAGAGACGATGTGATACGGCACAAGTTTATGCTTAGTGTAGGTTCTGCGCACCAATTAATGTTACACACTACAAGCACAGCTTACTAAAGATAGAGGAAAATTATGTTATATATGTGTACTGTTTTTGGTAATAAAATAATTTCTAATTTCTACTTGAGCACGATTTTATTTTTTCGTCTGATCAATGCCCTAGATTGATGAGGAGAGTTTATGATGACTGGTGCCTAGGACCTACCTAATTATTTTTAGCTTACATACATTATCTACATCATCATCTTTCTTTTCAATAAAACCGTTTTAATTAAAAAAAATGTTTTACCTATTTTATTGGGTGTTTATCGAATAACGCTTTAGGTGTTAGAAAATCGTGTAATAAAATCGAGATACTCTATTTTGATTCGATCCTTTTGACGCTTTATTTTATGGATATACAAGGTAGAAATTTGAAACGGGACATGAATGGTAGGTACTTAAACGGTCTGAGGAGACTCCATATTTAAACTATTGAATATATAATTTGTAATCACTGTTTGTATTTGTAGCAGTATTGCGCATGCATTGCTGTGTTCCGGCTTGAAGGACATTGTAGCCAGCGAAATTACTATGCATTATGAGACTCAACAGCTTATTGTCTCAGGGTGACGAGCGCAGTGCAGCGCCGCACAGGATTTTGCAAAACAAAGTTCTGGGTGGTGCTGTTAATGTTATGGGCTGGCGTATTGCTTACCATCAGGCAACGACCAGCTAGTCTCGTCATTCAGTTACATAAAAAAAAAACATTAGTATTTATCCTATGTCATACCAGTTTATCCAAAAAACTATATAATATAAATATGGCAGTTATATATTATGGTAATATAATATATATAAGCAAACTTATATAGACAAACAAAGTATATAATATGGCAGTCGAATAATTTTAAATGTATACTAATAGTAAACAAACCACAACTTTCACAGAAGACTTTGCCGACGACGTTGAATTAACAGAAGAACAACAGATCCTTTTGCTCGAAGAATATGAAAAGGAAATCGCCTCCAAGAAACAACCGAAAACAACCACACGGGACATCGCTAACAACAACACTAAAACAACCAACACAGACAACGCGAAATCAAAGACAAAATCCGCTCAGACCAGAGACAAGTTGAATAATAAATCAGAGAAGAAAATAGTCGGAAATGTTCCTAAAAAAGTGGGCATAGACAATAAAAATGGCCGCTCGCCTAAAAAGTCTCCAAAAACAGACGTTTGTGGGAATGATTTAGTTGAAGATTACTTTGCAGAGAAAGAAGTGAAAGACGATGCCAGCGCCAACTCAGACGAGAGTTGGGAGAAAGAATTTGAAATTGAAGATGTCCAGACAGCTTGAACAAATCCGGCCAGCGATTGGCGCAAATCGTGGCTTGCAAACATTACCGTACTTGGCTCAGTATTTGGTCCTTCCATATCAACTTTGCCGTTAGATTGATGGCAATATTCATTACACAAATTATGTCACAGAAAATTGAGTAAAAAAGACAAGAGCAGTGCCGTACAGGACTTGCAATTCAAAATTCTAGGTAGCACTGCAATTGTTTAGGACAGTGCTTACTGGCGTATAAGCTGCTCCTAGTTACAGTTGCATAAATCACCTTAACCGCAGCTATTTTGTACTGCAGAAACGTAAGCCAAACACATACAGCATTTCAAACTGTATAGAAACTGTATTTTCGATTGAAAAACTTTGTCGAAACGGACAAATCCGATAGTGAACTTAAATTCAGAAAAAACTACTGACACCGAGAAGTTTCTGATTATAAGAATTTATTAAAAGTGATGAAATATATTCAACACTCTATAACCGAGAAGTTATAGGTTGTTCATTTTGTTCTAAAGACCAAAAGCCTAAGAAAACTACAAATTCTAAGCACAGATTGCTTTTATAATAAAGAAGTTTGACGTTACATCCTTACCAATGAAATCCTATGGAGACCAGAAAGATAAAAAGAAACAAGAATCCGTAATAGAATAAAAAAATAAAACATCACGTTTTTATGGATTTACAATGCGTTGTCGTCGAGTTGTGAGCTACCCTGAAAGTTTCAGCCGGATAGCTAATTGGGAAGTGCTCGAAATTTGAGTTGCAAGATTCCACCCGGAACGACAGACGGAAAAAAAAGTGACTTAAAAAAAAACGTGGTAAAATTGGACGCCCAAATTATGTGTAATGAAGACATTCAGAAGTACTCGTTTACAATGACAGTTTCAAACAGGAGGAAGACGAGTGACACAGTTTTAAAGATGGACCTTCTCAAGTGTGTCTCGCGACACACTTGCACTTAGTCGCGCTTAGAACACAGTCGTGAACGCTTGTGCCGTACGTGGCCGTGCTTTCAACAAAAACTCTTTAAAGATGCCTGCGTGCTTGTTTAGAAAGTGTTATAATCACTAAGGAAAGTAAAATAAGTCACATGGGATTACTTGCCACTCGTAAGTATGAAATATCCATGATATTTTGATAAATAATGAAATATGAATATTCTTGTTCCACCATATTTGTGAGAACGAGTTAGCCAATGAAAATAGAAATGAGAGACACGATACGCGATATTATTCGATAGAATTTTAGTTACATCTCGCTCGCACGCATTGACTGGCGCCTCTACCCATCCTTGTTATACACACTGCCTACTTGTGTAGTCGGAGAGTCTCGGAATCATTCGTGCGCCGCCGCCGCCGTCGAATCGTAGCCAGTCTAAGAAACTGTTATGTATTCTGTGTCGCAGCGAGACCAAGCCTTTCAATTACAATATTAGCGCGTCACTCGTCTTCCTCTGTTTGAAACTGTCATTGCTCGTTTATTCTCAAATGACGGTGTCGAGTATTAAGCTTCATATTGTTTCGCTGACTGCATTTTGCCAACAAAAAATCAGACGTATTTACTGTCATAAACCATAGATCTTTTTGGGAAATTAAAAATGTTCAGCAAATTTAGTCACTGACTGTACCAACAAGGATGAAACGTGTTATGTTAAAATAGTGTTCGTTTAGTTTAAGTGCACACTGGTATAATTTTATACACTTCAGACACTAAATACTATAGAACTTACACTCGTATTCATGAACAACACTTGGCACATCAACCAATCAGACCTCCACATTCAACGCATATGTGCAGTGTCTTTTATTGTTTTCTTGCTTTACCTAGCCAAGTGTTTTGACAAGTGTTCTTGAATACGGGTGTATCAGTATATTGGCACAAAAATATGCATGGACTTGGATGCCGTTTGGTGTTGCCATTTTCAACGTACAGGTTTCAACTAACGATATTGCTGAAATGGCATCCCGAAGTACGACTAGGTCGTTCGGTGAACCGTCACGGAGACGGTTCTGAGCAGTCGCTGTGTCCTGACAGTTATTTTTACAATACATTGGACCTTTTGATTTTTTATTGGACCCCTCGCGGGGCCACGTTTTCGCTGTCAAGTCAAGCGATCATCCCGCTAAGGATCGATTCGCCCCAAGCTACTTTAGACTATTCGTACATAATGGGGTTATTTTTTTAAGCTATTGCATAGCTTCTATCGCGGGCCTTGAGCGTGGAGACCGAATCCAAAAATTCCGTAACGAAAATAACCTAACACCCCCCACTCCGAATGCTATGCAATAGCTTTACCGCGGCAGTCTCCGAGTGCCACACGTCTTTTTTTTATATGATATCTTCATTTCACCGAATCATGACAAGAGGGAAGACACTTATGCAAAGACAGACTAAAGGTTAATTAGTATAAATGACTTAACCTAGACGTTGAAAATGAAAGAAAGAAAATACATTTATTCAGGACATCACACAACATTACACTGAACATACTAAAATAAAGATAAAACAAAAACAATAAATACATTACAGTGAAATGTTGCGCGATGTCAGGAAAAGGTTCCGAATCAGTATACGCTAAGTTCCTTAGCATTTTTAGGTACCTTAGCACTGATTTTCAGTCGGTACCCTGTCCATGACATCACGAACAATCAGACTGAAACTGGCACCATCATCCACGTTCATACAGACGCTTGTCGCGATACCTTGTTCTTTAGTATTTTATTATGATCCCTATTCTTTCCTGTTGCATTTATTTTACCACTTACAATGTATGGATGCACCAATCTATATTGTTATCTACTAACATGTTAGTTTTAAAATGAGAAGTGAAATGTACGCTGCATTTGGTGTAACGCCGCGTTTGCTGAGTCTTAAGGCGATCGCGAACCATTTGCGAGAATATCTAGCCAATATGATAGCCATTTAGCTATAGAATACATTATATACGTATTGTATTCTATAGCCAATTGGCTATCGTCATTTGACGTTCTAATCGCCATTATTCTCTATGGTTAGTATTACTTTTGATACTAAATTGTATTCACTATGAAAGTTAACGTGGTTTGGACACATTATTAATAATAATTAACGGGTGACACGTTTAAATTGGAGTAATCCAACTATAGTTTCAACCACATCCGGTGGTCTTTTTCATGGCGAGTGCGGAACGCTCGCGAACGCGTCACGCCTCGCACTGCGCGCTGCTGCACGCTCCGCTCGCTGCGTGAGCGTCGACACTGGCTGGTGCGGGGGGTGGGGTATTGTTGGGTCCGTCGGCACGACCGGCTGCGAGTCGTCGTCGTCACTGAACTCTCCTTCAGTGCCATCTGGGACCACCCGGCAGACCGAACTCACTGTGTCACCACTAGTACCACTGATAACACTACATACTACTACTACGTGAGTGTCACCCGTAAATTATTATTAATAAATTGTATTCAAGTTATAAAAAGAGTCCCGCATCTTAAAAGTATATTTATATCGCATTTGTTGGAGATACGCATGCTCTCTCGCGAATGGTTTGTGCTCGCGTACTGTACCATGATTTAACCTGTCAGTTTGTATGCAAAAGAGAACACTTGTCGATACGTCAATGAATTTTCTATTCGATTTAATAAAGGTGCCGAACAATAGTGTTCAATAAGCGCACGAAATTGCCTTAAAAAATCTAAAAGGGCCCCTAAGTTATTCTCTACTTACCGGTATTTGTTTAGTTTAAATTAAGATGTAGTCCGTCCAAAAACAGTAGACAAAAATTAAGGCGCCATTTTTCATATTTATGGCAATACCAGTACTGGGAAAACTAAAGATTTGAAATCTAATTGCATCAGGCGTAACGTTGCGGAAATTCATCTCAAATCAGAATATATTCAGCGGAATTACACTAGATATTTTCATTGCGTTTCAGAAGCGATCTATTCGGATATTTGTCTTTTTTGTCTAATCAGATTTGGTATTCGCTACATTAAGTTTTTTATTCTGCCTCGCAAAGTAAACATACGTCAGGTTACGTTCATATTTATTAATTCCTCGCTTTGTTTAGTTTATTGAGCAATATAAATTAGCTGCCTTGAAACTACTTCACTTTGATATATTTTGGACAGTAATTAAAATAAATTACAATATTAAACATATTTTGTCGGTAAGTAAAAATTGCCTGTAATATATTTGTTGTAGTTCCAGTTGATTTATTTCTTCTCTTTCTGGATGGACTATACAATATTATACGGTACATTAAGGTTATGTAAAGTGTGATATATTTAGTCTACGTTTCTAGAATAATGCTCGAAACATAATCAGTGTCTGACAAGTACTACACAATTAAAAATAAACGTACAAAGAATAATATATATAAATTATTAAAATGTTTTGATATTAAATATTCAGTGTTTTGAGTCCTTCAGAAGTACGAACTAATTGCGAGAAAATATTTGTATCTTCATCAATTTACAAATATTATTTTAATCGCCACGTTTCAGGAAACGGGGCTCCCTCGTTTGGGAGTGGACTGACTTTAGTATCAGTCAGAAGTAACAAAGGAGTCCCGAATCTCAACATTGTATTTACTTTTGATGGCGATAAACATACTTTCTTAGAAATGGTTTGTGCTCAAATTACTTCTGTAAAACTAATGCCACTGTTGACATCCAAAATCAAACATCACAAACTACATTTCTCTATTTATTATCCAACTTTAAGCACCCTTGTTTTGTTTTGAGCAGCCTGTACCCGTATAAATAATTAGTGATATAAAAGTCTTCTGGTTATACGAAAGTATTCAATGACAATACTGCGTGTACATTGGTATGCAATTTTGGCTGCATTCGCGACTATTGATGGCAAATATGCGCATAGTGTTGCCAATTATGCTTCACACTAGAACTACGATATACAAGGAGTATTTGACACCTTTACATTTATTTAAACCACATTAGTATTGCCAACTAAAAAACTTTTGGTATGCAATTTAAATATGCAGAAAAATTGCTTTCTTCATATTTGGTCAGCTTAATGTCTATTTATATCGAATGGTAATTTTTTTCAGCATATTTAAAAAAGTTGCTTAACAGAAGTGGTTTAGTTACAGATTGTGAGTGGTTTAAAAAATGTGGAGGTTACAAATATATCCTATTTGAGAATTTGGCACATGTCCATGTGTCCCCGCCTTAAATATAAGTCTAGTGCAATAAAATACATTTAGGCTTTCAGCGTCATTTTTTTTAGTAATTATGTTTAGTATAAATATTTTTCATATAATATTATAAGTAGGTAGCTCACGATGTAATGAGTTGACACTAGGTTTCGTTATGTTTGTGTAAATTATAATATAATTATTACGAATATGAATAAAAGTTATTAAAAATCGTAATTTTGTTTTGAATTTAACGATCTTGCCTTAATAACAATACCATAAGATTCAAGGCTGGGATAGGAATAGTGTGGGTAGTTGAAAATAAGAACATGTTTGTCAACATGTGTCGAGGGGCCGGCGTGAGTTGCGGAGTTGTCGCCTGCCAATGAATACGGGCAGTGTAGGTAGTAGGGTGCGCGGGGTGGTTGCAAAAAAAGATATGATAGATCATTTTTAATGCCGTTTGGCTGTGTTGAGTGGCATGAGGTGCGGGGTCGTCGCCTGCCAATGATGTAGTAGTAGAGCGCGCGGGTTAGTTGTAAAAAACTGACCATAGATATATCAGAACATGTTTAATGCCGATTGGCCGTGAGGTGCGAGTAGTTAGGTTCTATAGGGACATCTGCGTGGTCTGCAGTTAGGTAGGGATAGCGCTGGTAGTAGGGCGCGCGGGGTAGTTGCAAATAACAGACACTACTTATAGCAGAACATATTTTTAATGTCGTTTGGCCGTGTCGAGCGGCGCCAGGTGCGGGTAGTAAGGGCCGGGCGGGACAGCTGCGCGGTCGGCGGGGTTGTCGCCCGCAGACGGGTACGGGTGGTGCGGTGGCGCCCCCATCCATTGCGGATACCAGTACAGGCCCTAGACAAATGAACATACATTTTAGTAGGTAAAGCTATATCACTTTGTCCTGGCTGACACTTCAAAGAGAGGCTTCCATTCCGGTGAGAGACAACGAAGAGTGCCCGTGATTGTGATTGTTGCGTGATTGTTGGTTTGACTTGTAAAAAAAAACCTATCAATATGGAGCCAGTGCTTAAACTTAATATAGGATCATCATCATTAGCCTGTAGTCGTCCACTGCTGGACATAGGCCTCTCCTAATGAACGCCACTGAGCCCGGTCTTCGGCTCTTCTCATCCATTTTCTTCCAGCCGCCTTTCGCAGGTCGTCGCTCTATCTAGCCGGTCGGTGGGTAAACAGAGGATAACTTATAAAAAAATATTAGTGCGGGGTCGAGATCGTGCTAAATCAAACTTCGCTGTGATGTCGGCGTCGCATCGGATCCTAAGTTGCACCTTACTGCCCTGCCATCGCTTTTACAGTCCTGGTATTCTGAGACTGGTGTTGTAGTACCTTGTTGCCACCTCCTTGGCAAGTAAACCGGTATTCGTTGACGGTAAGAGGGTCGAGGTAACTGACGCCGGCGATGGACCCGTAGTTAGGGGGGAACATGAACCAGCAGCCGTCCAGCGTGTCTGGAACCAAATACGATTCAGGTTACTGACTTAATGATTTAAGTATGATTGGTGGAAGAGGGTCTCGGGAAGTAGTGTGCATACTGTGTTCCGGTTTGCAGGGCACTGTTTTTTTTCAAACGGGATCACTGGGTTTTATGACACTTAAAAGCCATTGTCTCAGAGTGACGAGCGCAGTGCAGCGCGCCACAAATTTTTCCAAACATAATTATGGATAAGCGTAAGCAACACGTCTTGCTTACCATTAGAACAGACTCTTCACATAGTTGTATAAAAAATTGAGCTCAAACGGTGTTTTCTGATACCTCCAAGACGAAGACATCCTGTTCTCCATAAGGTATACGTAAAGAAAGAAAAATAACTGTTACATGTTCGTTGTTAACCGTAAGCAGGTTCAGTTCAACTTACACGTTATATTAGGTTGCAGCAAATCATTGGGGTTAGGAGTGGAAGGCGGTGCCATCTCTGTGGTCTGGTCAATAAATGGCGGGATAGGAGACAGGCCCGTGCCAGGGTCGCCCGGGATTATAAACGGACCTGTAACAAACAAAGGCATACTATAAACTGATGCGGCATTTAGCTAGCGATATTATTGGGCATTATGAGACTTATTATCTGATGTCTCTGAGTGATGATCGCATTGTACTGCTACGCAAATCTTTTCATGGTATTAAAAGTTATGAGTGGCACTGCAATTGGTATGGGAGAAGCGTGGTCCTTACCATCAGAAGACTGAACCAAACTGACTGTCTTTCGAGTGTCTTGTGAGATTCAGCGTGACTGCTGGCCACACTTCATACGTTACGTTAAACGTTTTGTCTGATTTAGAGACAATGTGGCTGATACGTGCAATCATGCATATAGTTCTAGAAATTCATGGGCAGGCGTGTTCCATCTTAGGCCGCATCTTCGTTTTTCATCAGGCGAGATGTCGTCAAACGTATGCCCATTTACCAATAAAAAAAAACACATATTTACACTAGCACTGAATAGGCCCAAATAGTAGTGATCAAAGAAAATATATAGGACATCGTCACTGTCCTAGAAATAGCCTTGTTGTGGTTAAGGAACTAGGGTACGGTAGCCCGCATATTGTACCTCCATAGAAGTTGGTGTTGTTCCACTCGCAGACATGGTGGTCACACGCTAGAGGAGTAAACTGCTCTTTGGTGTAGTATGTGTGGCCGTTGGGTAAAACCTGAAAACAAGAGAATTAATTAGTAACGTCTGGCAGTGAAATTACCCGTATGTACGTACGTACTCCTAAGTCCTATGGCCGTCCGCCTAGGTAGTTTTTTTTTTTACGCCTAATAGATCTATGTTTGGCCACTATCTCGCCTGATGTGAAGCGATGATGTGGCCTAAGATGGAGCACATAGATCTAGAGAGAAACGGCAGTTGAGCGGCTGCTCAGACCCGTCTCCCCGATGGTTCACCGAACATCATCCCGAAACACGACTAGGTCGCTTGACGGCATGGCTTTGTTCGGTGGGTGGTATTACAACCACGGCCAGAGCCTACCACTCCAAAGCGCGTAAGCGGGTTTCATCACGTTGTTTTCCTTCACCGTTTTAGAGCGAACGTGCAAAATCTGCACTTAACTATAAGTCATTGGTGCAGGGCCGAGTCGGGATTCGAACCCAGGTGCGTCTGATCGAAAGGCGCATGAGTTCCCGCTGAACCACACTCGCTCTAAAGATAGGTATAAAACGGTTAAAAGCAGGATACCATTTGACGATGATGGTATTGCGAGAGCTTGCGATATATACTTACCTACCTAACCACTGTGTTTTGGGTTTTAAACGGTACCATCGGGATCGGCTGCTAAATTACTCGGGTGATTTTTCGTCACGCGTGTCGTATAAGAACTTACCAGCAAATAATCGTGATGCCTGAACCGTATCCCCTGGATGTTGAAGTCCAGGATGAAGGAGCCGGAGGTGATGATGCAGGAGACAGCCGTCAGGGGCGGCAGCTTGTATACCACCAGCCCGCACTTCACATTCGCCTTGGGAAGGGTGGACACATCCCGAATGTGCTGGAGGTTCTTTTTGAAGGGGAACCTGGGACGAGGATAATTCTTAGATTTTACGTTTAGTCTTTTCGTATGTCGATATAGTAATATGGCATTATCTTAGAAAATAATGTAGGCATATCAAGCCAGTGACGAAACAGATAAATAAATAAATGAGGATTAACCTTTTTGTTACACCCTATATATCGCACAAGGCCCTACTCCAACAAATAGGCCGTCTGCTTGTTTCATAATCGTCATCAGTCGGTCACATTCTACTGCTGGACAGTCAGCTGGTTTACCACTAAAGAAAACAAATACTACCTGAAAATACAGACACTCAAATGGCACTCCAGCCCATGAATATAGTTGTCCATCTGGAAAACCACAGTGGGGTCCTCCTCCAGAAAATATCTCTGGTCGTCCTGGAAGTGAACGAAGCCGAGGAAGTGGAATGCGCGGCCCTGGCAGTACGGTGGCGGCCCGCGGCCCATCTCGTAGATGTCACTGTAGAGCTCTGATAGAAATAAGTATACGTTCTTCCCGCAGTAGAACTCTGAAAGAAAGAAAATGCCTGAAAATGCTGTCTCAGGACGCAGTGCAGTACCGGGCCAGATTTTGCAAAGCAAAGTTCTAAGTGGTACAGCAACTGTTATGGACTGGACAGGCGTGATGAAAAATAAACATACTACTAATATTACTAATACGAAAGTTTGCGAGGATGGATTGCTGAAAAGAATTATTTACGTCCTAGAAGGGGACAGGATTTTTTATCCCAGAAAACCGCGGATATGCATTGCAACTAATAGGTGCCTTTGTATATAATAACTTTAAACTAGTATACAATATAAAATGCTGTATTCTTCGATTATTCTTAATGAAATAAGAAACATAGAGGAAATTTTTTTACGAACTTCAAAGTGCAATAGGCCGATGAGATACAGACAATAATAGTCAAATATGACGAGATCTCGATTTTAGCGAAAATGAAAATTCCTGTGAGATTTAATGTGACCGAACATTACAGTTTCCTGGCGCTGTTTTTCTTCATCGCATTTTTTTGACCCAGTTTGGATTCTAACTCCAGTGCGTCGGTTTCCTAGTTCCCGTTACCTTGACTTATGTAAAACTCTGCGGGCACGGCGCCGCCGACGGCAGAGTTGTAGGTGGCCACTCGCTCCGTTTTTATAGCGTTGTGATTGTCATACATAGTCAGCATATTGTCGATGGCATCGTCCAATGCTATCAGAAGAACCTGCCATCATTAACAGACGTTGAATTAATACATAAGGTACTTACTATTTAAATTCAAAAACGCAGAAAGTGCATATGGGATTACCCATCAGGAGGGTAAGTAACCTATATACCTCTAAGGACAGCAGGCTTACCACCCTCTCTTAAACCAATATTATTTTAATCTTACTTCCGTTTTCCGCTCCACGAAGTCCTAAAAAAAGCTTACTTTGATATTGTATTGTTGAGAAGTTTTGGTGACGTCATCGTAAATCATTCATTCAGGTATTTTTGACAGCTGACACTTCGCAGGAACAAAATCATTATTGTTTTATGAAGCTCATGATACGAATCAGAGTAATATGATTGTAAGCTTCAAATAAAACGTTCCTGTAGCATGATTGTCTTGTAAAAGTTGGTGGTAAGCCCCCAGGTATATTTTTCATGATCAAATTCAAAATGACCGTAGGTATGCCAGGCTATTAGACTAATAGACAAATTTTAAAAGCACATATTTGTACTCGTAAAACTAAATTTCAGTTTCTTTCAGTTCCTTACCTTTAACTCCTTGATGTGGAGAGTTATAAACCTTTGAAGATGATCCGTTGCAATGTGCACATGTTCGTTAATGATGTACTGAAAGAGAAATAGACGACATCACATACATATAGCAGTATAATTAATGCTATAAACTACATACAGGCTATGGGGAAAAAAATTGGGACCTTCGGGATAAGTACCTTTTTCCTTGCAGTGAGGAAATCCCTAAAACTCAGGTTCGATCCCTGCCCGCGCAATTTCATTTTTCTTTCTAATTATTAACCTTAAGATTTTCGTCTAGCATGCGCTAATGTATTCATTTAATATCAACATGTTTGGATGTACTCTGTTGTTGCCTACCTGATCCGGGGCGCGTTTGATCTTCATCATCTCAATCTGGTAGTGGGCCAGGTGGTCCAGTTTGTCCGTGGGGTCGTGTCCGTAGATCTCGTACGCGTCTATGACCATCGCCAGCGTCACATTCTCGTTGGGCTCTTGGCAGCATGGGTGGTTTTTTACCATATAACCATACTGGAAACAACTTAAAACTTAGCCGGCGCCTCGTCTCGTCACTCAATTAAGGTGGAACGTTTTTCATACAAAATTCAAGCATTATTCACTTGTTCACTGAATAGTAGAAATGCCGAAATTTTATGTGTGGTGAACTATGTACGTACATTTTAAATTGTCAAAGTCAAAGTCAAATATCATTTATTAAATAGGCACAAAAGTGCACTTTTAAAGGTCATAAACACATGATACAAATAAAAAATGCTAAAAATTGTAACTTATGTTAACATGACTTTGAAAAAGAGGTAAGTATGTTTACCCATTTCTTTCCTATACTCAAATTGAAGTCTGAGTGTTGAAAAGAAATGCGAAAACTGACTCTACCAGTGCTTCGGAAATACGCCCACTAGAGAAGATAGCACCAAGAAACTCTGCGGGGATGTCTTTTTTCAGCACAATTACGTATAAATTAGAATTAACAGAATGTAAAACAAGAAATGCGAGTGAGATGTCCCATAGTCATAGTATCAGTAACAGAAAAGTGTAAATAAAATATAAGTAGGTATGACAGAAGCAGTAGGAGTGACTAGAACAGACCAGTCCCCGCAAGCAGCACCCGTTCACGAGTATGACTTGTGGACCAGCCATCACCCCCCATTGTGCCATTTTATTAATTTTGCGTAAATAACCACTCGTAAGTAGTTCACCACAGACAAATATAGGCATTTCTACTATTCAGTGATAAAAGTCAAGTTAATAATGGTTGAATTTTGTATGAAAAACGTACCGTAACGTACCACCTTAAATGAAAAAATTACAAAGTTTTTGGTCTAGAATGGGGCAAAAATTAGTTTCGAGGTGACCTATAAAATAACATTTTTAAAAGGACAAAACAATATATTGCTGAAGTTCCACCTCAGGCAGGATCAGGTTTCTTTTTATTTTTTATTACAACAATCTGCGACATTGGCGGTGCCATTTGTATTAATTTATCGGGATGACGAGCGCAATGCACTGCTATTTAGTACTTTGCATTGTATTATAAGTTCAGGGTGGGCTTGCAATTGTTATGGGTAAGCGTGGCGCTTCTTCTTTAGCCATTTTCTACCAATTGACTGGTGTAGGCCTCCTTTAAACTTCTCCATTTTTCCCAGTATTGGGCAGTGAAAGTCAAGTTGCTGTCCGCCACTTCTGTTTGGCTTATTGGCAGTGGCGTTTACCATCTGGCAAACAACCTGCTCGTCTCATTACTCACTTAGATATATAAAAACAATATTGATTATAAAATCATCGTATTGTACCTACTTAACTTACCGAAAAACTGAAAACACAGGATAAAACAAGTAAAACGGGGAGCCGTAGAAACTCATCGTAATGTAAACTGGTCATAACGACGACTGCACCGCCGACTCGTAGGTATAGTCCCGTAGAAACGAGTTGTTAGCGCTAACAATCAATTAGCTTTTTCTTAATCAATCAGGTTTTACACTCAAGTTTTGGTGATGAATAGAAAATGTATAAAAAAATCCTAGTAAAACAAGGTTTTGTCAGCGTCTTCCTTTATTTTAAAACTTTGCGACGGATTAAATATGGATATGTTATTTTTGCGTTTTATTTCAACAAACATTTTTACATAGAATAGAATAGAATAGAAAACAGTTTATTGCACTTAAGAAGGAATTACATTTTGAACATACTTTCTTATGATAAGTACAATAGGCGGTCTTATCGCTAAAAAGCGATCTCTTCCAGGCAACCGTATGGTATAAAGAGACAATATTAAAATTTATGGACGATAGTGTGCAGACATAAGAACGTAGGAATGTATTCTAACAAACTTTTTAAACTAAAGTTATATAAAACATATACAAAACAAATGAAATATATAATTAATAAATAATTATACATATATTTGTGTATATATATACTATATGCTTCTGATGCTACTAGTGCTATAAATAGTAATATTACATTATTATAATAATATGAGTTTATGTTCTAAAATTTTAAAATTGACCCTTATAATCCGTGCTAGAAAAAATAAAAGAATGGAGATAAGTGTTCTTTTACTGTTTAAGTTAGCAGTTAGTAAAACTAGGGTTATGGCACCTACATCCTTTACAAAGGCGTCACATCTATAAAAATCATTACACCTTCCCTTTTACCGCTGCATCGGACCTACACCCGACACACAAACATTATTCCTGGCACTTCCACCCCCCGTGCCCGATCTATTGATCGTTTCGCCGCGCACCTACCCCGCGTCGAGGGTGAACCCACCCCTAGCCAAACCGTGCCGAGCAGCCATCGCACAAAAACCGTGAAAAATGATCAAAAACCATCAAAAACACGCCTAAAACAAGCGTTTTGGCCTTCCAAAACGCAGTGAGATAAACAAGTGCTGAAAATCTAAAATATCCAATGGGGATTCGAGTAAAACCTGCAAAGAAAATTCTCTAAAAATGGCTGCTCATAAAATCAAAGGCACAGTACAATAATGTAATTTTAAACCTAGATTAGTGTAAAGAAGTCTTCCATATTAGTGTAAAAGTGTTAAGAGAGTAGCAGGTAGCGTGTAAATCGATGTCTTCCAAAAAATTATAGTCGATTTAATGAAATATTTTTGAAAATTACGTAAGCAAAGGTCAAAAGGCTTTACAGCCTGGTTTTGAGATAAAGTTAGTACCTCCTAGGTAATTAGCAAGATGAATTTCGGTCGTTTTACGAGTAAGCTGCCTCCGCTGAAGAACGCCCTGGATGTGGCCATGCAGACGGTCAGGCAGCAAATGCCTGATAAACCTGGAGCGCCTCCTCGCCCACCGCAGAACGTGCGCTTCGCCAACATGGGTAAGCAAGATATTTTAAATTTTAAAGAGCTTTGTGAATGGCACAGCCCACACATTAAATGTTTATTAAATTTAATAGTCCTCATTAACTGGAAATTTGGTTCATGTTTATCATTGGCCTTATTTATTTGTTGAAGATAACAAGCGGCATTTGACTTTTCAAAAATATTTGTAGTTTTAAAAGATATATGACAAAATTATTTTGCTTTGCAGATAACATGGGTGAAAGTTGCGAACTGTCCACCATGAACGAAACTACTTCACCACCAGCTGGGTACCAGTCCACAAATCCCACAAATCCGTTCCTAAGTGGCGAGCTCCAAGCTGAAGACTCTTTCACCAGCTATCAGAACACCTTTCCTCAGCAAGATGGAGCCCCGAGGTTACGCTAATTCCTACGTTTTACCAACTGTTTCTATCTTTACCCAAAAGCTCTGGAATTTTCTAACTCGGTCGAATTTTTCTTTCAGGACTCAAAGCATGCAAAGCGTTGATTTTTACGCTTCGTCCGAAGAAGGTGGCTTCGAGGAAGGTGGTGGAAAGCCCGGTCAAAAGATTAACGAGTACCAAGCCGCTTGGAACGTCACTAATGCTATTCAGGTGAGATTAATTTCTATATCCTTAGTTAGCTGTAATTCGTATTTACAAATGTTTAAATGTGACTTGTTCTGGCAGGGTATGTTCGTGGTATCCCTACCGTTTGCCGTACTTCAAGGAGGCTACTGGGCGATCGCTGCCATGATTGGCATCGCTCACATCTGCTGCTACACCGGCAAGATCCTCGTTGAATGCCTTTACGAAGATGATCCAGTATCTGGTCAAAAGGTCAGAGTCCGGGACTCCTACGTCAGCATCGCCAAAGAGTGTTTCGGTAAAAAATATGGCGCAAGAATCGTCAACCTTGCTCAAATCATCGAACTGCTTATGACATGTATCCTTTACGTCGTCGTCTGCGGTGACCTTATGATTGGCACCTTCCCTGACGGTTCGATCGACACCCGATCTTGGATGATGCTGACTGGCATATTTCTTCTACCTTTAGCCTTTTTAAAGTCGCTAGCTAGCGTCAGCATGTTATCTTTTTGGTGTACCATGGCTCATTTGATCATAAACGCCATCGTTCTGGGCTATTGCGTCCTTTACATTGGCGATTGGGGCTGGGGCAAGGTTAAGTGGAGCTTGGACTTTGAGAACTTCCCCATCAGTCTTGGCGTTATCGTGTTCTCCTACACTTCACAGATCTTCCTTCCTACTTTAGAAGGGAACATGGAAGACCGCTCTCAGTTCGAGTGGATGTTGAACTGGTCGCACATCGCTGCGGCTGCATTCAAATCCATCTTCGGATATTTGTGCTTCTTAACCTTCCAAAACGATACTCAACAGGTGATCACGAACAATCTACGTTCAGCTGGCTTTAAAGGACTCGTCAACTTCTTTCTGGTCATCAAAGCAATTCTGAGCTACCCTTTACCTTACTATGCTGCATGTGACCTTCTCGAACGTGCACTTTTCAGGGGCAAACCTAAGACTTTCTTCCCGGTGATATACGCTCTCGACGGAGAGTTGAAGGTGTGGGGGCTCGCTTGGAGGCTTGGGGTCATAATGTTCACCATCCTAATGGCCATATTCATCCCTCATTTCGCGATTCTCATGGGCTTCATAGGAAGCTTCACGGGTACGATGTTGAGTTTCATCTGGCCCGCGTATTTCCACCTCAAGTTGAAAGGTAGTCAATTGGAAAGCACGACCATCGCCTATGACTATTTCATTATTGCCTTAGGAGTCTTATTTGGAGTTATAGGCATGTATGACTCAGGCTCGGCCCTCATCAAAGCGTTCAAGATCGGGTTGCCGTTTTAATCTCAATAGCTCTAGAAAAATAATGATTGTTGAACTATTTTTAGAGATACCTACCTACGCGTAATAATCATAAATATTATATTTTGTCGTTTAAATACGGCTTGCAATGTTGAATGCACGTAAATAGCTAGACGAAGTTGTTTTCAATTGAACGTTTGTGTCTATAGTAATGATTTAGAAGATTTTGCGAGGTTTAATTTCCTCAATAATAAGAATAACAATCCTAATTGGATAATTTATACAATTAGTATAAAACATATATATATATATATATATATATATATATATATATATATATATATATATATATATATATATATATATATATATATATATATATATATATATTTAATATATAATATATATATATATATATATATATTTAATATATAATATATATATATATATATATATATATATATCTACATTATTATATTGTATGATCCGATGTCTTCCAAGAAAAATAGTGAGTACTGAATGTTTTGTTGAAATCATTACATCACAACGAAGTCTTCCATTTGTATAAGAGAAAATAATAATATAGCTTTTATCATATTATATACAAATGTATTATATTTATTTGCTTATGCAATCATTACCAGAGTGATTTGGATAATATTTACATGGTTATTAGTAGATTTATGGATGCTAGAAAAAAAATCTCTTAATTTTAAAATATATGATTATTATGTACTCAGTTTATGAGTAACTTAGTTTACTTCTTATTATTTATAATTATACAACAAATATTTAAAGTTTGCTATGTTTTATCTACGAGGAATGTTTAATTTAATAATTGAAAATATTGATAGCAATTGTATTTATTGTGATGTATTTATAAACGTTTCAAATAATTCAGGTAGTTTCAAAACTATTATTTTATAGTATTGAAGTACCTACGTTAAATTATTAATTGTAATTATAACTTATGAAATTTCTGTATAAACGTGAAAATAAATGTAACCAAGTCTTCCATTCCTAGTTATAATTATTGTTGTTGATTATTATAATATAGAAAATTTACTAATTATACAAGTTGATTAGATTAGTTTAAATGCGCATTATGTGATATCCCTGTTTAAATAGCTTTTGAATTTTACAGGAAAAAACACTCATTGCCACGCGATAACATGAAACACATATTCAAAAAATAATAACATTTATATTTTAAATATTCATTTATATTTATTTATTTATATTTATTTATATTTTTTTATGTGGATTTCCACATAAATATTCAAAAACAACTTAGGTAAAAAATAAATTAAAGACATGGTAAATCCCCCGTTTTTAACTTAATTCTGACGTTAGTGACTTTCAAAACTTAGATAAAACTATAATTCCAGGTTCTATCCTTCCGAAATATATATCGTCGGGTGTTATTATTACCTATACCTTAGAAACCTATGCCTATTTTCGCGATTTGATTTGATTGAAAAAGTAGGTTTATAAGTAACCGATGTTTTCGCAATTCAATAAAGTCATCGAAATCATAAATCTATATTAAAAAAATGCTAAGTCCTTTTAATGATTAAAATCAAAATATTAGTGCTCTAAATCATTAAATAGACGACAAAATGGAAAATAACAATAAAAAAAATTCAAGTACATATGTACCTAAAAACAACAACTCGTAAAAACCATTTTAATAAAAGTGTTACACGAAAAACTAAATTTTATAGAAACAGAAATATTAACAAAAAAAACATTATACTGAAGAACTTTCAATGCGACATAATCTGTATTTCCTACATTATTGAAGCATCAAAAGTGAAAACATCATTGCTTTCATAATTTATTTTTTCTAACCAATGCTGTCCTACTGCTGGGCAAAGGTCTTCATAAATTTATTGCACAATAATTTATTGCTATTACTGCGCATAAAAAGTACCCATTTAATTAATCAATTATGCAAAAAAAAACATGTAAAAGCTGAAAAACATATCATACCAACATAATAAAATTAAAACAGTCTTCCACGCTTAAAAATATAGTAGCACCATAAGTTTACGTGGTGTTGTTATTTTTGTTACACGTTCAAAGCTTAAAAAATATTTATGTATCTAATAGTGATGTATCCAGTGCAATAATGTTGTATAAAGTTATACCTATACTTAATAATACATGTATAGTGATGAAACGATTCTAGGTGTGTATTTTAAATAATATAAAATGTTATTCGATATGTTTCATTTCATTTTTTCACCACACAGTCAAATACAATTTAACAAAGTTACTTCTAAGCTATAGTATAAAGTGAATAACAAATCAATGTAATAAATACAGTAACATATAATCTAATTAATGTAATAAACTGTTGGGCGCCAAAGTAAGACATCGTCCCATGTTGGGTGCCAAATTAGTCTTAAAAATTGGCGCCCAATATGGGCTTGGCGATTGTTTTCACAAAGCAATAGGTACGCAACTTTAACATTTGTAAAGAAAACTTCAAATTTGCACTATTATAGGAAATAGAAAAGCTAGATAAAAGATATACCTACCTTTTACTCTTCATTATTAGGTGGTTTTGTCTCTCAGAGATTTCTCCTTGACTCAGATAAGAAGCGAAACCAGGCCTAGCGCACTCCGCACTGTAGGTACGAAGCTACAAGTTCATAGCTGTACACCTGTAACGGGTCGTTCGGCGTGCAGTGGGTTGCCGCATGCCGCCCGTGACGCACGTTTTTAACTTATGCGCCCGCTGCCGCCCGCGCCGCTTTACGACTAGTATTACGTGGTATTACTGTCTTAACACAAATATGAAAACAAGCAAATACTGCATCGTATTTGGCTGCCTAAATACCAACAAGGACCGGAATCTCTCTTTTTTGCACTTCCGAAGGACATCGAAAGGCAAGTAAAGTTATATTATATCTATTTTTAAATTATTTTAAGTGCAATAAAGAGTGTTCTATCTACCCACTTGTTTATTACCTACTTTACCATAAATCAAGTATTCTTATAATGTCTTACTGATATTTCAAAACTGTATGTGCGTTATTACTTGGTCTTACACGTCATAACTACTGAACTGGGGCAACGTACTATATTATATACATTTTATACGAGCAAAGACGCGGGGCACCTAGCTGGTTTCCACAAATATAAAAGTTAAGGACAAGGCTGAGATAACAGATAAATTGCCAATTAGTTAATTGCTCCAATTTCCGAGATATTCATTCGGCCGGACGCCATGTTGGCAAAATGGAGGTTTGCATTCGCGCATGCGCGGTGCTTGCAATATGTGTCATATGGATACACGTTACGGTAAGTTAAACAATTATTACGAGAATATTTGTCATGAAATTACCTAAGTACCGTAAAAAGGAGAAAATAAGAAAGAAAAAACATTTATTTGACGACCACAAAAATCAAAATGAATAGAAATGAAAAAATAAAAGAACCTACCTACACTAAAAATTTCTTAAACGATGACTTGAAATGCATCGGCGACTTCTACGAGCTACGAGCTCCTGCTACGAGCATGCTATTATTAGTTACTAACTTTTTCCTGCGACTTTATCCACGTAAACGACAGAGGAGTCCCACAGTCGTCTTTTTTCCTAGACTATTTTAGCAGGACCTTCCCAGTATATGAGTGCGAAGAGGTCAGACTGTATTTTCGTAGTCACCCAAACGATTCATTTTTTTTGTGTAACTGAATAACGAAACGAGCTGTTCGTTTGCCTGATGGTAAGCTATACGCCAGCCCATAACAATAACAGCAACACCCAGAACTTTGTTTTGCAAAATCCTGCGCGGCGCTGCACTGCGCTCGTCACCCTGAGACGTCTCAACGCCCAGATTCTGATGCAACATACCTTATACTTTAATTTGGGACATATGCTACCAAATCCTGAAAACCACATCAAAATCCGACCAGCAGTTTTCGAGTCTATAGGTAACAAACAGACAAAAAATTCTAAAGATTGTGGATTAATGTTTAGCGCCCTCTAAATAAACGATTCGAGTTGGTTTTTCAAAATTATCTTCAATGTACAGAACTAGCTTAGTTACAGTTTTATAATAGTAGGTACAGATATAGTAGATTACTCGTGCTCTTATTACTAAGGTAGGTTTCTCGTATGCGAGAGGCCGTCAAGAGAAGGTTGGTACAAAACACCTAATTAGTATCTTTGCCAACACACAGACCACTTACAACATTCGCAACCACCCATGCTGTTTGGAGCCGAACGAGAACCTAACGCTGGCTATGATCATAGACGCATTCGAGATCTACGGACACGATCCCACGGACAAGTTGGACAACCTGTGGTTATACCAGAATGAGATGCTGAGGATCAAGACTGCTGAAGATCAGGTAGGAAGGAACATGAACTGTTCCAAAATTTCTTATCATCGTCATCATATCGTTATCACGGCTTTACTTTTTTAGCACATCGATCCTGATTCCAAACTAGAATTAAGGTTAAGGTTAAAGTTTGCAAACAATCGTGAGTCGAAATATTGATTATAAATATAAATAACTCCGGCCAGGTTTCGGACAATTAGGATGTCCTTCCGGGAGTGGTAACTCGACGGATGAAGACACCACACCACCGAACATGGCTGCGCGGGGTTGTCAGTTGTCAACCGATTCGATTTGATATCGAACTGGTTGACAACTGCAACAATCCAAAAAACCAAGAAATAAGTTATTGTGAGGTTCTTAATCGTCCAGCTGGCAGGCAGGAGCCAAAAATAGACCTTCAATAAAAAATTAAGTAACTAGAACTTTTCTAAGTCTGTTCCTTGTTTTCAGTACATGATCAACGAGCGAGTGCATATAGCGACAGATCACTTGGGAAGGTTTATAAAACTGCACGTTCAGGAGTTAAAGGTAAATTAAGCTTAGCTAGAACCTTAACTACTTAGGATAGAAACTATTATTGTATACAATAGAAAACCAGTGATTAGTTTGAAAAGCTGCGTTTAATTAGGTACCTATACCTAATTCACATATAAAGCGTCGAGAGGACATAAACCTGCGCTGCATACTGACTCTATAACCACAACTATACATAGGATAATAAAGGCGGCAAAATGTTACCTTTCATATTATTATTGGTTTTTATGGAGACGGACCCACCGAACAAAGCCATCATGCCGGTAAGTCTTATCCAGTCGACTGAAGTATTCCTATCTATGTGTTTTATGTTCGGCCACATTGCCGTCAAGCGACCTAGTCGTGTTTCGGGATGATGTTCGGTGAATCATTGGGGAAACGGGTCTGAGCAGCCGCTCAACTGCCGTCTCTCTTTAGATCTATGTGCTCCATCTTAGGCCACATCGTCGCTTCACGTCAGGCGAGATAGTGGCCAAACATAGATCTATAAAGCGTAAAAACAACAAATTGTCTTAACATCAGGCGAAACTGACCAAATACAGATCTTTAAGAAATAAAAAGAACGTTAAGAACGAAATAAATGAGGCAGATCATAATAGGTTATTATATATAGAAATAGCAGTGTTCTTTCAACATGAACAGGTACTCCTCATCACGTTAGATGACGTCATCGACAATATGCTGACAATGTACGAGAATCACAACGCCATTGCCGCCGAGAGGAAAGCGACATACACGGGCGGCCCGGTGCCTATGGAATTCTATCTCAGCCAAGGTAAGACCGCTTGTGACATAGAGTAGATACATGGAGAGAATATTCCTTAAAACACGACACATCTAACAAAATATTAAAATAATATAAATGGTTGCGGTATCTAAAAAAAGCACTACCTAAGCGTTATTTCTACTTCCCTTCTTTCGATCTGTCCTTTCTTTTAGTGTTGTGGCTCTTACACGGGACGATGGTCCGGACTCCGGACCATTGATCGTCGACCACCATTTACCATTAACCAAGAATTTATTAGTTAGTATTATCTAAAATAATAAAAATAACGCCCTATTATCACATATCTACTTACATAGATCTTGGCCCCTAACTATAGAATTATCTGTAACTAGGAAACCAGAAAATACGAGGACCATGGTCCCACAACAACCAGACACGAAAGAAATCCTTGCGCATTTTTCTGTGCACAAACATTTGTCTTGTCGCGATTCACTGAAATTCGCTTGTGATTGTAACAATGAAATCCCCTTCTAGAGTTCTACTGCGGCAAGAACGTCTACATTTTCCTATCAGAACTCTACAGCGACATCTACAACATAGGGCGGGGTCCGGCGCCTTATTGCAAGGACCGTTCCTTCATCTTCCTGGGATTCCTGCACTACCACAATGAGCAGAAGTATTACCTGCTGGATGACCCGAGCATATCATTTCCGACGGACAACTATCTGCATGGCCTGGAGTGCCACATTGGGATCTGTATATTCAGGTAATCGATTTTTACAGGTCATTGTACTTTTACAGGTCGATCTGCAAATTATAGTATTGGCCCTAGTAACCTACCATAAAAAATAACGTATTTTTATTGATTTGTATTATGTATATATGTCACCGTTGTAAATACCGTTAGATTATAATCTATCTCGCGATATTATAAACTGTCGAAAGATTGTGAACCGTAACATACTGCTTACAGTTTAACGCATTATTTTTCGGTAGATTATAATCTATCGAAGTGAAACTGTTAATCATAAACATACGTGAATATAATATACATGTTCACGGCGTTGAAGTGGCCCAAGGGCCAACTCCGCCCGCTCAAACCTACCAAGGGCTTCCCCTTATACGTTTTATTGTAAGCAGTTCACAATCTTTCGACAGTTTACAATCTCGCGAGATAGATTAAGATAGAATCTAACGGTATTTACAATTTTACGGTGATAAATATCTGTTGACTTTCAAAATTATTTAATAAGGTTCCCATTCAAGAAGTTACTGCAGCAAGAACGCGACGTGGTGACCCTTCCCAAGGCGATAGTCAAGTGCGGGCTGGTGATGTACAAACTTCCTCCCCTCACCGCCACCTCCTGCATCATCGCCTCAGGGTCCTTCATCCTCGACTTCAACATCCAGGGGATGAGGTACAGGCACCATGATTATTTGATTGTAAGTTTCTACAGATGTTGTTTTTTATTTTATTCTTTATTAGCGACGTGCCCCGGCTTCGCACGAAAGAAGAGGAAAGTTTATGTGTCGCAGGGATATGATAAAAACAGAGATTTGATCAATTCCCTAAGTGATTTGACCAAATCACGGAGGATGAGGTGTGCCTCCCGGGTGGAGTGAAGGTCAGGTGCGCGAGAGGAGTGAAGGTCGAGTGCGCGAGTGGAGCGAAAGGATGAAGCGAAAGTTCTGGCGAAAGCCTATTTATTAAGACTATAGGTACGTCGTATCCCTAGAGATTTCATAAAACCCCTGGTATTCTCATTTCCCTGCGACAGATATTTGTCAAATCACTAGATGTTGTTTAGGGAAATGATAAAATCGTGTTGTTATTTTAACATCCTCCGTGATTTGATCGAATCTCCGTTTTCATAATTTGCCTGCAACAGTTATGCATGTATTATGCATATCGCACCTTCGGTAAGACAAGGGCATAATTGTTAAAACAAATTTTGAGTTTCTGGAAGAACAAAGGCATATATCATTAGAAAGAAAGAAAATTTGTTTTTACAATTATGCCCTTGTCTTACCGAAGGTGCGATATATTATAAACCTTCCTCTTGAACCACTCTGTCTATTGTTGAAAACCGCATTAAAATCCGTTGCGTAGTTTAAAAGATCTAAGAGTACAGACGGCGGGAAGCGACTTTGTTTTATACAGTCGGTATGCGATTATATGCCGCTTTCGCTCAGTTAACAAAATCATCCTTAAATTATATATCTATAGGTACACACTAGATTACATTAGATAACTCTTTATTGTTACACAACCAGAAATCATAACAACAAAATGAAAAATAACAAACTTAAAAATAATGCGTTACATTGGGCAGTCTTATCCATTTTTCTTTCCGAAAACCCTTTGTTGTAGTGTCTATTTAGTATCTTGTACGTTTCAATCAAATCTCCTCTTTGTCTCCTGCAGATTGCGAAAGAATTATAGCACTCGTAACGTGGCTTGCTTAGGCCGTGTCCCCATTATGCTCACGGTGAGCGGCTAACTGTTTGCCTCTAGTTCACCTCTCTATATATTTTAAATGGAGTGTCCATACAGCGCATACTGTACGCAGTTTGCGGCGTTTCGCTTACCGACTCATTCAGTGAGCGCACGAACACACTGAGCCGCAGCGAACGATTCTCGCGGCTAATACGCTACAGTTCGTCGTTCACTCCACATTGAGTATTGGTCGTCAATACGCTCAGAGTCAGTGAGCGGACAGTTAGCCGCTCACCGTGAGCCTAATGGGGACACGGTTTTAGTCGTTCGTAACAGTCCCTTCACGGGTGTCCACGAGATTTCCCAAGTCACGGCAAAAAAAAACAAGGTCTATTTTCAGAGAACCCCTAACGGGCACAGTTTCTACACGAAAGAACGGGACTCACCGCTGCTGTGCGACCACCATGTCTGCGAGTGGAACTACACCAACCATTATGGAGGTAGGTAAGCAGACTTACAATATAATATGTCTAGGTAGGTACGCATGCCGCGCAAATTAAATCAGCAGTGGAATCGTCCCAACTTGTAGGTGCGCCGATTACGATCGCTTTTAATTTCAAATTTGGAAGACGTTCCTTCAAACTGCGATATCGATCATGTTTAGCGATCATGATTGGAATAGGGATCATGACGCAGACTTTGAGCAAAATAAGTTTTTTATCAAAAAATATGTTAATCAAGACAAGCTTTTAACATATTCGTAATCGGAACCGCGAGCAGATTATAATGAGCCCAAATACTAGTAGTTTACGATTATCCGTCAAGGAGTTCCATTGCCCACCTTCCGTCTCCATCATCAGATCAATATAACATAAATACAAACTAATTTTTCTATAACATACATAACTTTTGGAGTAATACATAAGTAGGTAGGTACTTATAAAACGATTCTATAAGGAAAGATAATGATTTTATTTATATGTAACTGAATGACGAGACGAGCTGGTCGTTTGTCTGATGGTAAGCAATACGCCAGCCCATAACAATAGCAGCACCACTCAGAACTTTGTTTTGCAAAGTCCTGTGCGCCGCTGCACTGCGCTCGTCACCTTGAGACAATTAGCATTATGATACTCAACAGAGTCTCATAATGCCCAGTTTTTTAACTCTTATTTTGTTTGAAAATTGCAGTGGACAAGCGCGCACTATTAGGTTTGTAATACTGTGCTTTTTGTTTAGAATATCTCCATCATTATTTAAAATACGTATCCCAACCCACAGGCCCATTTCTAATTCCCGGCGACCCGGGCACGGGAATCGATGCCGTGCCGCCGTATATCGAGCCTACACCTAAACCAGAGGACGGCGACGGTGGAGATGAAGTCAACATCACTGTTCCCTGTAAGCTTTTTATTATAGATGCGCCGAATAGTGGTTTCAACGAATAACTAATACCGAATATTATTCGGTTTAACCTTTACCAAACCGGATATTCGGCCGAATTATTCGGTTAACCATTACTGTTTACGCGTTATGTCGCTGCTGGCTAGATGACGAGCGAGTCGTACCTCACCGCCCGTTACCCGCTCACACATCGCGCTGTCACTGCTTCAAAACATTGCACGATTAAGTTACAAATAAATAAACAAAGGTGATTAAAATATTGATATTAACTTGTTTGCAATATGAGTGGGCGTAAAAGATCACGTGCTTGGGGCTTTTTGTCGTTTAATTCTACACCATGTCATGTAGCCAAGAAAATATAAATACTTGCACCGAATATATTCAGCAACAAAACCGAATTCGGCCAATTACAAATAGTGGAAAAGATGCCGAATTTTCCGAAAATTCTTCTTCCTTCTTTTAGCCGAAAATTCTCTACCAGAATACTTATTTCCTTCCAATTACAACCTTGGTCTCTTTAAGACAAGAGTGAATAGGCACCTCATGGGCAAACGTGCTCCACCTTAGACCGCAACTACGCTTACCATCAGGTGAGTTGTTGTCAAACGTGAGCCCATTTAATCATAAAAAAAAGAATACGTCGAATATCGAATACCAAACGAATATTCGGCGCATCTCTACTTTTTATCAATCACTAGCTTTTCCCCGCGACTTCGTCGCCGTGCAAGACAGAGAAAGCCTATATTCGTATTTTTTCCAAAACCATCTTAGCAAGACCTCTCCAGTGTATGAGAGCGCGTACTACGAAGAGGTCAAGCTGAATCTTCGTAGTCACTTAACCGATTTTGATGTAACATACCCTAAAGTCTAAGTTGGAACTAATGCTACCAAGCTCTGAAATCCACATGTCATTTAAATCCCTTCAGCAGTTTCAGAGTCAGACATACGAACAGACAAAAATTCGACAACTGCGAAACGAAGTCAAAAAGCCATCCTCCGTACATGTAGTCCATAATATGATTGCCTCTATGGCGTAGTGGTTGAGCAGGTTGGCTCAAATCACATACGTCACTGAGGTTGCGGGTTCGATTCCCGCGACGGGACAAATGTTTGTGAACAGAAAAAAAGCGCAATTTGTTTCGTGTCTGGGTGTTGTGGGACCATGGTCCTCGTAGTTCCTGGTTCCCTGGAATCCTAGTTAGGGGTATCTATGTATGTATTTATTATTTATTTATTTATATTGATCCTATTTTTAACCAACTTCAAAAAAGGAGGAGGCTCCCTGTTCGATTGTATTTTTTTAATCTGATTTTTTATTTTTTATGTTTGTTACCTCAGAACTCCGTCATTAATGAACTGATTTGGAAAATTATTTTTGCTTTGGGTTCAGTATAACTACGAAGTGGTCCCATATAATTTCATCGATATTTGACCTTGGACTTCGAAGATACATTGAAGTCGGTTTTTGTTTTTTTTTATGTTAATTATTGACTATTGTTTAAACACTTTTTCCAGACATCCTGGACGGCTGCCTGTTCATGTACCCGCCTAACTACGGCTCCATCGCCGGGAAAAGCTACCTGGACGGTGTGGACCTTCATGAAGATAGGTTCACCTGTATAGCTTCTGGCGGGAATAAGGTATCCACACAAGCGAATTCCAGTAAACTAAAACCAGACCTAGCGCACTCCGCACTGTAGGTACGAAGCTACAAGTACATAGCCGGACACCGACGGCGGGTCGCGCGTCGTTACACGTGCCGCGTCAGAAGAGACACTCTGTAGGTTAATATGACTGGTAGGTATGCAGCGCTACGCGAGCTGAATTGAATTTTATTACGTCATAGCAAGAGTCGCTATTTGTTTAAATTTCTTTGCGGAATGATGCTTCTGTTCCTTAGTATTCTGTGCTAAAATTCAAAAAACCCCCGACACAATAAACCTATCATCGCCCTTTACGTTCCCATTGCTGGGACAAGGGCCTTCTCTCATAGAGAGAAAAAACCTATAAAAAAGTAATATGATATGATATAAAAATTAATGCCTGAACCGATTTTGATAAAGCATGTCTAAGAACCACCGTTAGAAAAACTGCTTTCAAATAAAAAAAACCGCATCCAAATCGGTTCACCCGTTTAAGAGCTACGGTGCCACAAACACACATAGTGGTCAAACTTTTAAAAACCCCCCTTTTCGAGTTGGGGGTTAAAAATAGTAGATTGTTGAATATAGGGGTCAGACGCAACTTAAACAATTTGTATTTCACTTGAATAGCAAGGAATTCGTAAGCGCCATTGTAGATAATCTTCGTTTATCTCCTTTGTTCGAATTTAAGCGTAGAACAGCTGAATACAATTTTTCTAGTTTTTTAAATTCAATGAAATCATGGAGCTTAAGTCTTAAACTTAATCGACGAGGTTTTTTTTGTTTTTATGGAACTGATTAATGAGACAAGCAAGTGCCTGATGGTAAGCGCCACGCCTGCCCATAACAATTGCAATGCCACCCAGAACTTTAAAACCCGAAAAAATTACTATGTAGCTCTGCATTGCGGTTATCACCCCAAAATATTAGATATTAAATCTCATATATGCTCAGTAATTCCCCCTTCCTCTCAAACCGGAGCACAATACACAAACAGAACACAGTGCACACTACTGCTTGGCGGCAGAATAACTGGCAAAGCGGTGGTCTATTCAGATGGCCTCCCGCATATGAGAGACCTACCACGAGTAAAATTTATTATTTTTCTTGTCCACAGGGCTTATACTGGTATCCACAATGGATGGGCGCTATGCCCCACCATCCTTACCCTACATTAGTGGACACTAAATCGGACTTCAGTGCCCCTGGAGCCTACTACCCCCACCAGAAAGGCTTCGAATTGGATGAACCTGACATAGATTAACGAATATTACAATACAAATATAGAAATTAATGTTCGTTCATTTATTTAAATAACCTGCATATATATCTCACAAACATAACATATATACTATATGTACCATATGTATAATATACTATATTCATAAGTTTTGTTATGCGTATAATTGTATATAACCATATTATACTGTAATTATATTGATTTTGGTATGTATTTAATTATATATAACCTTCTAAGAACCTTCTCTCGGCAAAACTTCTTTGAGGTAGAACAAAGAATGCAGGAGTACCAGCTTTCAGCTCAAAGTATTTTGTTACTAGTAGATCTCCTAAATTTTTCGACGGATCAATCAAATGCGGCATTTTATCATAACCTTCAAAGTATACATTGATTTTGTTAACAGTATACTGTTCTCTCTCGTCCCAAGGTGCGGGAAATACTTGCTCTAATTGGCACATCAGGGGCGCATTTTCTGGACATGCTCGTATGAAGTCCGTCATTTGGTATTCTGGATACAAGAGCAACACCGGCCACTTGAGAATTCCACCTTCTAAATATACTATAGCGTCTTGAGCCCCCGGCAAATTAGGCTCCACTTTCGACAAATCAATATCATCTTCATCTTCACACTTTGATATCTTAATTCCTCGTTCAATAATAGCTTTTATCACATTTTCTGTCTGTTCAGTGTTCTTTGCATCTGTCCTTTCCTTTTTTCGTTGATCTCTCTCTTGTATCATTTTCTTCTTTTTTGCGCTATTGAGTAATTCCGTAATCACTTTGTCTGATGACTGTTCTAGTATTTTTTGGCAATGTTCAATGCAGGAATCGTACTTTGCAGTTTCAAATGCTGATTTTGCTGCACGAACTCTCGCTTTAATGTGGTTGGAGTTGAAGGAAAGCGATTTTTCACTATCGTAGAGAGCTGATCTGTAGTTTTTCAGGTGCCAGTGACATGCAGAGCGGTTGTTGTAGAGGCTCGCGTTCATTTCTGCATTGTCGCAGTGTTGCTTGATGCCTTCTGTGTAGCTGTGGAAAATTAACAAATGTCATATGAAAATTACTGTTACAGAAAGCAAAGATAGATTCTTATGTAAGTTTTCTTCGCTTACATCTAATTTCTTTAAATTCCTTAATTGCATTAATAAAATTATTAGTTAACAACCCTTTTTTGGAAGTTTAATAATTAGATTCTACATACCTTAAAAAAACGCACACAAAGGTTTGTCCCCTAGTGGGAATCAACCCGTAAGTTATGTGGTACATGACTAGCCAATACACCACAGATGCCGTCGTATTAATTTGATCTCTACTTACTTAAAAATAATTTCATTGTCATTCCATATAACTTACCCTATAATAGCCAATCTGTAATTTTTATGTTTAAAGTTGAAATTCCCATCTTCCTTATAATTTGTAGCTAGTTCTAGAGGGGTATTTTCTTCAGGATCATACTTCAGTTTGGCGAGACCTTCCGCTAGCGGGGACATCTCTCCGTTTTCAGGTGTAGACTTCATGAAAAATGGATGCTTGTCCATTTCTTCCTGAAAATGTAAATTTTGAAGTTTCGGAAATAGTTCAGGCGGAGCTGCTCTATGCTACAGCTTCTAATTGAGTGCGTAGGTGAAACCGCGGCGTACAGCTACAAAAAAATATAGTATGGACATTATGCTAACCTCCCAGCGGTCTTCCTGCCATCCTTCCGTGTATCTCTTCTTCTCCAGGCCATTGATGAAGTCATCCAGCTCTTGATCTAGCTTCTGAGCCAACGCCAGCCGTTCCTCGTCGGTCATAGGTTTCTTACTTTCTTTAGATTCTCCAGACATGGTGTAGTTTTCAAATTAATAATTTATTGTTACTTATAATAGTTAGACCAAATTTTATATCGACAACAAAGTCACAATTTTAGAGAACTGATTACGTTTATGGTAAAAAATATTTTAATGAAATCAACAGAGTGAGAAAATATATGTAATGTTTTTATTAAGACATAACCTCAAATCAAAGTAACACTACCGGACGACCTGATGTTTGACAGTTATGTTCCAGTGCAGAACATAGCATAATTTAAGCATAACTGCAGAATAAAATTATAATGAGCACAAACAAAATATTAATTATTAGTACAAACATAACATTAAAATATTATTTTAAAAGAAATCTGTGCGATGAACTAATCAACTCTCATATAATACTTTTCGATGCAGTAGCTATCTCAGCACAAATAGCCACCATACCACTTTTGAATATAATCGCATTTCCTGCATTCGCGGCGGTAAAAGTAATCCGGATATTGCGCCTTCTCAAGTGGATGCCAATAATCCAAAACCCAGTCAGGTATGACAACGACTCTCTCAATAGCGACACCAGCAGCAAGACCGTAAGATCTAGCAACTAGAAATTAAATTTAGATTAGGATTATTAGGACCTATGTTAGAGCTAGTGTGGCTCAGTAGGAGAACATGCAACTTTCGATACGACGCACACGAGTTCGAATCCCGCTGGCCCCGCACCACTGACTTTCGTAAGTTATGTACGGATTTAACACTCGCTCTAAAATCGGTGAAGGAAAACATCGTGAGGAAACCGGCAAGTCCAAGAATTTTTCACAAAATGTCAACGACATGTGACATCCACCAACCCGCACTGGGCCAGCGTAGTGGAATATGGCCCATTCTCTCTCTATGAGAGCAGGCCCGTGTCCCAGCAGTGGAAACGTGATGGGCTGATGACGAAAGTTCGAAAAAATAAAAACGAAGGTTCACCGAGATTAATAAGGATTGTTTTGGTTCTCCAAAAATCCGTTGAATAAGATAAGCTGAGTCAGCAAAACGTCAAAAGCTATTTATTAAATAGGCACAAAAAATGCACTTTTGTAAGTCATATATCTACATAATACAAATCAATTAAAATACGTTAAAAATTGCAATTTAAAATATCATGACTTTGAAAAAGAAGGTATGTAGGTACGCATGTCTACCCATTTCTTTCCCATACTCAAATTGAAGTCCGGGCCCAGAAAATAAATATGAAAACTGACTGTACCAGTGCTTCGGAAATGAGAACACGCTCGCTAAGGAGCGACACTGCGAGGATGCCTCTTTTTTTAATCTTTTTATAATTTAGGCATAATAATAATAATAATAAACAAAAAATAAATAATAATAATAAATAATGACAGTCCCCAATAAGTGTGGCCCACTACATATCTACATTAAATGCTCTAAGAGGCCTTTACGTGTTGGACTCATGTCCCCGCGCAAGCCTTCCAAAGGACCGGGTGTATAACCTGTGAGAAAGAGCGACATAATAATAATAAAATAGATGAAGACTTACATTTCATGCATGGTATACTTGGTTGTTTTAGAAAAGCTTCATGTTCTCCAAGCCATAATAGACGACGCATTTCTTTATGTTCACAGACGCTTTTATTTTTATCGAATTCATTTCTTAGAAGAACTTGATGATAACGTACAACGAACCTGTAAAGTTAGTTAGATTAGAAGTTCACCAAATAATTTACTTAGCATCTTACATTGTTAGGTAGCTAGAAATTTCAAACTAAAAGCACAGATTAATAACTAGTTACTATGTACTAAAAGTGCACCCCCCACAACAGTAATCATTGACTTGTCTTTTGTTTGAAAATTGCAGTGGAGGCGTGTAGGTGTTTGAGATTCTTTCAATCATAGAAGTAGAAGGTACCACTTCTATAACTTTTCACATTCACAGTTTGACCATTTCCACCGAAGTTGCACTAAGAGAGAATTTAAATTTTGGCATACAGTTCTTGATTCTCACCTCGCCTCGCCAATGAAAAAGCACCAACCTGGCACCTACCATTTTACTTTTTTTTATATTACTGAATGACGAGACGAGCTGGTTGTTTGCCTGATAGTAAGCAATACTCCAGCCCATAACAATAACAGCACCACCCAGAACTACTTTGGCGCAGTAGTTTGTCTATGCTCTTTGTTTTGTTTTAGTATTATACCTACTCATAAGCCTGAGTCAAAAAAGGAGGTCTTTTTTTTACAACAGACTGGGCCTGCGTTTGACCACAATCTCACCTGATGGGAAGTGACGATGCGGTCGAAGATGAAGCACGCTTACCCAGTGGATACTTGTTCACTCTAGATTTGAACACGCCCACATTGTATTTATTTGGAAATACAGACGACGGCAAGGCATTCCACTCCTTTGACGTTCGCACTAAAAAGGATGACCCAAAACGTTTGGTACGAACAGGCGGAACGTCTACCATGTAGGGGAGCCGTTGTGCCGATCGTCTAGTTGTCCGATTGTAGAATGGTGATGGGGGGGGATCAGATTGTGCAGTTCTTGTGCACAGAAGGATCCTCCAGAGAGGTCCTCTGTTTTGTGTATAATTAAATACTAGTTGCGCCCCGCAGTTTCACCCACGGTTCTCAGGATAAAAAGTAGTCATATAGGCTACTTTTATCTCCTTTCCAGGACCTAAAATACCCACATACCAAATCCGTTTAGTAGTTATTGCGTGATTGAGTAAGAAACATCCATCTATCCATCCATCCTCACCGACTTTCACATTTATAATATTAGTAGGAGTCTTGAAAGAATCATAAAAGGCGGACCGAATCTCGCTAAGCAACAACTGAAGCATAGCAATGGCGGTGGCGTTATGTTTGAGTGGTCGGAGGGTAGATGTCAAGCCGAAGTGACGGCCGATCGGCATAGCATGATGTAAATGTGTGCGTGAAGCTTGTGTACGAACGAGCGATCCGGCGGAACTTGAGAGCTTCACTTTTGAATTTGGCAACGCAGCGACTGCCTTGTTTTATTGGCTCACGGTAGGAGTAGGATAAGTAGGAAGTAGGATGATAATTGTCAAGATAATTAATTTAATGGGCACTAAAAATACCTTGCCACATAGTACGCCTCGATATATCTCATACATCTTTTGTATAAAGAGCAGACTCTTTGAGAATGAGTTCGTAATTCTGGAGCAAACGGCATTTCAAGTAGTGATATAAATTACCGAAGTAAACCGCTATTTAGTTACAGCTGTTCAAGATTTGTTTACAAAATACTAAGACAAATTAATCAAGATAAAAAAATTATGTTCTCTTTCTAAGGAAATATGGAAAGAATATTTAAATATGATTTGAATCTTGTGACAAAGTCAATGTTTGAATCAAAGACAAAGTATTAAAAAAAAATTATATCCATGGTTTGAATCCACTGAGGTCTTATGTTTGAATCCTATTATTTTAACCAAAGACGTATATTTTAACTTCTGACACGGAGCAATTAGACCAAAGAGGATCCTAGTGCCTATGACATTGAGGTCAGTGTCATTCCTCAATGGCCTATGACATGTAAAGCCCCAAGTTCCAGTGGAATTGTTTCACCATTTTAGTAAATTGATATAGGTATGTAAAGGTTTGGAGGATCTATTTTTTCCGTATTGACCTGGGTGAAGCCATTCAAGGGTCCATGTAAGTAGCCGGACCACCTCCCCTCCCATTTTGGAATGGGAGAGGAGTTCCGGTCCAGCTACATCGGTAGCTAGCTGATAAATGATGATCATCTACACTACTTGAAGCATATTTGAAATTTCTTGTTAATTATTTACTTTCTTTAACAATAACAATACCTAATAGAAACTCATTATTTCTTGGAAATTTATGTCTATCTTTATTTCCATCAATAATGTTTAAAATATTGTAAATTGTGGCTAGAAACTGAAACACTAACTCAATCAAAAAAAAAGATAGGGTCACTGTCACTAAATTTTTTTCAATTTGTCATTATATGTCACTGTCACTGTCATGTCGACCTGCCGGTCGACCAGTGTTGCCACCTTAGTGATTTCACCTGTAGATCTGGTGGTTTGAACCCCCCTGCTGGTGGTTTTTTTAGTGGCAAGAAATAAAGCAATTAATGCATTTAATAAATTCTTAAATATTGCTCTGATGAGTATGATAATGATTTGACCCTGTTACGATTATTTTAGTTTTTTAAGCTATTGCATAGCTTCTATCGCGGGCCTTGAGCGTGGAGACCGAATCCAGAAATTCCGTAACGAAAATAACCTAACATCCCCCACTCCGAATGCTATGCAATAGCTTTACCGCGGCAGTCTCCGAGTGCCACACGCCTTTTTTTAAGCTATTGCATAGCTTCTATCGCGGGCCTTGAGCGTGGAGACCGAATCCAGAAATTCCGTAACGAAAATAACCTAACACCCCCCACTCCGAATGCTATGCAATAGCTTTACCGCGGCAGTCTCCGAGTGCCACACGTCTTTTTTTAATTTGTATTTAATTAACTTTGTTAATAATAATTTACGGGTGACCCTCACGTTTAAATTGGAGTAATCCAACTATAGTTTCAGCTGTGCGAGGCGTGACGCGTTCGTGAGCGTTCCGCACATATTGGCAACTTCAAGTAGCAGAAAAATGTTGCCACAATTATGACCTCCCGGAAAAAACAATTCCTGGAAAAGAACGTAGACTTTCTACCCCGTAAAATCACGATTGGAATCGCGAGGAACTGCCTTTCCGAATATACTAATGTACTTTGTGGAGCTGCTTACTAATACTAAGCCTACAAATATTATTATAATTCGGAATTTGGTATTCATAAACTGTGGTTTTCGGGCGGTTTTAGGAGCTTCCACCTCAGATAAAGTATCCAGCCTTTCAGATAAAGTATCCAGCATTTGGCTGTCTACTCGAAGGCTCCCACAGACCAGCAGGGCGATCATGTATTTTTTGTTTCAATCAATTTCAATAAGAGCCGTATTACACAGTAAAATTGAATAGATTGGGCAAATACATAACGATTCATAGCACAATCTCGCTCTGTAAATTTGTCGGTTAACTGGTTTCTCATTGAAATTGATTGAAACAAAAGATACATGATCGCCCTGCAGGAACTCGGGAGGCAGTATACTACAAAAATTGTTGGCAATATACCTAGATAAAAATTGTATATACGGGCAATATAGACTAGCACTCGTGTGTCAGAATTTGCAAATTCACTAAAAAATCAAAAGTTCATAAACATAAATTAATGAGTAGATTTTTTATAAGTATTTATTTCGTTGAATAAATTTAATCATCTACTCCCTCCTCACAAAGCGCTACGAGACGTTTTTAGAACTTCTTTCTTACATAACTGAAAAACAAAACTTGCACCGGCGTGAACAACGATCAAAACAAAAACCATGTCCGACGCTTGGGAAGAGATCCAAGCTGTAAAGAGCAAGCGGAACAGCTTACGAGAGAAGCTAGAGAAGAGGAAGAAGAAGCTGCAGACTATACTGAGCAGTGGTCTCGGGGCGGGCGAAAATGGAGAGGGAAGCTCGGGAAGCGGGAACGAGCGCGCCGCCTCAAGTCCAACCGCTCAGAAAAGTGAACGTGAGTTTTCTAGTCAAATATTTCATTTAAAAACATTAGCAAACAAAAGCCGCGCTCAGAAACAATCACAAAGGTTAACCTACATCTTTAGCTACTTATAATAATCTAACCCCTAAATAGGTTTCCCTGTGTCTAGAAAACGCGGGAATCGAACCAGCACCCTCCATCATAATAATATAATCCCAACTGCTCTACTACCAGCAGAACACCACTCATTCTTCTAGACCTTCATTTTTTTTTAATCCTCATTGCACATTAATCATTAAGAAAACATTATATATATTACTAGCTGACCCGGCAAACATTGTTTTGCCATATAAATAAAAAAAAATGTTAAGAGTGAACGACCCTTATCACTTAGGGGTATTATATATATTATACCTACTGAATATGCATATAAAATTTGGTAAAAATCAGTAAAGCCGTTTCGGAGGAGTAAGGTAACTAACATTGTGACACGAGAATTTTATATATATAATAAATGTTATTAGAAGTAAGTAATAGAAGAGGAATGCGACACCCAAGACAACCTGTTTAAGTTTTATAAGATGTTAGTAATATAAGAAAAGTTGTAAAACTTATATAAAAAAAAACAAAACAAATCAAGATAAACAAAACAAAAATCAAGAAATATTGTCAGAATACCGATTATATATCGTTACTCTTCTCAACAGCTCCAGCGTCTCAAGAAAAGCCCAAACTGCTGATACCATCAGCGTCACTAGAGGTGCGACTGCTACAAGTGCTATCAGATATGCAGCTTCAGCTGCCTGCCACAGCCAGTGCATTGCTGCCAGGTTTGGGTGACGTAGACGCAGGCATAGTGGCTAGTCTGCTGCAGAAGTTTGCCACACAAAAGCTTATTACGTAAGTTACATTAATATTTTTTCATTTTGCTAAAGCTGAATAGTTTCTAATGAAGTTTAGAATAGAGATAGCTTATATGCTGGATTAACACATAGGATACTTTTTATCCTGGGAAACCGCAGGGCGCAGCTAGTGTACTTTATAATCCACTATGTATATGAAATTGTATATAATAATGAATATTCGTAAGAAAGAAAGAAACAGTGCATTTATTGTTATGATTAACCAAGTACTACAAGTATACAAAATCTATCTGCATATAAATAATCCATATTTCTCCTATTACAGAATCAAAGAGCGAACAGAGAGTACAACAGATGCGACAATAGAAGTGGTCAGTGCGGAGTCAGTGAGACTGGCTGCTGTTCTCGCTGCTTTGATTGAAGAACAGTCTACCACTAAGACTACCTCTAGCTGTAGTAAAAGAAAAGGTAAAATAAACTCATTGGCATAGCTAGGTAAAAAAGGCCCTGGGGCAAAAAATAAACTAGGGCCCCAACGAAACTATTTACAATTGTTGGTTTCGTATTCGTCGCATTCGAATTCTGGTTTATTTATATTCCGAATGTGGGAGAAATTTTCACTAGTTCAATTTATAGTTTGTAAATCAGAGTCCGAGGGCCCCCCTGGGCTTGAGGGCCCCGGGGTACTGCCCCATCTAGCCCTCCGGTAGCTACGCTACTGAATAAACTAGACAGCTTCTGAAGAGTGGTAAGCCAATCAGAGGTTGTAGTTTTGATTCCCACAACACGACATACCAAGTATACATTTTATAAAAAACAAAACTGACTTCAATTTTGATGCATCTTCAAAGTCCAAGTTTGAAAACTGATGAAATTTATTTAGGACCACCTTGAAGCTACACTGAACCCAGCGCAAAAATAATTCTACAAATCAGTTTATAAATGATGGAGTTCTGAGGTAGCAAATATGATAAATAAAAAATACAATCAAGTTGAGAACCTCCTCCATTCTAAAGTCGGTTAAAAAGTCATTATTTTTGGTGTCCTACAAAAAGGAAATCCTAGTTAGGGGAAACTGATAATGATGCGGCAAGATGTTTACATTACCCGTATGTATGTTTGTATGTTAGCCTACTTGTTATGTATGTATATTTAAATATATTAATTAATTTTTTGCAGGTGAAAGTACAGTAGAAGAACCTGCCAATCCTAAAATATCCAAGACTGTAGTAGATGAAAAGAAAGCAGCGAAAAGTGACACAGATCTAATGGTATTTACTATCATAAATTTATTTAGTTTCACTCCTGCCTGCTATGTATTTATCTTAGGCGGCCATAAGCATTTAGTCATTGAACAACTTACAAGGACTGCTTGAGCAGATACTGTCACCTGGTTGAGCAGACACTGTCAACTGCATGAGCAGACACTGTAAACTGCATGAGCAGACACTGTCAACTGCTTGAACAGACACTATCAACTGCTTGAGCAGATACTGTCATCTGGTTGAGCAGACACTGTCAACTGCATGAGCAGACACTGTCAACTGCATGAGCAGACACTGTAAACTGCATGAGCAGACACTGTCAACTGCTTGAACAGACACTATCAACTGCTTGAGCAGACACTGTCAACTGCTTGAACAGACACTATCAACTGCTTGAGCAGATACTGTCACTTGGTTGAGCAGACACTGTCAACTGCATGAGCAGACACTGTCAACTGCATGAGCAGACACTGTCAACTGTTTGAACAGACACTGTCAACAGCTCAAGCAGTCGTTTTCAATGGCTGAAGTTGCAAAGTCCTTGCGTTAGTTAGTGCGTCACTATCACACACGTCAAAAATGTATGTAATATTTTTCATTTTCAGTCGCTGCTAGCAATGCCTTCGAGTAGAGAGAAAGCGGTGAAGCGAGTTGGTGAAGAAATCATGGACTTGCTCAGTAAACCTACTGCGAAGGAGAAATCACTGGCTGACAAGTTCAAGAGTCAGGGAGGTAATAACTTTTTTTTGCCTAACGATCACTCATAGATCCTGGCCCCTAATCACAGAATAAACAATAGCTCTAACTCCCTTCCCTCCGATATGGTTGAGGGGGGTGATGGCTGGTCCACAAGTCATACTCGTGAACGGGTGCTGCTTGCGGGGACTGGTCTGTTCTAGTCACTCCTACTGCTACTGTCATACCTACTTACATTTGATTTACACTTTTCTGTTACTGATACTATGACTATGGGACATCTCACTCGCATTTCTTGTTTTACATTCTGTTAATTCTAATTTATACGTAAATAGTGCTGAAAAAAGACATCCCCGCAGAGTTTCTTGGTGCTATCTTCTCTAGCGGGCGTATTTCCGAAGCACTGGTAGAGTCAGTTTTCGCATTTCTTTTCAGCACTCAGACTTCAATTTGAGTATAGGAAAGAAATGGGTAAACATACTTACCTTTTTTTCAAAGTCATGTTAACATAAGTTACAATTTTTAACATTTTTTATTTGTATCATGTGTTTATGACCTTTAAAAGTGCACTTTTGTGCCTATTTAATAAATTATATTTGACTTTGACTTTGAACTAGTCTTATCGCTAAAACCGATAAAGCGATAGTGGTTCGTTTTCCGATGCGGTGGTAGAGTCATGGCAGGCCTAGCGCACTCCGCACTGTAGGTACGAAGCTGTACATAGCCGGACACTGACGGCGGGTCGCGCGTCATAACACTTTTTTTTTTGTAGAACTGAATGACGAGACGAGCTGGTCATTTGCCTGATGGTAAGCAATACGCCAGCCCATAACAATAACAGCACCACCCAGAATATTGTTTCGCAAATTCCTGCGCGGCACTGCACTGTGCTCGTCACCCTAAGACAATTAGCTGTGCCGTGTGCTGTGATGTGCCGCGTCAGAAGAGATAAGAGCTATGCGATAGAAAGAGAGGCGCTCTGTAGGTTAATATGACTGGTAGGTATGCAGCGCTACGCGAGCTGAATTGAATTTTATTGCGTCATAGCAAGAGTCGCTATTTGTTTACATTTCTTTGCGGAGTAATGCTTCTGTCCCTTACTATTCTGTGGTCATGGATATATTTTGACGTTCACAATGCATATGTGATGCCAAAATTAAATAAAGAGACTTTGATTTGATTTGGTATTCTGTCACTATTTAACACTCGCTCTAAAAACGGTGAAGGAAAACAACGAGAGGAAACCATCCAAGAATTTTTCACAAAAAAGTCAAGACATGTGACATCCAACCCGCACTGGGTCAGCGTGGTGGATTATGGCCCATTCTCTCTCTATGAGAGAAGGCCCGTGTCCCAGCAGTTCGAACGTGATGGGCTGATGATGATGATGATGATATATAATCTATATAAATAAAAATAAATCGCCGAAATGTTTGTTCGCGCATAGTTTCCGAACGACTGCACCAAATTGGATAATATTTTTTTTGTATTCGTTATTGTCATGACAAGGTTTGTAAAAGAAAATTTAACAAAAAGGAAATTTTTTTTAAATAATATATGGCGGTACGAAGTTCGCCGGGTCAGCTAGTAAATTATAATAGTTTTGCACAAAAATGGTACAAGGAATGACTTAATGCTATTTAGCAGTATCTACCAGTCTTCCAGGTCGTGAAAGAAATATGGTAGGCGGCTACGTTTTGGGCAATTTGATTGATAACATAACAAGAACTTTTCCCTGACAGGTGCACAAGTAATGGAGTTCTGTCCGCACGGCACGCGAGCAGAGTGCGTGCGAGCATTCGCCGCGAGCAAGCCCGCCGGCGAACATTACGACTGCAAGAAACTGCACTTTAAGAAGATCATACAGAGCCATACAGATGAGTCCCTCGGGGACTGCTCGTTTCTTAACACGTGTTTTCATATGGATAGCTGCAAGTAAGTCATTTTTACAAACTTTTATTTAACTTGTATTGTTTTTTTTTTTTTTACTCCTTATATATCCATATTTGGCCACTATCTCGCCTGTTGTGAAGCGATGATATGGCCTATGGAGCACATAGATCTAGAGAGAGACGGCAGTTGAGCGGCTGCTCAGACCCGTCACCCCGATGGTTCACCGAACATCATCCCGAAACACGACTAGGTCGCTTGACGGCATGGCTTTGTTCGGTGGGTGGTATTACAACCACGGCCAGAGCCTACCACTCCAAAGCGCGTAAGCGGGTTTCATCACGATGTTTTCCTTCACCGTTTTAGAGCGAGCGTGCAAAATCTGCACTTAACTATAAGTCATTGGTGCAGGGCCGAGTCGGGATTCGAACCCAGGTGCGTCAGATCGAAAGGCACACGAGTTCCCGCTGAGCCACACTCGCTCTAACTCTTCCTCTTATCCTACGGAGTTGAAATTTTGCATACTTGTCAAAGTCATTACGGCGACAGCCAGCTGATCTGATGATGGAGAAGGAAGGTGATGGTTTTTTTTAATTAACCTATTTGATCCCACTGCTGGGCAAAGGTCTCCCCCATCTCCCTCCATGGATCCCTCTCCATTGCGATCTCAGGCCAGTCACTCCGGAAAGCGTCCAAATCGTCCCGCCAACGCTTTCTGGGCCTTCCTAGGCGTTGACGCCCGTCTTCAGGCACCCATTGTGTAGCTATTTTGGCCCACCTTTTTTATTATATATCTTTTATTTGATTTTTTATCTTTCCAGGTATGTGCATTACGAGGTTGACACCACAGATCCGAACGCGACGGCCGTCAAACCGCCGGAAGTAACAGCGAAAGGTCCACACAATAATGGTACATCACTACATAGTATAAAACAAAGTCGCTTTCTCTGTCCCTATATCCCTATGTATGATTAAATCTTTAAAACTACGCGACGGATTTTGATGCGGTTTTTTTAATAGATAGAGTGATTGAAGAGGAAGGTTTATATGTATAATACAAGTATATATATATGTATCTACAAGTATATATATATATATTATTATATTTTTTATATATATTGTTACTGATTTGTATGTATATATCTTGTTATTATTTTTGTATAGCCTTTTAATTTGTTCACTATTACTTTATATTTTGTTTGCACTACCTTATAAAATCTCCACAGAACACCGAGGTTAACTGGAAGATAATGCTCACTAGCATTAAGTTCGCCTATGTACCTACAAATTTGTTTGTGCAATAAAGAATTTTCTATCTATCTATCTATAATAACCGTGCGAAGCCGGGGCGGGTCGCTAGTATTTATATATAATATATAGTATTTATATATATAATATTTATATATATGTATATCAGGTTTAAGATACTTATTTCTTAAAAATACTGACTTCACTTGTATGAGAAATATTGACTAAAATTAAAAAAAATCCTACACAAAAATCTTATTAAAAGTAAAAAACCGCTGAATCGATTTTGATAAAAAATGTCTAAGAAAACTACCCCTAGTAAACCGGCTTTCAACTAAAAAAAAACGCATCCAAATCAGTTCACCCGTTTAAAAGCTACGGTGCCACAGACAGACACACAGTGGTAAAAGTTATAACACCCCTCCGTTTTGTACTGAAGGTCAAAAACAAACATAAAATATTGTAACAAAAGTTCTAAAAAATATGCCCCTCAGTTTCTTGCCGTATTTTCTGAGTAGTGGTTCTTTTTCCGATACGGTGGTAGAGTCATTGTGATAATTGACGTTCATAAGTGCGTCTGTGATGCCAAAACTCAATTAAAGAACTTTGAACTTTAAATATACCTACATAAATTATGAATCAATTGTTATAAGAATTATTATTATATTCAATTTATTAACCGACTTCAAAAAAGGAGGAGGTTCTCTGTTCGATTGTTTTTTTTTTTATGTTTGTTACCTCAGAACTCCGTCATTTATGAAACGATTTGAAAAATTCTTTTTGCGTCGGGTTCAGTATAGCTACGAAGTGGTCCCATATAAATTTCATCGATATGTGACCTTGGACTTCGAAGATACATTGAAGTCGGTGTTTGTTTTTTTTTCTAAAAATTAATTATTTGTTATTAATTTTTTTTTTTTACGCTTCATAGATCTATGTTTGGCCACTATCTCACCTGATGTGAAGCGATGATGTGGCCTAAGATGGAGCACATAGATCTAGAGAGAGACGGCAGTTGAGCGGCTGCTCAGACCCGTCACCCCGATGGTTCACCGAACATCATTCCGAAACACGACTAGGTCGCTTGACGGCATGGCATTTATATAATACAATTATTATTAGGCAATTATTGTAGATTTAAATGAAATGTCTGATTAAAAGGCTTTTTTATATATAATACAATCATTATAATAATAATTAATGTATGTTTCAGGAGCAAGTATAGTAGTGAAGCCCGCGGACGGAGTGCTAACTCTGACGTCACCGCAGTGGATACAGTGCGACCTCAGATATCTAGACATGACGTTTTTAGGTATGTATCCCCTTTATAAGATGATAAGAAATTCTTTATTGCAACTACAAACAAAAGATACACAGCTTCTAGCTCTTAGTATGTAATTAAAACTATACAATATAAGCAATATACCTACAGTCAAGAGTGCAAATGGAGTAAATTCAGCATGTGCTGTGTTCACATCGTAGATGAGAACGCAGCGCTGTTTTTCAATGTACACCGGTGCTCGAACTGGTTTTCGTCGAGATGGTAGATAGCAGGTTACATTCAATACCAGATTATTAACAATGAATTTTAATTAAGTCGCAGTAACCAGAAGAGCTTTCAGTATGCCATATTCGAATTTACATGTCAGCTTCTGTGGTGTAGTAGTTAGGTTAGTTTTTAGGTATGTATCCCCTATATGAACTTACATGTCAGCTACTGTGGTGTAGCGGTTAGGTTAGTTTTTAGGTATGTATCCCCTATATGAACTTACATGTCAGCTACTGTGGTGTAGTGGTTAGGTTAGTTTTTAGGTATGTATCCCCTATATGAACTTACATGTCAGTTTCTGTGGTGTAGTGGTTTGGTTAGTTTGTTAGGTATGTGTCCCCTATATGAACTTACATGTCAGCTTCTGTGGTGTAGTGGTTAGGTTAGTTTTTAGGTATGTGTCTCCTATATGAACTTACATGTCAGCTTCTGTGGTGTAGTGGTTAGGTTAGTTTTTAGGTATGTGTCTCCTATATGAACTTACATGTCAGCTTCTGTGGTGTAGTGGTTAGGTTAGTTTTTAGGTATGTGTCTCCTATATGAACTTACATGTCAGCTTCTGTGGTGTAGTGGTTAGGTTAGTTTTTAGGTATGTGTCTCCTATATGAACTTACATGTCAGCTTCTGTGGTGTAGTGGTTAGGTTAGTTTTTAGGTATGTATCCCCTTTATGAACTTGCATGTCAGCTTCTGTTGTGTAGTGGTTAGGTTAGTTTTTAGGTATGTATCCCCTATATGAACTTACATGTCAGCATCTGTGGTGTAGTTGTTGGGCAGGTTGACACGAATCTCATACACCACCGAGGTTGGGTTCGATTCCCGTGGCGGGACAATTGTTGCACAACACATACTTGCGCTTTTTTTCTTATGTGCACAAGCACAGAGGAACAACATAGTAAGTAACATTACAGGAGTGTAAATATGTAGGTATTTGATGAATGAGGACCATGGTTCCACAACACACAGACACGAAAATATGCTTGTGCTTTTTTCTGTGCACAAAGACACAAATATTTGTCACGTCGCGGGAATCGAACCCGCAACGAATATTCCAAATCGGTTTATAAATGACGGAGTTCAGAGGTAACAAACATTAAACAAGTATACATTTTATCAAACAAACAAACCCACTTCAATGTATCTTTGAAGTCCAAGGTCACATATCGATGAAATGTATATGGGACCACTTCGTAGCTATACTGAACCCAACTCAAAAATAATTTTCCAAATCGGTTCATGAATTACGGAGTTCTGAGGTAACAAACATAAAAAAGCAATGGAATAGAGAACCTTCTCCTTTTTGAAGTCGGTTAACAAAAGAAAATTTCTTTCCTTTTTTTGAAGTCTTCTAAATTCTTGACTTTATCTTTATCTTATTCCGGTGTCAGGTAAATTCGCCGTGATAATGGCGGACCCGCCGTGGGACATCCACATGGAGCTCCCGTACGGCACCATGTCGGACGACGAGATGCGCTGCCTCGGTGTGCCTCAGCTCCAGGACAGTGGGCTCATCTTCCTCTGGGTCACCGGCAGGTAAAGGGGCTGGCGGATTTTGTGTGGAGGTTGGGCCTAATGGTGTGCTGACTTTTTGATCGGTTTGAGATGTAGCGCTGAGCTATTCAAACTGTTTTAAAGGTGTCTCGTGTTGAAGAAATATGGAGACATCAAGATACACTGTACAGTCTGGTTTTATGGAAATTCATGATCGCCATATTGCAAAGAAAGTTTCTAAGTTCAATCTTTGAGATTTATCTGCAGATACAATTTTGATTTGATTGATAGAAGTACCTACACTTCTATAAAAAAATTTGTTTGTTGTGATAAAATTTAGTAAATGACCACCAAATTTAAAAATTGCCACACCTCACTCTTCGGGGGGTCCAACTCGCTCTTACCCTTAGAGTGTATATAAAAAGCGCGGAGCCAGAAGCTCGCGAACGAGGTCCTGAATGAAGCAAGCCTACGAGGCCGAGTGGAGCGAAGGTCAAATAGGGTAAGCGACATGAAGGGATGACGCGCGAGACTTCTGGTGGAGCCTACTTCACACCCGTTTTTGTAGTCCTTAACTATTTTTGGATTAAATAATTATAATTTGGAGCTGTTGACTTTAAGTAGGATCGCAAGTTGTAAAATTTTTGGTTCTAATTTAAAGCTAAAATGGGGATTTAATTTTGGTGATCATTTACTATTTTTGGCAATATGAAGTGATTTTTTGCCGTTACATTTTACTACATCTGGTGGTTAGTTAAACAAACCATTAATAAATTCCCAGGGCCATGGAGCTAGGACGCGAATGCCTCAAGCTGTGGGGCTACGAGCGTGTGGATGAGCTCATCTGGGTGAAGACCAACCAGCTGCAGCGCATCATCCGCACCGGCCGCACGGGGCACTGGCTCAACCACGGGAAGGAACACTGCTTGGTAAATATCGAACGATGAATTTTTATTTATCGTTTGAAAAAAAGAAAGAAAGAAATACGTTTATTGTGACAAAAAATAAAAACAGGAATATGAATAAATACACTAAATAACAATTTCTACTATAAATCTAAACTATACGCTAAACTACAAAATTATTAAAATTAAGAAATTACTTTTAGGTACGTATTGCCACAATACACACAAAATATTTTTCAAAATTGGCAACACTAGTTTGGCAACATTAGTTAGTTACACACACAATATTATTTTAAATTTAGTTTTCGTTTATGTATATCTATCGATTTATTAAGGTGTTTGATAAAACTCGATTTTTTAAATTGGCAAATCGGTTAGACCCATCGCTATAGTAAAATTTTTAAATCTCTTTTAACAAGAATAATTAAAAATAGGATATTATGAAAAAATTGCTTATCACATTGTACGTTCGTAAATAAATAAATAAATAATTTATTCAATAAGGTTCTTAAACTTATTTGGCTAGTAGAACTAGCCTCATCACCCGTGTTTCAGCTTACAGTGCCCTCCACTAGGGTTATGCAATATATAAAGGCTAGCCTGTAATAATTTAGTTTAAATACAAACACAAAAGAAAAAAAAAACACATAACTAAAGAGACTTATCTTAGATGTTATGAGTTGTGTTCCTCTCTGTGAGTATGTTGAGGTTGTGTGTGTGTGTGAGAGGGTGTCAGATTTGAGCGCATAGGTACTTATTTTTGGCGCAAAGACGCTAACAAACTTCAAAAACTGTTAAAAATAACAAAGTGATAACTATTAGTTCACTACTAATTCAATTCAATTCATTTATTCATGATTCAGACAATGTCCAATAGTTTTGATTGCATAACTACTGTTTAGAATCATCAATTCATTGTTGAATGATGAAATTCACTACTTTTATGTTAACTTCTTATTTAACTGATTAAGTTAACTGTTTAAACCTAAAAACATCATTCATTCCTTAAATCATCATTTATTGTTAAATTTTAACTAAGACACTCACAAGCAAGTTTGAATAGATTTTGCAAACAACGTTGGTGCGAGCCTTAGATTTGCTATAAATACGACCGCCCGACCGATCGCAGCTCAGTCTAGCTCGAGCGGCCGGATTGTTCGGAGCTCCTCAATTGTAATTGTAAAACCGAATAAATTCATTCGAAGACTACGCACTTTAATTCCTGCCTGCAAGCCTTTAATTCCTGGAGTATGAGCGATCACCATGATGATGATGACAGTGACGTCAGCAGTGATGACGTTACACTTTTTAAAAAGACTTTTGGAGCCGTTTGCTCCGTCATATATTATTTTTTATATTGTGTCTAAAAAGATGTTAAGGAGCCGAAATTAATCTTCGTACCGTGATATTGTTTATCCCCACAGGTGGGCATGAAAGGCAGCCCAGAGAATCTAAACCGTGGGCTCGACTGTGACGTCATCGTGGCGGAAGTACGCGCCACCTCGCACAAACCCGACGAGATATATGGCATTATAGGTAACTAGTTACATTTTGCAAGCTTTTATTTAACTTGCGCAACTTGAGCGAGTGTGGCTCAGCGGGAACTCGTGCGCCTTTCGATCCGACGCACCTGGGTTCGAATCCGGACTCGGCCCTGCACCAATGTTTTATAGTTAAGTGCAGATTTTGCACGCTCGCTCTAAAACGGTGAAGGAAAACATCGTGATGAAACCCGCTTACGCGCTTTGGAGTGGTAGGCTCTGGCCGTGGTTGTAATACCACCCACCGAACAAAGCCATACTGTCAAGCGACCTAGTCGTGTTTCGGGATGATGTTCGGTGAACCATCGGGGAGACGGGTCTGAGCAGCCGCTCAACTGCCGTCTCTCTCTAGATCTATGTGCTCCATCATAGGCCACATCATCGCTTCACATCAGGCGAGATAGTGGCCAAACATAGATCTATTGAGCGTAAAAAAACTTGCAATGTTTAGGCCAAATTTTGCAAGTTCAATCAGAACCACTTCCTCTTATCCTACGAAGTTGAAATTTTGCATACTTGTCAAAGTCCGATGACAATGCAATATTATGGTGACAGCCAGCTGATCTGATGATGGAGACGGAAGGTCGGCAATGGAACTCCTTGACGAATAATGGTAAACTACTAGTGTTTGGGCTCATTTTAATATGCTCACGGTTCCGATTACGAATTTGTTGAAAGCTTTTCTTAATTATTTTTTTACATGTAATTTTTTATGTAATTGAATGACGAGACTTTACAACTTTAGGAGTAATGAGTTATCAAATATAAAAAAAAATATAATCGAATTGAGAAACTGCTTCTTTTTGAAGTTGGTTAAAAAAAAGCATGTCTACCCATTTCAGTGCTTCGGAAATACGCCCGCTAGAGAAGATAGCACCAAGAAACTCTGCGGGGATGTCCCTTTTATCTTCTCTTGGTGATCTTGGTTTTTTTTGATACTTATTTATTTGTTTGATCTTTATTTCAGGCAATATTAAAATAAATAACGCCCAACGATCACATACATAGATCCTGGCCCCTAACTAAGATTCCCTGTATCTAGGAAACCAGGAACTATGAGGACCATGGTCCCACAACACCCAAACACGAAACAAATGCTTGCGCTTTTTTTTCTGTGCATTTGTCCCGTCGCGGGAATCGAACCCGCAACCTCAGTGATGTATGAGATTTGAGCCAACCTGCCCAACCACTACACCACAGAGGCTGTCAAAATAAGTTACAGATGTTATTTACTTATGTTGATGTTCTCTTTTTTCCAGAGAGGTTAAGTCCCGGTACGAGGAAGATAGAGCTTTTTGGGCGTCCACACAACGTTCAACCAAATTGGTAAGTTTACACCTCATTGTAGCCAGTGAAATTACTGGGCATTATGAAGCTTAAGAGCTATCGTCTGAGGGTGACGAGCGCAGTGCATTGCCGCGGAGAATTCTGCAAAACAAAGTTCTGGTCTTGCTAAGATGGTATTGGAAAATATATGTATATGGACTTCCTCGGTCGGTCGCGAGAATTCGCGGGAAAATGCTAGTCTATTAAATTCATATTCTTTTAAATAGTTTATAACCGACTTGAGCGACTTAGACTTAGAGCGACTAAGAGCGAGTGTGGCTCAGTGGCAGTTCGTGCGACTTTCGATCCGACGCACCCGAGTTCGAATCCCGCTGGCCCCGCACTGACTTTCTTATGTTATGTGCGGATTTAACACTCGCTCTAAAACGGTGAAGGAAAACATCGTGAGGAAACCGGCATGTCTAAGAATTTTTCACAAAAAGTCAAGGACATGTGACATCCACCAACCCGCACTGGGCCAGCGTGGTGGATTATGGCCTATTTTCTCTCTATGAGAGAAGGCCCGTGTCCCAGCAGTGGGAACGTGATGGGCTGATGATGATGATGGTGATGATAACCGACTTCAAAAAGGAGGTTCTCAATTCGATAATATTTTTTTTTATGTTAACTCCGTCATTTATAAACCGTTTTGGAAAATTCTTTTTGCGTTGGGTTCAGTATAGCTACGAAGTGGTTCCATATAAATGTCATCGATATTCGACTTTGGACTTCGAAGATACATCAGAATTTAAAGTCGGTTTTTTTTGTTGTTATAGTATGAATTATTAATTATTATATTTCAAATTACAATTATTATTTCTTGTAAAAATATGTGTTACATACCTTTTGTTTTGGTTTTATAAAACTGTGTTTTTTACAATAGTAGAATGTTAATAAAAACTTAGTATTCATACCTGATTTATAATTTAATATTAACTTGTAAGAATTTGCAGAACTGAAAATATGGAACAAGTTTTGGAAAAAATATTATTATTATTATATTTATTATATCAACCTATTGTGTCCCACTGCTGGGCAAAGGTCTCCCCCATCTCCCTCCAAACATCTCTGTCCACAGCCACTTCCATCCATCCGGGTCGGTAGGTTTCGAGATCGTCACGCCACCTTTTCCGAGGCCGGCCACGTCGTCTCCGCCCGTCTTGACGCTCCCATTGAGTGAAGATTCAAAAAAAAAAATATTAAAAAAAAAATTATTAAATTTATTATTATTATTATTAATTATTATTAAATTATTGTTTTTTTGGAAAAATTATTAAAGTAAAATTATCTAAGTAGGTCACACTATTGTATGCTATTATTTATATTATTCGTCACAAATCCATTTAATTTTTTTTCTTAAAATAATCCTTTAAATAGTAATATTGACATTGTAATATTTCAGGATAACGCTCGGCAATCAAGTTGATGGCGTTAGATTAGTGGAAGCGGATCTGATCGCGGCGTTCAAACGGCGCTACCCCGACGGAAACTGCATGGCGCCGCCGCCCGCCGACACCGGCCTCGCGTAGCGGAACATCAGGCGCACGGGACGACAAGCAGAGGTGATAACGTAGCGCTGGAGCGGACACTTGATCGTTTTTAGCGGAAAGTGTAGCGTGGAGTGGACACTTGATCGTATTTAGCGCGAAATGTAGCGCTGCAGGGGACACTTTATCGTATTTAGCGGAGTGTAGCGCTGCAGCGGACACTTGATCGTGTTTAGCGCAAAGTGTAACGCTGGATCTGACACTTGATCGTATTTAGCGGGAAGTGTAGCGCTGCAACGGACTCTTGATCGTGTTTAGCGGAAGTGTAGCACTGCAACGGACTCTTGATCGTATTTAGCGGGAAGTGTAGCGCTGAAGCTGACACTTGATCGTATTTAGCGGGAAGTGTAGCGCTGCAACGGACTCTTGATCGTGTTTAGCGGAAGTGTAGCACTGCAACGGACTCTTGATCGTATTTAGCGGGAAGTGTAGCGCTGAAGCTGACACTTGATCGTATTTAGCGGGAAGTGTAGCGCTGCAGCGGACACTTGATCGTGTTTAGCGCAAAGTGTAACGCTGGATCTGACACTTGATCGTATTTAGCGCAAAGTGTAACGCTGGATCTGACACTTGATCGTATTTAGCGGGAAGTGTAGCGCTGGAGCTGACACTTGATCGTATTTAGCAGGAAAAGCACCAGCAAAAGCGTAACCTTAAAATCAGTTTAAATTAAACGAAAAAGATCTCTTTTATGTGTGACTAAACTTACATAAATTGGTTAAAGATGTATAATTTTATGTTATTTTTAAGATTACTTCGATATTGTATAACATGTTAGGTTCAATGAAATGTTTAAATATTTAAATTAAAATGCCTTTACAATTGTAAATAAAATAAAATACCTAAATAAAATAAAATATTTTTATCAAACGTTTGTTTTTTTACAGCACCATACAATAACAATTTTAACTAACGAAGTATTTGTCAGTAAAATGGGGGAGTGTTGGGGTTTCTCCTCGCTTTTGGGGACTGCGGTCTTGTGAGGCCGAACAAGTTTTTAGACGCTGAACTTCTTACGGGCTTCTCTCTAGTACTGAAACAGAACATATTTATTTATTTATACTTTAGCAGAAAATAGTTTGTACATGGAGGACTTAATGCTAGATAGCATTTTCTACCAGTCATCCAGGACATGTAAGAAAACGATTACACGGGTGACACCGCAGGGTGAAGCTAGTATTACCAGGCTTATCGCACTCCGCACTGTAGGTACGAAGCTACGAGTACATAGCCGGACACCGACGGCGGGTCGCGCGTCGTTACACGTGCCGCGTCAGAAGAGATAAGAGCGGCGCGATAGAAAGAGATGCGCTCTGTAGGTTAATATGACTGGTAGGTATGCAGCGTTACGCGAGCTGAATTGAATTTTATTGCGTCATAGCATGAGTCACTATTTGTTTAAATTTCTTTGCGGAGTGATGCTTCTGTCCCTTAGTATTCTGTGGTTTCACTGTCATTTAGATTTTTTTTACGCTAAATTAGGCAAAATAATTACGAAAATGAATATTGCAAACTTATAAAAAACCATGTATCCGTTCGCAACTTGCTACTGGCATTGGTCATATTCATATTCAATCATTTATTGCATCATACATGTTACAGGGATCTTTAATATTTTAATATAGAGTCACACATATGTACCCAATTTAGGGCAGAGCAATATGAGTAGAAGGGGGCCGATATATTATTACTTTTTTCGTCAAAATTTATCCTTAAAAAGTTCGTCTAAACTATAACTTTAGACTAAATTACATTGTCACACACATCCTCATACACACACACATATTCAACACCCACAACCACACACTCACACACACACAGCATGTTTTTTTTTCTTAATTTTCTCTTTGTTTATTTAACTATGTATTCAGTTTTGGCATTTTTATATATCTAAATTGGGAGAAGGAGCTAGTCCTTGAAACACAGCGTCAAGCTACGGCGAGGGCTAGAGACTTCAATCATAAATTGTAACACTTACTATGTCAATAAATACTTTTTTGTGTCTTTCATGGTTTTTTTTAAGTTTATCTGTACTTACTTAAAAGTTTGGTTGGCCTCTTGCCACATAGTCGTGGCAGCCCGAGAACTTATGTTTTTGGTACTTGGTAAACCTGGTTTTTCTTTAGTAGATGAATTGCTGAAAAAAGAATGTGTGAAAACAAAATCACGATTAGTGTTCCAAAAGTCTTTAGGCTTTTAGCCCTAAAGCGCTCGTGTCCTTTTTAGAGCTTCCTAGTCTGTGGAGCTGGCCTACCGGAATAGTCTGTGGAGCAGGGACCGATACCAATACCTAAAAAAATAAGGTTAATTTACCTGTTCTTACCGGTAAATCTATAAAATAGCGGTATGTAGGTATCCATACCAAAATAACGTTAAAATCATCGGTAATAAAGTATTGATACTGGCGACGTTGCACCCTTGATGGGGCGCGTTGAGCCGTGCGAGCGAGACAAGCAGTACAGCGGCGGCTGGCGGGTTGTGGGCGGCAAAAAGAAAGAGATAATCAATTAAGTTAGTTCCCTTCCTCTTTACGTAGGAAGTATCGATACCTATTAATATACCGGTATTTCATTTTACCGATACTGCTATCTACTTTGTGGTATCGACACTTTTTACGTTAAGTTTGTTGTTGTTAATTTTTTTACCGGTATTTCGGTCCCTGCTTCGAAGGGATAGTCATTTTAAAAAGCCTCTATACCTAACCTTTGTTTAGGCCTGCCTTTTTATGAGCCTATATATATACCTTTTTTAAGCTAAGCCTTATTTAAAACTTCAACTGAGCTGAACTGATAATATAATAGGACTAAGAAAGGTCACTTTAAAGCCAGTTTTCAGCCTAAGAAGCTAAGTGTCTTGAATTGAAGAACTAGGCTTTAGAGGGCTAAAGAGCTTTATAGGATTTTAGAGTTCTAGGCTAGCCATAAAAAAGGGCTAAAAGGCTCAAGTCGTTTGGAACAGTGGGGCCTTACTCTTCGTAATTACAAATTTTCGCTCCGTCGGATGAAAGGGACAGCGCTATGTAACAGGCATAAAAGTGTCTCTTTCAGTCCGCACGATCGAACAAAAGCAACTCAGAGTGACCCCCTGTTCACGATCGTCATCGCATTTTTGTTTTAACATTGCAGTTCAAATTCGTAGTCACTAGCATCATGCAGTGGTACGCTACGCAATCTGCATGCATGCTTGCATGGATCCATTAAAAAGTTCTGGATGGCACTGCAATTTTATGGGCAAGCGTGGCGCTTACCATCAGGCAAAACGACTTGCTCGCCTCATTACTCAGTTGCATAAAAACCAATACTCTTTCCTTTCTCTGAAATAAAGTTGCAACCTCAGCAGTGGACCGCGATGATGAGAAGATAGCTTATTAAATATGAACCGTATTATTCATAAAAAAGTTATAAGTCTTCATAATACGTCATAACGAATGTATCGGATTTGTCACTTTCTGATACATTCGTTATGACGTAAGGTGAAGGATAACAGACGATTTCTAACGTTTTAGCAGGCCTAGCGCACTCCTCACTGTAGGTACGAAGCTACAAGTACACAGCCGGACACCGGCGGCGGGTCGCGCGTCGTTACACGTGCCGCGTCAGAAGAGATAAGAGCTATGCGATAGAAAGAGAGGCGCTCTGTAGGTTAATATGACTGGTAGGTATGCAGCGCTACGCGAGCCGAATTGAATTTTATTGCGTCATAGCAAGAGTCGCTATTTGTTTAAATTTCTTTGCGGAGTGATGCTTCTGTCCCTTAGTATTCTGTGGTTTTAGTCTCATCGTCTGTTTATATATAGGGCGTAAAATTTATGAACTTGTGGTGTGGTGTTGTGTCTATTCACTCAGTTGTGCTGATCACGGGAATACTATTTAGTTTCTCGTTTTGTCGGGTTAGTCAAAATGGTATTTGATTAGAATTTGTGCGCTAATAGATAATTTCATAAAAACATGAGTACCTACAATTCGCGAAAATTCAAAAACTACTAATGGGTTTAGTAGGTATTTACCCGAGTTTTTCGTGAAACTTTTCTGCGTGCAGGGTCTCGCGCAATCTTCTTTGTAACTGCAATTAAAGTGTAATTTTACAATGGATAATTTTTAACCGTTCACTAAAAGTACTAATTGTGCACCAAAGGTCTGTTTTAGCACTCAAACGTATTAGGGGCAGCCCTAGGGAGTTGGACCACCCCAATGGTATAAGGGGCAGCCCTCGCTAGGTTAGGGTGCGGCGTGGGTGGCCCTTGGACCACCCCAACGCCGCGAACAGGTAATATTCATAAAATAGGTACTTATTATGAAATATTTTAATGAACATATTTTGGTGCACAATCAGTATATTTGGCGGAAAAACGAGAATAAATTGAGGTACAGTTAAATATGATCCTTTTACAATGAGGCTACTGACAAACGATTTAGTATTATTTCCAAAAACTTTGAAGGCATAAGACTTTGAAGAGCCCCCGAGCGCTTATGCCAGGGTAGAGGGTACCACCCCTACCGCCCTCCCCCTGGGGAGGTAAAAGATTTTTTTATATTTATTTATTTTTAACTCTTAATACATCTATATTGTTTGGCCACTATCTCGCCTGATGTGAAGCGGTGATGTGGCCTAAGATGGAGCACATAGATCTAGAGAGAGACGGCAGTTGACTGGCTGCTCAGACCCGTCTCCCCGATGGTTCACCAAGGTAGGTAGGTAGGTAGGTGATTAACAAAGATAATGGTAGGTACTTAAGGTACTAAATACAAGAGATCAACACTTCATAATTTGAGCTGACTCGCCCAACCTTAGAGGCAGTCAAATCCACAGATGTAATCAAAAGTTTACCTTGATGCTGTTAAGTAAATCTCCTTGCGTAGCCAGCGGACGCTCGTCCGACCGGACGCTGGGGGCACGCTTGGGCGCCACGGGAGCATCCCGGCGGGCTCCTAGCGACGCGGCGCCCACTGAAGCGTTGCCTATTGACCTATCTCGACGGGTAGTCACTAAAACAATGTTAGAGCGGTTCCGCACTGTATCCGATCCGAATCCGAATTAACCACATTGCTATTTCTAAGACAGGTTACGCACTAGATCCGAGTCCCGGCGTCCGATGTCTCGATCAATTCGGATCGGATGCAGTACGGAACCGCTTTTCACCAGTCAACCGTTAAGGAGTGTAGCACACGCCGGCGCCGGCGGGCGACGGGATAATTTCGCGTTGAGGATTTATTACATATTTATTTCTTAATCATGTAAATGGAGTGAAGGGAAGCGGCATTTTCTACCCGCCATAGATAGTACCTACCGACCGATTTTTGAAAATTGGTAGAAAATGCTGATTCGGTACAAACTTGTAGTTGCCCTTATTCTACAATACTGCATAGCCTTATAACTGCTTAGTTTTAATAGTAGGAAACACTGCCTGTTTCCACCATTCACAGATTTTTGGACAGACTACCATCTCTTATTTGTCTGTACTACTTTGTAAAACGAGTGCGCGAATGAAGTAGGTACAAGAAAACTTGGATCTTTTGATTTTAGAATAGACCGGACTGCAAAGATTTTTTTTAATTAACCCGTTTGGATAGACTAAAGACTCTAGGATCATACCGCCTTGTCTTACGTAGTTTTTATTTGATAGTTTGTAAAAAATACAATAATTTCTTTCGTATATCGTAGTACGAGGGTCAACAGCAACAAGCCGGACCCTGTCCTAGTGCTTCAATAAAGTGGTGGAACTTTATTCAAGCTTTTCATGGACATTTTGGGAGAACATAGAAAGCAATATTTTTCCCTATTTTGATTCATTTGCCTTCACTCGTGAACGTTTACGAACACATAATGGTTAATATTCCACATGATCACTCGAAAGAACACTTGTTTGGAAAATAACACAAAAACCAAGTATCACTTTTCACTTCCCGCCAAAAAGTTCGGCTACGATGTTTACGCTATGACGTCAGCTTCGATCGTCCTAAGCTACTTTAGGCTCTATTCCTAAGATATTGGTTGTATTTCAGTTCATATCTTGGTTAACCTACCGAATCTTTTCGGGGAAGGGGATACTTGCTTACTTGCAAAGAAAGAGTAATATAGGTTAACAATTTCATTATTACTTTATTTTTCATCTTCTAAAACTAAATCACATTTTATGTTGTCTAATATAATATAATATTATTAATAAAATAAATAATATTACATAATATGTAACTCAAACAACGTTTCTGAAGCTAAATTATAAAAAACCAGCTACTGTACTAAAGAAAGAAACTAAACAAAGTTCTGGGTGGCGCTGCGACCGTTATGGGCAGGCGTGCTGCTTACCATCAGGCGAACGACCTGCTCGTCTCGTCATTCAGTTTCATATACCTCCTATTTATAATTATCATTTCTATTGGTTTATTTACATGAAACAACTCCTAAAATGGTTGAAGAGCAGAACACTATTTACTGATATTCTATGTGACGGGACATACTAGGAGTACATGGTACGGGTAACAAGACGGATAATATGGTATGTCGGTAAGCGCAAAAGTTGCCCATAACAGTTACTGTGCTAACTAGAATCACAGAATACTAAAGGACAGAAGCATCACTCCGCAAAGAAATTTAAACAAATAGCGACTCTTGCAATGACGCAATAAGATTCAATTCATCTCGCGTAGCGCTGCATACTTACCAGTCATATTAACCTACAGAGCGCCTCTCTTTCTATCGCATATTTCTTATCTCTTCTGACGCGGCACGTGCAACGACGCGTGACCCGCCGTCGGCGTCCGGCTATGTACTTGTAGCTTCGTACCTACAGTGCGGAGTGCGCTAGGCCTGCTAGAACTTTAAATTGTCCCACACTGCTTAGTCATCCTAGAATATCAGCATTCATTACTCAAATTACCAGTGGTTTACACAGTATAAATCCGAAAGTTTGTGTGTATGTATGATTTTTACTCAATCTCATCTAAAAACTGATTTTAATGATATTTCGTAAGTAGGAACTGGATCCTGGGCCTATTCTCTGAAAAAGAAATTACGATTTTCGTTGTGTCGGATGAAAGGGACAGCGCTATGCAACAAGCATAAGAGTGTCTCTTTTAGTCCGCACGAACAAACGAAAGCAACTCGGAGTAGGCCCCCTTGAAACAGATTTATGATACTTTTTACCTGAAAAAAATTGTAAAACCACAGAGCGCAGATAGCAATACTATACCTGCCAGTTTTTGTGGATGTATGGTTGTTTGTTACTGAATCACAAAACAACTACTGAACAGATTTTAATGATTATGTAGGTACTTTAGTTAACAGAATAGTACATAAGATACTTTTTATCCCAGAAAACGATTACACGGGTGACACCACAGGGTGAAGCTAGTATTACCAGGCTTATTGCACTCCGCACTGTAGGTACGAAGCTACAAGTACATAGCGGGACACCGACAGCGGGTCGGGTGTCGTTACACGTGCCGCATCAGAAGTGATAAGAGCTATGCGATAGAAAGAGAGGTGCTCTGTAGGTTAATATGATTGGTAGGTATGCAGCGCTACACGAGCTGAATTGAATTTTATTGCGTCATAGCAAGAGTCGCTATTTGTTTAAATATCTTTGTGGAGTGATGCTTCGGTCCCTTAGTATTCTGTGCTATTAGGCTGTATTTTATTTCCTCTTGATGCGAACAAAGTCGCAGCCGTTGCTAGTATCATATAGTTTTTATATCATCTAGTATCATTATTACATAATACTCAGTAGAGACCTATTAAATTTGATGACGATTGCATAATTGCATATTGCTCTTTTGCTAAGCTTGTTATGTTCTAAGCATTTTTTTTCATGGAGTTGACTGATGAGACAAGCTGTTCATTTGCAAGATGTTAAGCACCACGTCTGCCCATAACAATTGCAGTGCCACCCAGGACTTTCAATACCATAAAAATTACTGTGAAGCGCTGCATTGCACTCATCACTCCGACATTAGATGTTAAGTCTCATTACAAGCATTGCAAGCATTTGCATTCTTTGATAGTTCATAATCATATAAAGTCAGCTTCACATAAAAAAGTATATCGTTATTGTAGGTAAGATATTAGGTACAGCCAAAATTTCAACTAAGTAGCCCCTTTTACATCACTTCTCTTTTCCAATTTGATATCCGCCTTTTTTTTCTCATCACCCTTCTTTTCCATTTCAGCATCTGCGTTTCTTTTCTCTTCTAGTTCCTTAAGTTTACTACTGTAAAGCTGCTTCCTCATCTGTGAAGGTCCGGCAAATACTGCAGGTGCTTTCTTAGTCGCCGGTATGTAAATTTCATAAGATTTAAAGTATTTAAGTATGTTAGCCACATCTTCTTCTTTCAATTTATATTCTAATGCAATTTTCTGTACTGTCACCTCTTCGGGATTGATCTGATGAGCAGAAATGAAATTTAAAATGCTTCTAAGTGTTGAGCGACCGTATGGCACTCTGTCGGGCTCTTTGAAACCCAGTTCAAAGTCTGGTATAAGACTGCGATCTTCAGGCAATGGCCTTTCTTTATTTTTCTTTTCTCGCTTCTCCTTTGTAATGTCAACCTCTGGCCTTCCGTGAGAGGTTACATAAACATCTTTTAATCTTATATCGAGCGCTGTGTCTTTCCTATCTAACTTATCGTCTATATCAGGGTTAGATTCGAGCGTCCTTTTCAAATCTTCCAAATTGGTTGGATACATAGGTGCCACGGTCGGTTTCTCCTTCGAAATCACGCGATGCGCGCGATTTTCAATATTGAACGATTTGATCGGTCGCAGGGCTTTTGTCGCTAAAGCACCCATCTTAGGTGGCAATAGCACAATAAAGTTTCAATAAATCACTAACTAATTACGGAGATAACATTGTTATAAATAAAAAATCAGAATTATTCCCGGTGAAGACTGAGGTTATTTTTTTTGACAGTTGAACTGAGTTGACACATGATTATGACAGTGACATAATTTGGCATTCTAATTTTAAAATATTTGCCAGTGTTGCTCACGGCGAAGTTTGATTAAATTGAGATAGTTCATGCAAAAAGTAGCCACATTTTGTACCCAGCCCATCCATAGTATTTAAACCAGTAGTACTGAGTAACCAGTTGTACCACAGGTTGTACATTGTTTATTCCTCTGCCAGTACCTAGTCGATAATGCAATTACCGGAAGCGTAATGTAGACAATCTTATTTAATTGGTCTAATCTAGAGACAATAATAATTGTATTTAGAAACGCAGATCGGAATAAAATGTTTTATAATCCAGATGTAGTTTACGCTATATTATAATTATTATGTTGTAGTCGGATTGTGTAATGCGCTGTTTTACATGAGTAATTTTAAACCCCTTGCAGCACTCCACTCCTGCGTGATCCAACTTGCTCTTACCCCTAGTGTTTATAAAAAGCGTGACGCTCGCGAAGGATGTCCTGGATGAATCGAGCCTACGAGGCAGTGTGAAGCGAAGCACAGCGAGCCGGCTACCTCCGCAGCGAGGGTTGGGTAGGTGAAGCAAAAAAAATACCTATCAAGGGGTGGTGGAGCATACTTTAAAATTTGGAACTGAATTTTACAATTCACAGTCAAACTCGTATTTACGAAATCGCTAAATGTTGACCCACCGGCGCCGCCGGAATAACTCAAATCGTTTAGGTCCTATATATTTATACAATACAATGTTAGGACTAGTGGTTTTAAAAAACTGCGGATTCGTAACTTAGGATACATTTTTACTACGTTTATACCACTTACATTTCAATCTAGACAGCGCTTCTCTCAGTGCAACCTTGGAATCAGTTTTTACTAGGAACTTGTCTTTAGTCATGGGTAATGTATTTGTTGCGCGCGTCTGCTCAATAGATAAGCGTGGAGTCGTCGGCGGACTCGGGCTGCGGCCGAGGCGTCGACGTTGCCGAGGCTGCGTTGGACCTTTTGTTGCTGTAATATTACAAACCATTAGTATTGTATTGTTTTGTGTTAAGATTTCAATTGAAATTTTAATTTAATCTATTTAATTTAATTTACATTAATCAATACAATACGATATATAAGAGCGAGTGTGGCTCAGTAGAGCGAGTGTGGCTCAGTAGGAGCTCGTGCGACTTTCGATCCGACGCACCCGAGTTCGAATCCCGCTGACCCCGCACCACTGTCTTTCTTAAGCTATGTGCGGATTTAACACTCGCTCTAAAACGGTGAAGGAAAACATCGTGAGGAAACCGGCATGTCCAAGAATTTTTCACAAAAAAAGTTAAGGACATGTGACATTCACCAACCCGCACTGGGCCAGCGTGGTGGATTATGGCCCATTCTCTCTCTATGAGAGAAGGCCCGTGTCCCAGCAGTGGGAACATGATGGGCTGATGATGATGAGAATACAATACAGTTTCATTTAATTTGAATTTATATTTTAATTGCGAACTAACATAGTGAGTAAGCTGCATGTACATACTAAAAAAAATACTATGGACCAAGGTGTCCGAAATAAATGAATTTTATTTTATTTTTTATTTATTAGGATATGTTGTTGGTAATAATGAACAACCATTAGCATGTCCTGTGTCCTGTTTATTTTTCAAACGCCAAATTTTATTTTTCTCTCCTTCTCTCACTTTAATTAGCATTCATAAACTTTTTCTGATCGTCTATCGGCTAATATTCTCTTTCCAGATTTACCGATATTTCTAGGTACAGATGTTGTCAAAAACATAACGTCTTCATCGACATTAGAGCAATATGTTTCAAATTACATATTTATTATTTTATATGCTTATAGGCCAGCGTTTGATCACGATCTCATTCTTTGATGAGATGATTTGTATTGCTTGCCTAGTATTATTTACTACTATTATCTATTTTCTCTAGATTTGCACACATCTGAATATACCTATGTACCTACGGGTGAAGTTGTGCCGATCGTCTTGTTGTCTGATGGTTGGGGTTGTGAAATTGCAACTCTTCTGTTGATTTTCCCTATTAGCAAGTGAGTAGTCAGATGCTAAACTACCATACAAACTACCTGTACTAAACGCCGACGTTATCATAAGCGGTGGTGGACTTGCGCGCCCAGTGCTAGTGAAGTTAGGTGGATTATATGCATATGAGGGAGAGTGCGGTGTCACGGTTACTGAAGACATCAACTGTTTTTCCCGATCTTCCTTGTACAAGCTACTTCGTAGCAGAAAGCTCTGAAAAATAAATTTTAGTAACAATTGATAATAATATTGCATCTTAAGTTACCACCAAGCCGTAAAAATCATCAAAATACCAAAAAGGTAATGAGAAACTGTAGGCTTAACTTGGCATAACGATGAGGGATAAAAACGAATAAGTGACTCAGACGAAAAAGCAAGCAAAATAATTGCCAAGCTCAAGTGGGAGTGGGAAGTATACATTGCCTGGAAACAAATATGTACTAAATATCTTTGAATTGGATAACATAATTATGGTCATAAAAGGCCGGTAAGAAGGCCATAGACTAGATAAAAGGCCACATTAAAAACATGGCGGGCAGCAACTCAATTCTAAATGTTCAAAATCAGGAAAATGGAGGATTTAAAGGAGGCCTCCAACCAATGGTAAAAATGCTAAGGAAGAAATAAATATTGCATATTTGCATTATATATTTAAAAAGCAAGCTCCAAGCCTATAAAACTAGCTAAATGTACACGCTTATCTAAACAAAATGAGCCAAGTACGACGACACGATGACCATGTTACCTTTGTGTACTGTTGTCTGCTGACACTTGCTTGCATTATCAAGAAATAGATTTAAACATATCCTTGAATAGACATTGGCATGACCAACATTTAAGATAATTTTTTTTGAGTACCTAAGTGAAAATGGGTTGAAATATATTGCCTATTTCTCTGGTTAAAATCGACTTGTTAGTGTTAAATAGATTACTACTAGCGATGTAGAAAATTACTAACCACCAATACAAACAGAAGTGAAACAAATGTCAACAAAAGAAACTTACCCGTGCATCATTGACGTTTCTTATTACAGGTCCATTCGTTGTGCGAAATGTTGTTATAGCTGGTTGAATAGGGCTAGGAGGCACAGGTGCATTACGTGAATTCTGAAAAAAAATAATTGATTATTTATGTCCCGGGGTTATTGCAACTATGAGGCTAAAATAGCAAACTATAGCAACTAACTGATATTTCTTCACTTCTTCATTTCGGTTAAGTGTTTGCAAATCCTGACGTCAGCAAACACTCAACCGATAATAGCAATGTATTGTCACACAGGCACAGGAAAAATGACGATTATGTAAACAACACTAGTTACTAATGCCATTCAATTCAATTCAAAAGTTCTTTATTTCAATTTTGTCGTCACAGACGCACTTATGAACGTCAATTATTACAATGACTCTACCACCGTATCGAAAAAAGAACCACTACTCAGAAGATACGGCAAGAAACTGAGGGGCATATTTTTAGAACTTTTGTTACAATATTTTATGTTTGTTTTTGACAATATTATTTTTCTTATGTGCCAGTTGGCTACATGGCAGAAGCGGAATGTTCCATTCATCTTTGTCTTCTATGTAATTACTAACTGTATAGTATGCTTTTTTCATTAGAATATTTTTCACACTCAATTTGAATCTACTTTCTGTGAGCTCCGTTATACATTTTGGAATTTTATTGTAATAACGTACACAATTGCCCATGACGGACTTATTCGTTTTACTCAGTCTAAACCTAGGTACTGCAATTCTATCAATATTTCTAATTTCTAGTGTTTATGTTGTGGTGGTCACTATTCACCTTGAATTTGTACAGATTTTTACGAACATACATTATATTTTCATAAATATACAGAGAAGGTAAAGCTAATATATTAATTTGTTTAAAGACGTCTCTTAATGATTCGCGAGGACCCAACTCATAAATAGCGCGAACCACCCGCTTTTGTAAAATAAAAATAGCTTCTATATCCGTGGCAGACCCCCACAGCCAAATGCCATAATAATATGACATTAAGCTGTAGAAATATGCAAAGTAAACTAACCGAGCCGTAGCTATATCCGTTAATTGCCTAATTTTACTAACCGCGTATGCAGCAGAACTAAGTTTTCTTGATAGAGCATCGATCTGAGGACCCCACTGCAACTTAGAGTCTATGCCTATACCTAGGTATACCGTCGCCTTGTCTGTGTTGAGTTTATCACTATTAAGCATTACGTTTGGCTCTACATGTCTAACATTGGGCAAAGAGAACTTTAAATATTTCGTCTTTTTCGCGTTTAATAACAAGTTGTTGGCAGCGAACCAATTTGACACAATATCTAATACATTATTTACGTGTACTAGTTCACTATCCTTCCTATCTACCTAAAAGATTATCGATGTATCATCCGCAAAAAGTACAATGTCTGCAAGGTCTTTCACCATAAAAGGTAAGTCATTTACGTGCACTAAGAACAAGAACGGCCCTAAAATCGAACCCTGTGGTACACCCATTTTGACTAAAGATCCAGATGAAGTGACGCCATTTATTTCAACTTTTTGCTGCCAGTCAGTTAGGTAGGACTCTACAAGATCCAAAGCACTTCCACGAATTCCGTAGTGGTGGAGTTTACGAATAAGAGTACTGTGCTCTTACGCAGTCAAAAGCCTTGAAGAGGTCACAATAAACTCCAATGGCATCCTGTGAACTCTCCCAAGCTTCAAGCACATGGGTAACTAAATGAACCCCAGCATCAGTTGTTGATCTGCTTTTCGTGAAACCGAACTGATTTTCGTTCAATATTTTGTGTTCGTTAAAGTTAGACAATAGTTGCCGTAGTATGATTTTTTCAAATATCTTACTTAGAGCCGGAAGCACTGTGCACTGTGGAGAATAGTTGCATTCAAATGAGAAGTTTTTGAAAATGATTTTGTAGGACATATAATACATGGGACTGTCTTCAATATCGTTCGTAATCATGAGCGTAAATATTACTTTTTACTTTACTTAAGAGTCGCACAAACCTCAAGACAGGGTAATTGAAAACTGCCGTCTCATGTTTGAAATTTAAATTAACATTTATTTTCCTGCTATTTTATATACTTTACTAGAATAATTTAAAACTGCGTTATATTTTATTAACGTAGGCAATTGTTGCAAAGATTAAAGTTTGGTGTTGATAGTTGCAATAGCCCCCGATCGCCTTCCATATTCTAATAAAGAAAGAAAGATGATTCCAGTAATGGCAGAATGGATTTTAATGAAATTTGGTATGTTATCTACATACCCATATTCATACTCTAAGGTCTTGGTATTGCATAGGCTTTACTACTTTTTATACCGGAAAAACGAAAAGATACCGAGAGAGCAACTTTAAACATACAATAATACTACGCGGGCAAAACCGCGCGGCGCAGCTAGTTTCAATAATATAACTGATCTAAACCATGTTCTTGCACCAACGCGAAATCATAAAAAAAAACCGAATTTTTAACGTATCACTTACAATCGATGTAGTGCGGGGTGTATATTTTTGTGCTCCTTTAGTTGGAGATCTACCCACTCGTGGTTCACCAGCACCACTCCCTCGCCGCGAAGCAATATTGCTGCGTTCTGCTACCGAGTCGTTTATATCTCTCCTTAAATGAAAATGTAAACAATGTTCATTTGTAATGTCTACAAGCGATTAAAATATTCTCAAATGTATTTTATGTATGCTCACCCTCTACTTTGATTCATATTCTGAGAATTCAATCTAGCCGGCCTCACGCGCCATTGTTTAAATTGTCCCTTCTCCGTCGTGTTAGCATCTGCCTCGAAACAAAACACATTATCGATTTATTGATTTGGTTACAAAACATTTAGAAATTATTATTTTACCAAAGTGTACTGACCATATCAATGCAAGCGCACAGTCTATTTGTTCTGTTACAGATTGCAGGGGCAACTCTTGCACAACGCACCGACATTGCCCAGATTCCATCTTTAAATTTTTCTATACACGGTTTACAACATAGCATTTTCTTCCAAAGTGGAGTACTATCATTTTCATATAAGTAACTCCTGCTGTCATCATACTCTTCTGAAATCGAATTTTTTATGATGCAGCCTTTCGTTTGAAACATTGGAGTAGTAGCTGAAGGTAATTCAGTCAAATCGCAAGATGCTATAAATATTTCCTCTTCTTCGTCGTTATCTGCATGCAAAGTTGCGAATGTTGTACTGATTGTAATTAGTCTATTAGTAATTTTTCGATTTAAAATAACACTGTTATATTAAGTTGGTGCGATGGGCAAGAGTTGCTGCAAATAAAGTTACCTACATGTAACACAAACAGTGTTACTTTCAATCGATTATAATAATTCTACTGGACATAAATTAATACAACACTGTTTGTGCCACAAAGCATAAACAAAATAAACACTACCCAACCTTCTTTGACCTTCGATGCTTGAGGCAGAACTGGAGTGACGGCTTCAGAGCGCGCCAGTCGGGCGGCCGCTGGAGGAGGTGATGGAGACTCGCGGAAGCACAATGGTCGCTGCTGCGACGTCTTCTCTGCGATTGAGTACACTCCAAATTTATGATAAGGAAGTTTGTTGATGTCGTTATATAAATGCTTCCTGTAAAATATACAATACCAGCATCAGGGAGGCAATTCTTGATCAGTAAATCAGTACCTAGAGATATTATCTACAAAGTGAGAATTGCCTGTCACTACAACACAAAATAACCTACATTGGTTCATTCATTAAGAATTATATATTTTGTAATAGTAACATCAGATTCAGTCTCTATTAAAATTAATCTTCACCTGTTTACCTATAAATATTTCCTTGCTTCATCAGCCACGGTTCTAGTTTTTCCAGCCATGCCTGTCAACAATAGGTACAGCTTAAGTAAATATCAATATAAGAATTGAAAAGGTAACTTACTCATTTGTATTCTCACCTGTTGATGACCAATAACAGACCCTGGACGACAGATCCTCATCCAGCCAATGGCTTCGTGAGATGTCATCCGGTAATGCTTCATAAGGTAACAACCAATCAGGGAGCCAGTGCGCCCTAGACCTGCCTGAACAAGGAGTTCATCAGTATTTGGAAAGATTCAATTGCTACTATGAAGATTTATTGAATTCAGAATCATAACCTTGCAGTGAACTGCGATAGCATTTTCAGACTCTTCACTGATTTGAAGAAATTTTCCAATAATATGCCTTGGAGCACATGTACCATCAGGGAAGTAAAGATCGTAGTGGTTAATACCAACATTGTTGAAGCTGGAACAAAGTACAAAGTTAAAATAACAAGATAGAGTGCTGACATTACGTATGTGAACAATTAATATGCATAACTCGGCACTAAAGAAATAAATACTTACACGTTCCCATCATAAAGCCTTTTATTCAGTCGTATAACTATTTTGACGTTATTTTCCAGAAAATAGTCGATGTACATATCAGGGGGATGATATAGTGACACGTTATAGTCTACAGGCCCAATAAAAGCTAGATATTTTCCTGAAAACATATAAATTCATAAAACACCAGTGCAAAATGTATTCTTCTAGTGTAATTTAATAAGTAGGTACCAAATTTTTGATGGGACAAATTTCACCTGGTATTATCCAATTGAGATCGCCTCCTTGTATCTTATCCAGTCTTTCATATTCTTCATAGTTGAAATCTTCGAAATTAAAGAAGCCCAATTCCTTAGCTTTCGATATAGCTTGCAAGCAATCCATAAGCGATATTGTGTATATTGATTCACCTTGTGTAGCATCTTGAAATAGTCTAGAAAGAAAATAGATTTATTCAACTAAAATAAATTTAAATTATTTATTACAAAACTTAATAAGTAATGTACTTAACTTGAGTAATGTGTTACTTAACAATACAATTATCGAATGTTCTTTTTTTATGTAATTAAGTGGCGAGACGAGTATGTCGTTCACCTGATGGTAGGTAAGCGACACGCCTACCCTTAACAGTTACAGCGCCGCGCTAACCAGAACCGTGTTTTGCAAAATCCTGCGCGGAGCACAGCCCTGCGCTCATCGCCTTGAGACGATAGCTCGTAAGTCTCATAATGCTCAGTAATCTAAATTAAAGCAGTACCCTTTAAACTGAAACACAGAAATGTTTTCATACTACTGCTTGGCGGCTGTCTATCTAGCAAAGGTGTGGTACCTACTTCGGCGGCTTTATGCAGAAGAGGCCTCTTACTTATAGAATGTGGTGTAGGTTTATTTTTGTTCTATAGATTCCTATTTAAACATATAATGACATGGGATAAGTATATTATTATTGTCTTAGTTGTCGAGAACGCAAGGGAAGGTAACAAAAAAAACGTTTTATATGAGCCAGAAATACTCTATTTGTCTGAACCGGAAATCTCATCGCTACTATATCGAATACATGAGAACGAACACATAACTGTGGTAAGCCGAAGAATTTAAATGAACTATAATAAAAAAAACATACCTGTAACTTTGACCGGTAGCCATCAAGGGCCTTAATGCATCTCTCGGTTGTAAGCTCAAATATAAAACACCATAACATCCTAAGAGATATGCAGAGTTTGCTTTCTTCTTGGGGTCAATAGAAGTGTAATGAACTATAACTTGCTTATTTATGTATTCGTTCAATTTATCGTTCAATATATTGCAATATTTATAAACACATCCAAGATTCAACGGTCCAAAGTCCGAATAATAGTTTTCATACACCAATTCCTTATCGATGCAAAAATAATGGGTTTCTGAAGTACTTTTCAGAGTTTTCCCATCTCTGACTGTTGCAAAATATAAAACTTTTTTTATATATTCAGTCATAAACATAATATCGGGATTGCGACTCATAATTGCAATAAAAACAATATGTAAATAGTAACTTGATTGCACATATTAAAAGATTAAAAATATATTATATAAAACACATTATATACAGATGATCCGCACTTAAATTATTTTGAAAATAATTCATAAAAATAAACGCATTCAAAACCCAAAGTCATTTTCTTGCTTGTCTCTCTTTTGTTTTAAATTGACCGCGTCAAATTGACATTAAGTTGCCAGTACGAAATACTCGACGTATTAGAAATAGCATGCTTTTACTCTTGCAAAATCGACTACATAAGCAAACTAAAATTAAAAAAAAGTTCGCTACAGTTTGCTCCACTGTTTTATCCACCAAGCCAAATTTCATGTAAATAAATGATTACCAAGAGAATGACTGTGAGGATCAAGGCAACAATCCAATAGCAAAGTTCTTTTTTTCATCCCCACTTTAACCATATGTGAATGCATAGTTACCCTTTTGTAGCTGTACCCTTTAGAATGCATAGTTTTGACTTCTTTTATAATTTTAAACTTATGATCTAAATCGTTAAAATTATTGTGCCATGTATAAACTTAAGGATTAGGACTGACAGGCAGGCGTTCAGACAGAACGAGGGTTCCTCTCCTTGGACTGGATCTACAGAACAGCCCTATAAAGATGTTTATATGTGATTGGCGGCTGGCAATTGGCAATAGGGCTGTGCCATATCTGAAAAAAAAAAATTACCCAGGAGTTTCTGGCTTAGTCGATTTTTATCGATTTTTGCGACTATTTGTACAGTGAGTTGACACTGAACTATGTTTTGACAGCTCTAGTCTTTTTCCGGTACGCAAGGTAAAGTGTCAAACGTTTTGTGGTGGATATTAGCGAATCTTGAAATATATCAGTGATCTTTTGCTATACAGTGATATTAATTGTTTTTCCAGAATGCTTTCGCATCATTCAATTTATAGTGTTCCGTATTTCAGGTCGTCAATTTGTGAAAAACCATGGCTGAAGTCGAAGTGTAAGTATTCATTGTTTTTGTGTTTATTTACCTATTTTACTCCTACTCTGTGCAAAAAGCACCTATATATTTACTCTATTCACTATTACCTGGTTATTATGTACCAATAATGGCTTTAGAAAGTGAATTTATGAAATATAAACATTGTATCAACATAACCTCTTAACATCCATACATTCTTATTTCTTTCACTTAAATATGTATGTTTCGACTCGGAAACTACAGTAATTGAATGTTTTAGCATAAACAACGTGCCTTTAGTTTTTCTTTCGTCTCTAACACCATAATGTTCGTAAAGAAACCGTCATATTTCAACATACCTAAACCTAACCTGTACATGTTACTTCCAGTGAGGTACCCGCGAACCCCGTCCTGAGCGGCGGAGCTATGGACGTGAACCAGGCCCTCCAGGAGGTGCTGAAGACCGCGCTCATCCATGGTGGTCTGGTGCACGGACTTCATGAGGCTGCCAAAGCCCTTGACAAGTAAGTGCCGTTACGCTGTGACTGACAAGTGCAGTTTACTCACATCTGGGAGTATTGTATCAAGTGGTGATATATCTGTTGACGCTAAACAGAAACACAGTTGGTTTTAGTACTGTAAAATCAATGAAAAATGGCATATTCAAAATTAAATTGATATTTTTGTCATATTGAAATACTTAGATAGCAGTTCTGCTAATAACAGTATTGTATGGATAGTGTTATATGCATTCACATAAAATACAACCTAGAGCTACTAATACATGACTTATAAACAAAACTTTGTGAAGCCACACTTATGCTATCAAAATGAAATTTATGAAGTCTGCAGTCACAACCTGGCAATGAATTCCTCCAAGACATTCATACATTACGTGGCTGTTCTAGCGATGTGGTGTGTGGAAATATTAGTTATAGCCTATGTTGTATCTAATTCACTTTGTTGCCGAGAACAAAGCACTCTCATAGTACCACAGTGTTTGTTATGTCAAAGCTGTGGCCTCCCATGTGTGCTACAATTCATTAAAACTTATTTTTGTCATATTAAAGTAAACTCGTAATGTATCGGATTTTTTAAATTTGTTTATGTAAAAAACAGGAGGCAAGCCGTCCTCTGTGTGTTGGCTGAGAACTGCGATGAGGCTGCATACAAGAAGCTCGTCCAGGCTCTGTGCAACGAGCATCAGATCCCACTTGTGAAGGTAAGGCCCATGTTTCCACCTGCAGTAATTGTCAGACTCAGACTGACTGTAGAATATGTAGTAAGTCCTAATACAAATACAATATAAAGTGTTGTACATGTGTATGGAACACATATTTTTTGAGTAAAACCTACTTGCAGCCCATATGATGAAATGTGACGTTTTATGCTTCTTGCTAGAACTCGGAACCCAACATTTTCACGTTTTTGGTTAAAATCGGTAATTTGCGCAAATAACTAAAGATACTGTTTTTACTCTAAGGAGGAGACTGATACTCTCGGCTCCTACAACATGTATCTTTGTGTGATAGAAGTGCCAGGCATCCATTACAGTTTATTTTCACTTCAAAATGCAGGTTAAAGTCGTATTAGCTGGTTTTTTAACCACAATAATAATTATGCAGCTTCAAAAAGGAGCAGGAAGTTTCCAAATGGAAATATTTATTAATAGCTCAGTTATTAAGATAGACAACATTTTCAGTTATCCCTTTTACAAGCTGTTGTCATGCATGATGCATGCGTTTTTTAATTACATTACAAAAAAAAATCAAATTCAATTAAAACTCAACTCAATTTAATTCAAGTTTGTATATTATAATGATTAGGCAATTACTGTATATTTAAGTACTACTCTGAATAAAAGGCTTATTTATTTATTTTTTATGTTATTTATTCTTTTATTTATATTTTTAACTTGCAATGTTTGTAGGTCTTGCAAATTGAATCAGAACCACATCCTCTTATCCTACGGAACTGAAATTTTGCATACTTGTCAAAGTCTGATGACAATGCAATATTATGGTGACTGACAGCTGATCTGATGATGGAGACGGAAGGTGGGCAATGGAACTTCTTGAGGGATAATCGTAAACTACTAGTGTTTGGGCTCATTTTAATGAGTTTGCGGTTCGGATTATGAATTTGTTAAAAGCTTGCCTCGAAAAATTTTTTCAACGAAAATCTTATTAATTCTACTAATAGCGCTCTGCACGAGCCGACCCGCTCCAATAGCGGAGTCGGCACATTCCGAGCGCAGAGCGACCGTGTGCCCCTATGGTGGCCCGCACCCTGCGGAGTCAACTTTCCTAGCACCCGAACATTACTATAAAAACTTTCGAAATGTACTATAGCAAATGTACAAATATTTAGTATATATATACATATGTATAGAAAATGTAGGCACAGTGACTTCATCCTTCCTTTGTAACTACTACCTAATTTCAGCTATCAGCCATTTTTGTATCAAAAAATGTTTGCTCCATTGAGCGAGACATTGTGTACCGACTTCATGAAGTCACTGCATCCACTGACAAAGTGTTTCACCCTGGCAACAATCATCTGTTTAAAGTTTAAGAAATATTCTGTCATGAACCCAATAGGCATAATGCATGTATTTTTTTTAATGCATGAATCAACTCATTATTGAATACTATTAATGAAAAAAAATGTTTAAAAATATTATGGCATCATTCGTCAATAATTAAATGAAAATTTGAATCAATTTAAATCAACATAAACGCGCCATTTGCGTGTGACGTCAAAATGTGAGGACGTAGGATTCTCCTCATTGGTCCATCTATGCTACGTGTGTGTGTGTGTGTCAATCATTACGTCAATGATTTACCAATAGAGCGGGCTCTATGTCAAAAATTTACCAATAAGTACCGAGGCGCGTGACGTCACAACGTGGTTGCAAGCGTTCTGCAATTACGTTCCGTTTCTCCAAAAATAAGGAAAAGACACATTGTTAAAAAAAACTACGCAATTAATTATAATAACTATATCACCTACTAAATGGTTACAGAAGTAATCTATCGTAAAAAGTAATTTCCAGATTTTTCGACAACGCATGCATATTCTCTATTCAGATAAAACTAGTAAAATATTTTTTACAGGTGGATAACAACAAGAAGCTTGGGGAATGGGCGGGTCTGTGCAAAATCGACAAAGACGGCAAGGCCAGGAAAATCGTCGGTTGCTCATGTGTGGTTATTAAAGTAAGTTGCCCAGTTGCATATTTTTCAATAATGATTGCACATTATGGACCAGCGAACAACTCGCTCATCTCAATGCTTAGTTCATCAGTTGCATAAAAATAAAAGATGCACTCAACTACATGATTGTTATCATCCGTAGTGATCCATCATGTCCATTTGAATAAGATAATATTTGCGCGGCACGAACACTTGCAATTCTTCATGGGTTGTTAGTGCATAAACTGCGCTAGATAAACCAGAGTGCCCTATGGTGTAGCGCTCTTCATGCGCAAACACTTTCCTATCACTCGAACATATATATTATGTCTATTTACTTCGCTGACTCCACATAAGATCAAAAATGAAGTATTGTCTATGATTCCAAACTTTTCTATACCAATTGATCTTTGATCTGAAATACGGGTTGTTCCGGATATCTCCCAGTTTTCGGCCCCAGTGGGAAACATGTGGTTTTTTTTCGGATGTCACTAATAAAATGTGTTATTAGTGGGGATATCTGGAAGATTTGCCGCCGCTGAAACCTGGAAGGTATCAGGAAGTACCCTGAAATACCAGTTGCTTTTTCTCTAGTAACCATTTCTTTTCCTTTCGTAGGACTTCGGTGAGGAGACGCCAGCGCTGGATGTGCTCAAAGACTACCTGAAGTCTTCGAGTTAATTCCTAGGTCTTATCATAAGTTACAAATAAAATAAAAACCAAAAAAATTGACCACCATCGTTTTATTCAATAAATAACTTATACGAATATTAATAAATTAGAGATAATCATAATTTATATAGGTCACAAAACACTATTGTGCACTATAATTAGAAGCTACAAGGGAACAATACAAAGTGAAATAAGAGCATTCGTGAGGTAGGTAGGTATTGTCTTTAGACACAGATGTTGGCAAATTGGTCGCAAAGCTCCTTGTGTTTTGGCCATTGTTGTACTTGACACTCCCTGAAAACAAAAATAATATTTGTGTACTCTTAAGGGCACAAGTAATACAATTCCTATATATATATGGTAGTTACAGAGCGAAGTTCCCAAGTTCCCCCAATTTGTTAAAGCCATCATTAGAACTTTTATTCAAACAACGGATTGGGACTAAACAAACGATTATGTACTACTAAAACAACCACACACAATATGTAATCACAGTACACAATATGTAATCATAGTACACAATATGATCAGGCTTACAGAAACTCAATGACTTCATGTCTTGGTTCTGACCTGAAAATATGTTGGATTCATACTTTATCTTCATACATTTATTTCTGATCATAGGCACAATAAGTAATAGTAATACCATAGGAACATTTCGCACACTTGGTTACGTTATAGAGAAGGAACAAACTAGATTTAGTAGTATTAATTATTGTGTCAATAAATGAACATCGGAACCTCGCTAGGCCATGTGGCCTTCAGGCGGTCGGACACCAGGGTTGGCCATACACCCACATGAGGGAGAGAGAAAGAGACAGAATCTCAGCTGCACCTACCGTCCACAATACCACTCAGTCTTGCATCTCGAGCATTTCTTGCTCGCTTTCTCCCCGCACCGGCCGCATTTCGCGCCCCCTCCGTCCATAGCGAGCGCCGCGTCGCTTGTGTAAGATTCCAGAAGTTTGCGCGCCATGTCGCGGGATTCCTCAGAACCGTCCATGTTGAACACATCGAGCTGGGATCTGGCGATGGTCTTGGTGCGCTTGTGTACTTGCTTTAGATAGGAGTCTTTGATCTGGGAATTTAGTGTTTCAGAAAAAACCGTCAGTTTTTCGGAAGTTAAGACTACGGGACATGAAGGGAAAGTACCTTAAATATCGTAGATAGGATATTTTACTGAAAGAAGACTTTATGTTATTTTTAAAAGTTTGTAATACTGCATTCAAAGATATTCTAAAAATTATTTGCTTCGCCTGGGAATCGAACCGACTTAAATGTGACCCGTATTTTTATGATGCTAATCGAAAGAATGAACACAAAATAACAATTCTTCTTAAGTAACTTACGGCCGGTTTCTGAATTGAGAATTCGAAGTTGAGTTTTTCTTAAAGGCTGCTTAACTGCTACTTAAGCCATTTTCTGTTTCTGATTAGATGTTAAGTATAGTTTGAGCATTTGAGGTTGAGATTTGCTCAAATTTGACAGTTAGGAACTTAAGTTTATGCTCATCTATTGATCAGCGCCATAATTGCGTTTCAGAACTCGTTGACAGTGCTCAAACTAGTCTCAAAGCATAATTGAATAACAGACATTTAAGTAAAGGAGTTCGGCTACTTAAACCTCGTGATTTGTTTATTTTATTAAAAATACACAAGCTTTTTGTGAATAACCTACTAGCTTTTGTGTCCGCGGTCTTCGGATTTATCGTTATATACGATGTCTAGTGACGACAATACCCATGGTCTTAGGTATCTCATGACACTATTTCTAAATCCTGCCACTCCAGCACAAGAAGCCTATAATATTAGAGCCCAGATATGAACCAGAAATACTGTTGAGAGATGTTTTGGACTTCTCAGGTGATAAGCAGCTAAAATTAGACAGGGTGTCAGGTGATTGTAGCACGCATGCTACAACATCATATGGCCCTTGATCTTGATGATCATATTGCTAAAACGTTGTACTTATTGAAGTACCTAAATGAAGTTCAACCTTTACCCCAGGCCCATAATACTGTGAGATCAGCACTTGTATATAGAAAGTTACATCACAAATCATTAGCAAGTACTCCCTATGTATTTCCTGTGTTATTTAATGGGAGTATGTAGGTATGTAAATAAATAGTTTTATAATAGTAATGAGTAAGTTGTTTTATTTTAATAATTAGGTTAAGCAAGTAGGTATTAAGGTTAGGTATATCTGCATCTCTTGACCCAGTTGTGCCTAAGTATTGCTTTCTTATAGCCACTCGGACTTCTTTTTTCTTTTGTAGGTAGAATGCTCCCGTCATATTGCAGTCTACCACACCTTTGAATCTGTAGGCAAAACAATTATTGCTTAGGTATATTTCAAAAGTTATTATTATTAGGAGCCTATTTTGTCCCACTGCAGGGCAAAGGCCTCCATACCCTCCCTCCATTTACCTCTATCCATTGCCATGATAAAACAATATTTAAGGTGTGAGTCTAGCTCATCCCGCCATCTCTTTCTTGGTCTTCCGCGAAGTCGTTTGCAATAGTGTGGGGCCCACTGGGTAGTGGTTTTGGCCCAGAGATCATCCGACATGCGGCAGACATGTCTAGCCCAGTCCCATTTGAGTGCTGCTGCTTTTTGGATCACATCTGCAATCTGAGTCCTGGAGCGCATTATAGTGTTTCTTATACGGTCAGTTTGCTTTACGCCAAGAATACTGCGCTCCATAGCTCGCTGGCAGACCTCAAGGTCGGACCTCTGATGATTTTTCAAAGACCCAGTTTGTGCACCGTCAGGATGGAAAGAATGCACATGTCCATGAGTCTGCGCTCAAGGGACAGAGGGAGACTTCCCTTCATGAGGGAAATGTAATTTTCAAAAGTAATTATTATAAAAATGCTAAACGTCGAAGGATTAGGTGCATACTTACTTTGTTACGATACGATGGTTTCTTCCTCTTCGTTTGTGAAATTGAGAGAATTGTCTGTCCTTTTAAATTTTTTGTAGCTGATTTTATTAATAAGAAATACTAATTAATAAAACACAAAACTTAACATAAAGAAAAATTTGAATCAAAGTGAAATGACATTTTGACAACATACTGAAATGACATTTTGACATATGATATGCGTTTCATTTTCTACGATCGCGTTAAAATAATGACAAAATCCTTCAATATCAGGCTTTACCGGTTTTTGTACGTGTAATAGAACGCAAAACATTGTTTGACATCCTTAAAAATGGGTTGAGATATACTTAACTAAGTGGGGTTTGAGAAAATCTAATTCCATCAAGTGAAACGTATAAAACTTAACTCTCTCTCAACTATTTGAGCAAAACTTAGCTGAGTTTTTCTAGAATGCTCAATTCGGAAACCGGCCCATAGTATCTTAAAAGAAAGGAACAACGTGGATTTAAATCATTTTATACAAATTAAAAACATACATGGAACTGCCGAAGACAGTTGAGTATTTTTTGTAAATTAATTAAATGCTGAATAAGTGGTCCCCCTTGTCTTATGCAAATCGCCTAAAAGATTGGCGATTTGCATAAGAACATTTTTAAATTTGCCTTCTGTATAAGAACAATATTCTTTTTCTTTTAAATTTGCCTTCGGTCTAGCTTACAGAGAATGCATACTAAGTTTTATCATATCTGCACGTCCACCACATAAGGGAAGCTGTAAAAAATACTACCTATATCATTTCCGATCGTCATCACTGCAACGCTAGCGGCAACTGGGATTTATTCAGAAAATCCCAGTTGCCACCATACTGGTGGTGGCGTTAACGGCGGTGGCTACTGGGAATAACCAAACCGAAATATATTTTGTGACGTAGACTTCTTTTAAGAAAATGAAATGAATTCTTTTAAGAAAACGCGCGAAGGTTTGTTGCGTCGGGACTGAAATACACCATGATGGAATAATATAGCTTTTTCTTTCAAGAACAAACCATCTTACCTGAGGAACCACTTCGATCAGTGTGCATCCCGGGTTCTTCCCGTTAGTGCGGTTGTGAAGGCTCGAGTAGTCCCCCACGGACAAACGGCAGAGAAACATCTTGAGGTCGCCCAGTGGAGGTATTTGGTCCAGCATCGGCTCTGTCAGTTTTGATTGGAGCTAAAATGAAGAGTAGTTAAAAAAAACAGTGGCACAGTTTTTATCTCACTGGTGGAAAGCGATCAGTCGCTTATGAATACCATAATAGTAGTTATGCAAAATAAATGATGCAGTTCATCACTATATATGGCATACGGCATACGGGCTGGCTGAGAACACACCCCAATGTGAAACACTGTGACACAATGGGACAAAAATTCCCCTTGGAATAATAGAAGGTGCAATTATTTATTCTGTGCCTTGAGTTACACTGACAGAAGTTAACACATTTTTTAGCAGGAAATATTCGACGAGATAATTAGTATAATATATTGAACAGACTTAAAAAGGAGGAGGTTCTCAATTCGACTGTATTTATTTTTATTTTTTTTATGTTTGTTACCTCAGAACTCCGTCATTTAGAAATTGATTCGGAAAATTATTTTTGCATTGGGTTCAGTATAACTTCAAGGTGGTCCCATGTAAATTCCATCGATATTCCTTAAACTTTGAAGATACATCAGAATTGAAGTAGATTTTTTGTTATGAAATGAATTATTTTAATTCAATTTGCTTAGTTTGTTTTTCTTTTATATTGATTTAATACGACATGTTCGTTGCGACAATGAAGTGTAAGCTTCGTGATAGGCTTGCTGCAAGCTTGTTTTTCCTGTGATGTCGAACACATGTATATCATTATTACATAGATTGAGTACCTGGGCGCTGGGCGTCGTCTATCGTGATACCGTGAACCGTAAATTGATTGCATTGCAGCTTCTTTGTTGGGACAAAACTGTGGCATCTTTGTCGTGAGAGGTATCATGTAAGTTTGTTGCTTGGTAATTAGAAAGTTTGAATGAAACTTGCAGCAACTTTGCACACTTGCCATGGCAAACTTGGAATATCTGAATAGGAATATCTGGGATGTCACATCAGAGAGTAACTCACAAAACGATGATAAAAGATGATCTTACCCTACAGAACTGCGTGCGCCGACTCTCCTCAATGCTGTAGTAACTATCGAGCCTCGGTTCCAGCAGCAACTGTCGCAGACACAGCCACAGTTGCACCTCGCTGCGGTGCATTTGTGACAACTCCTCTTGCGACGGCTGGGACCAGCGGCCCACTGGGGCATTAACAGTATTTTTTTATGGAACTCAGTTTACTGTGTAATGAGACGAGCAAGTCTTTCGTCATTCTTCGACATAATATAGGTACAGGGTGAATTTTTTAAGTGGGCGTAGATGGCCAAATCTGCCCCGCTACCCATTTGTCCCTCAAGTGTTAATCGTATATGTTTTGTTGAGCTCAAATAGGTAATAACATCACTTCGACTAATGAAATACGGTCTAAGTATTGTCGTTTCAGGCAATAAACCGAATTGATCTCATTCATTTATACCAAAATACGATAACTACAAGTTGATGTAAAATGAGTGACAATATATGGCAAAATAAGACATTGACACAATGCTCAACACGATATTCGGACATATGGGTACGGGGGCTAAAACTATAAGGAATAGCGAAAAATTCTCAAAAGAGTCTCGGAGCCGATAGTCCTGGCTACTTATACTCCTAATTATTCTTTGTTCTGGCATAAGAACAGCCCCCGTACCCATATGTCCCTCAAGTGCCAATCGTATATCGTGTTGAGCTCAGATTTAGGTGTAGATTCACTGCGAATGTCTTATGATGTCATATATTGTCCCATAAAGTTTATCTCAACTTGTAGTTATCGTATTTTTTTATAAATGAATGAGATATATTCGATTTCTTGCCTGAATTGACAATGATTAGACCGCATCTCATTAGTCGCAGTGAAGCTATACCTTATTTGAGCTCAACACGATATAGGATTGGCACTTGAGGGACATATGGGTAGGGGGGCTGTTCTTATGCCAGACTTACAGTTAAACATTTCCAGGTCTCCCTTCTCGTTGTTCCGTCGCCACGGCTCCAGCTGCAGAAGATGGCTGAGTAAGGAGGGCACGTCGTATGTGCGGTACAGGTTGGTGGCTATGGAAGCACCTACGCCGGCTATTTCCATGTGTTCTGCTAAATAGCTGTAAAGGATGGTACAAATGGCAAGCTGCACAAAAGGGGATGATCAAGTGTATACAGGGTGCGGCAACATTTTGCGACCTTCTGGGTTTTAAATGACACTGAGAAAAAGATTTTTTTGAATATTTTCAAAAATTTACAATTTGATTTGATGCGTTAAATTAAATTTTTTAGCATTTTTATAGGCAACTGAGTGGTGAGACGAGCAAGTCGTTCGCCTGATGGTAAGCGTCACGCCTGTCAATAACAATTGCAGTGCCACCCAGAACTTTTAATACCATAAAAAACACTGCGTAGCACTGCTTTGCGCTCATCACCCCGAGACATCAGATATTATATGCCCAGTAATTTCGCTGGTTACAATGCCCTTCAAACCGGAACACATTATTGTTTGCGCACTACTGCTTTGTGGCAGAATAACTGGCAAAGCTGTTGTACCTACCCAGACGGCCTCCCGCATACGAGAGACCTACCACGAGTGCTTGACTCATTTGAGTTACATTTTCTAACATTTTTGTTGAGCTCAGATTAAGGTTTAGATTCATTACGATAATGTATCTTGTGATGCCATATATTGACCCATGAAAGTTTATCTCAAAATGTAGTTGTATTTTTGGTAGAGATTTATTCGAGTTCTTGGCTGAATCGACAATAATTAACCCGCAGCTCATAGTCGCAGTGAAGCTATACCTTAATTTGAACTCAATAAACAATTGGCGCTTTAGGGACCAGTGGGTACAGGGGTAGACTCACCGTACAATAGATATGCTTCTCATGCTAATATCGAACTGTAGGTCTCGCTTCTGTCTGTCCAATTCTTCGGCGGCAGTCTCGCACTCCAGCTCTTTAACAGTCAGGGGCTTCAAGTAACCATTGCTGTTGAGTTTAACGTAATATTAACTAGCGACCCGCCCCGACTTCGCACGGATACAATTTACTAAATGTGGTGCCATTTTTTGACGACTTGGTTACAAACTTAGAATTTTCTCTAAAACGTAATTAGAACGTGTTTTTTTAATTGTACTTAGTGATGACACGAGCAAGTTGTTCGCCTGTAGGTAAGCGCCACGACTGCCCATAACAATTGCAGGTCCACCTAGAACTGTTAATACTGGATGTAGCACTGAATTGCGCTCATCACCCCGAGACATCAGATATTAAATCGCATATGCCCAGTAGATAATTTAGCTGGTTACAATGTCCTTCATACCGGAACACAGTAATGCTTGCGCACTACTGCCTGACGGCAGAATAACGGGTTGCTCAGACCCGTCTCCCCGATGGTTCACCGAACATCATTCCGAAACACGACTAGGTCACTTGACGGCATGGCTTTGTTCGGTGGGTGGTATTACAACCACGGCCAGAGCCTACCACCACAGAATACGAAGGGACAGAAGCATCACTCCGCAAAGAAATTTAAATAAATAGCGACTCTTGCTATGATTCAATAAAATTCAATTCAGCTCGCGTAGCGCTGCATACCTACCCGTCATATTAACCTACAGAGCGCCTCTCTTTCTATCGCGTAGTTCTTATCTCTTCTGACGCGGCACGTGTAACGACGCGCCACCCGCCGTCGGTGTCCAGCTATGTACTTGTAGCTTCGTACCTACAAGGGTCGCTATTTGTTTAACTTTGCGGAGTGATGCTTCTGTCCCTTAGTATTCTGTGGTTATAGTTAGGTTCAGTCCCTGTACCCATATGTCCCTAAAGCGCCAATCGTATATCGTGTTGAGCTCAGATTAAGGTGTAGATTAACTGCGACAATGTCTTATGATGTCATATATTGTCCCATTAAGTTTATCTCAACTTGTAGGTATCGTATTTTGGTATAAATTAATGAGAATTATTCGATTTGCCTGAATCGACAATCATTAGACCGATCAATAGGGGATCGGACAGTAATCGAGAAAAAAATCTAAAATGTAGTTAGAACGAATGTTCGTCGAACCAGAAAGATCAAACTATCAATATTTTTGTGAAATAATAATTATTCGTATTTTTAAATCAATAAGTAAAATCTAATAATTCTGACATTTTTAATCTGTTCTTCATCTCAAACAAAACAACAATCACAGCGCATGACGTCATTTGTAGGCAAATGCCGTGAGTTAAGCTTGTGTATATTTTACGTTTTTGCTTTTTATAAAATGCATTTTTGCTAATTTTTTCGTTCCATTACTACAATATCGTCCATAAACGTCACATAACGTATATAAATCTTTTTGCAAGTTTTATTTCGAAGAGTTTGTAGTTGTCTACCTTCATATGACGTCACAAGTTTTGAGGTGACCTTTTGCGCGGCGATATTTGAAACATAATATTTAAACATAGTTCTAGGTACTTTTGGAGCATTATTTAATTAAAATATTGTTTTTCATGGCTTTGACACTTTCTGAAAAGTTGTCCGATCCCCTATCGTAATCGTAACTCGCAGTGAAGCTATATTTTAATTTGAGCTCAAACTATATACGAATGGCGCTTGATGGACATATGGGAAGAGGGGCTGAATCGGCTATCAGAACCTGGTAAAGTACTGACTTGATCAGTGCCAGCAGAGCTGTCAGTTGTTCCACAGCGTAGTTGAGAAGATCGACGGAGACTTCGCTGACGCACTGCGCGCCGTCCTCGTGAAAGAGAACAGTCTCTAGGAGTCCTACGGAAGCCGCTTCGTGGTACATCTGGAAGCGAATTGTTAACCTTCTGAGCGCCTCGTTATAGAAGCAAAGACGTGAACCGAGCTACGCAATTTTCATACCTTTTAGTCTCAAGTCGACCTAGGCGTAGGGAGCACTTATTCGTATGTCGATAGCCGTCGTTGGCGATCAAAGGGTACCTATTGTACCGCGCCCACATTCACAGACGTACATAGATTACTGGGTGGGTCGCAACGTTAGGAGGCAATATCGAAGTGGGGAAAGAGAAAACTATTGAGAAATATAGATAAAATTAAATGCGGTTCGATGGTGAGCGCATCACTTGAGAAAGGCTCGTGAGAAGTTGTTTTTTTTTAATTGTTTTTAATCATCATCATCATCATCATCAGCCCATCACGTTCCCACTGCTGGGACACGGGCCTTCTCTCATAGAGAGAGTATGGGCCATAATCCACCGCGCTGGCCCAGTGCGGGGCCAGCGTGGTGCATATTGTTTCTAATACTTACTCCGAATTAAGTTTTTACGATCGCATACGTAGATCCCTAACCAGAATATCCTGTATCTAGAGAAACAGGAACTATGAGGACCATGGCCCCGAAACACCCAGATACGAAACAAAAGCGCTTTTCTTTCTGTGCACAAACATTTCTCCCGTCGCGGGAATCGAACGCGCCACCTCAGTGGTGTATGACATTTGAGCCAACCTGCCAACCACTACACCACAGAGGCTGTATATGAATAAGTACTTGCCACCATATAAATGCCGAAAGTATTCATTGGCGCCGGCTGCAGTTTCATTATTTGAGGGTAGATCTTCAACCGCCATACTTGGATGCAGATTGCTTCGTAGACTAATACGGGCAACTGAAATACATGTATACAGAATTACTACTACGGAGAATGAGCTCAACGTCACCCCTACATGGTGGAAGTTCCGCCTATCCGTACTAAACGTTTCTCGACGATTCAGAGGACGGCTGCAAGCTATATAATATTTATATGGACCGTAGAACAAGTTAATATTCGCGAGTGTGGCTCAGCGGGGACTCGTGCGCTTTTCGATCCGACGCACCTGAGTTCGAATCCCGACTCGGCCCTGCACCAATGACTTTTAGTTAAGTGCAGATTTTGCACGCTCGCTCTAAAACGGTGAAGGAAAACATCGTGATGAAACCCGCTTACGCGCTTTGGAGTGGTAGGCTCTGGCCGTGGTTGTAATACCACCCCCACCCACCGAACAAAGCCATGCCGTCAAGCGACCTAGTCGTGTTTCGGGATGATGTTCGTTGAACCATCGGGGAGACGGGTCTGAGCAGCCGTTCAACTGTCGTCTCTCTCTAGATCTAAGTGCTTCATCTTAGGCCACATCATCGCATCAAATCAGGCGAGATAGTGGCCAAACATGGATAGCTTAAGCGTAAAAAAAAAAAGTAAATAACATCTGTAACTTATTTTCATGTTGCCTGAAATAAACATTATATAAATAAACCTTTCGAATCATCCTTTATGGTGCGAACGTTGAAGGAGTGGTTCGCCTTGCCTGATTATGATGTATGTACATATCATCAGGTATGTAGGTACTTTATTAGGTCATAGGAGACATAAGATATATTTTTTACCCTGGAAAACGATCAGTCCCCGAGGAAGCAACTATAAACCGAATATTACGCGGGCGAAACCGCGCGGCGCAGCTAGTAATAATGTATATTATTATTTTTATCTATAGGCTTGCGTTTGACCGCTATCTCACCTGTTGTTAAGTGACGATGCGGTCGATGTAGCACGCTCGCCTAGAAACCTGTTCACTCTTGTCTTAAAGACACCCAGATTATAGCTATCCGGAAACACTCACGGGATAAAAAGGTAATGTACATCTAAACCCTAAATGTCATCAAAATCCGTTTAGTACAATTTGCGTGATTGAGTAACAAACATCCATCCATCATCACAAATTATACAACGTGATATCACTGAGATTTGCGACTATTACGTATGTAAAAATAATTCTTTTCTTTGACGTCCGCTTATTGATCACCGAATAATTCATCGTTTGCATTGCACACAGCTTTTTATGAATCAACGAATAAAACGACACCGCGAGCTAACTTTTCTACAGGCGCCATCTAGTTTTTTGGCTGAAAATCATTTTATTTTTTTAAGTCCGCCCGTTATGGCAGACTACAGTCTCTAGGACCATACCGCCATGTCTTACGTAGTTTTTATTTGATAGTTTAATATTCCATTTATTATACTTTTGTTGAGAATGAGGGTCATTAACACATCACATCACACTTGTAGCTATGTTAGTGTGTAAGTGTGTTTGTCCACTGGTATACCAAACATCAAAATCCGTTTAATATATTTTGCGTGACAAACATCCATCCATCCTCACAAACTTTCGCATTTATATTAGTTGTACCTTGCCACTTGAAATGAGCGTTTCTTTGGTTATTTCTTCTTGCATAGACGAAGCTTCTAATACAGCTTGTTGGTTCAACTTCTGCAGCCTGACGTGCCAGTCAACCCAGCTAAAACAAATTTAAAGTAACAAAATAGTGTAAATTTTAGAACGAGTGTAGCTCAGCGGGAACTCGTGCGCCTTTCGATCCGACGCACCTGGGCTCGAATCCCGACTCGGCCCGGCACCAATAGTATAGTTAAGTGCATACTTTGCAAGCTTGCTCTAAAACGGTGAAGGAAAAAATCATGATGAAACCCGCTTATGCGCTTTGGAGTGGTAGGATCTGGCCGTGGTGTAATACCACCTACCGAACAAAGCCATGCCGTCAAGCGATCTAGTAGTGTTTCGGGACGATGTTCGTTGAACCATCGGGGAGACGGGTCTGAGCAGCCGCTCAACTGCCGTCTCTCTCTAGATCTGTGCTCCATGTTAGGCCACATCATCGCTTCACATCAGGCGAGATAGTGGCCAAACATAGATCTATAAAGCGTAAAAAAAGCATCAAAATAAAATCAGTGATAAGACAGGCTCTAGTTAGGTACCAACACTTGACTTCCAATGCTTTCAATGCGCGAAGGCTCCATGCTATCTACGAATATATCCAGCTCGCCAACGTCTAGAGCACTTAGCTGGGGATCTTTCTCAACCATTGTTGTAGTAATTGAATTCTCTTTTTATAATACAAGAAGAAAACTTGTTCCCAATAAATGAAAACTGAAATATAAACGTAATGTAACTATGGCAACGATTTTCGGCAGTGCACAATTTGTGCATTCATTTCATAGAGGTAGGAAAACTTCGTAAAAAATTCAACTCCAATATATGTATATAGGAAAAATCAACAAATTATAAATAATATATATTATATATTTATGTTTTATTCTATACAAAACTATATTTAATATGTTCTATACAAAAAGATCAAAACCTTGTAATACTTGAGTATGTTTATGTTATATCTGTTCTATTCTATGTATACAAAGGTTGTCTGGAAGAAAGAAGAAATCGTGTACAGCGGTAAGACTTAATTGCATTCAATTCTACTATGTATACCTACAATAATTTATGTACTATCCTTGTTTTATCTAATATTTAATTTGAACGTTCGCGGCACCGGATGCAGACGGTGACTAGCCAGCATCTAGCCAGTAATTTCAATAAAAATAAAAAAGGATTGTTCGATATATTTTAACTTTGTTTAAAAAACACGTAACTGGTTTTTTTTCTCGGGTATGTATAAAAAGGTTACGATATGTTTTTATAAAAAAAAAACTATTTATGAATGACTGATAAGGCATGACAGTAAGCAAAAATTATAACAACTTTTATACTTCGTCTATTCTCTTGAAAGAACATCGATCTGTGATTTTTTATTAAGTTTCTTTTTATTTATATTACCCATCCTCATCTTATGATCATGACATTTTTTGTGATATATGAAATTCTAAATCGAACACGTTTACTATGTTGCCATTACAAAAAATAAAAATGGCGATAGTCAACGGAAGTCGATTTTCTGTCTTTTTGATAACTTGACACACGTGCCGCGTGGAGTTTTGCCCCGCAGGTGGATATTTTTTAATTATTTACTGGAAATCTGGTGCTATTATTGTTCAGAATTGAATAAGGAAACTGTTACAGTGTCAGTATTAGAAAATGTTCAGTGGGTTTTGTGAAAAGTGCTCGCAAACAGATAGGCGGAATGGTGACATGCCGCCGCACACTACTCCTTGTTTTTCATGCTCTCAAATGCTTTATTTCATGTTGTTCTAGTGTTTATTTATTTATAAAAACTTATTGAACATAATTTTCACTATTTTGATGCAAGTTACACGGTATTCACCACATTTATTTTTGTCCACATAACCTCTATTCATATATTTTACATGCATGTCTTGATGTCTTGTCCTTTCTGAATCATATTCAAGACAAGATCTTTGCTTCTATAGTGAAGCATTGTATAAGATATACTGTCCATCAGGGACATTCCGTTGGAAAATGTCAAATCTATAGATAGTGCATTTTCGTCAACATTGCTCAATAACCAAACTTTAATAATTTTTTCTAGTATTGTTCATTCACTAATGTCTTGCTAACCTGGTTTTATCTCTTTGTTGTGATTGGAACAAGTAAATTTCTTGAGTGATGTTTAGTATTATTCATAGCAGGGGTTGTGTGCGCTGGAACCAATCATATCATTGCTAACATTTTTCCTTTTGGTTAAATCATCGGAATTTCTATTTCGCGTTAAATTTATTCATCTAGAAACACTCCTAATAAGTGGTCCAATAAATGATCCCCAAATGTGTCTACCTCCAAAATATTATAAAACAATGCCTGACTATCCTGAATAATTTCAACCAGTTCAAGACGCAGATTCACCGACAGAGCAGACACATAATTCCTATTATATGTCTGCTGTGTCTGATCTGTCATTTCAGACCAGCCAGCCTACACAAGTTCTCTCAACTTGTTATTACAAACTTTATTAACGATAACCTTTTAATTCCAGCACGATGGTTGCGACGACTGACAAGAAGGCTGCGGCCGAGAAGAAGCCAGTGAAGGGTAAGGAGGACAGCAAGAAGCTGCCCGCCGTCCCAGAGTCCGTGCTCAAGCACAGGAAAAGGAGGGAAGCTCTCCGCGCCCGCCGCATTCAGGTAACCTCATCTTATTCTTGTTCTGTAAAACGGTCGTCCCGTGTGGTACTGTTGTTCACAGATTTTATTGCACTGTACACAACTAATTACTTTTAGCTCAGAAGTGCATTCAAGCCATTTTATTGTTCGAGCTCCTGTCACGTACATGATGATACCATATTACAAAGGCATAGTTCATCTGACCACAATGCTGTTAAATTGTAACCTGACGACACCTGGACAGCCTACCTTTACCATATTTTTCCACCACCTCTAAGTTCCTGTCGTTGGTCACCAGGTCACACTCAAGAGGCGTTCAGCGGCTATCAAGAAGAAGAAGGATATCTTCAAACGGGCAGAACAGTATGTTAAGGAATACCGCATCAGGGAGCGTGATGAAATCAGGCTAGCCAGACAAGCACGTAACCGTGGCAACTACTATGTTCCCGGTGAAGCCAAGCTCGCATTCGTCATCCGTATCCGTGGTATCAACCAGGTCTCACCAAAGGTAAGCACATTTAATTTACCAACCACAATGCATTGTTGCACGCGATCATGGTATCGTTTTTTATGAATAACTTACAATCAAAGTACTGTGGGCCTTGCTTTCGTTTGTTCGTTTGTGCGGAATAAAAGAGACACTCTTATGTCTGTTGCATAGCACTGTCCCTTTCATACGACAGAACGAAGATCGTAATTACTTTTCAGAGTAAGGCCCCTGTTGTCTTGTGAAACTTACCTAAACATCCTGACCCATTTATATTCACATATTTTGGAGTTATCCCCACACATCAGAAAAATACTTTATTACCTTACAGACTAGCATATATATGATTTATAAACACTAAAGCTTTTAGGGAATTAATTTCGGCTTCGCCTCCCTGTAGTGGCGGAATACTAAAACATTTTTAAGAAACTTGTAGAGTGATTTTTAACCCCCTACACTAAGAAGGAACACTAAGGGTGTTATAAGTTTGAGCACTATATGTGTCTGTGTGGCACCATATCTTTGAAACGGGTGAATCGATTTGGATGAGGTTTTTCTTATTTGAAAACAGGCTTTCTAGCGGTGGTTCTTAGACATGCTTCATCAAAATCGGTTCTTTTTTACTTTTTGTAGGTTTTTTGTGTTGGAGGTTTTTGAAATTTTTAAATTATATCAGCTTGTCATGTAACTTTCATTCCCACAGGTTCGCAAAGTCCTCCAGTTGTTCAGACTGCGCCAGATCAACAATGGTGTATTCGTACGACTCAACAAGGCAACTGTCAACATGATGCGTATTGCGGAGCCCTACATCGCGTGGGGATACCCCAACTTGAAGAGCGTACGCGAGGTGAGACCTCTTCGTCAAAATGTTTCAAGTCTCATGGCTACTAATATAGCTGGGCTTCTGTGACTCCAAATAAGTCTAAAAGGTTATCAATTTCAGATTTGGTGCAACCACTCTAGATTTCGTTCGCGTCGTCACTATAGATATAGCTTATATCACTCGGGGTTGTGTAGAATTCTATCAGTGAAAGAATTTCTTACATAAGATCATATGTTTCGAAGATTAAACATAAACTCAACAACTCAATAACAATAAGGCACTGAGAGGGCACTCTCTGAAACTGGTAACGCACCCTAGTACAAGCAATCCCAGGAAATACTTTCTTCCGAACCGTGTAGTGAGTGCGTGGAACAAGCTTCCAGAGACAGTAATAAATGCTCCTACTGTGAACTCTTTTATAAATAGACTAGATAAATTTAATTTTGGACAAGTGCACTGAAGTGACATACACGCATCAGCTTTAAGCTGCTAGTGTATTAACAATAATAATAATAAACATAACTCGCAACAAACTTTATTAAATTATTAAAGAATAATTCTGAATAGGTAGCGAGCGCTCTGCACGAGCCGACCCGCTCCAATAGCGGAGTCGGCACATTCCGAGCGCAGAGCGACCGTGTGCCCCTATGGTGGCCCGCACCCTGCGGAGTCAACTTTCCTAGCACCCAAACATTATTCCCATATGACGCTGATGATAATTAGCCCCTAAGAAATAGTATATACTAAGTTACTAATTGTCTAACTCTTTACCTAATTCCCTTATCCCTGTCTTATCATATTCGTTTCAGCAGGGCGATCATGTAACTTTTATTTCAATCAATTTCAATAAGAAACCAGTTTCGATGATGGTTTTGCGTCACGCAACCCGTTTGTTGCAATCAAATGTCAACGTAAGGTCAATTGAAATAAAAGTAAGTTTTGACAAACAAAGCTTATATCGATATATAAACCAAAGACAAGAGCCATATTACACAGTAAAATTAAATAGATTGGGCGTATACATAACGATTCATAGCACAATCTCGCTTTGTGAATTTGTCGGGTAATCGATATTATGCTACTATCGATTACCCGACAAATATTGAAATCGAGACATAAAAAGTTACATGATCGCAATTTATCGATTGAAATAAATTTCTATTGCACGTTAGTCCGCAACATGTGACTTACGTAATCGCCCTGCTGGAGTCCATAAGCAACGTGAACGCATTCTACAATTTCGATTGTCTCATCATCGGCGAAGATTTTGTCCATATAATCTAAATGCCACAGAGAGGCATCTGAATGTTCCGAATCTGCCAAATTACATCGCGAATTCACGAAGCACACGTGTCGCGACAACGCAGACATTCACAGAAACCTGGCAATGTGGCGACAAAAGAAACAAAACCTGGTAATTCTATTTCCAGATAGATATCCAGTTTGAAGGAAGGGTTATAGCCAGCGATTATAGCGATTACTGGGCATGTGTGACTAAATATCTGATATGTCGGGATGATGAGCGCAATTCAGTACTACGTTGTAGTTTTTATGGTATTAAAAGTTCTGGGTGACACTGCTATTGTTATGAGCAGGCGTGGCGTTAGCATCAGACAAATGACATGCAAAGACATGCATTTTTTTGTTAATTTCCATAAAAAAAATGTTGCAATTCCTTTGAAATAACTTTCAATACTAAAATAAGCATTATTGTATTCCAGTTGATCTACAAGCGCGGTTTCGCAAAGGTGGACGGACAGCGCGTTCCCATCTCATCCAACACCATCATCGAGAAGAAGCTCGGCAAGAGCAACATTATCTGCGTTGAGGACCTCATCCATGAGATCTTCACCGTTGGAGAAAAGTTCAAGGTAATACTTATTACCTCCTTACGGGGTCGGAAAAGCCTCGGGGGTCTTAACCGAAACGTAAATACGATCTTTGTCCCATCGGAACGTCGGATTGTTCAAGTGATAATTGACAAGCATCCCCTCTTTTTATCCACTTTATCGAAAGTTTGTCGAAAATGGATGAAGCAGAGGATAGGTTTTGTCCCCAGTCCGTGCTAAGAGGGCAAATGTGCTGTATGTTTGGCAAAATTGATAGGTCTCCAAAACCTCTATTATGTATTTTTCTGCTATTTTGTGCCCAATATAAGGGAATAAAATAACTGCCAAATTCGACAGTAGAAAGCATACATTAGCCAGTGGCGTATCTAGGTAACTAAAGGCCCTGGGGCAAAAAATACACTAGGGCCCCAACTAAACTATTTAAAATCGTTTGTTTCGTATTCGTCGCGATCCGAACTCTGGTTTATTTATATTCCGACATGTGGGAGAAATTTTCACTAGTTCAATTTATAGTTTGTAAGTCAAGAGTCCGAGGGGCCCCCTGGGCTTGGGGGCCCTGGGGCACTGTTTCGTCTAGCTCTCCGGTAGCTATGCCACTGACAATAGCGCTCTGCACGAGCCGACCCGCTCCAATAGCGGAGTCGGCACAATCCGAGCGCAGAGCGACCGTGTGCCCCTATGGTGGCCCGCACCCTGCGGAGTCAACTTTCCTAGCACCCGAACATTGTTTAATCTCATTCCATAATCACGCTGGTAATATTTTGTGTCTAAGAAATAGTATATACTAAGTACTAGTGTGGCCAGCTAATTCCCCCATCCCAGATTCACCATATTTGCTTCTGAAGTCCATAAGCAACATGGACGCCATTTATACCATTTCCATTGTCTCTTAAAAACTATATGATACTAGCAATGGCTGCGACTTTGTTCGCATCAAGAGGATATAAAATACAGCGTAATAGCCCAGAATACTAAGGGACAGAAGCATCACTCCGCAAAGAAATTTAAACAAATAGCGACTCTTGCTATGACGCAATAAAATTCAATTCAGCTCGCGTAGCGCTGCATACCTACCAGTCATATTAACCTACAGAGCGCCTTTCTTTCTATCGCATAGCTCTTATCTCTTCTGACGCGGCACGTGTAACGACGCGCGACCCGCCGTCGGTGTCCGGCTATGTACTTGTAGCTTCGTACCTACAGTGTGGAGTGCGCTAGGCCTGACAAAATTAAAATGTATTATTTCCTTCCAGTACGCCAGCAACTTCCTGTGGCCCTTCAAGCTGAACAACCCGACGGGCGGTTGGCGCAAGAAGACTATCCATTACGTCGACGGCGGGGACTTCGGGAACCGTGAAGACAAGATCAACGAACTGTTGAGAAGGATGGTCTAACAATAAATAGATTTTAATTTAAAAACTACTACTCGTGTTTTCTTTACATATCCCATGGTAGAGTCGTAAGTTGTAAGATAAGCTTTGGTATGACATTATTTTTTTGTTACTGAATGACCAAACTGGCAAGTCGTTTGCCTGATGGTAAGGGCCACGTCTGCCCATAACAATTGCAGTGTCATCAATAACTTAATACCATAAAAATCACTAGCACTGCAATGCGCTCATAACCTCGAGACATCAGATATTCTCATAGGCCCAGTAATTTCGCTGGCTACAATGCCCTTCAAACCGGAGCACAACAATGCTTGCGCACTACTGCTTGGCGGAAGAATAACTGGCAAAGTTGTGGTACTTACCCAGACGGCCTCATACGAGAGAACTACCACGAGTACATACATATGTTGGTAACGTATATTTTATGAAAGTAGGTAGAGGTACTTAATCACTCAGCCTGTAGTGGTTGGGTTGGACCGGTCAGCTCAAATCTCATATACCGTAGGGTTGCGAGTTCTATTCTTGTTATGGGGCAAATCATTGAGCACAGAAAAGCGCAAACAAGCTATCCTACGGTAGAAGTACAAATTAGCTTATACGTTTCAAGATTGTATCCAGCTAGTTTAAATTTAAATGCAGATCTAGAGGGCTAACAACGCACCGGAGGACGATGCCTGCTCAATAGCACGACACTCGAAGAGTGTAGGTTCGTTGTCCCCGCCACGGGGACAACAGGACATTATTAAATATTCGTACCATTGTCCCCTTTACGGAGATACAGCCAATAGGTTAGATTATGTTAGAACTGTGATCACACAGCGCGAGGCGAGCTAGTTTTTCCATATACAGTTTACTATATCAATGGAATAAGAGTATAAGGGGCCTCGGGACGTATTTTTAAATATTTTATTAAAGTGCCACTGTCCCCGTTTAACGGGGACAACGGACCTACATCCTCGTAAGGACCAATTTGCTAAATGCCTAAGAAAAGGTTAAAGGACCAAAATAAGACAGAAGCCTTAACTCTGGCACATCTAGTACAAAACCCGACTGAAAGTGCGAACGCAGGTGATGATGTAAGTAGTCACCGAAAAAAAATTCTGCTTACATACTTTGCGCGGTCAAAGTTAATTCCATCGTCTGCGTAGGTCTTTATTTTGGTTAAGAATAGAATTAAATTGAAGAAAACAATCTATTATAAGAATTTTACCGTTAGCATCAATTATAAAGTATGAAAACATGTCAAAAAAACTAAGCCCATTTTGTAAATAAAGCAAAAAGATTCTCTCCGGCGGGGAATCGAACCCCGGTCTCCCGCGTGACAGGCGGGGATACTTACCACTATACTACCGAAGACTTATTTGTAGTGTCGAAAATATCAAATTGTACTATTTGTCAATAATACTAAACTATGAAATACTATTATTTATTCTGTGACAATAGAACGTAGCCGTAGGTATAAAGTTAGGTTATTTTCTTTGTAATTTATCTGTTGGGTCTGTTGGTAAACTACGAAATTATTATGGGTAGGTACATTTATAACTAGGAATTAAACAATAAATGATGTCAGGACATAAGATTTATTAAAAACGCAGGTTATATTACTTATTAGTTTTTTACATACTCTCAATAACCTAATATCACATTTTTACTTATCAACTAATATCTGCTTCCTGCACAGCTGCGCTCGCGTGACTATAAAGCTATATAGGTAGGGCTCCGATAATATTTCTTTCAAATTGGTTCATGATCGGCAAAAACTCTTCAAAAGTAGCTGAGCATGTAATGCAGTTTTTCGCAGCTTTCTGTAGGTTCTGAAAATAATATAAAAGATTAGCTACTTGGACACAAATTATTTCTTCCATCACGGGAATTTATCCTGCAACTTTGGTGGCTAATGATCTAGCACAGCCACTATGGCATAGAGCAGCGGTTCCCAATTTTTTTTAGCTATGGAACCCTAAATTATTTACCTAATTTTGGCGGAAACCCAACTCATATTTTTAACCGAATTCAAAAGGAGGACGTTCTTAATTCGACTGTATGTTTTTTTTTGTATGTTTGTTACGCGATTACTCCGCCAATTATGAATTGATTGTGATGATCCTTTTTTTCTTTGGTAGGTCATACTTCAGAGGTGGTCCCATATAAATTTTATTAAAATTGATTCAGCACTTTTGCTGGGTCAGTATGATGAAAATACCGGCTAGCGTCGGCAATTCTCGGAGCCCTAGGGTTCCGCGGAACACCTTTTAGGAATCGCTGCCATAGAGGGTTCTTTTGGGTCAACTTATCCCTATACACAACCTCGCCTTTTGGTACCGTAATAGTGATCCGATTACACCATTCAAAAATAATTAAGTACTTGGAAATCTTGGGTTGGTATTTACCTCAATGGTAGTATAAAAAGTGTAAGCAATGAATTCCTTCCCAGGCTCACAACCTTCATAGTCATTGTAGATCATTCTAGAAAAGAAATTTCTTATATTGAATGCCGTCTTCGCATTTCCACCTGTTATTTTCAGTAATGGGTTGGAGAAGCCATCATTTTCGATTTTTATTTTCAATTTCTCATTTCCTATAGCAAGAGTGATATGATTTTTTGATTTTAGAAATTCTTCCGTATTCCATTGTTTAATTAAAGAAGCACTTTTAGTACAACTAAAATATTTTTTGAAGAACTTATCAATTTTTATTTGTTCATAGACATTTGGTAACTTTACATAGAATGACCATTCAATGTCTTCTCTTTTTGATGTATCTGTGAATTTAAATGAATTTCCATACTGTATTGAGGCTGTTTTCAGAATAAGATCTTCTATAGATTCTTTTGGTGTCTTCAAGCAATTCGACACTATTTTCGTACTTGTCTTTATAAAATATTCAGATCCTAAAGCAATGTCTTTTCTATAGAGAAACAAGCAAGTTTGTTTTCTATCTAAAGCTCCAGGAATTTCTACTATAAGTTTTATGTTTGCAATGATTTCCGTTCCAATATTCTTCATATTCAGTGGTATTAGGAAACTCAGTGACTTTAAAGGTTCTTCCATTTTTAAAGATGTTGTTTTTAGCACTTTTTGTGGTGATGACAATGTTACATGAATTCTTATGTTTTCGAACAAATGAGACAGAATACTACTTACTGTAGTATAAATGTTTGAATTTGTAATTTTGATTAGAAAGAGCCAGGTTTGTGCTCCGAAATACTCATTCATTTCTTCTGTTAGTATACATTCTGTCTCGCTAGTTTCAGCATAATTTTCAAAGACTATAATACTGCTCTCTATAGCTTTTCCCATTACATCTTGTCTATTTGATAAAGACAGTGCAGTAATATAATCTTGTTCTAGGCTCAACATTTTAACAAGTTCATTATTTCTATCAATCTCTTGAAATAATTTGTTTAAGCAATCGGAATTGTTTAGTAATAGCTCGGCAGAACAATATACATCATTTGTTTTATTTATAAGGTATACATTTTTATCTTCGATTGTGAATTTGTAGATCAATTTTGAAAATGTAGTACAGATAATTAGGTCTCCACATTTAGCGAAATCATTAGTGTAATTGACAAACAATTGTGTAAACTTTATATCTTTTGAGAATGTTTTTTCAGACTTCCACATGGTCACTCCATCTGTATACATAAGAGAATCTTTAAGAGTGACCATTTTGTACAGTGCCGTGTTGAGATGGACAATTTCTGGTGACTTTGATATGTCATTCAGCGACAATCTTATAATAGTGCCCATAGTAAGTCCAATAAGTAGATACCTTCCCGCATCTGTAATTTCCATGTTGCATATTTCTGCAGGACAGGAATACAGTTTTACAAGAGTTATTTCGTCTTCAATCATCTTTGGAGAAAATAGGCAGCCATACAAAGTAAGTTTATCAATAGAAAGCACTAATAAATCTTTAGTGTTTCTATATTCATCAATTTTAAATATCTTCGTAAGATGCTGAAGATTGTCTTCAGTTACTACACAACTGGTAAGCAAATAGTTTTTGCTTGAACTTTGTCCTAATGGACAGTGTTCGTTACTGCTAATTAATGATACATTTCTCTCGATTTGAAGTTCTGAGCTGATTCTATGAAGGCAGAGGAAGTATGTGTCAGTGTCATATTTTAAGCTCAGAATATGGTCTTCATAGTACTTTAGGCAGGTCTTGATGTTTTTTTCTTGTGGTTGAAAGGATATCTTCAGTGATTTTTGTGCGACGCTTTTAAATTTCAGAGATGTTATGTGTAGGTTACCACTACAGTCTAGACACACTAAATAGTTGTTTGAAGCAATAACTCGTTCTATTTGGAACTCGGGAAGGAAGGTTCTCTCCGCTGTTTCGAATTCAATGTCTTCGTAAACGAATATTTGGTATTTGTTCCACAAAACTATCATTGAGTTTGAAGAGTTGTAAACTATGTTTAAGTTATCCAAAAGCGATTCTTCACACTTATAACATTTTTTTGTAAAAATATCCTCATCATCAATATCCATTTTCACTTGGTTTTTGAGTCTAAAACTAGAATCAAATAATAAAAAGCAAATAAAAAGTCGACAAAACTCTCGCCCGGCTTTTTGTTTTGACATTGTCATTAAGGTTTTCGTTCAAAATCATAATGGTTTTACGGATTATGTCATATGTCAATGTCCCGGCGTGTTTTTGAACGGAGCAACCACTCAATAATGCCACTCCCCGCTAGATGACGCTTCTTTACTAATAAAACTATTATCATGTATAGTCCGGGAATAAAATGCTTCGATATATCAGCCCCCCTACCCATATGTCCCTCAAGCGCCAATCGTATAACGTGTTGCGATCGAATTAAGGTATAGCTGACGCTATACCTTCGTCGCTGTGACCAGCGACTAATAAGATACGGTCTAATTATTGTCGATTCAGGCAAGAAATCGAATTAATCATATTCATTTATACCAAAATACGATGACTACGAGTTGAGATAAACCTAATGGGACAATATATGGCATCATAAGACATTGTCGCAGTGAATCTATACCTTAATCTGAGCTCAACACGATATACGATTGGCGCTTGAGGCACATATGGGTAGGGGGGCAGGTCCACGAATATTGTAGCAAGTAATCATAGAGAATAGTTTATTTTTTATGTGTTGTTTGTTGCATAATTACAAATATCTTTCAACAAAAACTATTACTCAGGCTTTTATACCTACCTATGTGTGAACCAGTAAGCTATTTAAGGGTTGGTTTTGTAAACTCCCATGTCCGAAATAAAACCAAGTTTGTAAACATCATCTTTTAATTCACAAAACAAAATAATAGTACAGAATGGTAAGTTTATTTAATTTATTATAAACAGTGTGGCAATAGGGGAATGTACAACATTTTATTACAACTCAGTAGGTTTGAGAACAATAAGAGTTTGTGCAAAGATTCCATTTTGTGACAGACTGATAGTTCGTATTATAATCTAAATTCCTTAAATTATTAGGGTCTTGGTCGTTTTATTTGGCTGGATAGTAAACATGTACTTATATAGATTCAGCTTTACAGAAAAATAAAATAAATACATTTTAATAGTTTTAAAGTGTCAGCTGCATCGCCATTTAATTTAGAAGTTGCATTTTTTACTTAAATTGTTAAGAAAGGAACTAAGATGATTCAGTTTGAGAACTAGCGAATGCCCTGCCCCCGTACCTATATGCCCCTCAAACGAAAATCGCATATCGTGTTGAGCTCCGGATGAACGATGCGTGAATGCCTAGTAGACGAACACAATAATATTACTTTAAAAAAATTGAGTTCTCATCAGAAAAAATATTTAAACTTGCTTTTTAAAATCCGCCTTATTTTGTGATGCAGCTTACACTCTAAAGACTCGTTTTATTTTAAACAATTGTAAGTATAATGTCAGAAACGTAAGTTCAAGATGTTTGACCTTAATTTAGAAAAGTTATAGGCAAGGGCATAGCACTTTCCATAAGTTGGATATTTACACAATATAAGAACAGTATGGAGCATACATATAATATAAGTCCAGTAAGACTCACGCATGGGTACTCACTCAAAAGGATGAAAGACTACACTATCTAATAATTGCAAGGCATTTGAATATGTATAAATAAAAACTATGGAATGCATTTTTAAGTCCCCCGTTTCGTAGTTATTATAAACCCCTTTTTTATGAATTACCCTTTTATAATTAAGACGTTGGCCAACCAATATGTTACTTATCAGAAATTTGCAAGCATTTTAAATTTTAAATTTGCCTAGCTGTGAAATATTGCCCATAGCGTCTAAGATACTCTCACAAATTAAAAATACGTGTCGGAATGTAGTTAAGTTATAAGTGTGAGCGTCGATAAATCTTATTAAATCAAAATTAAATTGACGTAGTTAAGTTCCCTTACTGTTCGTATATTGAGCTATTTATTTACAAGCCACAATAAATATTAAATTACTTAAAACGTTGGAAACCCATTGCGGCCGTTTCCAGTTAAAACTAATTGGCACACTTTCACATTGAATCACTAGCAGAACTATAGCTAAAATTACCATTTACTAGCTAAAGAGGTTTCGTTTCGCAGTTTAAAATTAATGAAATACCTAACAATTACTGAATACTTTATGTAGACAAGATATGTTGAGGACACTGACGTCAATCGATGAGAACTAATAATTCGTTTTGTAACAAAAAAAAACCGACTTCAATTTTAATGTATCTTTAAAGTCCAAAGTCGAATATCGATGAAATGTATATGGGATCTATACTGAACCCATCGTAAAAAGATTTTCTAAATTGGTTTATAACTGACGGAGTTCTGAGGTGAGAAACATAAAAAAATACAATCGAGTTTAGAACCTCCTCTTTTTTGAAGTCTGTTAAAAATACAGTATTTTTCTATCAATGTAAAACGACAAAATGTTTGAATATAAACAAAAGAAGATGCAATTAAAAAATGTTACTACGTTTCAAATTCATACAATTTTTACATTAAAAATGAAGCTGCCAGTCTCAGTCGATGCTAAAACATCTGTAGCAAATACATTTAGTACTTTCTTTAGAAAAAATATTTACAGTTTTTAAATTGATATGTGTCCATATTGCGGAGGATGTGAAACGCTATTTATATTAAAAAATACTCTATTTAATTACAAAACCATGCTTGAGCTGAATTAAATTTATTTATTAACTATAAATGCTTAAATTAATACTAATTGTTTATCCTACATCTATATTTACAGTTTCTCACAATCATGAGTATTATAATTGCACTTTATTTGTATGCGAACCACAGATCATAAAAATAAATACGCAATAATTATGGCAGTATTCTTTTGCCGGCGATATCCTATAAACAAATTACGACGTCAGTAATTTTTTTGTAAATATCGCTGGCAGAATATGGAATAGTCCGTTTATTATTTTGTAGCACATTGTTTCGACGTCGCCGTCGTGGCACTTTTGTTACTTCTTGATGTCGGGGTCCATTTTGGTTTTATCCATGGACGATGAGACCATGCCGCTTTGGGGGTATAGTTTGTCTAAATGCTTGAGTGACTCGTTGAGGAAGTTCTGGAAAGAAATAAAACGATCATTGTAAAATAAGTCAATAAGTAATAAATAAAGATAATGTAAGTACTAATAACGTTGCAGATGGAACTAATAAGACAGTCTATTGATTTTTTTCGACCGAAGAGAAAAAATGATAATATATATATACGTTTACATGTACGGCGTGGAATTCGTTTGGTTAAGAAAAAAATGACTTCAACAATAGACTAACAACAATAAGTATTTTAATAAAACGCGAGCAGTCTGCACGGATATGAAACACACTAACCAAATTTATAACCTCAGTTAATTGGATTAACATTAAGAGTAACTAAAGAAAAAATTACAATTTTAAAAGCCCCCGACACAATAAAACATGTCTAAGAACCACCGCTACAAAAATCTGCTTTCAAATTTAAAAAAAACCGCATCCAAATCGGTTCACCCACTTAAGAGCTACGGTGCCACAGACAGACACACAGATAGATACACATAGTGGTCAAACGTATAACTTTTGCGTCGGGGGCTAAAAATAAAAGATGGCGTAATCAGATCAAGTGAATTGTACATAGCTGCTTTAGCCTAGTTATCAAGAAACGTCGAACCTGTATAGCAGTCAATGCAGCGACGATGGCCGGCCCTCCGAACCCGTGGGAGATGAGAGAGAAGTGCGTCAGGTGTCGCTGGATCGCTGGCTCCAGGAGGTGAGGCGGCCGCGTGTTGCACAGCGGCGACCGGTCTTGGTTTAAAAGGTCCATTAGCTCTTTTGTGACCTAAAAAGTAAGAATTTTAGTCAATACAGGATGTCTTGGCGATGAATGCATTGCACAAGATTAGGTCAAATTCAAAGTTATAGATATGTAGCATTGCTTATGTTGTTGGCGGGCGTGGCGAGCTTGTTTCTCTTAGCTTGGCACAGTAGGTACTGCTTGTTGGCACAGTAAATTTGTAAAAAGGGCACAAAATTGTCCTATCAGAAAGACCAGGTGCTATTGAATCGACGTTTTGGCGGTTCTAGTAATCTTTTTATTCTCTTCTTCTTTTAAGCATCTATTTGGGCTATTTTGCTAATTCATTAAGGCTGTTATACTGACCTGTTTGGGCTGTTTGAAAAATCTAGGCTGTTGACATGTTTGGGTTGACAATGATTGAGAATGACTTTTGGAATAACTGACATGTTTGGGTTATTTTACTGATCTATTTGGGTTGTTCTACTGATCTATTTGGGCTGTTGTACAGATCTATTTGGGCTGTTGTACAGATCTATTTAGGCTGTTCTACTGATCTATTTTGGCTATTCTACAGATCTATTTAGGCTGTTCTACTGATCTATTTTGGCTATTCTACAGATCTATTTAGGCTGTTCTACTGATCTATTTGGGCTGCTCTACAGATCTATTTAGGCTATTCTACAGATCTATTTAGGCTGTTCTACAGATCTATTTGGCTGTTCTACTGATCTATTTGGGCTGTTCTACTGATCTATTTGAGCTGTAGGTAGGTACAACTGACCTGTTTGGTTGCTTGAAGCAGATCTCTTCTGCGCCTGGCGTCGTGCTCCGCGTACTGGCGCGCGAGGTACTCCGCCAACGCTCGCGCGGGGAACTCCGTTTCGCAAACATAACCGAAATCTCGCGCCAAGTGGACTGCTTCCGCTGTTGGAAAATAAACAATGTGAAATTTGTTATCGTTTGCTACCTCGGAAATTAAAAACCAATAAGGATTTGTATAGACATTGTAGCTAGCAACATTACTGCGCATTATGAGTACGAGTGAGAGCTACGTATTGTATTAGAGTGACGAGTGCAGTGCAATGCCGAGCAGAATTTTGCATTGTTATGGGCAGGTGTGTTGCTTATCTTACCATTAGGTAAAAAGTTCGGGATCATTCGCAGTAGGTACTAGTATTATGATGTAACTACAGTGTCTAGTCCTCAATGTCGTAGACCAAAATAATTAAACAGTTTTTGATTATTTTTTTATACGAACCTTCTACTAATGAGGTCAACAACGTGACGTTTGCAGCTTTCCGCCGCCCCGCAGGCAAGTTGAGGCCGATCTTTTCAAGCTTTTCTCGTAGCAACCTGCCGCCATTTTTGCTCTTTGCCCTGAAATTAATGAAAATAAACGTTTATTTAAATTAAATACAATTACCAAAATTTGTGGCATGTCAAGTTTCAAATAAGTTAAAATAAAATTGCGTAAAATAAAATGAGAACATTTTCCTTGAATGTACTTAGCAGCACGTAGATTTAGCTACTGTCCGCTAGATGGAGCTACAATAACAAACAAGCAAGTATGACGTAGAACTCGTATACAACCGTATATTGTATTTCCTATGGATATCATAGATATTGGTTAATGTTGCATTAACCACGTTTTTATTAAGTCACTTTCTTGTTTGTATGTCTGTCTGTCTATCGTTGCGGGTGGAATTCCAACTCCAATTTCAAGCACTTCCTGAATATACAATGCATAATAATAGACAATGCATTCTAAATCCATTTATTAGCATGCAATGCCGACCTAACCTCAAAACGCGCATAAAAACTTGGTTTGTAGACAATTTTTTTAATCTGTCACTTTCTTGTATATTCCATTCTAGATATCAAAGTATGAGCAAAACGGCAAAGGACATAATTTTTTGAAACTACTGCTGTTATGTACCCATGAGTGAACGAGTACATTAAAATGCTTAACCGACTCTTCCGAACCCCGCGCGGTTTCACCCGTACCCCCTTGAAAAGTGTGTCCTTTTATAGATTTTCTTCATTTCTAAGAAAACGTTAGGACAAAATGATTAGATAAGGAGTTAATTATTCCTCATTAAAATACCTACAAATATTTTTAACCGACTTCAAAATAATAATAATATTTTTTTGTTTGTTACCTCAGAACTCCGTCATTTATGAACCGACTTGGAAAATTATTTGGTATAGCTACGAAGTGGTCCCATATAAGTTTCATCGATATTTGACCTTGGACTTCGAAGATACATTGAAGTCGGTTTTTTTTTAATTATCTAACATTCATTTTGATGCGAGTTATAGTTTCCAAGCTCAAAAGTTCTAAAATTGACTAAAAATCTACGAAGGGAAGATATATACTTTTTTCACTTGATAGCAACAGTCGCCAGAGCACCTATTTATATCAGCTATTGATCGTAACGGAAATGAATAGCAAATAATTTGCATTAGAAATAGCAATCATATGTTTGACAGCTACCTACATCTAGACAAAGGATGAGTCGGTAACAATCTAGATAAGTAGTAGGTACTCCTACTATAGGGGTTAGACAAAAAATAATAATTAGATCCTATTCTTTCATTTGATTGTAAGTCTTCGGAAGCTACATAAATAATTGTTTTTTTAAATACCTACATATGTTCATATATGTACATACATATATTCAATGATCGTCCCCGTAAGACGATATAAAAAGGATAGAAGAAATTTGGTGGCTCGAGAAGCTGGCTCGGTGACTGTTAGCAACGTAGAATAACTTTAATTAGTGTAACATAATGACTTTGCATTGTTAATAACTTAGATAAGATTTATAGGATAAGAAATAAAGTTGAATATTGCTTAGCTAGGGCCTAGGATAAGAAATCTATAGCTAGGTTGTTTCACTTTTGTCCTCCACCAATAGTAGAGCCAAAACGCATGGAAAATCCCCAGTTAAAGCGAGAAACCAATGATACAAAAGAAATAGAAAGAGATAGGAAATATTCGAAAAATCTTCAAGGTCATGATAGAAAGGGACAAACTTATCGCGGCTCTGCTATTGGTGGAGACTCGTGCGTCGCTCCTTGTGAGTGCGGGCGATTGCCGGGTATGAGTTTTAGACATAAATAGAGCAATTGTCAACGAGGTCAGTCAGTTATCATCAAACAGTCCACTTGAAAACAAAAAAAATAAAGTACCTCGAAGCAAGAATAATTGGAAGCCTTTTCTTCAGCCCCGAACCAAGCCGTGCCCCTACAGTGGCCCTGTTGTTAAGGTGTCGGGACGGTATTCCGAAGACGCAGGTTTCGATCACTGCCCGAACAATATTCTCACTAATTATTTAAAATATTTACAATTAAAAGAGTGGCAGATAAGCAAGCAGTCCGCCTGAGAACATCTGTTATGCCTTTTTTTTCAACGGGCGAATGCCTTTGTTAGGTACTGAAAACGACTCTACACTTTACTTACTAAAACGAAACTAACTACTTACAAAGAGAAGCAATATATACATATCTGTTACACCTACACATCAGCAATGCCTCTAGCTAGTTCTTATGCTAGTTTATCTCACGATTAAAAAATCGGCTCACAACAGAGAAGAACGAGATTAAGAACAGCAAAGAGATGATTTTAAAAATCTCTTCAAATTATTTTAACTTAAGCTACACTGAGGTTTCCAAAATTCGTGGTTCCCATTCTTCCCGATTTTCTGATTGGCTCAATTTCGCGGAACGCGCGTCTGGAGCGTCGAAAACATAGTTCAATGGAGAAGAAAATCACATAAAAATGTTAGGGGCGCGAATGCGTTAGTGGTCAGTTGATCACGATCATCGGGCCAAAAACACGCATACAATCTTGATAATTATTAAAAATATCGTTCTACCGTAAGTTATTATTATTTGTATTCTATTTTATAATATTAATAATAACGTCAATTAAAAAATAATTGGTTACTAAAACATAGTCTATCGGTCTCCATACAAGGTTAACCTGACTCTTCGGGACCTTTATGGAACTGTCGAGTAAATCATTCGCCTGATGATAAGTGCCACGCCCGCTCATAACAATTGCAGTGCCGCCTAGAACTTTTGTATACCATAAAAAGCACTGCGTAGCACTGAATTGCGCTCATCACCCCGAGAAATGAGGTATTAAGTCTCATATGCTCAGTAATTTCGCTGGCTATAATGCTCTTCAAACAGGAACACAGTAAGTCATGCTTTCGACATAGCTAATTGTTAGTTATTTTTTAATATATTTAATTTTTCTAATCAAATCTCCCTGCGATTGTCAAATTTTTTTAAGTGATATTTCACTGATGTCTTGTCACAATCTGGGCCAAAACTTCGCCTTGTGCGCTCGCTTTCAATACACCCTCCACCCCCCGCCCCTTCTCTAGGTAGGAATGCGAATAATTTGCAAGGGAACGTTGTACGTAGATAAATATGTAGAGATCGCTTTAATATTTAGTTATTGGATGTGAATTTGTAGAGTGAATTTGTTTGAAGGTTCTTAGAGGAGGACGTCTATATCTTCCTAATGCCCTACAAACCGGAACAGAGTTATGCTTGAGCACTACTGCTTGGCGGCAGAATAACTGGCAAAGCTTGGTACCCACCCAGACGGCTTCTCGCATACGAGAAACCTATCACCAGTAATATTCTCCTAGTGAATTATATTCTTCAAAACTTTTGCTACGGAGTCAACTGTTACCTACTTCGTAGAGGTACCTCACTCATCATCATCATCATCAGCCCATCACGTTCCCACTGCTGGGACACGGGCTTTCTCTCATAGAGAGAGAATGGGCCATAATCCATCACGCTGGCCCAGTGCGGGTTGGTGGTTGTCAGATGTCCTTGACTTTTTGTGAAAAATTCTTGGATATTTAATTACTTCACGATGTTTTCCTTCACCGTTTTTAAAGAGAGTGTTAAATCCTTACATAACGCGAGAAAGTCAGTAGGTACCTCACTATTACCTCCTATTCCAATTCTCAATCTTAATTGCCATATCAAATACCTAAGTAGGTATTTATTTTATTTATTTTCACACGTCCGCTTAGCCAGCGACAAAAGAAATCCGTTAACGAGCCAAACAATAAATTTGAATTCAGAATGGAAAACTAAATCGAATGAATCGACAATTTCGAAAGAGAATGGCCGTCCCGTACCGTGAACAGCTACATAAATACGCCACTGTACCCTGTCACTATACAAGTTTAGTCTTAGCTTAGCTTATATCTTTTATTAAACGGTTTTATTGAGTTTGCCCTGTTTGGGTCAAATTTAGTAATTAAAATTTTACCCCCTTCCTGTTGACCGACTGATCTCAAATTTGGTATACACCTTTAGTTCTGATGACAATACAATTATGTATATTCAGTATCATTATAAATCCAAGATGGCCGCCACCACAAAATGGCGGCTTACTTTTTTTTTGCAGTTCAATCTATGTCTGTGCTCATGAAAGAAATCTAATTATTTAGATTTCTGTGGTCTTTATATACTTCGGCGTCGGATTCCGGCTATGGGACACATTTCTGCACGAAATAAGCCGCAAGTATTTGTTTCGTGTCTGGGTGATGCAGGACCATGGTCCTAGTAGTTCCTAAATTCCTAGATACTGGGAATATATTGTTTTAACATATTATCTTGAGCGAGAGCGAGTGTGGCTCAGTGGGAGCTCGTGCGACTTTCGATCCGACGCACCCGAGTTCGAATCCCGCTAGTCCCGCACCACTGACTTTCTTAAGTTATGTGCGGATTTAACACTCGCTCTAAAAACGGTGAAGGAAAACATCGTGAGGAAACCGGCATGTCCAAGAATTTTTCACAAAAAGTCAAGGACATGTGACATCCACCAACCCGCACTGGGCCAGCGTGGTGGATTATGGCCCATTCTCTCTCTATGAGAGAAGGCCCGTGTCCCAGCAGTGGGAACGTGATGGGCTGATGATGATGATGATGATGAACATATTATCTTTACTTTTTTTCCTCTTTCAACTATACTTTTTACTGATGGTTTACCTATGCATTTTAAGGCATGTTTCAGTACGGCACGGGGCGTCATCGTAAGTTAGGTAAGGTACATCAAACACTAGTAAAGCTGGTTGCTACTTTTTTTTAAAACATTTGTTTTTAGCTGTTTGGTGAAGTTAAGTTGTGTTTTTTATTTATAAAAATGTCTCTTAATCTAAACTAAAGGTAAACCTTTTAAAGGCTAAATGGGGTGTCACATTCTTCTTCTGCTTGTGTGAAAGTCTAGTATGACAAGGTTCTATAGTACAACCATTCTAGTATTGTCCATCGGATTAAACAGATTTTCAATTTAGTACCTACATCTCTTTGAATCGAATCGAATAAGATAATTATGACGAAAAATTTACCGTTGCTGTCCACATGTCATTATGTAGGGTTGCCATTATCAAATTTTTTTAATCAAGAAGAAAGAAGAAAGAAATTATTTATTGCTAAACTGTACACATAGAGTTTAAATTAGAACAAAAATATTTATTAGCACAAAAATACAAAAAACAACAGCAATAGGGGTAAGCTCAGCACTGAGATGCGTAAGCCTAGCAGCTCACGCAAGGCTGATTTTCAGCATACCCCTTTATTCAACAGATGGTCGTCGATATTGAGCGGGTACCAACATAAATAAATAATAATAATCATTGTTTTTATTTTAATTTCCAATAAATAGGTAGGTTATGAAGGTATTTTAGATAAGGTTTTAGTTGTAGGAAAATTATAAGGTTTTGAAGAACATGAAACACATGGTGAACTTTTGAGAGAATGCACCGTTGTCTCTGAAGGTCCCAAAAATTTTACTTGTGCTGTATAATAAAATAATGTATACTTTTAATATACTTTTCGTTTACTTTTACAGCTACTTTACTTTTTATAATTAAGGGTAAGGTTGCTAATGATGATTTAATATATATAATACATAAAACGATGGTTTAGTAGTAGCCCTAATTTCAATCTTGTTACTTTTATCGATTTGACATCGAGTACTCGTTACCGTAATCGATATTCTAACATTCGAATACTATATCGCATAGTGTGGTTTAAGTTTGTGCATGGGCGGCGATTGATAAAGAGCTTTCAACGCTTCTGTAGCCGTGTAAACTGGGTCATTTGATTTGGAAAATTGAAACTAAGTGTATGTAGGTGTGTTGTGGCACTGACCAATCTATCACTTAGAAAAAACAAATGACGATTTAAAAACGGATGACGATTTGCGAAGCTAAACTTAATTTAAGCTTTTATTTCTTAAGCTTTCGTTAAAAATGTATATTAAATGATCTAAAAAAAAGCATAAAATAAGGCTATAATGTAGATTGAAAAATCATCTAGAAACTTTGTTTTTATGCGCTTTAAAAAGAATAAATGGGTTTAGAATTGCATCGTCATCGAGTTGTGAGATACCCTGAAAGTTTCAGCAGGATACCTAATCAAAAAATGCTCAAAATTAAAGTTGCAAGACAGACAAACAAGAAAGTGACTTAATAAAAACGTAATAATAAGCTTTTTAGTCATAGTCATAGTGGTCATAGATTTTTTTGATAACAAATGAGTTAGGTACATGTAAAATATTAATTAGTAACAGTTTTCCTAGATCTATTCGAATACTTTTGTGATGGGATCAAGTCGCTAACGACTTAAAAAGTTAACTGGTACTACGTACTCTTATTATTTTGTCTGTGCTTAATGATTGAGAAAAAACTACATATACAAATTATTGTAAAGCACCAGCATTAATCAAATAGCGGATTATTTACATGAATAGGCAAGTCTCACGTACAAGTAAGCTTCTATAATACCCAAAAAGCCTTTTAATCATACATCGATATCTTAAATCCATCAATGTTACTCAATTGAAATCAAGATGGCTTCCACAAAAGGGGTTTCCAACTTTTTAAATTTGGAATTAATGGCGTCCAGCATTCTTGGTTGTTTTGACAGCCCGCCATTGTGCTAAGACGGCGTATAAAAATATTTTTCAATTGTGATTAATTTTCTTTTGTGTTTGTTTGTGCGATAGATAATTCGATTTATTCCGCAGTAGGGATTAGAAAGTCGAATTTGACTAGATATCTGCATGCGTTTATTTTATGTAAAGTAGCTTTTGCTTCCACCTAAGCAGTTTCAACTTCCTATTGTTATTTGCGTGGTGAAATTTAAAAGCTTAATTCTTAAAGCGACATGACAAAGTTTATTTATTTATACTTTAGCACAAAACAGTTTGTATATGAAGAACTTAATGCTAGATAGCATAATGTATATATTCTTTAATGGAAGCCTAGTTCGGAAATATAATTGATTGGTCTACCTGTAATTTTAAAATTCGAACCAGCTACCTCTTTCCCGCCCATTATTAAATGTAACGGTGTTGCCATGAATAAAGATCTGTTTACTGCGCACTGGCTAGATTGACGGGCTTTTTGACAACTCACCTCGTTGTGCTAACGACAGCTATTAGCCTTCTGCGATGATGCACCGTTTATCGCGTCCATAATTCAATTTCAAAAACTCGAATAATTTAAAATAGGATCACTATTTAATTTTGATAATGATGTTGATATGCTGGCGTAACTTATTTTTTATGTAACTGAATGACGAGACGAGCTGGTCGTTTGCCTGATGGTAAGCAATACGCCAACCCATAACAATAACAGCACCACCCAGAACTTTGTTTTGCAAAATCTCATAGTGCCCAATAATTTCGCTGGCTGCAATGCCCTTCAAACCGGATATCCGGTAACCGAAGTTTTAAAAATTGTTGCAAATTGGTAATTTATTAAAGCCAGTGTTAAAAGGTTTTGGTAAAAGTGCCTGACTTATAGTATTATAACTTCAATGTCTAGCTGTGAAATGAAATGAAATAAATTCAAAATTGCGATTGAAAATCAAGCTAAAATTTGTAATTATTTTTTTTGAATAAATTTCATATCCACCATCAATGAAATTATCTACCTATCATAACTGGTAATTCGCTGAATTACGAAACCTCTGTGGACCTTAGGAGCTTCATTATTATTTCTCAGCGGTCACAAGAGCTGTGTTCTTAAACCACACTTCCGTTGCATGTTTGTTGAATATAATTATCGAATACCACATTAGAACTTTTTTTATACGCTGCATTCTTGTGACGTTATCTTGTATCGAATATGAACCGTTACTTTAAAAAAAATGAGCCGTATTTTGCTAAGTAATAGGCACTACAGTTTCGATTGTTACTTTTGACACTGGTGTGGCGTGGCAGGGTAATGTGAGTAATGTGATCATCGATAAATCTCCATCGATTGTTTTCACCTCTATCTACACGACCCTGGTAAAATTGTGGCAACCCCGCAGAAGCCAAACAAGAACCTGCTCCATGTTCCATTTGCACGCACTATTTACCGACAAAATTCTTATATTCTTCTATCATCTATAGCTTTTAACGGCATCATGAAGTCTGAACTCTCCAGTATAGATCTGTTAACTAGTAGTATAGCGTCAGCAAATGCAATAATGTTCAAAAAGTATACCACCGCCTACGAATCGTAGTGGCCATGCATGTTAATTACTCAGAAATTTACTATTACGACACTATTTTTTTTTTAACTTAGTTTATTACTATCTGTGGAGACTTGTAATTGGCTCTTTGTTAGCTACTTGTACTCATATTTTGTAATTGATAGCTGTAAGTCCTCCAAATAAAATAAAATAAGAAAAAGTTGAAGTGATAAGGTATGTTATATTATTTAGCTTTATGTATGTAGGTACAAGTAGGTATGTATTAAGCGATTAACTTTATCAGTCCAGATAAATAGAGGAATTATTATTGAAAACTCGTTAAATTAAAATTACAGGGTACACATTTTTGATATGTTTAAGTGGAATATTTATACATTAAAATGCAAATTAAATTTGTATAATTCGTACTTGATCTTTGATTTTCATGCATAATTTCAGATTTAGACTATTTTCATTACACAGACTGAACTGCTTAATTGTATTGTAAATCGGCAAGTATAAATAGGCCTAACAAAAAACGTCTAGTCATTCTGACTATTTAAAAAAATCCAATTACTGCACAAAAGAGGCCGTAATGACCGTCTGGGGCCTGCAATTTCACATGAAGTGATTTATTTCGGCACATCCTAGTTGATACGTGATCTTACAACACCATTACTGATGGAGTGTACGGTCTCCCAGCTTAAGCTATCTGTGGCAATGCTAAAATGAAACACTACAAATTGATCTTTCGTGCTTCAATCATAAAGTTCATTTATGAAAAACACTAAAATAATCACTTAATCACATTCGTATTGGCACAAATGTATCGATAGAATTAATAATATTTTTATTAATTCCATCGATAGTAATATTATTTTTAAATAATCTGCAGCTGTTTGTTTTGTGTTGGTTATATTGGCTATAAATAAGAAAGAATATAGCTACGGAAAATTAAAATGATACAAGAATCTGCATGAATATAGATGTCGTTTATACGGCGCCACTTTCTTCGTTGTGATGACGTCGAGATTTGTCTTGACCAATGAAATCGCTGAAAACTATTAGTTTCAATTTTGCCCGTGTTCATCATTACCCTTGTCGCACTATACTGCATTCTTCCACATAGATAATCCTATCTAGAGTATGTTCATAAAACCACTGAAAGCTATAACCACACGTTCGAAAGTCAAACATGTATTTACCGCCAACCGCGACGTGTTAAGTGTTGCCACCGCAAAAAATGTAATGACCCCGCGCGTTAAAGGAGTTCAAAATGGCCGCAATTGCCGATGCGGTTATAATTGTCTAATGTTTATTATTCATGAGTAATTTGATATTTATATGAGTTCGGTAGTTAAGTATGCAGATGGTCGTGTTTTGATAGCAGTTTGTGTAGGTACTGCATACTGTATTTAATATCATATTTAATTTGCGATCTAGGTACTTTTTCTAGGTGAGGTTAGCATATCCAAGATAATATATACCTATTGGCTTAGGTCCATCTGATTGTTGCCAATAGGAATGGAACACCTTACTAGCGTCTCTGTTTTCCGATTCTATAATCTAGGTGTCTTCAAGTCTAGAGTGAATCGGTATCTTCTAGGAAAGCATAGTACATCGTCCATGAGACTGCGGTCAAATGCTTGCTTGTTTATCAGGTAATAATAAAAAAAATGCCTCTACCACCGTATGTAAAATAAACTAGAGAAATAAAGGTCTAGAAGATTCAATATGAAACTGGGAGATCAAAGAACTTTTGTTACATTTTATTGGTTTTTAACGGTCTTACCTTCTCAATACGCCTCCTAAAAGTGACGCGTTGAGACACTCAGGTGGTGACAGTCTTCTTTGGACTTCAGCTACTGTCACTTTGTACTTGCTAGTCGAGGACAGAAGCGACAGCCGCCCGGGGACAGAGCAGAAGACGTCGTTGGGCGCACACGAGCCCGTCCCGCCGAGGCCGTCTCGTCCTTTCATTGCTGAGGAATAGAACTATGTTAGAAAAAATATATCATTTAAAAATAATTTTACTACGTCTAGAATCTATTGTTTATAGCAAAAAAAAATAAAAAAAATTGAATTAGATTTTTTTAAACATAAATATTTCAAAAAGACTCAAAATACATAACAAAACAATATTAAAAAACGTACCTAATAAGTGTAATAAAATAGCATCTAATTAACGCCATCCTTATACAGCTACTTATTTTCCACGCAGGACATTATAACACTCAGTACCATGCGTAAGAAATTAAGTAGGTACCTACTAGTAAGTATAATAAAATCTCGGTTGGTGCATGTTGAAAAAAAGGTGGTGATTACGAAATTCCCGGCTTCGAATACCAACAATGGTACTCTTAACAATCACCGCCACGCCCCAAACATGCGCTCAGCGTGATCACCATTCTCATTGTAATATTTCTTTATGGCAACTCTAATACAATAAACATTAGTGTGTCATTAGCTTTGCACCATACTGGCAGCAACACGAAACACAAAAAAAGAAAAAGGTGCGACTTTATTAGCAGTCAATTTCGGAACTCTTTCAATTGATTTGAAAATGGAATTAATTTCAAACCGATATTAGTATAACTGTATTTTTGAATTAAGAACGTATAAATGACGTACCAACAAAATGACCGAAGCGATAACGCTGCGTATTTAAATATCGAATGATTGATAGTTACATCTTTGATATCGATTCGTTTTTTTCGATCTACTTATAAAAATCGATACATGCGTGCGATAAGTCTGGTGTGCGGCCTAATTACAGTTTTATCTCAGCCGGGTCATCAATGAGAGTAACAATAATGTTTGATAAGTTAATAACAGCCTATTTGATCGGTTGGGTGGTGCACTGTGCAACTTAGATGACTAGGCCATTACTGTAGTCTTAAGTATGATAAGTGATTAATACTTAATTATGAAAGCTTCTTCTAGATAAGTGTTTAGTGAAGATAAATAAATACATGTTGTTTTAGATTGCATTATTTATACTCTTTTTTTGTACTCTGTGGAAATAATGTGATGTTTTAAATCTATAGTTTGAATATATTTATTATTTGTGACAACCTCGTGAACCGCAGACAACTAAATAAGTCGTATGACGTTTATATATATTAACCTATGCTGTCCCACTGCTGGGCAAAGGTCTCCCCCAAGTCTCTCCAGCCGTCTCTATCCTGCGCCACCTCACACCAACCTTCTTGGTATGCATCCAGATCGTCCCTCCATCTTCTTTTGGGCCGGCCTGGGCGCCGTCTTCCATCTTCAGGCACCCATTCCGTTGTGACTTTTGCCCACCGATCTGGATGCATACGGCTTATGTGACCCGCCCAATCCCACTTGAGCCTGGCAGCCTTCCTGCCCACGTCAATTATGCCCGTTTTAGAGCGCAGCGTTGTATTTCGAATCCTATCTGTCCTTTTAACGCCCAGGATGCTGCGCTCCATTGCTCTTTGGCAAACTCCGAGGCGGGACTTTTGTGATTCGGTGAGCGACCAGGTTTGTGCACCATAGGTTAGGATGGGCAGGATACACATGTCGACGAGTCGGCGCTTCAGGGAGATTGGGAGATCTCCCTTCATTAGCGTCTTCTTGGACCAGTAGCTTTTCCAGGCGTTTTCGATACGACGGTCGATCTCCTTTTCTTGCCTGTTTTCGAAACTAACTAACTGGCCCAAGTAGATGTACTCGTCGACATAACGTATCACTTGCCCATCGACCTCAACCCTACGTCTCGTGCTGTTGGTCATCACCTGTGTTTTGGACCAGTTCATCGCGAGTCCCACCTCGAGGCTTGCCGTGCTCAGTTCTTGGAGCATCGTCTGTAGTTCTGGGGCTGTGGGGGCAAAAAGGACTATGTCATCGGCAAACCTAAGATTTGTCAACCTCTGGCCACCGACTTCAATGCCCTTTGTTTCCCACGAGGCTGCCAGTTTGCGGAATATTTCCTCAAGAGTGCTTGTAAATAATTTGGGAGAGAGTGGGTCACCCTGTTTCACACCTTTTAGTATTTTGAATGAGGGCCCGACTGAATTTAATAATTTAATGTTGGCGGTACTGTTGTGGTAAATATTTTTAAGAAGATCAATATAAGGCTCATCTATTTGTTGGATTTCTAATGATTTAAAAATTTCTGAGTGTTTAAGGCTGTCGAAGGCCTTCGTGTAATCTACGAAGGCCAAGTATAGGGGTTTATTGAATTCTGTATATTTTTCTAGCAGCTGATTAAGTGTCTGAAGGTGATCGGTCGTTGAAAAACTGTGTCGGAATCCGGCTTGTTCTGGTGGCTGATGTTTGTCTAATTTCCCATCTATGCGATTATGGAGAACTTTTATGAATGCTTTGTAGATATGGGAAGTTAAGCTAATTGGGCGGTAATTTCCAATTTCACTTTTGTCGCCTTTTTTGTGCAGAAGAACTATGTTTGAGTGGCACATTAAAGCTGGTATTTTTCCTGAATGTAATATTGTGTTGAATAGATTAGTGAGATGAGGTAGCAAAGTTGAGGAGCCTATTTTTAATGCTTCGGTGGTGATTCCATCATCCCCAGGACTTCTTTCATACCGCATGCTAAGAAGTGCTCTGTGCACTTCGAAACCGGTTATGGGGGGTATGGTATCAGGGAGAGTATATTCTGAGTCAGTATCTGGTTGTGGGTGATCAAAGTACAGTGATTTGTAAAAATCGGTTGCTATTTCCATAATTTTATCTCTGCTGTGATGTTTAGCTCCTTCCTTGTCTTTTAAACTATTAACCCAAGCTCTTCCTTTTGTGACGCCTTCTTTCATAACTCTCAAAGAGGTGTGTTTTTCTAGAGCAGTTTTGACTAAATGTGTATTCATGTTTCTCAAATCCTTTCTTATGCTTCTTTTAACCTCTTTATCTATTGTTCTATATTCTGCTGTACCTATTTCCCCTTCTGTTCTTTTTTCTATTAATTTAATGGTTGAAGTTGTTAATTTACTTTTATTTTTTGGCATATTTCTAATGTTTTTACTGCATTTACTTATTCCTGATACTATGGCCTGATACTGGTCTTCTGCGTCTTTTTCATCTATTGTAAGATATTTAAAAAAGTTTGAGAGTTCGAGATTAAACTTATCTGAGTTATTGATGAGTGTTTGTTTGGATAGGTTTTTTATTTGCTTCGTAAATAATTTAGCTCGCTGGATTTTAAAGTCTAATTTCACTTTTGCCCGAACTGGTCTGTGATCTGAACTGTATTTAAGTTTGTTGATTGCGGAAACGTCTGTAACTATTTGTTTGTCGGATGATAATACGTAGTCGATTTCGTTATGCGTGCTGCCATCAGGTGAGACCCAAGTCCAGCGTCGTTGGGTTTTCTTGAGAAAGAAGGTGTTTGATATATGCATGCTCTGCCCGAATGCAAACTGGATTAGTCGAGCACCTCGCTCATTGCGGTTTCCTAAGCCAAATTTTCCGAGTACATCATTGCAGTCTAGTTCTTGCCTACAGCCTACCTTGGCGTTGAAATCTCCAATAACCATATTCCAGGTGCCTTTATTTTCATCGCACGCTTTATTAACAAGGTCGTAGAAATCTTCTAAATCTTCATCGGAATATGCAGATGTGGGTGCATAGACTTGTACAACAGTAAGCGTTTTGTTATGAGTTAATTGGAATTTGAGAACAGCGACACGTTCAGAATAACCCAAGAATTCTATGATATTATTTTTCCACTTTTTTGCCACCATGAATCCTACGCCGTGTTGTCCACTGGTTTCACCAAAATGGAAGAACACTGCATCGTCTCTGTCCTCCGCGTGTTCGCCCTCTCGTCTTACTTCTGCGAGACCTAGTATGTCCCAGCTGACGTCCTTTAGTGCGTTTTCAAGCTCGATTAGGCGTTCGTCTTTCATCAGCGTACGTACATTAAAAGTTAAAACGTTAAGAGAATCGGTGTCCTTTTTACAGTTAGCCTTGGTCGTTTGTTGGTTGATCGATCCCACCCGGAGATTCTTAGCACCCCTGTAGCCGGGCACTTGGGGCCTTGGTAGTCTACTATCTGTCATTATGTTTGTTGGGGGGTTTGGACCGAAACCCACCACGCTGGTCCAGTGCGTGTTGGTGAGTGAACAGTAAGCCTTCTGACTCGGCTTGTAGCTGCCGCCGTTGACGCTCATAATAAACGTTCTTCCGCCGCCAGCCTGAGTTGACGTCCTGTCCTGATGCCAACCGTACCAATATGACCTCGACTGGATCTAACATCCAGAAGCTCACATTGGCTTAGCTGTGACTATGAAAGCCTGCGTGCTGCGCCGTTGATCTCGTAGGATTCCTCCGCCGCCGCACTTCTGTGCACTCCAGCCCAACGCACAGCACTCACTAAGACCTGAACTCCGAATAGGTCAGAGTAGCTCTCAGTGAGGGGTTTGCTATCGGAGTTTCCTTCTCCGGCCTGTTGGTCCGCGGGAGGTGTTTTAATTACCTCCTGCCCCGAGGAGTCTTGTAAAAGAATCCTGACGGGCGTGCCCCTATCCGCCACCTGGGGACGCGTTCTCTAGGGATCAGGCTACCCCAAGAACCAGACCATTTATAAAAAAACAACCGTGCTTTATAAAATTCACTTGTGGAAGGCCTCTCGTAGCACAGCTTTGTTTATTCAACAGTTATTCTGCCGCCAAGCAGTAGTGCGCAAGCATTACTGTGTTTCGGTTTGAAGGGCATTGCAGTCAGCGAAATTACTGGGCATAAGTATGAGACTAATAATCTGATATCTCCGGGTGATGAGCGCAATCCAGTGCTACGCAGTGCTTTGTATGGAAATAAAAATTCTGGGTGGCGATGCGATTGTTATTGATACATGTGCCATGTGAGGGCGCTGCACAAGTTTGAGTGGAGTTAGTTTATTCCTAGTCATTTGATAATTTAATGGACATATTTGTCAATTTCGATTAATTATTAGTCACACATTTACCACATTGTTACTTAGGTCTTATCTACGATAAAGTCACATTATAAATTACTTTTAATAATATATATCCGGAGAGGTGGGCAAGAATCGTCACTCAAAGGAAGCCTCAAGACGGGCGGAGACGACGGGGCCGGCCTCGGAAAAGGTAGCGTGACGAGCTCGAAACCTACCGACCCGGATAGATAGAAGTGGCTGTGGACAGAGATGTTTGGAGGGAGATGGGGGAGACTTTTGCCCAGCAGTGGGACACAATAGGTTGATATAATAATAATAATATATAAAACTATCACTACAGTATAATAAAAAATAAAATTAAAATAAGTTGTACCTACTTTTTAATAGAGGTAGATCCGTCATAAAGCCAGTCGTATCATCCATCGCTGCATTCTATAAAAATGTAATAAATGTTAAATCAATATCGAGGATAAAAAATACTTAAGCGAATTCTGAAATTCTTTCCTCCCAGTGTTTTAATTTGTTTAGTTTATTATTAAATTCCTGTATAGAACGGCCATTTTCCGCTTATTGGACATTCTATTGACTTCACATGATGTTGCAAGGGCAAAATGGACAAGATAATTGGCATTCTTTTTATTTTTTATACGTCGGGGCCTGCCAGTGAATATTTGCATTTTTGTGGAATTTTTGTAACATTTAGTACTCAATACTTTATTGTGTTAAACAGTAAAGGAGAAAAAAAATGTTTCGTCACCATGAAGCCACATAATTTTTCCACCTTAAAATAGAGATGAGCAAATCGTTTGACCGTTTTGTGATGTGAAAATATTAGTAATATAGAAAGAAAAGAAAATACATTTATTACGGACATCACACAACATTACACTGACTATACTAAAATAAAGACAAAAATACAGTAAAATGTTGCGCGATATCAGGAAAAGGTTCCAACCCAGCATACGCTAAGGTACCTTAGCACTGATTTTCAGTCGGAACCCTGTTCATGACATCACGAACAATCAGACGAAGATAAAAAACAAACATTAAAATAAAATAAAAAAACAAACATAAAATACAAAAAAAATAATATATACTGTTATAATATCAATACTTACAGGTGCTTCTTCGGAATGCAGAGCATGGTGCAGGGCGAGTTCGTGCTGCTCCCTAGCGCCGTACTCCGCCCGTCTCTCCCCACCGCCACCGCCGCCCCCACCGCTGCCATAGCCGAAACCACCGTGTGATAACTGGCGACAATGTATTAAATTATAAACGAGCCCCCAGGACCACAGAGCCGCTGAGAGGCGCCCCGGCTATCGAAGCAGTCACCAGCAGCCTGTCAGTTCCCAAGTGGTAGATGCCCCCGTGCGTTTTCGCATGGGCAATGGGGACCACCCCATGGCCCAATATTAAATTAAAATTCCAAACAAAACTTACTAATAGTGAAGACTTAATAATAACGTGTTTACGACGTTTCTTCCATTACATTTTATTACCACGTTTTTAATAAATCTGTCTGTCTGTCTGTCATTCCGGGTGGAATCCTGCTACTTAAATTTCGAGCACTTCCCGATTAGCTATCCGACTGAAACTTTCAGGGTAACTCACAACTCGATGACAATGCATTCTAAATTAATAAAAACGTGGTTTTTAGGTTTATTTTTAATCTATTACCGATGTTTGTTTACCAAATACAAAATATCGGCCAATCTGTTTACCAATGGAATTAAGAGGTAAGGACTCCTTACCCGTACTTATTTACAGGCATTGTCTTAGTGTAAGTACTGCCCCCCTACCCATATGTCCCTCAAGCGCCAATCGTATATCGTGTTGAGGTCGAATTAAGGTATAGCTTCACTGCGACTAATAAGATACGGTATGATTATTGTATACTAAAATACGATGACTACGAGTTGAGATAAACTTAATGGGACAATATATGGCAACATAAGAAATTGTCGCAGTGAATCTACACTTTAATCCGAGCTCAACACGATATACGATTGGCGCTTGAAGGGACATATGGGTAGGGGGGCTGTACGTACTGTAAGTTGTAATTGTAAGTATCAGGCCTTACCTGATTTGTGTGTATATATCTGGTTATTATTTTTGTATGACCCTTTATTCTTTCACATTTACTTTATATTTTGTTTGCACTACCTTACAAAATCTCCACATTACACCGAGGTTAACTGGAAGATAATGCTTAATAGCATTAAGTTCGCCTATGTACCTACAAATTTGTTTGTGCAATAAAAGTAATTCTATCTATCTACCTTAGTAAGTTATTTATGTTTAATATTCCGAGAAGTTAACTTCCTTTGTATTCCAAAGTTGAATTAACTCAAGACACATTGGAAAACCTTTTAACCCCAGGAAAAGCTTTACGCCAAATTGACATCGGAAAATACGACCCAAACTATTAACCTTTATAATCGGTTATTCAATCACATAACGTGCTCTGGATTCCTCCCAGAGATCCACCAGGCATTGTTACGTTCCCTTACCGGAACATTAAGGCGAGTTAATCTGGTAAAGTGGCCGGTTCATAACGTATCGGTTTCTAAACGCATTGTCAGTGGGATGTACGACATCGGCGAAAATACTTTATGAGAAAAATGGTCACAGCTTTTGGTTGAAGAGTAAGATATGGCAATTTTGCGTTGTCGTAAAAAAATATACTATAATATACCATTAAGGCATTTCAAGCTCTAGATGGATTACTAACGACAAATTATTCTATCTTTAGGGTAGTTGCTATGGGGATTTCTCAAATCTCGCCAATAATTATAAAAGACATGTATATTACCTATACATCTCTAAAATATCCTCAGATAAAATATACTCAAAGAAAATATCCCTCAACTCCAGCAGAGATATCTAGATGAATAACCAAACCTACTATTAATTTATACGTACTTTACATATAGCATGTACAATTTAATACAATGATAATGACTAAACTAACCTACAGCAAAACTAAAAAGTAAAAAATAGAATTTAAATCACCGACAGTTAAGTTATTTTTTAATAAGTAATTTAAAAATACCAGTATGTTTATGTATTCTTCTTGGCATAATAAAAATCACCTCCTTTGCCACTCAGGTTTCCGCCACCTGCAGCGTTTGGCGGGAGTGCGCGTCGCGACTCGCAAGGGTGAGGAATCAACGAAACTATGTGAAAAATATTTCAGAGGGGAGGTGAATAGTTTTGCTTTGAGACGAGCTTTGAATCTTCGATAATAGTATATGATGGAATATTACATGCTAATGCCATGGCTTTACAGTGGCAGACCTTAGTAAAACCAGCCAGCCAGCGAAATAACTGAGCATATGAGACTTAATATCTGATGTTTCGAGGTGATGAGCGCAATGCAGTCCTACACAGTGCTTTTTTATGGTAAAAGTTCTGGGTGGCACTGCAATTATTATGGGCAGGCGTGGCGCTTACCATCAGGTAAACGATTTTCCCGTCTCATCACTCAGTTCCATAAAAAAAAAACAAAAAGTACATGTGATTATTCACTACAGCTCCCCCTTGTAATATTTCGCGGTATTTTCCGAACTTTTTCTTTTCGAGCCTCACGGGATTAATGGTTGATCGCTTACTGAAACTTACATGGTGTGCGTGGATCGCATCGTGGTGGTCCCGATGGTGGCGGAGGTGCGCGTGTGGCTCGTGGTGCGTGTGGTGCCGCGGGAGCAGCTGCTGCGGCGCGTAGTGTTGTGCATACTCCGCGCCGCCGCCACCGCCGCCGTACTCCATGCCATGGCTCTGCGGGAGAATGCAGCCTGTTAGCCTGTTAGACACGCGAAGTATCTTTCTCCGTAATTGTCTTAACTGTGTACAGTGTAGCCAGGTTTCTCGATGATTCTCCTCCGGGATTCTTCCGATTTTAACAGACATTTTCCAATCTCCCGATTTTCTACTTTATCCTCCCGTTTCTTCTTTTGCAAGCTTTTTGCGGACGTAGATACAATAATTTATAAAAAATCTGTGTGAAAAAATTGATATGGGATCTACGAGCAAATAAACATAAAAAAGAATTTGAAATCGAACATATTCTACCTTTTTTTTATTACCCTATAGGCAAGCATTTGACCGCAGTCTCACCTTATAGAAAGTGATGACGCGGTCGACGATGAATCATGCATGCCTAGAAGATCCCGATTCACTCGATACTTGAAGACACCCGGATTATAAGAATCGGGAAACAAAGACACTGGTAAGGTGTTCCATTCCTTAGCTGTTCGCATTATGAAAGTTTACCTGCTGCTGATGATGAGGGCTGGCGGGGTGAGGTGCAGGCGCGAAGGGCGGCGGGAAGTAAGGCGGCTGGAAGTCGGCGAGGGACGGCTGGCCGCCCCTGAAGCCGCCGCCACCCAGGCCCAGCCCGCCACCGCCTAGCCGCTCCTGTTGGCAAGAAATGCTGGTTAGTGAAGATGTTAAGGCGAAATTTGGGGAAAGTTTGGGAGAAACCTTTTTATGAAAATTCCCTCTCTAGCTCCCTCATGCCGTGAAAGAGGTCAACCAGTTTCGTGGGACCTGCCTGGACAGCTTTTCAGTAATATGTCGACGAGATTTAACTTGTGACCATGTCTCCATGTCTGTGTGCCAATATGGCGGAACTATAGGAACTATCCGTTATTAACTACTACATATGTATATACCTAGATTGGCAGACTAATAAATTATTGTATCATTGAGATTGTAAGTACTATTAATTATTTGTTTCGTATCTGGGTGTCGTGGAACCATAGTCCTCATACTTCCTGGTTCCCTAGATACAGGGAATTCTAGTTAGGGGCCAGGATCTATGTATGTGATCGTTGGGCGTATTTATTTATTCTGTAGACGAGACGCGTGACTGAAGATTCTTGTATAGATTCTTCGACAACATCTGTGGTGCAGTGGTTGCCCAACCACTACACCACAGGTTGGTTAAAATCTCATACACCACTGAGGTTGCGGGTTCGATTCCCGCGACGGGACAAATGTTTGGCGGCTGAATAACTGGCAAAGCGGTATTTGTTATTATTATTATAGCATAATTGCGTAAATTATATCAAAGTTAAACCTCTCATTAACCTAGAACAATCTAAAATTAACACCGATAATCTCTTCAAATAAGCTCCACACCATTAGTCATTTCTCATTCAATGCCTTTAATTACAATTACTGCAATCAACTAATTATCAAATCATCTGGTTAGATTACAAGCGGTCAAAAGGTGCAATTTGAACGGTACTTACGGCATTGTGTTAACAAATTAACCGTCAATTTAGCTGTGATTGAGGAACCAGCCTTTAATTAGAACAGGCTAAGTGGAAATTAGGTGGTAGAAAAGAGTATTAAAAAAAGCGTACGGCATTTTTAATAATAAGAATTTTATAATTATTACAAAAAAAGAAACTATTAATAAGATACTAAACTATGTACAACTAGAAATTTATTTAAAGTGGTGACCATGCGGCAAGGTGCCAAGAACGCTGGCTGCATTCCCACGTTGAATGGCTAAAGCTCATCTTTGAGCCAGGAATGAGCCAGCCCTTTTGTCACCTGCAGCTTCGACAAGACGTGGGCAATTTTTTTTATATAAATGTTAGGTGCCCGGACCCCATGGACCAAAGGTAAGAATTAAGAAAATTAAATTAAGAATTTTATTGCTAATGCAAATAAAAATCAAATGCAATTAAATAGTAAGCAATTTGGATCCTATTTTGAATGTTTTTATAATGTTACTAGCTGCATCCTGCGGTTCCTCGAACCTACTAAAAACGCCCCTCGTGAACAGTCCTCTGCCGAGGTGGGGCAAGATTCTCCATCTCGCCCCGGCAGTAGGCCCGACTGTTCACCGGGCGACTACGCCTATTGGAGCCAGTTATTAATCCAGACGAGTGAGTGTGGCTCAGTCGGAGCACGTGCGAATTTCGTTCCGACGCACCCGAGTTCCAATCCCGCTGGCCCCGCATCACTGACTTTCCGAAGCTATGTGCGGATTTTAACATTTGCTCTACAAACGGTGAAGGAAAACATCGTGAGGAAATCGGCACGTCCAAGAATTTATCACAAAAGTTCACCCTTCAACCCGCACTGCGCTAGCGTGGTGGATTATGGCCCATACTCTAGGAGGGAAGGCCCAACTCCCAGCAGTGGGAACGTGATGGGCTGATGATGATTATCCCAGACATGTAGGGCCGTATAAGCTGGAGATAACTTAACTTATCCCGGGAAACCGCGGGTGAAACCGCAGGGCGCAGCTAGTCGTATATAAATAATGATATATAATTTTAATTATAAGCGCTACACAATAATATCAGAAAGATTGCAATGCCGCACGCGATATTAGAATTAAACAAATTGCTACAGATAATACGTTTGAAAATGTATTACAGCTAATGTCTTATGAAGTGAAGCACAAATGAGAATCAATTTGACGAATGGTAACGTAAAAAATAGACCCTGAGGCGTAGCACGCGCGCTAGTGTTTTTAGAGAGAGTGTGCCTCAGTAGGAGAACGTGCGACTTTTTATTTATTTATTTATTTATTTATTTATTTCAGGCAGTATTAAAGTACAACAAAGTAAAATTAACAGAGGCCCATCCTACTTCCTAATAATCCTATTAATATTATAAACGCGAAGTTTGTAAGAATGGATGTACCTTTGTTACTCTTTCACGCAAAAACTACTGAATGGATTTTGATGAAATTTAGTATGGAGATAGCTTATACCCTGGATTAACACATATGCTACTTTTTATCCCGGGAAACCGCGGGCGAAACCGCAGGACGCAGCTAGTAGAATATATACCTTACAGACACATAAACAAAAATATAGCACAATAACTAACTATATTTTTACGCTACTATACGCGACAGATAAGAGATTGTTGTTTTCTGCCTACTTTCCCTATAACGGCGGTAGACTACTCCTGTAGGCCAGGAGTCCAGGGTAAGGAACATCTTCGCGTGTTCCGCTGGAACCTGGAGCGCGTAGGACTGGAAATCAGTGCTCCTAGTCTGCTCCAGCCGCGACAAACTCGACTTTCGATCCGACGCACCCGAGTTTGAATCCCGCTGGCTTAAAGTAAACTAGCTCTAAAAACGGTGAAGGTAAACATCGTGAGGAAACCGGCATATCCAAGAATTTATCACAAAAATTCGAGGATATTTGACTGACATCCACCAACCGGCACTAGGCCAGCGTGGTGGATTATGGCCTCTCTATGAGAGAAGGCCTGTGTCCCAGCAGTAGGGTGATGGGTTGATGATGATGATGATGATGAAGTATTTTTACCCGACTTTAAAAAAGAAGGAGGTTCTCCTTTTTTTAAGAAATTGATAGTTTGTTTTTTTAACGCCCGACGCAAAAAGGAAATTGAATGTTGTAAGTTTGACCACTATGTGTGTCTGTCTGTGCCACCGTAGCCCTAAGAAAAACCCCTTAAATGGGTGAACTGTAGGATCGTAGGACCTGTAGGATTAGAGAAAGTGGTTGTGATTCAACTTGCAAGATTTGACCCAAACTAACAAAAATTGCAAGTTAAATAAAAGCCTGTAAAAATTTATACATCGTCCCCTTACTGTAAAAACCAACTAAGTGCGCTTTTTAACAAAAATTAGTTACGAATACCATTAGAATAACAGCCATATCATACCATTTGACAGCTTCTTTGGTGTAGTGGTTGGGCGGGTTGGCTCAAATGTCATACACCACTGAGGTTGCGGGTTCGATTCCCGCGACGGGACAAATGTTTGTGCAAAGAAGAAAAAAAAAGCGCAAGCATTTGTTTCGTGTCTGGGTGTCGTGGGACCATGGTCCTCATACTTCCTGGTTCCCTAGATACAGGGAATCCTAGTTAGCGGCCAGGATCTGTGTATGTGATCGTTGGGTGTATTATTATTTATCTTCAAGATCTACATACTAATGTTAAATATAAAAAAAATTAAAACTTTGGGTCCGTGGGGACCATCATCGTATTTTCAAAAGTCTGTCAGGGCGCCTGATCGATGCGACGCGTGACCAAAATGCTGGGACTTATTTGGCTCAACGTATCAGTATTGCAATCCAACGGGGCAATACTGCCAGCATCTTGGGTACGCTGCCAACTGGTAGTGGGTTGGAGCATTTGAGCTATCTATAGGCCTTTAATGGTCTATGGGTTGTCCAATTGCTTGTCCTTGTAAGTAGTTAGTTTAGTTTTAGTAAGTAGAGTGTAGTTTGTTTTCAGTAATAAAGGCACTCGCACGTTAAAAAAAATAATTAAAAAGCGCACTTAGTTGGTTTTTGCATTAAGGGGACGTCATACCAACTTGCTAACATTTTATTTAATGATATTGAGATCATTCTATCTTATTTCTTACGACGATCTACATATCGACATACATTTACGTATGTGACCGTTTTACTAGTGGTAGACAACTGTCACATATTCTGTTTACTAGTTACGTAGTGGTGTGTAATCCAGCACTGAGCTGCAGCCCGCAGCCGAACAGCTTAGTCAGTCAATTTTTTTTTCTTCTTTCTGAGGAGTTTGGCGTCGCACGTTTTGCATTTGCCAGCGTCTTGACGCTCGATTCAGAACTGATGAATAGATGTTTAGTTTTTTGTACATAGCCTTTATTAATCGACTTAAAAAAAAAAGGTTTAGGAGGGCTATTCAATTGTATTTTTTTATGTTTGTTACTTCAGAACTCCGTCGTTCATGAACGGATTTGGAAAATTCTAACCAATTTGCGTTGGGCAGTGTTGTACAAGATACCCTATATAAAGTATCTGGAATACAAAATACAAGATACTTTCAAATTAAGTATTTCAGATACCAGATACAAATACCTCTCTGGGATGGTATCTGAAATACTAGATACAAAATACGTATCTTCCAAATACTTTTTTAAGATAAAATACTTTTATAAGAAACGTTTTATTAAATGTAAGTTTATTTTTTTACGTAAATTATTTACGAATAAACCGCGATGATCGCGCAAATGTGATAAGACAAAATATAATATTTTTAAGGTTTTAATTAAGATTTAAGTTTCAACGGGGCGTTCAGTTATCTTTTTTATATTTTTTTATTTATGGAACTGACGTTATAAGACGAGCAAGTCGTTTTCCTGATGGTAAGCACTACGCCTGCCCATAACAGATGCAGTGCCACTAAGAACTATTTACTATAAAAGCACTGCGTAGCACTGCATTGCACTTATCACCCCGAAACATCAGATATTAAGTCTCATATTCCCAGTAATTTCACTGGCTACCCTTGCCCTTCAAACCGTAACACAGTAATGCTTGCGCACTATTGCTTGGCGGCAGAAAAACTGGCAAACATTGACATATAAAATTAATGTCAGCATAGAACCTTGTCACGCTTTGTGAATAAATGCACATATATAACTATTTATAACTATTCAGTATTCTCATCATTTAAAACTATTAAACTATTATTCATTTATAACTATTATTATTATTATTATTCATTTATAACTATTAAGTATTCTGTGCTATTACTAAAAGTATTTTAGAAAACATAGTATCTACAAAATACTAAGATACCAAAAATAGGTATTTAAATAGAAGATATAAGATTAATTTTAAAAAAGTATTTTTGATACAAGATGAAAATATCTATTTTGTATCATGTAACTGTATTTCAGATACTTGTATCTTAAATAAGTCACATCTCTGGCGTTGGGTTCAGTATAGCTAGGAAGTGGTCCTTTAAGCTATACTGAACCCAACGCCTCTAATCACATAGTATAAAACAAAGTCGCTTTCTCTGTCCCTATATCCCTATGTAAGCTTAAATCTTTAAAACTACGCAACAGATTTTGATGCGGTTTTTTTAATAGATAGAGTGATTGAAGAGGAAGGTTTACATGTATAATAACCGTGCGAAGGCGGGTCGCTAGTAAATAATAAAAATAAAAGAAAATATTTTTTCAAATCAGTTTATAACGACGGAGTTCTGAGGTAACAAACATTTAAAAATTCTTCCTTTTCTTTGAAGTCAGTTAAAAAGAACTTTACGCTACCCACCCAATATTATTATTATCATCTTCACTTATATTATTATCTTATACTATATTTAACGAAATAGTCTCGTATGTCTACTATAGAATTTCAATGCGGCCCGCAGCATATTTTTTTTAGAGAATATCTTGAGAACGGTTTAAATGTATTATACATAAATATCACACCCGAACAGAGTAGTTGGATCACGTTAAACATGAATGTGTATACTTTCATTCCTATGTTTTGAGTTGTGAACCACTTTGCAGCTCCAACTCAAAAATTTGAGCTGATATGCAGCTCTAATGCTTTGCGTCCCATAACTAGTTTCATCCAAAGTAAAATTAATCATTCTGACATTATAGCCATCAAAAGTAGATCAATTACAGAGGCGTTCAAGTTTCGGCAATGTTATAATCGAAGGCTTGATTTTTAAACTTGTTCTTTTTTAATAAATTAATTTGTGGAACGGATGTGAAGACTAGATGATGACATAGTGCTTATGAGTTGTAAATGTTTGGTTGTGTAATGTTGGTAGGTAATAAAACGTTTTAGGTCAGATGTTTTATCTTAAAAACCGAATTTTATTGAAACTGACAGATGTCCGATTCTATTGATTTATTGATCTACTCAGTCTCACTGTTGGGCCAAGGCCTCCACTTTTTCTTTCCACATAATATTACTATATCTAGCGATGCTCTATCTATTCTAATTGTTTCTATTCTAATTCTAACTGTTTTTAAATCCTTTTCTACAGACAATGAAGCATTCATTAATTTATTTAATTAGGAGTCAATTTCATCACGTAATGCACCATAATCGCTTTTGAAACAAACACAAACAGTGCAACAGGAATCAAGCCCCTCCAAGACATACATAACCAGCCTTCACAACCACTACACCACTAGACCTACAAATCTTCTAATCTCGACAAAGAAAAATACAATGATATTATTCCACAGTACCTATACTCTTGGAGGTGAAAGCTATAGGCACCTATTGTAACTTGTAGCTATTGTCCATGGGTCAGCACGGGTCACGGCAACAGATTGACGATAGCAGTAGCTGGTATTGAAAATCGATGGCCGTGTTTGTTTTGGCCCTGTTTTAAAGAGACAATCAACGCGAGAGCTTTTTGAAAGTTAATTTTACAGAACCGTGCAGCTTTGCGGCTTTAAAAAAATAACCATCACTGACGAGAATATAGAATTACGTAAGTAAATAGCAAATAATGTAATAACATAACTTAACTTGAGCATATTTATTTTACAGCTCCTTACGCATACGAAGAACTGCTTCTAAATAATGGACAACATCACAACACTATTTCATCATTCTAAATCCAAATTTAAAACCACATCCGAAACTGAATTTCGAAAATGGAACTAGTGCTTCCAGCAATCGAAGATAATATTTCAGTCATTCCAAATCCAAATTTAAAATCACATCCGAAAACTGAATTTCGAAAATGGAACTAGTGCGTCCAGCAATCGGAATAAATATTTCGTCATTCTGAATCCAAATTTAAAACCACATAAAAAACTGAATTTCGAAAATGGAACTAGTGCGTCCAGCAATCAGAAAAAATCGATATCGACAATCGAATACAGTTTACCGTAACATATCGCTACAATCAATCAATATAGGAATGTATATTAGGTCCGGTGTACAGCGGACCACTATATTGCTTTGCTACTTTGTCAAAATAAAAGTACTTGTTTCGACTTCATTAGCACTTATGATTTAGTACTTTTTCATTATAAGCAATTAAACGGTTACCATAAAAAAACCATAAAAACATTTTTTAAACAAAAGTTCATCATGTTTATTGTAGATTGAACTTCATTGACATGATGGTAAAGAACTTTCTCATTTTAAAGAATATACATTTTTCTTCTTAATCACAGCAAGCGTGTAACTAATTCATTTCGGCAAAGTATATTAATTATTAGCTATGTCGGAAACCGGCAGAATTAATTACAAAAATTCAAGGACATGTGACATCCACCAACCCGCACTGGGCCAGCGTGGTGGATTATGGTCCATACTTTCTCTATGAGAGAAGGCCCGTGTCCTAGTAGTGGGAACGTGATGGGCTGATGATGATGATGATGACATAAAAGATCATTCATATAATAATAAATTAAGTACATCTAGATGGGAGAAGCCACTGGCACCCGAAACACAGTTTCTAACTAGTTCGGGAGCCTATAGATTCAAACATTTGTATGTAAACCTTTTATGCAAATAATAATTTATTATTATTATTATTCAAAATATTCAAATTTTCAGAACTGGCAACATAAGTACAGAATGGTAGGATTTATTACCACAAGGTTCTCAAGAAGCAACGTAATTTTTAAGGCAAATGTGTTTGCGTATCGGTATATAGCTAGTTATAGGTATATCTTTATCGAATGTAATGATCATCACTGTCTAATTATCATTTCCGATAGGTGAGTAGTGTTATTATAGGAATGAGGTAGCTACGTGTCGGACGTGTCGGTTTATTGCAATAAATCATCTTCGTTCGGAAATTAAGCTATTAAAGTAACTTTAGAAAAATGTGCCCATAACTCTTTGGTTCATGATATAAGCAGCATTCATTAAGGTAAAAAAAAATTACGTATTATCGAGATTAATTTTTTTTTTAGAAAAAACAAGAACCGACTTCAAGACTAAACTAATATTTTTATTCTTGTAATTTTTTTCAAAATGTGCTGAATTCGTTTTGATAAAATTTATATGGGCCCACCTCTGAAGTATGACCTACCAAACAAAAAAATAATCATCAAAATCAATTTATGATTGGCGGAGTAATCGCATAAAAAAGGTACAAAAGATGTATAGTCTTGAGCATCGACGTAAGGTAGCATGTCTGTCAATCTTCTTTAGGATACATTTCGGGGAATGTGCACAGGAACTTCACGACCTAATTCCACCCTCCCCTTTCCATCACAGGACGAGCAGAAAGTCGGCCAAATATCATCCCTATATAGTAGACATTCCGCCAATTCGAACGAAGCGTTTTGGTTCCACGATTATAGTGCGTACTGCTAAGGAATGGAACTCCTTGCCGTCTTCTCTGTTTCCTGAAAACTATAATTTGGGCGTCTTCAAGGCTAGAGTGAATAGGTATCTTCTAAATCTACGTGCTCCATCTTCGGCCACATCGTCGCTTATCATCAGGCGAGATGGTGGTCAAACGTAGATTTATCACAAATAAAAAAAAACAAAAAAAAAAACAGAAAAATCGATCTGAAATACAAAAATGCAGTTTTAATACGTTTGGAAAACTAATACTTGAATTTCGAATAATTACTCTGTCAGGGTCAGCCAGGGTAGTTACTGTAAGGATCCCTGCTCAAAAACTCATCCTGTGCATATCGAAGTTGCAAATTGGCTAAACCAGTTTGTAAAAATTAAATTTGTAGGTATATTTAAATTAAACATATTGTAGCCAGCGAAATTACTGGGCATATGAGACTTAATATTTTAATGTCTCGGGGTGAAGGGCGCAATCCAGTGCTACGCAGTGTTTTTTATGCTATTAAAAGTTCTGGGTGGCACTGCAATTGTTATCGGCAGGCGTGGCGCCCAGTTCCATAAAAAAATGTACCTACAGCCAGTGGCATAGGCATAAATTAACCATTTTGACATAACATTGTGAATAACCAATTCATCAAAGTAAAACTAAACTTTTACACAGCACGGGCGCGGCCATCTTTGATTTATCACTATCGAATAAAAAAACATGTAAATGGTGTCATAATTTGCTTTCTAATTGCATCTACACAAGTTATTTAGATCTGTAGATAGGAGATACAAAAAAATACCATCTCCTGTTTAAAGATTAGAATAAACCAACTCGTGCCATTATGGGAGATAGTTATCATAATTTCTAGGTACACCAAACTCTTAACTTTCTTTCTTTTATACTAATAATATTTTTATACTATAACTTAGTACTGCCATATAAAAAAAGATCTTTTTTTGTTAAATTTTCTTTTAAAACCTTATCCTGACAATAACGAATACGAAAAAAATATCCAATTTGCTGCAGTCGTTCGAAAGCTATGCCCGTACAAACATTTCGGCGATTCATTTTTATTTATATACATTAAAATTTAGCTATATTTGATTTAATTTATGAGAATTATACCTACTTAATATGTAGATATACATATATAGAGATTAGATATTTTTTGATTTATACAATGTGACTCACACACGACGATAAAATTATTCATCGATCGATGCATCATTTATTATCAAAACAGTAATAATAAAAAAATATAACTCGACACTGGTATGCGAAAACCATCCTTGAATTTCGAAATCACAGAACAAGTCTTCGGTAGTATAGTGGTCAGTATCCCCGCCTGTCACGCGGGAGACCGGGGTTCGATTCCCCGCCGGAGAGTCTTTTTGTACATTTAATAAATATTAAATTAAAAAAATCCATTACCTGCACCTCAATCACGCTGGACAAATCAACGTACGCCAGCGCCAGGTTTTCTTTTCACACTTATTAAAAAATAAACTTTGTTTTTTTATTATCACATGGAATTGACTCGTCGCACTACATATTTACTTCAAACTGACGAAAACCAAACATCGCTACCACTAAAATCAATTACACATAATTAATTAAAATCGATTCACCCACATTCAATCGATAACTATAACGAAAAATTAAATCGATTAATATATTAACGGCTTAAACCAAAAAAAAACAAAATTCGATAGACTAGTGAGGTGAAAGTATAAAAACAATATGTAAATGTCCGGTGTACCGATTAAAAAAAATTACCGGTCCCTTTAAAGGCGGACGGTTCGGGCCACAATCGGTTAGTGATTACTTTTTAAATTGGTGTCTTGTGAGCTCGATGACCGACTGACTACCGGATCTTTTTATTTATAGATGTAGTGATGGATATTGTATCGATAGTTGTGGGATTAAATTAAAGTAATTATGTATCAAAAGGTTGTCTTGTTAAAATATTTTATGAACCAAACTAGATGTTCTTCAAAGTTTGGTTGTAAGTTTTTGGTTAACAATTTTTTTAAATTGACTAAATTATGATTAGAAAAAAATGTATGAAAAAAATAGCTTTTGCATAAGTTATATTTTTGTTGAAGAGCATTGTAAGTATATTTAGTTTGTATTTCATATAATTATATATACCTTGTTTATTTTAATTTTATTCAAAATTGTCCAAAGGTTGATTTACATAATTCAAATCTATATCTGAAGATGTTATCAATACCAACTCGATGCAAAATGAATTGCTTTATCGATTTTTTAACCAAATAATATATTCTATTATACTTCGTATAATAAACTAATTGGGACATCACTACCCAACTATCTAAAAGGTTCGCGAATAAAATCGATTAAAACGATTCTCCACGGCAAATTAAAATCTTTATTGTTCAATAGAAAAAATAATCGATACCAGTAGTTAGTTAAAAGTTGAAAATAAAATATAAGTAATGTAACGGGGCATTTCTTAATACAAATTAAGTAAAAATTTGTACAAATTAACATTAATCGATTTTATACGTGCTTCATTATTAAATATCTCTTTGATTAAAATTGATTTTTGTGAACGATAGACTCGATTAGTTTTCGATAACTTTCAATTAGTAAACAGTTTGATTAATTGGAGACTCTTTGATGCAAGTTAATTTTGCCGAAGAGCAACTTAATTTCAGTGAAACCTCTAAAGTTAAATAAAATACATAGACGCGTGCTGGATTTGTAACGCGATTGTAATCTACCGACATGTTCAAAACAGCTATCAAATTCGATACCTAGTCGTTATATTTATTCGATGCTTAAACTGTTAACAAAGTATTTACCGCTCTTTAACAATAATTGTTTAAGCCCGCAGCAACTTCCGTAGTTTAAAATTCCGTGTTTTATTTTATTTTTTCTTTATTTTATTGAGAAAATAGAAACGATTTCCACACAATTCACATTTCAAAACGAAACTGACATTTGAATTGTTAAATTCACGTTTTTTTAAAATACCGAAATATGGCTAAAACTTCCGAAGATTCTCAATAATCGTTTTAAAATAAAATCGATAATCGTAATCGTACGATCGCTCGCGCCGCGCGCTCGCGGCTGACTGCCAAGGGCGACGCACCGCCCTAAGGCAGGGTAGTGTCACACATTGTACACCCTCGGCGATTCAATACTAATTGAACTCGAAGAGAATTTTACTCGAACGAGAACTTTGTGAGATTACTGCATCTGCTCGAGTTAACTAATCGTTTATTTAATACACAATTAAGTTAATTAAAGGTAAATTGCTTTATTTGCATTGAATCAATTGAAGTACTGTTCAAAGTATGCCTCTGAAAAACATGATGATGTTAAATCGTTGTCATTATTGAAAACGAAGTATAACCCGAAAATAAAAATAAACTTCGCACACGGTATTTACTTTGAAATGACGTCATGCACTGTGATTGGTGTTTCGTTTGAGATAAAGAACAGATAAAAAATGTCAGAATTATTAAATTTTATTTATATAAAAATATAAATCATTTTTATTTTACAAAAATATTTATTGAATGATCTTTTGGAGTCGACAAACTTTCATTCTAACTACATTTTAGATTTTATTGCGATTACTGTCCGATCCCTTATTATCAAAGTGAGTAATCTTCGAGAGTTCCTAGTACGCCACGCCCCACCCTTAGCAATAATTACTAGCTAGCACAGCCCTGCTATTGGTGATCACTGAGACGTACGTACGGACATTGTAATTTTTATACATATATGGACACATTGTATGTCTCGCTAGGTTTGATTAATGATTATGTACAGTCAATGACAAAAGTAACTGAATATGTAAAATTTTTCGTTATCCTTCCACACGTTAATCAGCGACATTAGACCTTCGAACTTTCAGTTTAAACAGTGGATGATCTATTAATATACATGTGAGTGCGGCTAACATGTGACGATTGTATGCAAAGGGTTAATTAAATAATTAAAAATAATAAGAATAATTCATAATTTTACGGCAATAATTAATTATTAAGTCTATCAGAGCGCCTGATCGATGCGTCGCGTGACCAAAATGCTAGGACTTATTTGGCTCAGCGTATCGGTATTGCAATCCAACGGGGCAATACTGCCAGCATCTTGGGTACGCTGCCAACTGGTAGTGGGTTGGAGTATTTGAGCTATCTATAGGCCTTTAATGGTCTATGGGTTGTAGAGTGTGGTAGTAGAGTGTAGAGTTGTTTTCAGTAATAAAGGAACTTGCCTATTAAAAAAAAATTAAATGTTCAGCTACTTTTGTCGTTGACTGTACTATTACTTAGTACATACGAGAACATGCCTAGCACGCTTATGATTTGTAATTAAGTGCATAGGTATGCAATTAAATTGTAATTGTTAAACAACTACTACCTAGGTATTATCCTCTGCGGAATAGTTATAGTATGTTGCTTTCTTGCTTCTCACAGTGCTTCTAAAAAAGACATTTGAGTGTACAGTCAGCGTAAATAATAAGTACACATTTTACTATGCATGAATGAATGAACGGATTGATTGATTGATTGATAAAGCTTTATTGTACACCAAAAACATAACAAGAACCAATAAAAATAGAACTTAAAAATTTGATTAGTATAATGGGCTTATCGCTAACAAGCGATCTCTTCCAGACAACATTTGGATGGAGAGGATTTGTCGTACGACGTCTTTTATCATTATTGCAAACAGCTGTAAGCTGTATATGCCGTTATCAATAATGCCTATTCCAGCTTGCGAAAAGCATAATGTCCTTAAAAAGTGCCGGAGTGTACAAGTCTTCGGTAGTATAGTGGTAAGTATCCCCGCCTGTCACGCGGGAGACCGGGGTTCGATTCCCCGCCGGAGAGAATCTTTTTGCACAATTTGACAGGTCGACACATTCTCAGAGTGACTCTTCATGTTAGTATGTAGATAACTAAAATTATAACGCTTTATTTTTCTAAGTTAATTTCGAAAATAAATTGTTAATAATTTATATAATAAATTAAAATTATAAAATAGCCTTTATAATATACATTTTATAAAAAAAAAACGGGTTATTCCCAAAGTACTCCAAGAAATTTTCTCAAACTACTCCACGAAAAAAATATCAAAAATATATTTTATAATTTTAGTTTCATTCTTCTCCATGAGAATATAAAAATGTTCTCAAAGTACTCCACACTACTAGTTTCAAAAGGATTGTTTTGGTAATAAGTTGTAGTATAATGAGTTCATAAACTGTATACCTATTCGTTCTCAAACTACTCCAACCATTTCTGTTTAATGATTATTAATAAAAAAAAACTGAACCATAACATTGTTGACGTACAGTCAGGTGCAAAACTGTTTATAAAAATATATTTAACCACGAGGAAAAGTTGGAATAAAATACAGTAACTGGTTTGTAATTGTTTATATTTATTAATATAAATTACATTTTATACATATATTAGATTAAATATAATTTTGAATAAATAAACCACAATATTTTGAAAAATAATTGTGTATCTGAATAAAAAGTTAAATTAACACGATAGTTAAAAAAACATATAAGAACTTACCTAAAATAATAAAATACATCAAACGTGAATAATAAAAACAATAGGTCTCTTTCTAGCCCTAATTTTAAAATAATATTCTAGAAATGTACCAATCAAAATAAAATCAAAGCCAGTTTTAGGTCCTTTTGTGGAGTGTCGGCTTCTGTTTACAGCAGGAGTGTGTTCTATGATATTGCCTGTTTGAAGTGGAAATTTGCATCCTTTGATTATGGCATTGGGAAATGTCTTGCTCAGAGCATTTATTTATTTATTTAACTTCGTATGTATGTTGCTCTTTATTGGGTAGAAAAATAAACTCAACTGAACATGTTAGACATTGACTCTCATTGCTACCCACGTTCACATGTATCGAATAGAGCTGATGAAACGGCATGGGACAACTCCAAAAGATTCCGTCCATGAAACAGATTTGACTTCGTTTTAAAATTCTTCTGCCCTCCGGGACTTCGATATTTGGTCCAGTGGCCCCAATGTCGTCAGAATGGTCCTTATACATACTTTTTTTTATAGCACTCTGTTTGTGCCGTGAATTCAACTTAACCTTGATGTATATAATGACCATAATCCGCTTATTACAAAAAAGGCAAGTGAATTGCACCTTACTTAAACATAGATTAACAATACTCTACTCTCCTCTCTCTCTAAACAAAACACATTGATCACACTATGCGTATGAACCGATACTGGCGGCGCTAGTGATAGCGACACTGCTTTCCAGCTTGACTTTGGAACTGTCTCTTTCACACTCGTTTTAATAAATAGGTAATATATAATGCAATAAAAATATGTGGTGTGACGAGGTTTACTCCAATTACTACAGACGTAAACATCTAACACAATAAAAAAGAACTTTCGTCTGCATTATTTTGGTACAGTGCTTATAAATACTGTGACTGACTGTACCTTTTCAACATCTCATGGAGTAGAATGAAACTGAAAATGAAACGTTAATTTTATAATATCTAGATGGAGTAGTTAGTATTTGATGCTTCAAAATCACTGGAGTATTTTGAGAATACAACCAGCAACACGTGGAGTAAAATGAAACTTAAAAAAAATAAATAAAAAAATACTAATATTTCTTTGGAGTAATTTGAGAATTAATGTATGGGATTCTTATCTTCTTGGAACAAAAGAATGGAGTACTTTGGGAATAACCCAAAAAAACCGACTTCAATGTTTCTTCGAATTCCAAGGTCAAATATCAATGGAATTTATATGGGATTCGTAGCTATACTGAGACCAACGCAAAAAGAATTTTCCGAATCGGTTCATAAATGACGGAGTATATTGAGGTAACACACATTAAAAAAAATACAATTAAATTTAGAATCTCCTCATTTTAATGAAGTCGGTTAAAAATAAGAAGTAGTTTTTATTATTCAAAGATTGACTTGAAATCTACTCGTAGACAGATAGATAATTTATTTTTTTAATCAACTTATTATTATATTGTTATATTTTTTTGATTATTTTAACTTTTATTATGGCAATTGTTATTTATATTTTTATGTTTTGAATATATGGGATTTTTTTAAAATTTTATATTAAATTTTTTAAATATTAATTAATTGACTGTGTAATAAATAATAATTTTTTCAAATAATTGTACGTAATCCGACATGTAACATTGTTATTAATACATAAACTATGAACTATGTATTATTTTACTTAGTGACCGCAAGTAAGACAGCCTTGTCAAACCATTGATAGCTATTCCACCCTCGAGCACCCATGCGTAATACTGCGCGCAAATTCGTACAGTTTCGTTAATTTCCGTCATTTGGCCACCCTTCGTGTTCAGCCTTAGGGCATTTTACGAAAACACCTACATAGTATAATAGGATATAGAAATAGGTAACAAATAGTGAGTTCTACGCTGAAGGTGCAGGTTGTTGGGATTTGAAGACATCGATAAAGGATTGAAGTTCGTAAAATATGTTCGCGTATGCTTTTTCCATTAAGTCACTTAGGGTTGAACTACATCTATCAATAGATCAATAAGAGGTGGAGTGCGACTGACGGTCGATTCCACCGCGTGCTGCCAGCCTATTGGATACCTTACCTGCGGGCCTGAGCTGTGTTTTCTATGTATAAGATTTGTAAATTTTAGTAAAGATTTTATATATTTCTAGTATTTAGTTGGCATGTATACCATGTAGGTTAAATTTTATTTATATAAATAATGTTAGACCTAAGCATATTATAAAAATAATGCTTAGGTCTAACATTTTTGTTCTATAATTTATATATATATATATATATATATATATATATATAGTTCGGTCATCTCGAACAGATTAAATATTCTCACTCTCTCATTTCTCATTACATATACAAAGTTTTACAAATAGTTATATAAGTTATGGGCAGGCGTATTGCTTACCATAAGGCGAACGACCGCTCGTCTCGTCATTCAGTTAAATAAAATCAAATAAAAAAGTTAAATGTAATAGGAAAGTATTTGTGAATTCGTTGAGCATCGATAATTCGACTATTGACCACCCTTCGATTTATGTAGCCTCGGGCCATATTACATAAAAACGTTTTTGCTTGAACATTTTGTGACTGAATATAAAATGAGTGTTGCCAATAAATAAGGTAAAAAAATTATTATAAGCCACGCAAAAATTAAATATTAATAATAAGGTACTATAATTTACTTAACTGACTTCAAAAGGAGGAGGTTCTCAATTTGATTGTATTTTCATTTTATATTTTTATATAATTACTAGCTGACCCGGCAAACGTTGTTTTGCCATATAAATTATAAAAAATGTTAAGGGTGAACAACCCTTATCACTTAGGGGTATGAAAAATAGATAGTAGCCGATTCTCAGACCTACTGAATATGCATATAAAATTAGGTAAAAATCAGTAAAGCCGTTTCGGAGGAGTAAGGTAACTAACATTGTGACACGAGAATTTTATATATATGATGTTACCTCAGGAGTTCAAAACTCCGTCATTTAAAAACCGATTTGTAAACTTTCTTTTTGCGTTGGGTTCAGTATTGCTACGAAGTGGTCCCATATAAATTTCATCGATATTTGACCGTGGACTTCTAAAATACATTAAAGTCGGTTTTTTTTGGTAAAATATACATTTTACAAAGTATAGGTATACTTGTTATTATAAAAAATAATAATAATAATATTATTATGGTGGAAGTTTGTTAGGATGGATGTTTGTTGACCACATGGCGGGTACATACTTCTTTCAACTGAAAAAATAATTATGTTTTAAAGTTATAGTTTATAAAAAGAAACATAAACGTCGAATTGCGAACCTCCTTTTCTTTTAAATTACGCAACTGAGTCCTGCTTTTGTTTTAACAGATCTTCAACTTTTTCGAAGGTCGGTTAAAACAAAAGCAGGATTTTAAAAGAAAAATCATTCGACGTTTGAAGATTTGCAGCCAATATACAATAAATAGGTTTAATACATTTAATTTGCTAAAAAAAATTTGTTTTGTAAATTGATATTTTTCATACAGCAAATTCTGCCAACACGTTAGCAATAGAAAAAATCAATAGACCTTCCATATAAGGCGATAGAGCCAAATGTGACCTATTGCTAACACTCCAATTTTTTACAAGCACTGTCCAATTACTGGTTGAATACAATAAAGCTCGCTGAATGAATAGAAAAATATAAATTCATTGTGTCAAATGTAGTTTTTGAATAAAGAACGCGCGTCGATTGGCCGTATCGCCCGAGGCAAGATGGCGGGGTGCCAAGTGTTGCCAGCCTTTCAACCGGAAATATGAATTCTATTTGTCTAATGACTTTCGTAAATGTAATTTGGTGATATTTTTGTACTTTTTTATGATTTATTAACAACAAGTTTCGACTACGAGCTTTTGACGTACGACGTAGTCTTCGATACATCGATGCTACTAATTAGATACTGTAAGATAATTCGTCACTGAACGGATAACTGTCCCCTCGGTTTCTTGCCGTATCTTCTTAGTGGTTCTTTTTCCGATACGGTAGTAGAGCCATTGTAATAATTGACGTTCATAAGTGCGTTTGTGACGACAAAACTGAAATAAAGAACTTTTGAATTGAATTGAATGGTCATAATTATGTTTAGTTTCAATTTACCGTTTATTAACAGCAATAAAAAATAAACACAGTTTTTTTTAGATCAACGCTCACATACGTTAGACCTGGTTAACTAGGATTCCATGTATCTAGGGAACCAGGGTACCATCGCTTTGTCAGTTATTCTGCCGCCAAGCAGTAGTGCGCAAGTATTACTGTGTTCCGGTTTGAAGGGCATTGTAGCCAGCGAAATTACTGGGCATTATGAGACTCGACAGCTAATTGTCTCAGGGTGACGAGCGCAGTGCAGCGCCGCGCAGTATTTTGCAAAAGTTCAGTGTGGTGCTGTTATTGTTATGGGCTGGCGTATTGCTTACCATCAGGCAAACGACCAGCTCGTCTCGTCATTCAGTTACATAAAAATGTAAAAAAAACTACGAGGATCATGGTCCCATAACACCCAGACACGAAACAAATGCTTGCGTTTTTTTTCTGTGCACAAACATTTGTCCCGTCGCGGGAATTGAACCCGCAACCTCAGTGGTGTATGAGATTTAAGCCAACCTGCCCAACCACTACACCACAGAGGCTGACAAACGTACTTTAAAGTTCCAATCAGACAATTACTCTTATACTTTCTTATCTTTTCTTTCTTATTATGAAAGTTAATTGTAAAGTATTTTTACGTCTCCAAGCTTGTATAAAGTTAAGCTTACTCGCATTTATTAAAAGCTCCTACATGCAGATATAAGAAAAATGAAATTGTTTGGGCAGGATTTTTAGGATTTGACCTGTGTCTTCGAAATACGATTGCGGCCACCGAATCATTTTTATTCTTTCTGAATGATTTAGAATAATCATATGTTAAGCATGCACTATAATTTCATTTTAAAGCTCTTTGTCAGCATTTATTCTTTAAAAGCTTTTATAGTTCATTCAGATGAAAGAATTCGAGTAAGTACGTAAATATTCTAGTACAAGTTGTTGAGTTTAATATTCAAAGTAGCAATAATAAGGTAAAATATTTTTTACACAATGAATATTAAGAAAAACCTTATTTGTTTAAATCTTTTTTATTATTTATATACTACTAGTGGTAGGTTTCTTGTATGCGAGATACCGTCTGAGGGGGTAGGTACCACCGCTTTGCCAGTTATTCAGCCGCCACGCAGTAGTGCGCGAGCATTACTGTGTTCCAGTTTGAAGGGCATTAGGGCGTCAGGACTTAGCAGCTAATTGTCTCAGGGTGACGAGCGTAGTGCAGCGCTGCGCAGGATTTTGCAAAACAAAGTTCTAGGTGTCACCATCAGGCAAACGACCAGCTTGTCTCGTCACACATCCATAAAAAATATTAATATAGAGACTTTGATCTTACATGATCATGCCACCTTCATAAAATACCTTATTTACTGCTTAAGTTTTGTATGTGACAAATCATGTGACAACCTTTTAACATGTTTTAAGAGTTTGCTGTATAATCAAAGGTCCGAGTTCACCACATCGAGGTCAAAAGCACACTGTCCGTTCGCGGAAATGATTCGCGCTCCGAAACATTCTCACTGGCAACAAAACGGCAAAAAAGGTCTTAATTACGAAAATATTTCGGAAAAGGAACGCAATGACGACGAAAGTAGAGGCGTGCCTTCATCGGCCGTTATATTCTCAGAAACGTGTGATTGATTCTGAGGTGGTCAGATGTTTGGATGTGTGTGTGGGCGAATATTAGGCATAAGTGTTTAATCACACAATAGAATTAACAAGTGACAAAGCTGCTTGGTTTTAGAAATAAAAAATCGGTCGTCGTTTTTAGGCGTAAAAACTATTTATTAACAAAGTTTGGCAGAATGTAGAAAGTTAAACGTGCTGCACGTATTAAAAAACTAAAAAAGGCGCGAATCGATTTGTCGTACCTCCCACGAATAGGAAATGAATAAAAGCGGAAACACATTGAACATCATCTTAAACTGTAGAACATTTTAAATCTAAACAAATGAGATGCGAATCGATTGTTAATTTTTCGTATAGTACCTACAGCAGGCGTATTTTTTACCTTCTTGTATCTGTCTGTCGTTCCGGGTGGAATCTTGCAACTCAAATTTTGAGCACTTCCCGATTAGCTATCCGGCTGAAACTTTCAGGGTAGCTCACAACGTGATGACAATGCACTTTAAATCCATAAAACGTGGTTTTTAGATTAATTGTTTAATATTTTACAGATTCTTGTTTTACGCTTAAGAAAGAACCACATTCTTAAAGATCCTCACTTGATCCTTAAGGAAATGCGACAGAAGATCCGGTGTCGCAATTTTTCAAGCGGGATCAGACGAATAATCAGGCTATATTTATTATTATTTAGCCTATGTGTTAATCCAGGGTTTAATAGCTATCTTCATTCCAAATTCCACTAAAATCTATTGAGCCGGTACAGCGTGAAGAAGACAAACAGACTCACATACAAACTTTCGCATCATTATAATTTTATTTACCTATATATTTACCTTTGCCCAGCTGTGGGACAGTATAGGCTAGGAAAAAAAACTTTTATTTACCTACATTTTATTTAATCTTACCAAACATACCTTTTTTTGACAGCCTCTTTGGTGTAGTGGTTGGGCAGGTGGGCTCAAATCTCATATACCACTGAGGTTGCGGGTTCGATTCCCGCGACGGGGCAAATGTTTGTGCACAGAAAAAAAAAGCGCAAGCATTTGTTTCGTGTCTGGGTGTTGTGGGATCATGGTCCTCATAGTTCCTGGTTCCCTAGATACCCTGTACCCTAAGTTAAGAAGGTTAATCCTGGTTAGGGGTCAGGATGTATGTATGTGATCATTGGGCGTTGTTTATTTATTTATTTTATTATTTATTTACCTATTATTCGCATGCCAATAGGTTAGAAACTAAATTTGTATTTTAATTTAAGACTTTTTGCCATATCTGAAGCGAAATATACGAATTTGAATTAGTGTAATGTGAGCGTTCGGCGACATTTTCCCCAATCAACAACAGCTGATGTCAAGAATTAAAGTACGTGGAGTTTCATTCTATTTAATAACCCATTGTCATAGTCATTTATTATTGCTGGTATATGTCTTTTTATTTATGTAATGACTTAAGTATATATTAATTATGTATATATTTAAGTATATATTTTATAATTAGGCTTGCATAATATGCCTATACCTATTATGTATATATTAAGTTTATGTGGTTTAATATTTCCTATAACACACTTTACTGCACCGCTACCATTTTTTCTTGCACGTCCTGGATGACTGGTAGAATGGTAGAATGGTAGAATGTACAAACTGTTTTGTGCTAAAGTATAAATAAATAATTAACTTCAATTAGTGTTTATCATTATATATATTTGTACATAATTGTTAATAAATACAAAGTAAAATAAAAACCCAAAAGTTTTTCTTAATGAATAAGAAAAGAGACGTTCATATAAAAAATAAAAAAATTAACTTCAATTTTGAACATTTGTTGAACTGATAATATTTTTATTTGTTATCGCTTTAAAAGAGTTGTGTGTTCGCTAAAAATATATATAGAAATACGATTCAAAGAGGAGGACTTTATGAGATTTTTTTTCCGTTGGCTTAGTATAAATAGTTATACTGTATCAACGGGGTAAAGACTAAAGTCGTTCGTAACAGATCTTCTAGGTTAAGCAACGTTCGCAGCGGTCACTACTCAGATGGCTGACCGTTTGTGTGGTATTTACAACTGAGCGCTACCGTGCTTCGGAGGGTACGTTAAGCCATCGGTCCAGGTAGTTGTCTGGACAACAGTCGTTAGGCCATGTCGGAGGCCTTCAGGAGGTGTGAAAACTCCGACACCAGGGTTGGCCACACAACCCACACGAGAGATGACGTGAAAATAAAAATGACAATGAAATGACTCTTTATTGAAACACATAGATAATTAATAATAATAATAAAAACTTAAGCAGAAGTGTAACAATTGGCGGTCTTATCGTTAAAAGCGATCTCTTCCAGACAACCGTGCAGGGAGAGGAATGACGCAAAAATAAAGGACGGTGGTTTTCCATTTTTTTACATGCTAAAGTAAAAAAAGTAAAGTAAAATTGTTTGCCCAGAAGTTGTACAATCTGATTCCTTCTTCTCCCTTCCACCTAAGGACTTCCAGGCGAGGTGAGTCGCTTCACCCGTACGTCGTTAATATCCCACCTATCTGTAGTAAGCGTTTCGCAGATTCCTTTATCATGCGAACAGTTAAGGAGTGGAACGCTCTGCCAGCGTATTTGTTCCCAAACAGCTACAACTTGTCTCTTTAAATCTATAGTGTATAGGCATCTCATGGGCAAGCGTGCCTCACCTTAGGCCGCATCTTCGCTTTCCATCAGGCGAGATGTTGTCAAACGTATGCCCATTTACCAATAAAAAAAGCTCTCAAAAGCCACGTCGGTTGTCATTTGCGCCAGACTATAAGTAATGTATTGAGTAATGTTGACAAGGCAGCTGATTTGGGAGCAACTTTCTATATGTATAAACGGGTACTGTAGGTATGTATGTAATGACACTGACGAAATTTGTGCCGCGACTGCGAAAGCTTTTGACTGTGATATTTTTATCTACGTGCGAATAGTTTAATAAAAATGCTAACATTTTTAGTATATTCATTTGGAAACGAAATATGTGATGAAATAAATAATCAAGCCGTATGTTTTTTTATGTAACTGAATGACGAGACGAGCTGGTCGTTTGCCTGATGGTAAGCAATACGCCAACCTATAACAATAAAAGCACCACCAAAAACTTTGTTTTGCAAAATCCTGCGCGGCGCTGCACTGCGGTAGTCACCCTGAGACAATTAGCTGTTGAGTCTCATAATGCCCAGTAATTTCGCTGGCTACAATGCCCTTTTAACCGGAACACTGCTTGACGGCTGAATAACTGCCAAAATGGTGGTACCCACCCAGACGGCCTCTCGCATACGAGAAACCTACCACCAGTATTTATAAAACTGAGGTAAAAATAACTTTTATTGGTTGTTTACAAAAGTTCTGGTTGGTTAATGACCTTTTCGTCTCGTCACTCAAGTCTATAAAAACATTTTTGTTTTAAAATATATTTTTCAAGACAAGCTTTTAACAAATTCGTAATCGGAACCGTGAGCAGATTAAAATGAGCCCCAACACTAGTAGTTTACGATTATCCATCAAGGAGTTCCATTGCCCACCTTCCGTCTACATCATCAGATCAGCTGGCTGTCATCATAATATTACATTGTCATCGAACTTTTACAAGTATGCAAAATTTCAACTCCGTAGGATTAGAGGAAGTGGTTTTGATTCAACTTGCCAGATTTGACCCAAACAAACAAACATTCCAAGTTAAAAAAAACCGGCCAAGTGCAAGTCGGACTCGCACGAAGGGTTCCGTACCATCTATAAAAACGGCAAAAAAATCATGTCTGTTGTATGGGAGCCCCACTTAAATATTTTTTAATTCTGTTTAATTGTTATAGCGGCAACAGAAATACATCATCTGTGAAAATTTCAACTGTCTAACTATCACGGTTTATGAGATATAGCCTGGTGACAGAAGGACAGACAGACAGACGGACGGACAGCGGAGTCTTAGTAATAGGGTCTCGTTTTACCCTTCGGGTACGGAACCCTAATAAAAGCTTGTAAAAACCTCCACATCCAGACACTGACTTTGGATACCTATTTCATAGTATGCACAGCACATGCACAACCGTAACATAGAATGATACTGCAACATCATGAGCTCGCTTCGTTTTGTGACCAAGATGTCTAAGGAGCGGCCCTCAATTAGTCACAACTATAAACCCCCAACAATTACGCCATAGATCCAGCCGCCAATTAAAAGATAAAACCAGTGCGACAAACTTACAATGGACGACTTCTATGAACTAATCTCACTAAAGACGTGTACGCACTGTATCCGATCCGAATCGAGCGTCGAAACTTATTGAATCTGTATTTTGTATTTCGAATAAGGAACTAGTGGACCTTTAATAGCTTAATTATTATTCCTACCCTATTTTTAAACCTTACAATAAGTTACCGAGTGCTCTAATTTTAAGCTTTTTATACCAACATTTCTAAATTAATAAATAAATTATTATTATAAATTAATGTTTACAGACTATCTTGGGAGTAAAAAGCATTGACTATTCTTATTTCCTTGCATATAATATCAATTGTAAAGTAATTGTACAGGTCAGTCAATAATTCAAGGATGGATTTATGGATGTTTGTTTATCTTAGGTTAGAAATCACGTTAATAATACATAAATTGTTTCGAACAAGACTATATTCCAAAACATGCGTACACGTCATGTTTATATTTAGCAGTAATAGTATGTATGGTTATAACTTATATTAAAAAAAAACAAAGTAATAATTTATGTAAAATGATTGAAACTTGAATGCACTAAATATTTTTTGAAAGGATAGCCAGAACATCTCTTTTAAATTTCGGTAGACTGGTCAAAAATGTCGATAGAACTGTGGTATTTTATCATAAAAATAGAATATTTTTTTATAATAAGTTGCAGAGACTCCGTACAGTCGGATCCGATTACAGTGCGTATCGGATCTCACCAGTGAGTACACTTCTTTAGCACATATTTTAATTTACATAACTGCAAGTAAGTGGAACTAGGTCGCCAGCAGAGCTATAAATCTGTCTACACTAATTACCAAAATATTTTAGTGAATAGTTGATTGATTTCTGATACGTTTTTGTAGACTTGGTAATTTTTGTAGACTTGGTAATTTCGTTTGCGTTTAGGTTGAATTGAAACGGCCGCAATCAGAAGTGGTTCAGTTTTAAACATTTTTAATAGTTTTAAGATTATAATAATCAGAAAGAAGATTTTTACTGGTGGTAGGTTTCTCGTATGCGAGAGACCGTCTGGGTGGGTACCACCGCTTTGCCAGTTATTCAGCCGCCAAGCAGTACTGCGCAAGCATTACTGTGTTCCGGCTTGAAGGGCATTGTAGCCAGCGAAATTACTGGGCATTATGAGACTCAACAGCTAATTGTCTCAGGGTGACGAGCGCAGTGCAGCGCCGCGCAGGATTTTGCAAAACAAAGTTCTGGGTGGTGCTGTTATTGTTATGGGCTGGCGTATTGCTAGTTAAATAAAAAAAAGAAGAAAAATGACATTGCTTGGGCAGGGATTGAACCTGCGTCTTCGGAAATTATAGGGTGTTTGAGACTTGAATGCTGATGAAGTTGACGAGTACATGATACAGTGCCGCGTAAGACTATGCAAGTCTTTCTGGGACTGCAACTCTACGGGCAGACTTCGACGCTTATATCCTCAAACCGATCACACTCGTTGCCTTCAAGAATATAAAAACAATTGTCTTCGCCTTAATAGAGACAGTAAGAAAAGTGTGGGCAGTGTCCACACTTACACTAAGAATGTGTCCACTCGACATATTCTGTGGTTAAACTCAAATTACGTATTAGTTTTATTAGGCTAGATCGTAATGTTAATGAGGTGTCTTACATTAAGAAACTTCATTAAGAAAACATTTATACATTTTATCAAAAAACCAACTTCTATGTAGCTTCGAAGTCCAAGGTCAAATATAGATGAAATTTACATGAGACCACTTCGTAGCTATACTGAACCCAACACAAAAATATTTTTTCAAATCGGTTTATGAATGACGGAGTTCTGAGGTAACAAACATAAAAAACATACAATCGAATAGAAACCATCTCCTTTTTTGGAGTCGGTTAAAAAAACTCTCGTTGCCTTAAAAAGTAGGTAGTTTTATACCTACGTATTTATCTATCATTTTGTAGTGGCCCAAACATTTTTTACTACGGTGAAACACCGAACACCCAGCAATCAGCATTGTCACGGAGCTACCGATACGTTTACTGCTATCCATCAAATAGATATGTGAAAACATAACAATACCTCGGACGGAACGAATGGCCGAATATTGTTACTCTAATAGAAGTTATGAGATGAAGGTACCTACGCCGTGTTCTCGATTGAAACTCGCTTTGTCGAATAGTGCGGTGACGATAGCAATGTCAAGAGCGAGTATGGCTGAGTGGGAGCACGTGCGACTTTCGATCCGACGCACCCGAGTTCGAATCCCACTGGCCCCGCACCATTGACTTTCTTAAGTTATGTGCGGATTTAACACTCGCTCTAAAAACGGCGCAGGGAAACATCGCGAGGATTTACTATTCTTATGGATAATCTTATTTTCGATCTGTTATATTATACACAAGCGAAGCGAGGAGGAGTATTGGTTACTGGTGCAACAATACGCGCGAGCCGAGCGAGTGAAACGAGCGTGTCGCGGCAGCGGCCGGCGATGCGCCAGCAGAAGAATATGCCAAATTCATATTTATGTGCGAAGACGAATTAAGCGAACCTTATTTAACGAAACAAGGTTTTTTATTGTTATTTTTATATCGTTTATGTTTCTCGATTAAAATAAATCCGTCGGTCGAACAAAGGAGAAAAAGAAATTCTCACTAGTTCGACGATCGAACAAATGAATTGAAGGAATGGAAATTAGTGTGTAATGGGAACTAGTGGGAACAAACGCAATTATTACGAGCTGTATTGGATAGATGGATGGATGGATCGATCTTTGTTACTCAATCACACAAAAACTACAGAACAGATTTTGATGAAATTTGATATGTACATAGTCTACTTTTTATCCCGGGAAACCGCGGGGTATAGTTTTTCCAAAACGTCAACATATTGGCAAAAATATAATTTATGTTGATGTATCTAGTTGAAAGTATTCTATCTATCTATCATCAATCCATGACAACTCTGGGGATAACTACAGATGGCATAGATTCCATCTACCGTTGTCATCGAAAATAAATAGTAATCCCCGAGCATTGTGAAACGCACACCGCATAGGCGTTCATACGTGGGCGTACCTCTAAACACTCAGCGGCGACCAGCGTACCTTGGACTCCGGATTTTAACACCTTGTAAAACTAACTGTGTATCATCATCATCAGCCTATCACGTTCCCACTGCTGGGACACGGGCCTTCTCTCATAGACAGAGTATGGGCATTAATCCACCACGCTGGCCCAGTGCGGGTTGGTGGATGTCACTTGTCCTTGAATTCTTTTACATGCCGGTTTCCTCACGATGTTTTCCTTCACCGTTTTTTAGAGCAAGTGTTAAATTCGCACGTAACTTCAGAAAGTAGTATTAAGGTAGAGAATTCCACTCCTTAGCAGTAATGAAAGAGTCAGCGAAGCGTTTTGTGCGGACTGGTGGTATGTGCACAACGTAAGGTTGGAATGAATCTCCTCGCCTGGTGGTCCTAAGACGGAATGGGGATGAAGGAATCAGCTGATGCATGTCTTGGTTCATTTTAGGATTTAAAACGTGAGACCATGTAATGCCAAAAAGGAGCTAGGCACTATTAAGTAATCTGTGGCAATTAGTGACGACAAGCCACAACCTAGTTCACACTCACATTGATAATAAAATCAATTCTAAGTATGTCATACTTTTTAATCTAGTTTTGAGGGTCGTTTTGTCATATTTATGTCACAACAACGGATGTTAGTTTGATTTAGATATTGTCTATTTAATTTTTATAATGTTATTGAGCAAAGCGTGATTTATAAATATTAATATCGATAAAATTGTAAACAGGCAAGTAGATACAATTTAGCTTGAGGTCGAATACTAGACTTCAAATATCACATTGCATAAGTAATACTCAATACGCCCAACGATCACGTACATAGATCCGGATAGCACCTAATTAAATAACGGATTGAATTGAACAATTTGATAGCAAGATTGTAGCTTGGCGGTGTTTCGTGTTGTTTTCGATTGGATCGTATTTAACTGTACCTCAATTGAGTCCCGTTTTTCCGCCAAATATACTGATTGTGCACCAAAATATGTTCATTAAAATATTTCATAAAGAGCACTTATTTTACGAATATTACATCTTTGCGGCGTTGGGGTGGCCTAAGGGCCACCCCCGCCGCACCCTTACCTACCGAGGGCTGCCCCTTATACGTTTGAGTGCTAAAAACAGACCAAATTTGGTGCACAATCAATATTTTTGGTGAACAGTTAAAATTATCCCTTTTGATTCAGCATAACTGGAGCTCGAATCCCCGGCTCAGCTCCGCAGAAATGTTTTGCGATAACTGAATGAGGAGCACATCGAGATGAATTACAAAATTGAAGGACATGTGGTATCCTGTAAATCGAACTGCCGACGCAGTGACTTCAACTAGCCGAACGTAACAGATCTGATACTAGCTGCGCCCCGCGGTTTCACCCGCGGTTTCCCAGAATAAAACGTAGCCTATGTTTTAATCCAGGATATAAGCTATTTCTGTTCCGAATTTCACTCATGTCCGTTGAGCCCTTACAGCGTTAAGAGGGAACAAATTAGCACACATACAAATTTTCGCATTTTTTATTAGTGTGTTGTTAAGCAAAATTCGCTGCAGTCACCGTTTGGTTGCTTAGGACAGTAGTCGTTAGGCCTTGTCAGAGGCCTTCGATCGGTCTAAAAACTCGAACATCGGTAAGTAATTTGCCTACACACTTGAAAGAAGAAGAAATGACTTAGGGTTCATTTTCTCTTTGACATATGTCGCAGTGTATGTCAATGAAATCTCTATCAGAAAATAAAAACAACTGAAGTCATAAATGGAGCGCCATAGCAATCGCACTGTCAGCCGTCGAGACATTATTATGATATATTGAGAGGTGATTTATTTTCCTAATGCCGTCTTATGACTTAGAATGAACTCTGCCTTTTAATCACTTATGCTGATCAAGGTACACCAAGTTACGTAATAGGGAACCGTTGCGAGGAGTGTACTGTGATTATTGAGACTTTTAACAAAGTGTGATTAGTTTTTGGGTATCACAATGAGCCGATGATAATGACTGTGAACTGTGATCGTCATTTATTTATGAGTTCCTCAAACCGCTATCCCAAGCGGCATAATTGCTTTATTTAGTTCACTTTTTACTGCCATCGTTTATCAGTTATAATTTGCAATGCCTACAGTTCGTGGGCAGTTGTTAGAGCAGCTTTCGAACTACTAGTAAATTGGCACATGTGAGTAATAAAATGCGCCTGTTTGCAGGTGATTTAAATTTTGTAGACTACTCAGCTTGCTACGTCGCGTCGTCGATGTCGATACTTTTGGTACGTAGTTCATTTAGTTTTCTTTGCTATTGGAGTACAATAAATGCTCTAGTTTTATCTGTGGAACACTGCTTGTGTAGATGTCACTGTCATACTTAGATGTCACTTGCCCCCCTACCCATATGTCCCTCAAGCGCCAATCGTATATCGTGTTGAGCTCGGATTAAGGTGTAGATTCACTGCGACAATTTCTTATGTTGCCACATATTGTCCCATTAAGTTTATCTCAACTCGTAGTCATAGTATTTTGGTATAAATTAATGAGATTAATTCGATTTCTTGCCTGAATCGACAATAATTAGACCGTATCTTATTAGTCGCAGTGAAGCTATACCTTAATTCGATCTCAACACGATATACGATTGGCGCTTCAGGGACATATGGGTAGGGGGGTTGGCCTTTTGATTTTTGTAATGGCGGCAGTGTGAAGAGACGATTAAACAATATTAATACAGCAACAGAAGAGTTGCCCAAATAATAAAATACCATAGCCCAAATAACCATATTAGATACTTATGAATAGACATGGTAATGGACAACTCAACATAAGGAAACCATATATAATATAGGAAAAATATAAATTAATACATATTTAATCAAGTATGTTTACGTATCTCGTTCTGTGAACATCGTAGTACCTGCATCACGAGATACAGGAGGAACAGGGACCAGGAAATGGGCCAAGGTCAAAGCGGCTGTAGCAAAAAAAAAATGCGTCGCTTGTTTGTTTTATCTATAGATGTTGTTGAATATTTTTTTAGTTTTCTATCTCGCTTTAAATAATCCTAGTGTAGGTACATCCATTATGTTGGTAGGTAAATAGGTAGGTAGGTAAAAGTAAAAAGTAAAAAAGTGTAAAAGAGAAAAAGTTGGCAAAATGAAACAAAAGAATTACGCGAGTAAATAAAAGAATTATTTTTTTCTAAACTGGATTTCCGATACGAGTATAGAATACATAAATTATATCAACATAGTTTTCTTATTAAAATTAATAACTTTTAATAACAATCCAATGTAATTAAATTAACCATAATAATATCCAAAATAGATATAAAAAACATTAATAATTCATAGTAAATTGACAACCGCAGTGTATTTTGACAAAGCTCAACTTACACTGGTCGCTGTTGAGGCAAAAACTGTACCGTCAACCGGCAGCCTGACACATTTAACTTATTGCCAGAGGTCAACAAACTCTACAAAAGCTAGTCTGTCGCAAACTTAAAACGACATGCAAAATATGAAGCACAATTTTTAAATACCTTTAATTAATTTCATAATCTAGGGTAAGCACTTAGATTATGGTATGACAATACAACACATTTTATTGCACACCAAATAAAGAAACAATACAAATATAACCGGCCAAGTGCGAGTCGGACTCGCGCACGAAGGGTTCCGTACCATTATCTATAAAAATGGCAAAAAATTATGTCTGTCAGTTGTATGGGAACCCTCTTAAATATTTATTTCATTCTGTTTTTTTATTATTTTTTGTTATAGCGGCAACAGAAATACATCATCTGTAAAAATGTCAACTGTCTAACTATAGCGGCGTCTTAGTAATAGGGCCCCGTTTTACCCTTTGGGTACGGAACCCTAAAAACATGACTAAACGCATCAATGCCTGATCTTTATAATTTTCGTATTTTCAAAAGTCTGTAAGAGCGCCTGGCCACGAGTGACCAAAATGCTGGGACTTATTGGCTCAACGTATCAGTATTGCAATCCAACGGTGCAATACTGCCAGCATCTTGGGTACGCTGCCAACTGGTACTGGGTTGGAGCATTTGAGCTATCTATAGGCCTTTAATGGTCTATGGGTTGCACAATTGCTTGTCCTTGTAAGTAGTTAGTTTAGTTTTAGTAAGTACCTAGAGTATATAGTTGCTTTCAGTAATAAAGGCATTTGCCCGTTAAAAAAACACTGGGGTACAATTGGCGGCCTTATCTCTAAGAGTGATTTCTTTCAGACCACCTTGACGTCGTCATTAGACGTGGTATCCGACGTCGAAGTATGCACTAATATTAAAATGCGATAATTTGTTTATTTGTGTAGGTGTTTGTAACCTCTTCACGCCGCAATGGTTTACCAGATTTGAATAGAATTTGGAATGGACTTAGCTTATACCCTGGGTTAATACAAAGAATAACTTTTTATCTCAGAAAAACAAAATGTCCCGAGGAAGCACCTATAAACCAAATTCAACACGGGTGAAACCGCGCGAGACGTACATACCGAGAAATCACTAATGAATTTCACGATAATTTTGTAAGCAAAGATAAGGAAAACCAGGTGCTATGTTACGAAGTACACCCTGTAAACTTCAAAATATGTAGTACGATTATGTAAAAGAAACCAGAATTAAAAAAAAATATATAAATAAGGTTTCTTAATATCGATAACCTTTGTAGACCGGCTGGGCCGACGCTGACTTGGTGAATCAATTACGGCGTAAAGAGATAATAAAACCGGCCAAGTGCGAGTCGAACTTGCGCACGAAGGGTTCCGTACCATTATCTATTAAAAATTATGACTGTTGTATGGGAGCTCCCTTAAATATGTATTTTATTCTGTTTTATAGTATTTGATTTTATAGCGGCACCAGAAATACATCATCTGTGAAAATTTAACTGTCTAACTATCACGGTTCATGAGATACAGCCTGGTGACAGATGGATTATTAGTAATAGGGTCCCGTTTTACCCTTTGGATACGGAACCCTAAAAATCACACTAACCTACGTAAGGAGTTATTCTACCGCTACGCAGTAGTGCGCAAGCATTACTGTATTCCGGTTTAAAAGGCATTGTAGCCAGCGAAATAACTGGGCATTATGAAACTTAACTGCTAAATGTCTCGGGGTGACGAGCGCAGTTCAGTGCCGCGCAGGATTTTGCAAAACAAAGTTCTGGGTGGTGCTGCTGTTATAGGCAAGCGTTTTTCGTAAAATCAGACGAAAATCCTGCTTGTCCAGTCACTCAGTTCCATAAAAAATATCTAGGTGCATAATTCTAGCATACCTAACAAGCGAAGCAAGTTATAGGTAATATGTAATAGGTAATTGTATAATAGGGGATCAGATAACTTTTCAGAGTATTCAAAATTAACTATAATGTATATACCTATATATACGAGTACATATGAAGCCATGAAAAATAATATCGTAATAAAATAAAGTCGTAAAAGTACCTAAAACTATGTTTAAATGTTGTTTCAAATATTGCCGCGCAAAAGGGCACCTCAGAACGTGTGATGTCATATGAAGACAAACGAAACGACAAGCTCTACGAAAGTAAACTTGCAAAGTGATCGCGTTTTTGTGAAGTTTAGAAAGAAAGAAACGTTTATTTGCCACAACTAATTAACTGTAAACATATGACACAAAAAAAAAAACAGAAAACAAAAACAAAAAAATATTAAAAGTGTGACAGAGTAAATAAATAAAATAGGCAATTGTTGCAAACCGGCCTCAACTCAGCGTTGTGCTGGTCTAGCGACCAGCGCTGGTCTTCCGTTGAGGCCGTTTGAGTGACTGACATGTGTACGAAACAAAAATACATACAATTAATTTTAGAGGACTTTAGAGTCGTCATGGAGTGAAAAACATATCGTTTTGATTTAGATGTAAAGCAAATATATTAAATAAGAACAAGCTTCGCACTTAAAAATAAAAATCATTATCTTACAAAAATATTGATTGAATGATCTCTCTGATTCGACAAATATTCGTTGTAACTACATTTTTTTTTTCGATTACTGCCCGATTCCCTATTGTAAGGAGAAAGTTTCAGTTAGGTATCTGATTTAATCTGTTTCAAGCTTTACGCATCATGCTTTAATTTTAGATAAGAGATAACCTTTAGCTAGTCATGCGTAGATTATGCTCTCAATTTATGCTATTTTATGAAATACTAGCAAACGCCCGTGACTTCGTACATCATCATTATCATCATCATCATCAGCGCATCACGTTCCCACTGCTGGAACACGGGCTTTCTCTTATAGAGAGAGTATGGGCCATAATCCGACCACGCTGGCCCAGTGCGGGTTGGTGGATGAATTGAATTTGAATTGGTCCTTGAATTTTTGTGATAAATTCTTGGACATGCCGGTTTCTTCACGATGATTTCCTTCACCTAGAGCTAGTGTTAAATCCCTTCGCCGTTTTTAGATCTGTGTTAAATCCGCACATAACTTAAGAAAGTCAGTGGTGCGAGGCCAGCGGGATTCAAACTTGGGTGTGTCGGATCGAAAGTCGCACGTTCTCCCGCTGATTCATACTCGCTCTCTTGACTTCGTTTGCTTTGATATAATAAAACATAACCCATGTCACTCGGCGATAATGTCACTATCAGAAAATAGAAATAATTTTCAGAATCGGATCATTAGTATTAGTATTTAGTACTGTTGTTACCTCTTTTTCTCTTCTCTGGTAAAAAGGCATATGGTAAAGAACGATACAAAGCGAGCCCCGTCATATGCCATGGTATGCTAATTTCAAAATGAGTCGAAACCTTATTATAATCGCTTAAATCGCTTAAATACTTAATAAAAAAAGTTGAGAGCCCTGTGACCTGTGTGGCGTTATGGAGGATGTATATTATTTTTAACCACCGACGCAAAAAGAGGGTTGTTATAAGTTTGACCACTATGCGTGTCTGCTAGAAAACCTGCTTTCTTTTTTTAATGGTAATTGGTCTCTCTTGTTGCTTGAGAGATATTACTGCCAGTGTCAAGTAAACCTGCTTTCAAATAAAAAAAAACCGCATCCAAATCGGTTCACTCGTTTTAGGGCTACAGTGCCCCAGACAGACACACATAGTGGTAAAACTTATAGCACTCCTCCTTTTTGGGTCGGGAGTTCAAAAAATCGAATAGTGCTTACTGTGTATTGCTTCAGTTTGAAACGTTATATGTGGCGTGGCGCTTACCATCAGGAAAATAACACTGCCACCTCGGCGATTTCGTAATGAAAGAAAATGATGGACATGGATGTACTTACATGAGCGTCCTGGTCTTCATTTCCATTCACTCCATCTTCATCGATCCCCACATCACTATTCCTAATCGAGAAGTCATTCGAATCATTTTCCATCGATCCCCTATCTTTACTTATTTCTCCATTCTTGTATTCGCCGTTAACAGAATGTCTCAGTTCCAATCGAATCGTGTCCTGCTTATCGATTATAATATTCGATTCTACAATCTTATTAATATCGTAACCGTCGTCGAATTTCGTTTTTAATTTCAAATTCTCTGGCGTATCGTTATATTTGTTGTTGTTCTCGAATTTGGTGCCGGAATCGGGAGCTAGTTCGATCAGAATCGATTTCTTTGCCTCATCGATTGTGGATGTGTAATCGATTTTCTTTCTTTTGGTATGGAAGTTTTCGTTGAAGATATCATCAGCTGTTAAGTTTTGTTCGGTCATTTCTTGCAAGTTTATTCCATTCATTTTAGTCATCTTATTAATATTTTTTTTGAGATAGCACCTTAAAAGATTCTACATGAATAATCAAATTGTGCGTTACTGTATTTTTATTTTCGCCCCAATTACAATATTACTGGAACTTCTAGTAACTTTTCTTTGGTGATGCTGTTTTCACCGCAAACGTAACAGGAAAAGTCACAAGTACTTTTAAAAATGGAACCTTTCTAATTGGTCACATTGTGTGCCGACGGGGCATCTATTGTCGGTTTAACACGCCTAAATCATCGACAGATCATTATCTTTAAAGATGACCGCTATAACTGTCCAGACAACGAGACCCCTCGTTTCAGAACGAATATAGGTTGAAAATCATTTGTTAAAGCTCAACTTAGGCTGGTCGTTGGTTATAGCTGACCAGTGTTACATGAGCCCCGATCTCTTCGTATGTTTTATTGGTTTAAGATCAAGTTATGGTGGTTGAGGTCTATTGTTAGTGCAAAGGTTGGGCAAGTATCATGAACTTACACGATTATTGTTGAATTACAATTCGTATGAGAATTCTATTTTCTTATATCGATTTTGGTTCTGTCTCTGTCTGTGGTATGGCGTTGTCTCGTTTCCTCACGTATTGTTTATTTGCCTCGTTATTATTGGTTATAGGAAATTGGTGCTCTTCCAATATGTGGTTACAGTAAGTATCGGTAATCTTGTCGAAGTTTAATGACTTTATTTAAAAAAAACTATGGCACTTACAGGAAATATATGATTAAAACAGGCACTAAGATATGGCACTTCAGAGATAAAAGTAAAGAGATAGATTTAAAAAGGCACAAATTAACTATTTCTAATTGGCACTAAAGAAAGTCTCAAAAAACCCTTTCAACTTTCAAAATCCGAAACAAAAACGTTTAAAAACTATAGTTTCGCTCAGAAGAGTACACTTTATTTTCTTCTTAAAAATATTGCGAATGTTCTCACTAATTCTTTACGTATCGTACACAAACGTCACTTTAAAAACTGTCACAGTCTATATTAAAAAAAGTTAATTGACTTCCGGATAAGTCTTGTAAAAAGTTCGTATTTTCCCGCGTGTCGGATGGTGCGCGGGCGCAGTCGCGGGCGGTGCGTCGCTCGCGGCTATCACATGTAGCGGAGTGCGCGCGCGCCGCCGGTGCCGCCTCGGGGCCTCGCGAGACATGATAAAGATGGGGATTGCCGTAGTATATGGGAAGTATGCCAATAAATTGTGCTTATTAAAAAGACTTCGCGCGCTATTGATATACTCGCAGTAGGCCGTCTGGGTAGGTACCACTGCTTTGCCAGTTATTCTGCCGTCAAGCAGTAGTGCGCAAGCAATACTGTGGTCCGGTTTGAAAGGCATTGTAGCCAGCGAAATTACTGGGCGTATGAGAGTTAACATCAGAGATGTCTCGGGGTGATGAGCGCAATGCAGTGCTACGCATTACTTTATATGGTATTCAAAGTTCTGGGTGGCACTGCAATTGTTATGGGCAGGCGTGGCGCTTACTATCAGCGAACGACTTGCTCGTCTCATCACTCAGTACTATAAAAAAAATAGCACAAGGCGACTTACGTTATAGATATAGATAATAAGATAGGCGAGGTCATCTACCTGATTGTAAGCGTCACTCCTGCCCATAGCAATTTTTTCACTCAGAACTTTGAATTGCAAAGCTGTATTCACTTTGTTTGTCATCCTGAGTCAGTATTTAATTTATGTCACAAATTACAGCAATTTTATTTTAAATTATTATTATTTATACACTTGCGTTTGACCGCTATCCCACCTGTTGTTAAGTGACGATACGGTCAAAGATGTAGCACGCTCGCCTAGAAGAAACCTGTTCACACTTGTCTTAAAGACACCCAGAATTTTACAATAATTAAAAAAAGAAAGAAAGAAACAATTTATTTTTGACACAACAAACAACGCACATACACATGTGTAGGAGGACAGAATAAAGCAAATAGTTACAGCGTGTGTATGGAGATCGCTGCCGTGTACAGTGCAGTCAAAAAAAGGACTGTGCTCAGCATAATGTTGTGAAGAATCCACAACGCTGGTTTTCAGCGCAGGCCCTTGGTGACGCACGAACTTGTTATGTTAAACTACGAAAATAAATAAATAATTGGACATACAGTTACATGACGCTGGAAGATACGTCGTTTAACTTCATAGGCCATTACTAGTAGGTAATATACTACGTTTCTTCGTAATTATACTTGGTTGGTTTAAGACTTGCTTTGCATGTCCTTCTTCTTCTTTCTCGTGTGGGTGTGTGACCAAGCCTAGTGTCTTTGGTTGGCGTGTCCTGAACTTTTATCATTCAAATTTTACAACTTTCTTACTCACCAGTCTCTATTCTAAATACATTAACTTGCGATTTAGTCCGACCATTCAACGAGGTAATGTCGCCAGCTTTTTGGGCACCTTTCCAAAAAGCTGGTGACATTGCCTCGTTGAAGTGTGTGTGTGTTATCTTTGAATTTATATGTATTTTAATTTTGTTATAGGTTAGTTTAGTCTTTATCCGAATATTTGTAAATAATTGTTTCTACGTTATATACTTTGTTCATTAATAAAACTTTATATAAAATAGAAAATATTAAGAGAGGAAACATTAAAAAAACACTGTTAAAACATCTGATATTCCAGCCTATACTACACGTGTAAGCTCAAAAAGCTTCTTGCCCGCTCGGATCTATATCATCGTACCTTTCATATCCAGTTTGATTACAGTACGTATGTGTGTGTAATTGTGTATGCGTGGGAGAATGTGTGAGTGCATGAAATGATGTGGATGTGATTGCAGACATGTCATATTGTTAAACCAACTGGGCCTCATGGTTTTACCCGAAATTATCCTATATATATGGTGTCCTTTTCTAGGATCTAAAGAGTCTAAATATCAAATTGTATCAATCCGGTTGACGCACATCCCCTTTAGTTTCTTAAAATATGTGTGGTTTATTAGCAGACTTCAAAAAATGAGGAGGTTCTCTGTTCGATTGTATTATTTTATTTTTTTATGTTTGTTACCTCAGAACTCCGTCATTTATGAACCGATTTGAAAAATTATTTTTGCGTTGGGTTCAATATAGCTACGAAATGATCTCATCTAAATTTCATCGATATTTGACCTTGGACTTCGAAGATAAATTGAAGTCGGTTTTTGTTTTTATCTAAATATTAATTATTTAGATTTTGAGTGGTATAACAACTGAAAAAGACATATAATAATAATAATACGTGTTGTCCATTACATATCTAAACTAAATAATCTAGAGGCCTTTACGTGTTGGACTCATGGCCCGCGCAAGCCTTCCAATCTTCTAGTAGACAATTTTATCTAAGTTTCAAAGGACCGGGTGTATATATGCATAACCCGTTAGAAAGAGCGGCATAATAATAATATGTGAAATATTGTCATAATAGGTAATTATAATCATTAAAGAAATCACAAAAAAAAAATGCAAATACGCAAAGAAAAATTAAAAAAAATGGTTATAATGTTTGTTATCCAAGTAAGTAGGTAACTTTTTATATTTTATACATTTTTGGTGTAGTGTTATCAAAATTATTATATTTTATTTTTTTTATATGTAAACATAATACTCAACACTCGATCGTTTATTGCAATCATAAATTCATGACATTTCTTAATAAAAATAGAGTAGATAGGGCTACGAAGCGTAGAACCGTAGAGCGTAGGAGTCCGCGCGCGTTGAAGTCTTTTACTGGTGAATCAAATCAATCTTATTTTTTACCGAAATAAAAAAAGGTGGAGGTTCTCAATTCGATTGTACACATTGTTTTTATGTTTATTACCTCAACAGGATATACGATTGTCGTTTGAGGGAGATATGGGTACGGGTGCAGAGCCCTAATTCACTATGACAACTTGGCGATTCCTTGCTTCGAGGAAACGTCGATTCCTTCATTAATAAACATCCATTCGTTCATCGAATCCTTCAACACAGGAGTTATCCTAGTGTGGGGTTCAGAGCTCATAGAATTGATTGTACTACACGATTTGTATTTGCAATAAAATGATTGATTGATTGATTGAAATAGTTTATCAAGGCGTTATCTTAACCTAGAAGATCTTTTACGAACGGCGAGCTGCGCTACGAGCGCTGCATCCTGCCTTATTAGGATTCTCTGTATCTGAGGTAGGACAAGGATGCAATATTGTGATGGATAATCTTAAACATCAGCGAACTACTGGAATAAATCGTCCTAGTTCCTTTAACAAATTACATTACAGGAGGTATAAGAGTAGACATATCACAGGACCAGTGGGTATAGCGGCAATTTTTATAAATCCCACCGATTTTATTAAAATGAAGATTAAATTCCATGCAAAACCTATAATTTGTGGTATATTTTGATTCGAAAATGTCTCCATTAATTTGAATTTATTGTACTCATAATTTATTTATTTATTTAAACTTTAGGACAAAGAGTTTGTAGATGGAGAACTTAATGCTAAGTAGCGTTTTTTACCAGTCATCCAGGACGTGCTAGAAAAAATGGTAGCGGAGCAGCAAAGAAATTGGTATCATAGTATGAGAATTCAGGCCATGGTCACAGAATACCCATTCTACACGAAACAAAAACTTGCTTTCTCTGTAGTGGGAATCGAACGCGCTTCCATCATGTTATGAATGACCTGCCCAACCACTACACCAGAGAGGTTGTCATTATAATGTAACTAGCTGCGCCCCGAGGTTCCACCCGCGGTTCCCCGGGATAAAAAGTAGCCTATGTGCTATTCCAAGTCCTAAAGTACCTACTTACCAAATTTCATTAAAATCGGTTCGGTAGTTTTTGCGTGAAAAAGTAACAACCATCCATACATCCATACATACAAACTTTCGCGTTTATAATATTAGTAAAATATATGAAAATAATCTTTAATAATAAAATTATTAATTTTTTCAATTATCTTTAATAAAAAATAATATATAATAATATAATAAATCTTAAAGATTAATAATTATTAAAGATAATCTTCATGTTTTTATCTTCTTTTTTCATTATCTTTATCTTTTTCTTTCTTCACTATAGAAAGATAAATCCGAGCCTATTCACAATGAAACCAATTGTGCTAAACAAAGACCGATGCCAAAATACCAACCAGTATTTCTAAACCAAATTGACCCAAATCATAGGTGTGACAGCGGGTCAACAGCTTTTACTCAGTGACATGTGAACAGGCAAGTAGGTGGCTACTTCATGAGTCAGTGGACAGTAGTGAGCTCAAGTGGGTAAACATGAGACCAGTGGTGGGTATAATCCGTGGGAATGATGCTTCAAGTTTTTAAACTTTTACAAGCACTGACTCGCACTTACAAGCATTTACAAGCACTTACTCGTATATTTGGAAATTGAGATATTGAGTTCTTAAAGAGGTAATTATTATTTCATTTAGTTCATTGAATCATAAATTGGATGTTTTCAAAGTCACTAAAAGTAACTTTGCTAATAATGAAAAAATAAAGTAAGGTAGGTACTTTCATTCATCCAATTGTCAACAACCGTATTTATTAAATAGACCCATGAAACATACAGGGACATCTAGCGTTGAGTAACAGAAGCCTGTAGTAAAGTGCACTGCCACACTTATATACATTTTTTAGGTCACTCCATAGATGGCGCTAAACAAAACAACTTAAGAAACGTGCTGTCACATTCAGTGCTACAAATACTATTTTGAAGTGTTTAACAATACGAAAATCTACTTAATTTATTTTAAAGTTTTTATTTCATAAATAGAATTTAAATTTGAAATTGTATATTGTAAAAATGTTATAAAAATATTTGGTAGCGCCATCTATGATCGAGTAGCAGAAAGAAAGTTACCATCAACTTACCCAGGTGGAGCTACTGTCGTTTGAGACTGCTTGAAATGTAGGAACACATCGAAAAGTCATTTTTTTCACTACTTAAACAAATAAGTTTCACTAATTTCACTTATAATATAAAGTAACTGGTCACAGCTTACCTAGAACAAAACAAAACACTTACTTAGTGATACATAAACAATAGAACGGTTGATGGGATAATAAAATAATTACATAAAAGAGGGTATCTATTAAGTTAGCACACAAAATTAATAATTCCAGTCTCTTTAATTTTCAATAAAATACAATATAATAACACTTTATTGCACAATAAACACACAACACAAAAAGGAAATAATATAAATTAATTTGAGGTACAATGGGCGGCCTTATTAGAGCGATTTCTTGCAGACTACCTTTGGATGGATAGAACACCTACCTACTAATAATTTCGCGAAGTTACTTAATAAAAATAAAATACCTTTATTTTAAACGTCGTAAATTAATTTCCTAAGCACTGACTCGAATAGTACACAATGACAGCTTTTATATTTAAAACTGTCATGAGAGTTTATAGATCTAAATAAGAATAAGGGCAGACTTTTCAACTCTCAGATTTATATACCTAATACGGCCGGAGAACATGATAAACTTCAAGTCAAAACATTCTGTTCTTTCGCATTTTGAATGCTATGGTAGGTACCTACCTACGTAGTGATTTGATACTTTAACGATAGCGATATTTCTATAAATAAATATACCTTCTATATCTGATGTCTCGTGGTGATGAATGCGATGCGATGCTACGCAGTGCTTTTTTATGGTATTACAAAGGTGGAGAAACTGTTGCGGCAACACCCAGAACTTTGTTTTGAAAATCCTACGTACTGCACTGCGCTCGTTATCCTGAGAGAATTAGCTCTCAAGTCTCATAATGCCCAGTAATTTAATGGTGGCACTGCAATTGTTACGGGCAGAAGTGGCGCTTACCATCATGCGAACGACATGCCGTCTCATCACTCAGTACAAAAAAAATTGTTTTATCAAAACTCAATCTTCAAAAGTCCGTTGGTTCCGCCATTCATCAATGATTTCATCAATTTAGGTAGGCGAGTCTATTGATTTATAGATTACGTCATAGTGACAGGTTAATAGACGACTATTATCGCCACTGCCTATCCTACGTTGATGTGCTATAATAAGTGTCTTATATTCGTGAGTTGTATGACTAATAGTAATTTGAAAGGATTTTAAGATTTATTCGGATAATGTAGGTTATTTTTTATTTGTAGGTAGAATCGAGCCGAGCGAATACTTATATCGGCTCCTAACTAAAATTTCCTGTATCTGGGGAACCAGTATAATGAAGACCATGGTCCACAACACCCAGATACGAAACAAATGCTTGCGCTTATTCTTTTCTGTGCACAAACGTTTGGCCGTCGCGGGAATCGAACCCGCAATGGTGTATGTGCCAACCTGCCCAACCAACTTCACCATAGAGGCTGAGAAATGTGCACAAATATACAAACCTACATACAGACTACCTCTAACTCTACGTTATCCGTTTCGTCCTTGCTAAAAAGATGAGACTACCTACTTAAAACTTAGAGCCTTAAAACTTAGAATTTAGATCCCCAAGAGCGATTTCTTCCAGGTAACCTTTGAATGGATACCGATTATATTACTGTGGTATTAGTTAATAGTATTAAAATGAAGCTCTGAATTCGTGACTCAATATTTAGGATAATCTGCGCCAGACTTCAAACCTGTTATAATCCGTCCCGATCCATCACATAGCGTGACTGGACCCAATTCAAACGCCACGATTCCCAAAATTGATGTAAATTATCAAAATCGGGGTAACCTTTGATACGAATGATGTAACGATACGGCCCTTTCTCTAAATTACGAAAGAGGTCTCTCTTGTCCTTATTATATTAATATGAAGCATTAACGAATGTTTAATTGACCAACAGATGCAGTAAAGTGTAACCCTAAGTTAATAAATGATCACCAAAAAAATATCACCAAATAAGAAAAATACAGTACTTTTTTTATGAAACTGAGTGATGAGACGAGCAAGTCGTTCGCCTGATGGTTTGACTGCTTGCATACTGCAGCAGTATGTTACGGTTCACAAACTTTCGACAGTTTATAATCTCGCGAGTTAGATTAAGATAGATCATAATCTAACGGCTTGTACAATTTTACGATGACATACAGACTTGATGGAGTGTCTTCTTAACGCTATTCCAGCTTTGTCCGTTACTTCACATACGGTATAAACACTGACTGTCTATTGAGAAAACTGATTTTGAATCAGTTTTCTTCTGATACATACATCGAGGTTAGTCAAAATGTAATTTTAATTTAAAAAAGAGCGCGAATAGACCCGATTATATCATAAAACACTTAATGCTTTGACTTAATTGTCTCAAAAACGTGCTTGAGCCTTGTATTTCTCATTTTTTTTTAGTAACGCCTACAAAATAATTTAATATAATTTAAATTACCCCGCCTGTCCGTAGCCCGGGAGTCCGCTCATGCCAGTATACGGCCAGTCACGAGCTTACTAAACGAGGCACGAGTAATATAGTTTTACTACTTCACTCGACCAGACGCACTTTAATTGAAAAACCTAATTGTGAAACTAGTTGCTATTTCAAGGTTTTACAGTCAAGGTTTAAAAGATTTTTTAAGTTGCTGAATGACGAGACGAGCTGGTCGTTTGCCTGATGGTAAGCAATACGCCAGCCCATAACAATAACAGCACGACCCAGAACTTAGTTTTGCAAAATCCTGCGCGGCGCTGCACTGAGCTCGTCACCCTGAGACAATTCGTTTTTTATTAGGCTTTTTTATAGTTTCGTGACACAAAATGACACTTCATTAATATTACAATCTAGCCTAATATGATTAATAAGTAATTTGAATATGAATTTTACTTAAACATTTTTTTACATACGAATATTTTTAATTTTGTATGGGTATTTTACGCCTGAAATAAAAACATTTATTATTCATTATTATTAAACTGCTTAGTAGAGTAAAACTATGAATATGTCCACTATATCAACACTTTTCTTATAGTCTCTATTTATCTCTTTAAATTGTCTCTAAGGTTTAAAGGTGGTAAAGTTTCTTTAGTTGACTTTTTTTTACACTTAATTGATCTATGTTTGGCTACTATCTCGCCTGATGTGAAGCGATGATGTGGCCTAAGATGGAGTACATAGATCTAGAGAGAGACGGCAGTTGAGCGGCTGCTCAGACCTGTCTCCCCGATGGTTCACCGAACATCATCCCGAAACACGATTAGGTCGCTTGACGGCATGGCTTTGTTCGGTGGGTGATATTACAACCACGGCCAGAGCCTACCACTCCAAAGCGCGTAAGCGGGTTTCATCACGATGTTTTCCTTCACCGTTTTAGAGCGAGCGTGCAAAATCTGCACTTAACTATAAGTCATTGGTACAAGGCCGAGTCGGGATTCGAACCCAGGTGCGTCGGATCGAAAGGCGCACGAGTTCCCGCTGAGCCACACTCGCTCTGTAAAACTCATTATCTATATTTAATCTACATTCCGTTAATCACTTCTTTGAATTCCAAGACATATAGGTATAGGTTACATATTTGAGTCGTTTGGTGTGGAAATTTTGGGTCCGTTGGGAACGAAAGTTCATCGTATTTGGTCACGCCTCGAATCGACGCGTGATCTAAATGCTGGGATTTATTTGACTCAACGTATCAGTATTGCAGTCCAACGGGGCAATACTGCCAGCATCTTGGGTGCGCTGCCAGCTGGTAGTGGACTGGCGCATTTGGGTTATCTATAGGCCTTTAATGGTTAAATTACACTTTAAGGGTTAAACATTTGCTGAACGGGCAATTTGGAGTCTTTTCAACTCAAATTGTAGAAAAGGCTGCAGGTTTAGAAACATTAAAAAAATACCTCTCATGAGAGCAAAACGTGTTGATCAAAACGAGTTAAACTTAATTATATTACATTTTTTACTTTATTAATAAATAAATATTTTCCAGCGCCTATATTTTTTCTCTAACTGAAATTCTTTCGGTGACAAATGCGCTTCAATTGATTTTTACACCAAAAGGAAGGAAATTTAAAACTCATTAAACTCAGTAACTTTTTTAAGCCCCTAGTAAGTATAATAAGATAATTACTTAGAAAGGCACTAAGTAAAAACATTCGTTTTTGTATATATATATATATATATATATATATATATATATATATATATATATATATATATATATATCTGGTAGTAAGTTTTTTATATTCTGTCTTAATCTAAGCAGCTAAGCAGATAATCTAAAAATCTAAGCAGTGCGGTAGTTCATCGCTAGATGGCGTTGATATCAGTTATGTCTTGCTCAAGGTTATTAATATCTGTTAAGACCTGAAATAAATTACTGTGACATTCATTATTTACTAACAGTCGCGGTCCATCCAAATGTGATCTGGCAAAAATCGCTCTGAGTGTTAAAATCAAGAACCCCACCTATAAAAACCTACATATTTCATACCTACCTAATTGTTTTATTTTCCGCGATGAACTCACTAATTAGAGTTGCGTGATATGCAAAGGAAGTGTATTATTAATAAATGTATTGTATTTTTACCGGCTTTAAAAAACGAGAAGGTTCTCAATACGATTGTATTTTTTTAATGTTTGTTCCCTTAGAACTCCGTCATTTATAAACCGACTTAGAAAATTTTTGCGTTGGGTTCAGTATAGCCACAGAATACTAAGGGACAGAAGCATCACTCCACAAAGAAATTTAGGCAAATAGCGACTCTTGCTATGACGCAATAAAATTCGATTCAGCTCGCGTAGCGCTGCATACCTACCAGTCATTTTAACCTACAGAGCGCCTCTCTTTCGCATAGCTCTTATCTCTTCTGACGCGGCACGTGTAACGACGCGCGACCCGCCGTCGGTGTCCGGCTATGTACTTGTAGCTTCGTACCTACAGTGCGGAGTGCGTTAGGCCTGCTTGAACTTCGAAGATACATCAGAATTGAAATCGGTCCTTTTCTGTTATAAAATGAATTTTATTATACAGTGCACTCTTTATCTAATTTGTCTACTCCAAACTCCGTGCTCATCCGAAAATGTTTTTAATTACCTCCTCGTCAGATCGGACCTGAGACGTTGGGTTAAGCGGGGGCGTGGCCGCTTGATGGATGGCTGCGCGCGCGCAAGATCCAATGTCGTACTCGTGCTCACTTGACTCCCTATTACCGAGGTGGACGCACGTGTCAGTTGTTGAGCTTTTGTAGTAGTTTTTAAACTTTCGTGAATCATTTGTGTTTTTAGAACAGAGTCGCTATCCGCGTCCTTATTTCTGTCTCCGCTTACTTCTAAACCATGGATTTTGATACGGTTTTCACTGTCATGTATCTTGTTTTACTGAAGGTACAATCCTACTAATATTATAAACGCGAAAGTTTGTAAGAATGTATGGATGTATGAATGTATGTTTGTTACTCTTTCACGCAAAAACTACTGAATGGATTTTAATGAAATTTGGTATGTAGGTACTTTAGGACTTGGAATAGCACATAGACTACTCTTTATCCCGGGAAACCGCGGGTGGAACCGCGGGGCACAGCTAGTACAATCTAATTACATAAGTTTTCGTAAAGTAGAGAAACTTAAATGTTTCGTAATTAAGTCTTCAAAAAATTACTCCACATAAGTGAATTGCATTTGAGCGAAGCGGGGCGGGTCGCTAGTTTTGTTATAACCAGCTCATCATATTTTATGATATTATCGGGTCTCTTCGCATATATCATTTTTCATCATCATAACATTTTGACTAACCTCGACGTTTCGATCAAGTTGCACTGATCGTGGTCACGAGAAGACAAGAAATGTGAAAACGGACTCTACCAGGGTTTCGGAACTACGCCCGCTAGAGAAGATAGCACCAAGAAACAGCGCGGGGATGTCTCTTTTTAACCGACTTCAAAAATGGAGAAGGTTCTCTATTCAATTGCTTTTTTTATGTTTGTTACCGAAAATCTCCGTCATTTATGAACCGATTGGTTGATTCTTTTAGCGTTGGGTTCAGTATTTATAGCTACGAAGTGGCCCCATATAAATTTCATCGATGGACTTCGAAGGTACATTGAAGTCGGTTTTTATGTTTAATAAAATAAAACGTAAATTTGTTTCAACTCTTTTCTCAGTTACATTAAAGCCTCGGATATTGCAAGTGCATAAGCAGCGTGATATTTCAACATTTTTAAATTTCAGTGAAGCTGTATCACTGTCTTACATTGTGCAAGTTTCAAAAAGAAGCGGTTATTTCAAATCTGAATGTAGCTTGTACTAAATCGGTTGTAGTTAAGTTTCAAAATAATTGTTAGGAATACTTGTGTTAATTTTCATGATTATAAATAATATATAAAAAGAAATAAATAAAATAAATATTTTTATTTTTTAAAAGTACTCAACTTAGACGTTGTTATAAATTTACTATTGTGTAAATTTAGTCGTGTTTGATGTTTTTTGAATCATCGAGCTGCAGGTTGCTCAGACCCGTCGGTCTGAGCAACCGCTCAACTGCCGCCTCTCTCTAGATCTATGTGCTCCATTTTAGGCCACATCATCGCTTCACATCAGGCGAGATAGTGGCCAAACATAGATCTATTAAGCGTAAAAAAGGCATCTTCACTTTTTTTTAAATAAATTTGCATTGACCATAAAACAATTCTACAATGTTAAGCTTTAAGTAAAAGTTCTAACACAATAGGAAACTTCAAGGGAGCCCGTTGATGTCATTTGTTAGGAAAGTTTAATAAAATGTTTTTAAGCTTTTTTTGTATGTACAATACAATACAATACAAAAATGCTTTATTATAAACCAAATAAAAAATAAATAGGTACATGGAAACAACTTACAAACTAAAGTACAATGGGCGGACTTATCGTTAAGAGCGATCTCTTCCAGTCAAACTTTGGATGGAGTTAATTAACGGAGTGAGATAGGTCGGCGGTGTAAATAAAATAATAATAAATGATCTATTCTATTATGCACGTGCTTTAGTTTTAAAAATGTCTTGTTGCTTTTTATTTGGGCATTGCGTGACAGCAACTGTTAAATCGTATTCTTTATTATACCTACAGCTGTAGTACATAACTGTCGCGGATTTTTTTTAAATTCACCCGTTTTTGCAGGCTAAAGTCTCTAGGGCCATACCGCCTTGTCTCACGTAGTTTTTATTTGATAGTTTGTAAACATTAAAATGATTTCGTTCTTCGTATTGAAGTCAAAATCAATGTCACTTCTAGTGCTTCAATAAAGTGGTTGAACTTTATTCAAGCTTTTCATAGACTTTTTGAAAGAACATAAAAAGCAATGTTTTTCTCTATTTTGATTCATTTGCCTACACTCGTGCACGTTTACGAACACATAATGGCTAATATTCCACCGATATTACACATGATCACTCGAAATAACGCTTGTTTGGAAAATAAAACAACTGTATCACTTTTCACTTCCCGCCAAAAAGTTCCTGTTGAGGATAATTCAGTTTCAACTGACATAAACAAAACGCTACCTAACTTTTTGTTTTACGTACTACCACACACATTGTTAATAATATCATAAAAATAAATTATCTCCATGCGGCCAGCATTAGTTACATCCGAAATATTCGTTCTAAATTTAAATTAATCTAAATAATTCAATGGCTCGCCATCAAAACTACTGGCATGTTATATTAAAAAATAAAACAAATCACTGGCAATTTAAAAAGCACCTGAATTTAAAAAGAGAACACCGTTTTGGAATGTTGAAACGGACTGGCTACCACTTCAGAATACGCATAATGTCTTGCTTTCATTGAAAAATGAAATGTATTGTGTTAGAAATAGAGTCTACTTTCTATTAGTTTTAAATAGAGCCTTTTTAACAAGAATTTTAGTAATAATTCGACTTCCGTTTAAAAGTTCAAAATAATCATATGAAAGTAATTTACACGCAAATGAGGTAACAAATTATTATGTCAGTTAAATATGTGTTACATAAAATTAACATTTCAGTTTGATTTCTTTAAGTTTAATACCCATGACCTATATTAATTCACATAGTACGCATAGGTCCGAGTGTGAGTACCTATCAAAATAAAAGAAATAAAATGAAAAACTCTTTATTGAAACACATACAGATAATTAAAAACTAACTATAAAAGCTTATTTATAGTGTAACAATTGGCGGTCTTGTCACTAAAAGCGATCTCTTCGAGATAACCGTGAATATAAATGTTAAAGTTGAAACGTCATTATAACTTTCTATTTGATCTTCATAAAACAGCTCTCCTAAACCAAACACTCAAGCATTAGACGAAGATGAAATTTAGAAAATTAAAATAATCACCGCCCGGCACAAAAAACAAATTAGAGCTTACATGAGACATTTGGCTTTTTAAAATAATAGCCGCGAGTGTATATTGACAGGTAATACTGACTTGTACGCAATCATTACAAGATTTGAAGCGAGATTTCTAGGCGCAACATACGACCAACCCGTGGCTGAATGGCCGGCCCGTGCCACGCCTGAGGCACCTCGTGTCCAGATTTAAAAATAACAAAAAAGCAAACTTTCTTCAGCTCCAAATTGAACTTTAACTTTCGAACGCTTCGGTTCTTATTAGCGGGAATTATATTTTTTAATTCTATTTTTTTATGGCAACAGACAAGAAGAATGTGCTTCATTGTGGAGTACTGAGTTGTTATTATACGTTTTTTTGGAGTTTCAAAAAGATGATTAATTAAGTTGGTTCGCGAAATAGACGAAGAATGGCGCGAGGACTTGATGATGTCATGAAGCACAATTGTTAGGCGTTGGATAACAAAAACAATTAACTTTTTTGATAGTACCTATAGACTGAAATACAGGCTATCAACGGTGGACGATTCTACGTACCTTTCACTATTTATTTATTAAACTAATAATAATGTATTATCAAACGAAGTCACGGGCAAACGCTAGTAGTCAATAACCGGCCAAGTGCGAGTCGGACTCGCACACGAAGAGTTCCGTACTATTTATTATCTATAAAAACGGCAAAAAAATCATGTCTGTTCTATGGGAGCCTTAAATATTTATTTTATTCTGTTTTTATTAGTATTTGTTGTTATAGCGGCAACAGAAATACATCATCTGTGAAAATTGCAACTGTTTAACCGTCACGGTTCATGAGATACAGCCTGATGACAGACGGACAGACAGACAGACAGACAGACAGACAGACAGACAGACAGACGGACAGCGGAGTCTTAGTAATAGGGTCCCGTATTACCCTTTGGGTGCGAAACCTTAAAAACCACCGATAAATATACCGTCTCTACTTCAGAGAGTTATACCGTTTTAAAAGAACGGACCATAAAAAGGAGCAGCAAGCATACACCGTAAAATCATGGCAGACAAACAAAACGACCGTATCGAAATCAACAATAGCACACAAAACCTTTGGCGTTCCGACGAACTTGCATCATTTTTCGTAGTATTTCAACCACAAATTCTTTGATGGAATACTATTCTGCAGTCACCCTGAGAAAATATCTTCCTACGTCATAATGCTCTCTAATTTCACTGGCTACGATGCTCTTAAAATCGGAACAAAGTAAAGATTGCGCACTACTGCTTGGCAGTAGAATAACTAGTAATGAGGTGGTACCAATCTAAACATCTTCTAGCTACGAGAAACCTACCGCCTAGAAATAGTGAAGGAAAACATAATATTTTGATTAAAAACTAGAGACCTCAAACATAGTCTCAACAAGTCCCTGGCTCGCTTTGCTCGCCGTCTTCTTCACTCCACTCTGCCATTTGTTTATTTCAATTTATCAGACTCATTTCATTCAGACTTCTCCGTGAGCTTCTGGCTGCGCGCTTTTTATATACACTCTAGGGATACGTGCTTTGGTCCACAGAAGAGCTTACACATTCAAGCTGTGAAGGACCGTCAGACGGACAAATCAGCGATTGCCGAGCACTTACTTGATTCAGGACCAAACCACTGGATTGAGCTTCATGTCTCAAAAATCGTCTCCACCAATCACAGTTCTATCCAAGAATTGTTCGAGAAGCGATTGAGATAAAGAAGTACTGTAACTTCAATCGGGAGGATGGATTTACATGTGTAACTATATTATTAATTATTTCTGTGTAAATACCTACTAATAAGTTAATTTGCAAGTACTCGTCACGGAAAAACGGCACAACTGAAAATCAGCGCGCTGTCATGGCGCTTTAAGCAGAGTCGTGTCCTTTTATGACCATCTAATTTCATTTAACTTTAGTATAAGAAGTTTTTTAGTATAAGATGGTTTAATAGTAAATTTATTTTCTTTCTCTCTTACTATGTCGGTTATCTACTTCGTGGAATCTGGTGATTAGTAGGTGTTCGCGTCGCGATTTATATTCGAACGTATCTGCCAATACTGTAAGTATTGTATGTCGAGACCAACTTTTACAAAATCAAATGCGGGTAGTTGGTTACAACGCCCGCCGTTCCTGACGCTGATACCCGCTTCTCCAGTCTTCTCGTGACCACGATCAATGCAGCTTGATCGAAACGACGAGGGAAGTGAAAAAGCTCTTCTGATTTTTAAAATTGTATATTTATGATAAAATTATAAAATATAAGTACAATTCGTGAAAGTTTAAAAACTACTAAAGTAAGTGTATATTGAAATTTAATATCACTTATGTAACTGCCGTAACCAGCAACAACATTAAATGATTTATTTTAAACGTAAATTATGTAAGTAAATTTGCAGTAATGTGGTCTTAAACATAGAATACACATTTAATACCTTACACTCCTCCCACCTACTTTCCTACCTTCCTTCCTTCCTTTTCTTCCTTCTTTACCTTCTTATAATACCTTCCCCGTGCCTCGTTTAGTGAGATCGTGACTGACCGCGTACTGGAACAAGCGAGCTGACTCCCGAGTTACCCCCGGGCGGGGTAATGCGGGAACTTAATAATTATATTGAAGGCGTTACTAAAATGAGGATAAACGATTAAGAAATCTAGTTTAATAACAATACAATGTGTTTTTTTAACCGACTATAAAAAAGGAGAAGGTTCTATGTTCGATTTTTTTATGTTTGTTACCTCAGAACTCCATCATTTATGAACCGATTTGGAAAATTATTTTTGCGTTGGGTTCAGTATAGCTACGAAGTGGTCCCATATAGATTTCATCGATATTTGACCTTGACATCGAAGATACATTGAAGGTGTTTTTTGTTTTTTTTTCTAAAAACTAATTATTTAGAATACCATTTTTCTTAATTCACAAAGTAGTTTCGATTCGGACAACTCTCATTCAACGTCATTCAAATTTAGCGGAATTGGCCTTCATTGATTCCGAATTAAGAGGTTAATTCACTCCAACATGTTTGTGGTGCCATATTGCCCCGTGAAAGTTTAACTCAATTTAGTATAGTATTACCACATATTTTGGTGTAAATGCATGAGATTATTTAAACTTTTTTGCCGAAATGGGCAATGAATTAGACCGTATCTCACGCAGTGAAGCTATCATCATTATCATCAGCCCATCACGTTCCCACTGCTGGGAGACGATAGAGAGAGTATGGGCCATAATCCACCATGCTGGCCCAGTGCGAGTAGATGTCACATGACCTTGAATTTTTGTGATAAACTCTTGGACATGCCGGTTTCCTTACGATGTTTTCCTTCACCGTTTTTAGAGCGAGTGTTAAATCCGCACATAACTTAAGAAAGTCTGTGGTGCAGAGCCAGCGGGATAGAACTCGGGTGCGTCGGATCGAAAGTAGCAAATTATCCCACTGAGCTACACTCGCTCCCACCGATTTGTACTTCATTTATTTAGTATGTTTTAGATTTTAATTAATATTAAAATTATTTACAATTGTCACAAAAAACGACTATTAATAATATACATACTAAACTATATATAACTAGAAATTTATATACAAGTGTTTTTTTTATTGTTAGTTTAGACATGTGTCAAGAATTGGTTTGTGCTAAAACTGTGTCTATCCGTGATGCCATAACAAAATATAACTTGGACTTAATTAAAATTTGACCTCAACTGACCTATGTCCAACAAGTATTCATTCATACATACAAAAAACAAAACTAAAATTAAAAGAGAGAGATGTAAAACAAAGAGAGACAGAAAAAGTCTATTAACATAATTGATGGTTGTAAATCTAGAGGTGTCATGTCTTCCGGAAAAAAATTAAGAGTCAAGACTATGGCTAAGAAAAAAAAGTTGTCGATGGTTGAAGTATGATGCATAACCAATAAAAGAACTGTGACTTTATGGTTTTTACCTTTTAATTTTTTTCCCGCTACAAAGCTTGGCCGCTCTAATTATTTTTTTAATTACTAGTGTATACGATGACAGCTGAGTTTTTGGCTAATGTATTGTCTTACATTATTCATTTTGTGTCGGTTCAAGCTAGAAACCAGTTTTGGAAATAATTGTTAGAAAGTTTAAGGGATTTAGATTTTGTCTTAAGACGAATTAAATTTCTTGATTAGAATTTTCACAGAATACTAAGGGACAGATGCATCACTCCGCAAATAAATTTAAACAAATAGCGACAATTGCTATAACGCAATAAAATTCAATTCAGCTCGCGTAGCGCTGCATATCTACCAGTCATATTAGCCTATAGAGCGCCTCTCTTTCTATCGCATAGCTCTTATCTCTTCTGACGCGGCACGTGTATCGTCGCGCGACCCGCCGTCGGTGTCCGGCTATGTACTTGTAGCTTCGTACCTACAGTGCAGAGTGCGCTAGGCCTGGTATGTTTCAATGATTCCTTACCCCTTTTTTAATCAGATTGCTTCAAGTTGATTTCAATATCTTGGCTTCTCTTAAATTTGATTTAATTTTGAAAACGTACTACATCCATTTTTTCCTATTCTTACAAACTTGTTTCTACCTATCGACATTCTTTATTCTCAATGACTAATTATAGAGAAAACTTTCAAAAATCTTTGAACTCTAATAAATCTACGAATCAATAAAAGAATTACGAAGGCACGTTAACAACAGGCTAATAATCCACCTCACCCACCAATAAGGTCGGAACCACCGGACTTAGAACAAAAGTGGCTAATTTTCCCTTTATTACTGAGACGTGATGGCCAGCACAGTGGACTGTGGTATTATAAAAACCACCGTCCTTCCAAATTATCCTTCCTATATTCCATTCTGTTCAAAGGTTTTCTAGAAGAGATCGTTTTGAGCGATAAGACCGCCTATTGTTATGCTGATTACTGTGAAATGTACTTGTTTTATATGTACCTATTTTTAAGGTTTTAACAATAAAGTTTATCTATCTACATATAAATACCTACCACAGTCCACGTAGAGTACTGTATAATTATGCTTATGTATATGTGAATAGGCCCAGATAAGTGATGTAAAATGGTCACTATATGGCATCCTAGAGGCACAAAAAGAAAGAGGGGCAGACAGCACAAACGATGGGATGGCGAAATTGTTGAGATGGCGGGTAAACACTGGACGAGACAGGCACTGGACAGGCAGGAATGGAAGAGGATGGGGGAGGCCTTTGCCAAATGGCAAACAGACAATGATGTTGTCAAAAATAAAAACACATAGTTAGTTAAATAATTAGTATAAGCTTTTAAGATAAATATAAAATTGTAAATGTACCTATAATGTCTGAATAAAGGGTTATATCATTATTATTGTTATTATTATTATATGTAAATAAAAGTTGTTGGAAAGATCGGATCGAAAGGCACAAGACCGGAAGGGGTGGCGTGATGGAGAGTAGGCCTATACTCAACAGTAGGTTAAGAAGGGCTGAAAAAGAAAGAAGAAAGATATGTAAATATGGCAAATACGTGCTGATGTCAGACCATCACCGCACAAAGCGGTGCGATTAGGCACACCAACTCACTTTTTCTCTCGCCTTCTCTAAGGATTTCCATATTTCTCTGTCTCTTGCCTTCCGAATCCACTCTGGACCGGCCACTCTTTTGATATCATCTTCCCAACGTTTCTTTTGTCATCCTTTGCTCCTTTTTCCATCCCTTGGGTATTTTATTTGGTAATTTTGACATAAGTGGCTCTAAATAGTTAAACTTAGGTTCACACATTTTTAGATATATTTTACTACTATAAGACATGAGCTTTTAAGTAAATAACCACTTAATCTGTGACTTCAAGGACTTCCAGGCGGGAAGAGTCGTTTCACCCGTACGTCGTTAATATTCCACCTATCCGAACTAAGCGTTTCGCAGATTCCTATACCATGCGAACTGCTTAGGAGTGGAACGCTTTGCCAGCGTCTTTGTTCCCAAACAGCTACAGCTTGTGTCTCTTTAAGTCTAGAGTGAATAGGCATCTCATGGGCAAGCGTGCTCCATCTCAGGCCGCATCTTCGCTTTCCATTAGCCGAGATGACGTCAAACGTATGCCCGTTTACCAATAAATCAAATCATCATCAGTAACCTGGAATCCGGCAGACCAATGACGTTCAAGTCATATAAGCTCCGGATTCCAGCAGCACTTCAGAAGATGTTCCTTAGTGCAGACTTTTGGCCTGAGGGCGTGGTCTATCGACGCTTCCGAGAAGCGAAGCCGCTGAAAATTCCCTAGAGTTTAATATTATGATTTGAATTGTATATATATATATATATGTTAGTCTCTAAGGTATTTATAATATAGGCCTCTGATAATTTTACTTCAATGTACTTTTATTATTGCCTGAAATAAAATTATATTATTATTATTAGTAAAAAAACATAACGAACGACGTTATTTTAACAGTTATCTTTAACCCAAATACGCTCAAAGTGCAGTTCTTAATCCGAATATCCCATGCTGTCTGCATGCGTGCAGCTACTAATAAAAAACACAACGTTCGAAATTTGAAACATTTAAATTGCACGTTATTGCTACTGTGCACGCGGCGTGAGCCATTCTGCCAATTTCTTTATGATTTTTCCTTTTTTCTTTTCTTAAATTCCAGCGTGAAGGTTGTAATTACGCACACCGATTTGCTCATCACAATCCGATGTTGCCAGAAATAAGAAATCAACTAATTCGTGGGAGATGTGGATTCGGTTGTTTAGCGTGAGAGAGTTTGGAACGAATGTAGGGAAATATTATTCTCGGAAATGTTTAAAGGGAATTTTAGAGAGAAGATAACTCATGGTCTGCTTAAATATGTGCAGTGCTAATTTTTCATTTTCTCAGAATAGGTAACTCTAATAGTTTGAAATTTAATTTTATATGGTGACAAAGATTTATTATCCTAAAGGTCAGACTATGCATATAAAATCAATAAAAATATTATAATGATAAACATACTAGTAGACATAAAAAGACACAAGAAAGTGGATAATATTAAGTACAACTTCAACTTCTTGAGAAAATTGAATGAATTTATTCAAACTCCTCTTAAATTACTGACCCAATCACGGCATTAAAGAGTAAAGTGTGGTGCCGATTCCTAAATTAAAACGATATACCTAATTCGAGAGCCAACGGATGCGCTTGCACCCCGCTGCGAGAGGTCGCACTTTAAAAAAAGAACGCCGCCCCAGCCGCCGCCGTCAACCGAACTGTCTGTACGTAGAATGAGAAATGTTGCCAGCAACAAAAATGAAAACAAAAAGTAAGTCCATAGAGTATTCATTCATAAAACTGGCCTCTAAGAAAATTAGTTTATTTTAATTACTCGGTGAACGTATTGTTGTATTAATTATTGAGTTTCGCCGTATCCTCCCGACATGGACAATATATTTTATTGTCTTTATGTACGGCCGTGATTTATACATCTAGTTAGTAAGTTATTCCAATTTTAATTTAAACGAGTTTTAATGGGGCACGCTTGAATGGATTCTAATTAGAGGAAAACAACTGGACGGGATGGTATGAATAATGGGGAGTATAAATTCCGGTTATGGCTTAGAAAAGCCTTACAAGTCCGCAGCGGCCTCATCTCCTCTGACCTCCGTAACAATAGCTCTGTATTTGCTATAACAAATGTTCTGTTAGAAAAAATGGACTATGAAATATTACCACAGCCTTTACGCAATGTTTTGTTGATTTAGACTCAGCACCTTTTATGTTCCAAAAGAAATAACGAGCAAGCACATGAGTTTTGAAAGTCCAGATACAACTGGCCGGTAATATAAAATAATATAGAGCCCTATTAAAATAAATAAGTTAAAACTCGATATTGGCACAATACACTGGCTGTGAAGACTTGTATTGCCTTTAAAAATAAACCGATTTCCGTTTTAATGATTCGAATTATAAAACAACAGATCTCAAACTAAAATATATGGCTGTGACTGGCCGTAAAAATAAAAACAATCGTAGTTCAAGCGACACTGATCAATACTTCATTAACTGCTGTTCACAATTCATTGGTACTAAATCAAAATATTAAAAAAGAACGATGGACTCATTTGGTTGTTGGTTGCCCCGTGCCGTACACACTATTAAAAAAACAAAAACGAAGCTTGTGTTGCCCGTACCCTTATTCTTATTGCCTATTAAAAATATAATATCGGCAATGCTTATTGAAAACGGATTTTGAAATAGCCAATTAGGTTTGTTATTTCAAATATGGATCATTATAAATTGCTTGTGGGCGGTGCAGAAGTGACATGTCATTAAATCGTTATGACAAAATGTAATAACAAATGTTTTGTTAATTTCTGAATTGTTTTAATTATGGCCGCTTAAAGTGCTATTAATGAATCATTTGCGTCATTAATGGCTTAATTCACGTTTTGCGTAGCCGTTTTCATAGAGCACAATACAATACAATACAATACAATAAAATAACACTTTATTGCACACCAATTAAACACACAACACAAAAAAAAAAACAAGAAAATGAATAATAATGACAGTATACATACATTTGAGGTACAATGGGCGGCCTTATCGCTAGCACCCACACGGCTGAGACATTTTCCTAATTTCCAATAGGTACTTCATCATCATCATCATCAACCCATCACGTACCCACTGCTGGGACACAAGCCTTCTCTCATAGAAAGTATGGGCCATAATCCACCACGCTCGCCCAGTGCGGGTTGGTCGATATCACATGTTCTTGAATTTTTGTGATTAATTTTTGGACTCGCCGGTTTCCTCGCGATGTTTTTCTTCACTGTTTTTAGAGCGAGTGTTAGATCCGCTCATAACTTAAGAAAGTCAGTGGTGCGTGGCCAACGGGATCCGAACTCGGGTGCGACGGATCGAAAGTCGTTCGTTCTCCCACTGAGCCACACTCCGCTCTATAACACGCCTACAGAAACATGAATTGGCCGCGATTAAACTATGTTACAATCGTTAGGCTACTTAAAAAAATTGTAATCTAAAGGCATCTATAGGAAAATAAACAAGTCTTCAAAAGTATTATAATTAGACAACTTCTCGAGAGAAACAAAATAATGAACGAAACTTCTACAAAAGGCTGAAAAGGCAAAACTCGAATTAATTTGTAAAATTACATTCAATAACACGTCACAACACAAGAGCGTAACACTGTCCAAAAAGGACCTCGCTTTGCAACACCGCTCCCGTTCCGAATTCAAAATTCGAAATTAATGGCGGATTTGACAGGAGCTTTATTGTGTTCCTAATTTAAATCTTATCAACGGACGATGACAGCGCTTTAATGGGATCGCGGTTTTAAGAAATTATTCTTTTCATTTCGACGGGATTATTATTTTCATTTGTAATGTTCTTTTGTTGAGGGAAATTAATTTTGATAATTGTCTTTGTTTTGAATTATTAAATATTTTTGTTTCTGTGATAATAACGTCATACAAATTAAGAAGTTCAGTTTTGTGTGAAATTATCGACAAATGCTCGGTGAATCATCGGGGAGGACGGGTCGACGAGTAATTTAAACACATTACTGCCCTCTATGAAAGTCTCTTGAAGAAAATATCTATCTACTTTGCTCGCACTTACTGAAGTGTCTTGGAGAAAATACATACTTTACTCACTATCATTGAAGAACTAATCATCGGTTTTGGAATAAATGAAAAATATGCCAAAATTATTTATCACTTCACTACATAGTATAAAACAAAGTTGCTTTCTCTGTCCCTATATACCTATGTATGCTTAAATCTTTAAAACTACGCAACGGATTTTGATGCGGTTTTTTTAATAGATAGAGTGATTGAAGAGGAAGGTTTATTATGTATAATAACATCCGTTAAAAACCCATGCGCAACCGGGGCGGGTCGCTAGTCAGCAATATAATATTGATGGAGACATTTTGCTAAGGCATTGTTCGTAGAACACAATATCATATCAGGCCCATGATGATTTAACATCAGGCTTTCTCTCGGACTCGGACATCTTGGGTCATAATCCACCACGCTGGCCCGCCGCACAGGTGTAGCCGGCGCGGCGCGGCGGTGGCGGCGCGGCTAGATTGACTATATTCTAAATATTTCAATTGACTCTTTAGATAATGTACCCATTCTATGATAATTTTTTTTTTATGTAACTGAATGACGAGACGAGCTGGTCGTTTGCCTGATGGTAAGCAATACACTAGCCCATAACAATAACAGCATCATCCAGAACTTTGTTTTGCAAAATCCTGCGCGGCGCTGCACTGCGCTTGTCACCCTGACACAATTAGCTGTTGAGTCTCATAATGCCCAGTAATTACACAGTAATTCTAATAGTAATACCTATATACACATACATATATAAAATTATTTCATTTCAAAATTATTTCATTATTTCATTTCATTTCATTTCATTTCATACATAAAATAATTTATTCTCCTATGATAATAATTAATTAATAATGTAATGAATTGTAATGCAATCATTATAAATGTTTTTAATTAGCTCGCAAAAAGCTGCAACGCCCTTACAGGGCTTATGTACCTACCTACCCACTACAGTCTTACCATCTATGACTAAAAATACCATATTATGAAGGAATGTACCTACATTATTGCAATAAATAAACAAATAGATGGTCGATGGTCTTTGGATTTAGTTGTTCTTGGACATGTAAGTTCTCTGGTTTTCTTAGGATGTTTTTCTTCACCATTTTCGTAGAAATCCGTTTTACGACCAACAATTTTTAACCGACTTCAAAAAGGAGGAGGTTCTTTGTTCGATTGTATTTTTTTTTATTTTTATGTTTGTTACCTCAGAACTCCGTCATTTATGAACCGATTTGGAAAATTATTTTTGCGTTGGGTTCAGTATAGCTACGAAGTGGTTCCATATAAATTTCATCGATATGTGACCTTGGACTTCGAAGATACATTGAAGTCGATATTTGTTTTTTTTCTAAAAATTAAATATGTAATTAATTTTTAGACTAACTTTTACTTACGTAGCTATACTGAACCCAACGCAAAAAGAATTTTCCAAATCGGTTCATAAATATATTTTTTTTATGTAACTAAATGACGAGAATAAATAATAAATGATAATAATAATAATAAATGACGGAGTTCTGAGGTAACAAACATAAAAAAAACAATCGAAAAGAGAACCTTTTCCTTTTTGAAGTCGGTTAAAAATACATTATCCAAACAAAAGAAAAACTACGTAACATCAAAATTAATAGTTTTAAGTATAAAGTTTCCGTTAATTTCCCTAACAATTTTAAATATGTTATTTTGTCAATGCATTTCATTGTAAACGACTATAGATAAAACGTGAATAACACATGTTTTAACTTATTTAAACCGAATAAAGAATACTTGTTCATAGAATTCGAATACACGACGGCTGTCTCACCTATAATTACTACCAAGGACCGCCAATTATAAGTTTAAAAGTATAACTAAGAATAAAACTTAAGTGTAACTTAGAGAAGGTCTCGGACTATGTTATTATCGTTTGAGGAATGCCTTCGCTGCATATTAGGTATGCTTTGTCTTATGGTTTTAAATAATTGTGGTTTTATAACTTTAAATGATGGGTTAAATATTTATTAAAAGTTTTGCTAATGTAATAATTTACTTTTTTTATATACCTGACGAGACGAGCTGGTCGTTTGGCTGATGGTAAGCAATACGCCAGCCCATAACAATAATAGCACCACCCAGAACTTTGTTTTGTTAAACCCTGCGCGGCGCTGCACTCGTCACCCTGACAATTAGCTGTTGAGTTTCATAATGCCCAGTAATTTCGCTGGCTACAATGCCCTTCAAACCGGAATACAGTAATGCTTGCGCACTACTGCTTAGCGGCTGAAGTACTGGCAAAGCGGTGGTACCCACACAGACGGCCTTCCGCATACGATTACTTATAAATAATAAATAAAATGCATTTATTTCGGGTTTCTGAAGACCCATACATGTATCAATTTACATAGCAAAACAGAGAACAATTAATTATCAATTGAATTTAATATTAAAACTAAATGCTAGGTATTTATTTATTTTCAGAACCAATTAACAATTATGTACAAATATATAGAATGATAGAAACTAAACTAAATTATAATCAATAATACAACAATGATTGGCACTTAACAGTTTTTACAAGCTTTTATTAAACTTGCAAAGTTTGTTTGTTTGGGTCAAATCTTGCAAGTTGAATCAGAACCACTTCTTCTTATCCTACGGAGTTGGGATTTTGCATGCTTGTCAAAGTTCAATGACAATGCAATATTATGGTGACAGCCAGCTGATCTGATGATGGACACGGATGGTCGGCAATGGAATTCCTTGACGGATAATCGTAAACTACTAGTGTTTGGGCTCATTTTAATCTGCTCGCGGTTCCGATTACGAATTTGTTAAAAGCTTGTCTTGAAAAATGTATATTTTAACAAAAAATCTTGTTCAAATTTAGGTTTAAGTACCTACAGTTTTTTTAATTGTTTATGGTAATAAGGAATAAGGTTTTATAGTTTGGCAATTTTTGTTTAGATTAGATTAGATTAGATTAGATAACTCTTTATTGATACATCATTAGAAATTATTACAACAAAAGAAAAATTACAAACTTAAAAACTGAAGTGTTACAATGGGCGGTCTCATCTCTCAAAGCGATCTCTTCCAGACAACCTTTATTAAGTATTCTTACTACTTCTTCTCTAATTTATTTTCGTTGGTCGTATTTTTTGGAGCTTGCTTAACTAATTATAGTTAAGAAACGTAATACTTAAGTTTTACTTAAGCATAAGAGAAGAGTTGAGTTATATTATTATGCGTTTTAGCAATCACTCAAGAATGTGGTTCTTTCCTGTTTTTTTTATATTTTTTAGGATTTTCGTGTGAGTGGTGTACATTTTGTTTTTTAATGTAACTGAATGACGAGACGAGCTGGTCGTTTGCCTGATGGTAAGCAATACGCCAGCCCATAACAATAACAGCACCACGCACAACTTTGTTTTGCGAAATCCTGCGCGGCGCTGTACTGCGCTCGTCACTCTGAGACAATTAGCTGTTGAGTCTCATAATGCCCAGTAATTTCGCTGGCTACAATGCCCTTCAAGCCGGAACACAGTAATGCTTGCGCACTACCGCTTGGCGGCTGAATAACTGGCAAAGTTTCCATCGCTTTGCCAGTTATTCAGCCGCCAAGCAGTAGTGTGCTAGCATTGCTGTGTTCCGGTTTAAAGGCATTGTAACCAGCGAAATTACTGGGCATTATGAGACTCAACAGCTAATTGTTTCAGGGTGACGAGCGCAGTGCAGCGTCGCGCAGGATCTTGCAAAACTAAGTCCTAGGTGTTGCTTTTGGTTTTGTTTTTGTTATTTGTTGTATTGCTTACCATCAGGCAAACGACCAACTCGTCTAGTCACTATACATAAAAAAACGTTTTTCACTACTTTTTTTAATATTGTTCGTAAGTATTTTGTATGGTGTGGTTTTCAACTATCATTAAAATATTATGGTTGCAAACAGCTGGGAGCTTTTAACGTTAAGTTATCAATTTTGTTTGTTTATGCCAAAGCTATGAACTGATTTTATTCAACAATAATAAAAACCTTAATTGCTTGATTTTTTAATATTAATTTTAGGGAGTAAATTTAATCATCATCATCATCATCAACCCATCACGTTACCACTGCCTTCTCTGGATACTCTTATGGGACACGGGCCTTCTCTCATAGAGAGTATGGGCCATAATCCATCACGCTGGCCCAGTGCGGGTTGGTGGATCTCACATGTCCTTGAATTTTTGTGATTATTTATTAGACATGCCGGTTTCCTCACGATGTTTTCCTTCACCGTTCTTAGAGCTAGTGTTAAATCCGCACATAGCTTAAGAAATTTAGTGGTGCGGGGTCAGCGGGATTCGAACTCGGGTGCATTGGATCGAAAGTCGCACGTTCTCCCACTGATCCACACTCGCTCTTCACGGTAAATTTAATGGAATAAGATAATATAAAATGTTTTTCAAGCTTAAGTTGTAACAAATAGAATAAGAAAACTGTTAGTTTAACCCTAAAGTGACCGTCCCATTTTAATGGATCTAAAACTGCCTATCGCACTGCTCCGACTTCATTTTCTTTTTAAATTTGTTGCTGTATATATTTAAGTTGTTTTGTTTTTGTTTTTTATTTAATTTTCTATGCACCCTAAATAAACGATTTGCCATAATCCTTACTAATATTATAAACGCGAAAGTTTGTATGTATGGATGTTTGTTACTCTTTCACACAAAAACTACTGGATGGATTTTAATGAAACTTTACAATAATATAGCTTATATTATATACCTACATCAGAATAACACATAGGCTACTTTTTATCCCGGGTAACCGCGGGTGAAACCGCGAGGCGCAGCTATTGATAAATATTTACTGTTGTTTTGATAAGATTACTTTTGAAATCATAATTCCTTCACTTGTGGGTTGTCTGGAAGAGATCGCTTTGAGCGATAAGACCGCTCATTGTGACACTATAATCTCTATTTTGGTATATTATCTGTATTTTGGTGTTAAAATAAAGAGTTATTCATAACTTGTATCAGGTACTTTATCTTTGGTAGACTGGATCATATACAACTGACACACATTGTTTGATCAGTGTGTGGATAGTAGATAGTAGCATACCTACCATCACAAAAACTTGACTATACCTAGACATGTATACGTACCTATTTGTTGGGAGAGACACCTTACATTAAATAAATAAACGAAACATCCATACCTCACGATGGCACTGCATATACAGGTTCATGCCTTCACAATTAAATCTATCTATAGTAAGGCAAGCATATCACAGAACGCACTAAAGTTCCATATCACAACGAGGTAAGTCCCAGGGAAGTATCACACTCGAGGAGCTCGTGGTACATCGCTATCGATCGGTGAACGCCTCGGGGCGACGCGCGTAGATCACAAAATCACGCGTATGAAATGTAATAATAATCGACCATCCCGCGGGCTTATCTGTAAACGACTGCAGGCGAAAAGGTTTTAGCTGGGGGCGAAACGGCGTGCGTAGCTCGAGGCTCCGCCCCGGGGAATGCCATTGGCCAAAAAGCGGTAGCCGAGCTCTAACGCGCCTCCCTATTGGCTCCCCGACCGCCCGGTCGCCCCCACTGGGGGCATCGTGTCGCATCCGCGGACTATATTTTGACGTTTTTTTACCGGCGGTGGCATTTCTCGTCGAAGCGATTAATTGTAATTCTTTATGGCTATTGTAGGGTTAAGTGAGCAGTTTAACGTGACGTTCGTGTTCCATGTTTGAATAGCTTGTTTGTAGTGGATTTACCGTTGTGTCAGATTTGCGCAGGCGCATACTTCACGGTACGGAACCTTCGTTTTGTTCAGTTGTTAGTTTTTGTCGATATTTGGACAGGCTCGCGGTGTCATGTTTGAATTAGTTACGCTGTATTTTTCCATTTTGTTGGTGTTGTACCTGTTTGCTCATCGATACAACGAAATTGTACCTTTTTATCGAAATAATAGAAAAAAGGAGAACAAGATTTTTTATCTTAGCTTAACAATTCCGGTATCAATAGTCGATTGATTCTCAAAAGAATTTTGAGATTCAATCGATCGTTTCTATCAATTTTGTTTTATTTTTGTACCAAATTGAATGAGTTCCAACTTTTTTGTTATATCGATGAATTTAATTTAGTGTCAAGTTTTTAGGACATCTCTATTTTACTATTTTTTTTTACTGGAGGTAAATTCTCGATTAATAAAGTTGATCTTCATGTCTTAGACTAATCGCGCTATCCTTTAATCAATTCGAATATAGAGCTATTAGAGATATCCCATGATAGAGATGGTCTCTACTGAACGGGAATCAGCTGATGATAATTATTTTAGTTTCTATATTTCACAAAGTTCTGGCTGTATAGGTATGAAGACCAAAGGTTGACTGGAAGAGATCGCTTTTAGCGATAAGTCCGCCCATTGTACTTTAGATTTTAAGTTATTTTCATGTACTTACTGATTTTATTTTTGTTTGGTGTACAATAAAGTATTGTGTATTGTATTGTATTGAAGACTGATTTTATTGATCATATATAGAGATCGATTATGTTATGAATAAAATGGGGAGATAATTAAAATAATTATATTAAAAATATGGTTTCAGTGGTTAGAATATATGCATATTTCATACAATACAATACAAATACTCTTTATTGTATACCAGTAACATAAAAAAAATGATTACCTTATAACTAGGGTAGTAGAATAGGCGGTCTTATCGCTTAGAGCGATCTCTTCCAGACAACCTATAATCTATATATATATATTTCATAAGATCTTTTTAAGTAAAATTAACCCTTCTATTCAACAAAAAATTGCTGAAAACCACTAACAACAATACAATACAATACAATACAATACAATACAATAACACTTTATTGCATACCACAAACATAATTATATGAACAAAATAGAAATCTTAACTAGGGTAATACTATTGGCGGTCTTATCGCGTAATGCAATCTCTTACAGACAACCTACTATAACACCTACTACTATAACAACTTATTATAATAATACTTAATATAATTTTTTCACAATAAATCTTTAATAAATTAATAAATCCGTGACAGAGAGCTTCGCAGGAAATCCCCTGAAGCTAAAAGCGTCAACGCATTGGCAGTTATTCCACAATAAAGATACTGTATTTTATCCTATCTTTCTAATCTCCTCCACAGCCTCTGTGGTGTAGTGGTTGGGCAGGTTGGCTCAAATATCATACACCACTGAAGTTGCGGGTTCGATTCCTGGGACGGCACAAATGTTTGTGCTCAAAACAAAGCGCATGCATTTCTTTCGTGTTTGGGTGTTGTGGGACCATGGTCCTCTTGGTTCCTAACCAGGAACCAAGAGGACCATGGTCCCTAGATTCAGGGAATCCTAGTTAGGGGCCGGGATCTTTGGATGTATTTATATTTATTTTATTTTATTCTACCGATATCCTACAAATATTATAAATACGGATGTTTGTCAGGATGGATGGATGTTTGTTACTCAGTCACGCCAAAACTACTAAACGGATTTTAATGTTTAGTACCTAATGTTGGTCTTTTAGGTCCTGGAAAAGGACAATGGCCACTTTTTATTCCGCAGAGCTGTTATTCACTATTACTATTATGGTCAGTATTAGAGACACTCTCTACTGCACACATCACCGTCATTTGGATTTCAGGTATCCAGCATAAATAACGTATAAACGTATACCAGTGGTAGGTTTCTCGTATGCGAGAGGCTGTCTGGGTGGGTACCACCGCTTTGCCAGTTATTCAGCCGCCAAGCATTAGTGCGCCAGCATAACTGTGTTCCAGTTTGAAGGGCAATGAAGCCAGCAAAATTACTGGGCATTATGAGACTCAACAGCTAATTGTCTCAGGGTGACGAGCGCAGTGCAGCACCGCGCAGGATTTTGCAAAACAAAGTTCTGGGTGTTGCTGTTGTTGTTATGGGCTGGCGTATTGCTTACCATCAGGCAAACGACCAGCTCGTCTCGTCATTCAGTGACATAAAAAAAACGAATAAAATTGTATTTTAACACCACAAAGTAAGTGTAATGATTAGATTACAAATTGCAATCAAACAAAAACAAAAAGGCTCTTTCCGTAATGACAACTTTTTTGGGTGTTCAAAACAAAAGGGTAAAGGTAACTTTCGGTATAATAAGCGTCTATCGAAAAACTTTAGACCGCCGACCAAATGTCTGCCACCCGAGGCAGTTATTAAAAATAAAATCGAGCGTTTCCACAAAACAATAATTAATTCACACGAATTATTTGCCAAATTATTAAGTATTATTTGGCAAATTCAGTGACGAGTAAGTTGAAAATTGACAATGTTGCCACCGCAACGCCTCAAAGTGGACCACACAATGGTTTGACAGCTGTCATTTGGTTATCGCACGTTTTGCTGTAGGCGATGTGGGAGGGTCTTTCTTTGCTGGTATTTTGGAGAATTAGGTCATATACACTGGTGTACAAAGAAATTTATTATTATTACTTCTTTTTTCCTTTTTTTAACCAACTTCAAAAAAGGAGGAGGATCTCTGTTCGATTGTATTTTTTTTTTAATGTTTGTTACCTCAGAACTCCGTCCTTTTTCAACCGATTTGGAAAATTCATTTTGCGTTGGGTTCAGTATAGCTACGAAGTCCCATATACATTTTATCGATATGTAACCTTGGACTTCAAAGATACACTGAAGTCGGTTTTTGTTTTTTTCTAAAAATTAATTATTGATGAGATTATTGATGAGACGAGCTGGTCATTAGCCTGATGGTAAGCAATACGCCAGCCCATAACAATAACAGTATCACCCAGAACTTTGTTTTGCAAAATCTTTCGTGGCGCTGCACTGCGCTCGTCACCTTGAGACAATTAGCTGTTGAGTCTCATAATGCCCAGTAATTTCGCTGGCTACAATGCCCTTCAAACCGGAACACAGTAAAGCATGTGCACTACTGCTTGGTGGCTGAATAACTGGCAAAGCGGTGGTACCCACCCAGACGGCCTCTCGCATACGAGAAACCTACCACCAGTCAGCCATTTCAGATAACTTAAGAAAACGATAGTTTCATTAGTGGCTAAAGTAATTCTAAGACCCATATTATATATACATTACAGACTAACATACATATTATAATATTAAAAACTATTTTTTTAAGCTGCTACACAACAGGGAATCGTTTTCGCCTGCATCCCCTGTACCGGCGGTAGACTACCCCTGCAGGCCAGAAGTCCGGGACGAGGAACATCTTCGCGTTTTCCGCTGGAACCTGGAGCGCGTAGGACTTGAAGTCAGTGGTCCTAGTCTGCTCCAGCCGCGACAAACTCACGTTGATGGGCTCCTCACGCGTTTTCCGGTACATGCTATTCTCTCCCGGACTTATTGAAGGACTTCTTTGTCCAGGCGAGAGAGGTATATTTTGATCGGGGATACAACTCGTAACTTTGAAGTTGTTATCTCCTAGCCTAGTGTCGTGTATAATCAGTAGGTACCATACGAGGTTATTAATAAAAATCATTATTTTTAACCGATTTCAAAAAAGGAGGAGGTTCTCTGTTCGATTGTATTTTTTTTATCATTTTTTTATGTTTGTTACCTCAGAACTCCGTCATTTATGAACCGATTTGGAAAATTATTTTGTGTTGGGTTCAGTATAGCTACGAAGTGGTACCATATAAATTTCATACATGTTTGACCTTGGACTTCGAGGATACATTGACGTCGGATTTTGTGTTTTCTAAAAATTAATTCTGTATCATAAATGATGTATCTTCACATAATTCGTAGTCGAAAAACGTGTATACCTATATAATAATATGTATCATTGAAAGTATTAATTCTAAAAATGATATAGAAGTTCGGTAATATTTGCTCGGCCTAATGAAATATCTTTTATAAGTTTAGTTCCAAGAAAAATATGTATTTATATTTACGAATGTAAGAAACAACAAATAATAAAATATTAGCACATATTTTTATCTCTTATTTCCACTACACTACTACAAAAGCTGGCGATTCAAAACAGAACTACTGACAAAAAAGGCAAAACGGCGAAACGCATTAGCAGCTCATTTGTACCTAATTCACCACGGTGACCCGACCTTAGTGCCATCAATTAAAAATTACTAAAGTGTCAGATGCATTTGATAAATTTACCCGTTTTAGAGTTATGCACTTTTTGTTTTAGCCGCGCGATTTGTCATGCGTAGAGTTCCGTTACGTCAATTTCGAATTTGGAATAAGATAATATGTTTTTAATTTTAATTTAGAGTTCATGAGGTATTTTGTTTTTTATTTAGGCGTTAGGTTGGATACTTTATCTGAGGGTACGACGAATGGGTTAATGAAAAATGGTGTGTAGATATTATTGTTATTTTATTTGTTAGGATAAAGTCGACGCAAAAAACTGCTGCTAAAAATATTTGATACTTCTGGAATAATATACTCGTACCTACCTATCTCTACAACATATAGCTATACATTGATATAATTATATACCTACATGTATATACATACACCTACACACACATATTACAATCTGCGATATAATTGTAATTTTTACTAAGGGGATGATTTGAATAAATCAATACAGTTCCAATATCGAACTAGTATCTTGGAAGGAATTCAAAAGTATGGGAGATAATAAGATCATCAAACAAATCATTCATTTTATAATGAAAAAAACCAATTCCCATGTACCTTCAAAGTTCAAGGTCGATGAAATTTATATGGGAACACCTTGCAAAATTTTCTAAATCAGTTTATAAATGACGGAGATTTGAGGTAATAAGCATATAAAAAAAAAATATCAAATAGAGAACATTCTCTTTTTTGAAGTCGGTTAATAAAAAGAACACATAACACCGAAGTCTATCAAATCAAAATTGCCTACCACCGAAATTCTTCTAAGAAGGAGTGTAATTTTAGAACTATTCGAAGCATTTCACCCGACACTTATACAATTACTGTGGAATTTGAGATGAGACAATGTCAAGCACGCGAGGTATAATGCTAGGTAATAGGTAGTATTATAGTGTTGACCATCTATCATTTTAATCTATGATACTTTGTTTTATGATAGATACTTTAGGGGTAAGAGCGAGTCAGACCACGGGAGCATGCAGTGCGTGCGGCAGTTCGACGGTTTTTATAAGCTTTTAAATTAAAAATGTAAATGAATATATTTTTTTTAATTTCGCTTTTAACTTGCAATATTTGGATCAAGTCTTGAAGGGGAATCAGTAACACTTCCTCTTATCCGAAGAAATTTTGCATACTTGTCAAAGTGGTGGTAGGTGGTACTGGTGGTAGGTTTCTAGTATGCGAAAGGCCGTCTGGGTGGGTACCACCGCTTTGCCAGTTATTCAGCCGCCAAGCTGTGTTACCTATCCAGATGGCCTACGAGAGAATTTTGCTAGGAAGACAAATGATATTGCTCGGGCAGGTATTAAATCAATCAAATCTTCGTATCAATGTGTGAACGTTGACGACAGATGACGTGGAATCTTCCTCGTGAGCAGTTGGCTCGGTGGCCCAGTGGTTAAGGCGTAGGGTCGGTATTCCGATGACGCAGGTTCGATCCCTGCCCGAGCATTATCATTTTTCTTATTCCTAATTATTTGAAATCTTAAGATTTTCGTCTAGCATGCGCTTCTGCATTTAATATGGGAGACGGGAGACGGGGAGACGGGTCTGAGCAGCCGCACAACTACCGTCTCTCTCTAGATCTATGTGCTTTATCTTAGGCCACATCATCGCTTCACATCAGGCGAGATAGTGGCCAAACATGGACCAATTAAGCGTAAAAAAAATATATTAAAGTTTTACCATGTCATCAGCCCTCACTATCGGTCGTCCACGACTACATGCTGACCCATTCTTGGCCACCATTCAGGGAAGGGATCATACTTAGGAACATATGCGAGGCAATATCATCATACCTTAATTGTATAGGTACCTCTGTTGCATGTGAGATGAGACTATGTCAAGCACGCGAGACGTAATAGGTAGAATTACAGCTTTAATTGACCATCTATCATCTTAGTCTCTGCTTTGATGACCCTGACAAAAGAGACAGTACATACTCGCCGAGGCCATAAGAGAAGACTTCTACTATCTTACAAATACTTTATTGCGAAACTTTGTGAGGACAATACAATACAATACACACTTTATTGCTCACCAAATAAACACAAAATACAAAAAAAAATGACAAACTACAAAAATTTGAGGTACAATGAGGACGTCTGTATTTTTTTAATTACCTGATAGGCAAGTATTTGACCGCAGTCTCGATGACGCGGTTGATGATGGATCATGCTAGAAGATATCGATTCACTCTGGACTAGAAGATGCCTAGATTATAAGAATAGGGGATCGGACAACTTTTCAGAAAGTGTTTTATATTAACTACAATTAATATTTATAGCCCAGAAAAATCCTATTTTAATAAAATAACGCTCTAAAAGTACCTAAAACTATGTTTAAATATTATGTTTCAAATATTGCCGCGCAAAAGGTCTCCTCAAAACTTGTGACGTCATATGACGGTGGAAAACGCCAAACTCTTCAAAATAAAACTTGCAAAGAGATTTAATTACGTTTTGTGAAGTTTGGGTACGATATCGTAGTAATGGAACGAAAAAATTAGCAAAAATACATTTTATGAAAAGCAAAAACGTAAAATAAACACAAGCTTGACTCACGGCATTTACCTACAAATGATGTCATGTGCTGTGATAGTTGTTTCGTTTGAGATGAAGAACAGATTAAAAATGTCAGAATCATTCGATTTTATTTATTGATTTAAAAATATAAATCATTATTATTTCACAAAAATATTGATTCTGGTTCGACGAACATTCGTTCTAACTGCATTTTAGATTTTTTCTCGATTACTGTCCGATCCCCTATTGGGAAACAGAGACGGTGTTCCATTCCTTAGCTGTTCGCATAATGAGTATCATATATGTTTGTCATAAGTATTTTGACCTAGACGTTTCTACGTAGAAACTATATTTTTGGTAAATTATAAGCGCTAAAATACTTAGAAACCATGATTTAACCAAAAAATAGTCTTACTACTCGCAATATTCTCAGCATAAGCCACAAAGTGGTTTATAATTACACATCTGTGAACCCTCGCCTGTAATTTGGGCCAAACATGGTTATTTGCAGTTTTATTTACGTCTTTTAAAGAAGTAGGTATTTTTTAAATAGTATAAAACAAAGTCGCTATCTGCGTCCTCATTTCTGCAGGGGAATCATGTAACTTAAACACCGATCCCAATCGTTTTCAATTTCAAATTTGGAAGGCGTTAGCATCTTTCAAACTGCAACATCGATCATTTTCAGCGATCGTGATTGAGATAGGGATTAAGACGCGGACTTTGAGTAGAGAAGCTCGACAATTCCACAGACAAATACCGACCAGTAGACATGTTTGAAAGCGATCGGGATCGGTGTTCGAGTTAGAGGATGCCCCTGCTGTTTCTCCGGTTACTTCTTCCAAACCACGCAACTTAATTTAAATGTATTGTGCATATTAATAGCTTCAGTAAAAAAATGTCTAAATGACAGTGAAAATCGTATCAAAATCCGTTGTGTGGTTAATAAAAGAAATCAGGATTAGAAACAGAAAAGTGGACACGGATGGTGATTTTTTTATATTATTTAGCGAAAGTACACGTCATAATCAGGCAAACGACCAGCTCGAATCGTCATTCAGTTACATAAAAAAAAAACCAGGCTATAATAAGTTGGCAAGGGTGACACAATTCAAAAGAGGTAAAATACGATACTAAATGAAAAAGGTACGATATGTTAAAAGTAAGTTAGATTCAGACTTCTAGTAGTACTATTAGTTATTTATTTTGTGCTACTACTGAAACGCAATGAAAATATATAGTGTAATCCCGCTGAATATTATGTAGGTTGTTGTTAGGAACTAACTAATATATTTTTTTAATAATTTAAAATAATTAACAAAATATATTAAAAAAAAATTAAATAATAATAATAAAAAAAATTAAAATTAAATAAAAATTAAAAAAAAAAAAAAAAAATTAAATAAAAAAATAATTAAAAAATTAAATTAATTTAATTATTTATATATTTTTTTTTAATAATTTAATTATTTATTTTAAAAGTTTGTTTTATGTTTGTTTGTGTTGTTCATTTGGTTGTTGTTAGTTCCTAACAACAACCTACATAATATTCAGCGGGATTACACTATATATTTTCATTGCGTTCCAGTTTTGAGATGAATTTCCGCAACGTCACGCCTGATTCCATTGCATTTGTGCTACTAGTTTTTTATAATCACATATTGGAAATCTGTGCCCATATTCCTTATTTGAAAACATAACCGTAACATAACCGTTGTAGAGCAACTCTACATTTCCATAAGATTTTATACTGCGTATAACATTATGCGCTCCAAAACAGAAGAGCTACACATACCTAGTTCGTCGAAGCGACGTAACAGATTTAGATAATTATACCAAATTATGAAACGTTCTTAATACTTAATTTATGCGAAACACCACTTTTAGAGATCTGTATCGCGCGAGCCGAAGCCCATTATGAAAACCGTAGCGCAGAAGATATACCAGTAGAGCATGAACCACTAACGAGAAAATATTTCATTGCTTTACTTATAAGTCATTATCGTCGTTAAACAATTACCAATATTACATTTAAGCAAAATTATGAAGGAATGTTAAGTGTACCTACCTGTGCTTCAGTAATCCCATTATCCTCATTCCCTCTCAGTACCACTAGACGAGGAGTTATCCATTCTTACTTTGTGCACAATGCACTGCACATACATCTAATCCTTATAGGAATGGAATTATTTACCGGAATCTGTGTAGTTGTTTCTTACCAACTACAACCGGGTTATCTTTGGGCAAACGTGACCTCATGAGGTGCCTATTGACTGCGTTAGACTACACTTATGATCATGTGAGTTGTTGTCATTCATTCATTCATTCATTCAAATCATTTATTGCGAGAATATAGTACATAATGTCAAGTTAATGTCAAGCGCAAGTTGCCCGTTTCTACTATTTATAGTCTAAAAAGTAATGCTTCTTTAGGTTTCATTTTCCTCTACCATACACCAACAAGTGTTAGCGCGTATTTTATTATCCATTTCTATTTAAGAAAGAAAAAATAAGAAAACAAATGTTTGTCCCGACAAGGACCATTTAGGTTCATCTTTGGTCTAACATCGTGAAATGCCTTCTTTTATTCTGGTTATTCTTATAGATGCTTAGAAAAATTAAGATATTTAACTGACTTCAAAAAAAGAGGAGGTTCTCAATTTGATTGATTTGTTTTTTTTTATGTTTGCAACCTCAGAACTCCGTCATTAATAAACCGATTTAGAAAATTATTTTTGCGTTGGGTTCAGTATAACTACGAAGTGGTCTCATATAAATTTCATCGATATATTGGACTTCGAAGATACATTGAAGTCGTTTTTTCTTAAAATATATACTTGTCTTAAGAGCGGTCTATGCGTATTTCAAGACTCTCTACTGCACGCTCATTATACTGTGGCTACAACAGCACATGGTAATGATACGAGCGACATTAGAGGCACCCTATACTTACCATTATAAAATTATACGACAAAAAACGTAGTAAACTTAGACGACTCAAAATCTCGTTAGGTTTTTGTTGTAAAGAATGAAATAAGGTAACTTAGTATCGATGATCTTTGATACCATTTTTTCAATATATTTTCGAGTTATTAGCCTATAAAAAGCGAGTTATTGTGCTATAACAATTACCTAATTAGTTTTGAAGGTACTGAATTATGTAAAATATGGAAAATTGGTTTTCATTATCTCGTTATTGATACTTATTTATTTATTTATTTATTCAATAGCATACAAAACAGAATGCAATCATAAACATACTTAGGTATGTGTTGTACATAGTATTGTTCTAAATTGCATTCCAAAAGTATGTACGCCTAATTGCATCTTTATTGTTATTAATATGGAATACAAACGCTAGAGTTCAACAATAATTTAAATAAATGATCATATCATTAGATTAATTAATACTATAACAGACAAGAGTGAATAGGCACCTCATGGGCAAACGTGCTCCACCTTAGACCGCAACTACGCTTACCATCAGGTGAGTTGTTGTCAAACGTGAGCCCATTAAATCATAAAAAAAAAATAAACAAAAATTAAATATAATATATAGATTATTATTCAATATTAATTACCTTTTTTAATTGCTTCTGAAAGAGGTGCAACCAGGCTTAACGCACTCCGCACTGTAGGTACGAAGCTACAAGTACATAACCAGGCACCGACGGCGGGTCGCGCGTCGTTACACGTGCCGCTTCAGAAGAGATAAGAGCAATGCGATAGAAAGAGAGGCGCTCTGTAGGTTAATATGACTGGTAGGTATGCAGCGCTACGCGAGCTGAATTGAATTTTATTGCGTCATAGCAAGAGTCGCTATTTGTTTAAATTTCTTTGCGGAGTGATGCCCTTAGTATTCTGTGGTGCAACTTAGAATTAAAAATACCATAACGAAGCGGGTAAAGATTCGGTCACACGAGGATCCAGCAGGACTGTTTCTTTATTACAATCTTTTATGTAACTTGTGATTTTAGGGTAAAATAGTGCAAGTTCAATCATAACCTCTTCCTCTTATCCTAAGGAGTTGAAATTTTGTATACTTGTCAAAGTCCGATGACAACGCTATATTATGATGGCAGCCAGCTGATCTGATGATGGAGACGGAAGGTGGGCGATGGAACTCCTTGACGGTTAATCGTAAACTACTAGTATTTGGGCTTATTTTAATCTGTTTTTTAAAATATGTTAAAAGCTTGTCTTGAAAAATATATTTTTCAACAAAAATCTTGTTTTACGTTACGACACGAAACTTAAAAACATACAGAAAAACAACATTTTTTTAAACTGTTTTAATTTAGGTGTTTGAACATGTTTTTAACCGACTTCAAAAAGGAGGAGGTTCTCTGTTCGATTGTTTTTTTTTTTTATGTTTGTTACCTCAGAACTCCGTCATTTATGAACCGATTTGAAAAATTCTTTTTGCGTCGGGTTCAGTATAGCTACAAAGTGTACCATATCATTATCAGTACCATATCTCACTAACCACCTAACAATAAAGTATCGCCATACAGTCTATCTGTACCCTAACATCATCCTAAGACTGTTGGGCGATATTTAGCTATTATTCCCAAAAAACCTAATAAGATTCTAGGTTACTCCAAAACGATGATTTCAAACTAAACAATTTTGTTCTCATATCTCACGTCCAACAATCAATCACAATTTACGAAACCGTCTGAGCGTTTAGCCGCATTTTGAAAACAAAACATGTTCAACGACTCAAATCATGCTCAAATTATTATAATTCGGGATCGTAACAACTAATCTGATAATGGTCAGATACTCCTGCGCCTTTTTTGGTGGAAAAAGAATTTTATTATGATTTTTTTAAAGTTTTTTTAAGTTTATGTTACTCGGCATATGATGCCTAATATCTGACGTCTCGGGGAGACGAGCACAATGCAGTGCTACGAAGTACATGGTATTAAAAGTTCTGTGTGGCAATGCTATTGTTATTGGCAACCGTGGCGCTTACCATCAGGCGAACGCCTTGCTCGTCTCATTGCTCAGTTGTATTCAATGTTTTGTTATCAAGTCGTCAAAAATGACGCCACATAAGTAAATTGCATCCGAGCGAAGCCGGGACGGGTCGAATTAGGGTTCCGTACCCAAAGGGTAAAATGGGACCCTATTACTAAGACTCCGTGTCTGTATGTCCGTCTGTCACCAGGCTTTATCTCATGAACCGTGATAGTTAGTTAAGCGACATGCGAAGAGCCGAGGATCGGGCTCAGTGGCATACATTGGGAGAGGCCTATGTCCAGCAGTGGACTCGTATATGATGAATGATGATGATGTATTTCTGTAGCCGCTTTAACAACAAATACTGAAAAACAGAATAAAATAAATATTTAAGGGTGCTCCCATACAACAAACGTGATTTTTTGCCGTTTTTATAGGTAATGGTACGGAACCCTTCGTGCGCGAATCCCACTCGCAGTTTTCCGGTTATTTTATATACAGGGTATTAGTTTTAGAAACCCATTTACCTAAACATAAAATAAGCGAAAAACAATACATCACCCGCTGCAATTAAAACCACATTTTTGGGCACTATAAAGTTTATTCAACGAATTTTTTACGAATGAAGTCCAATTTCGCGAATATTATACCAATAAATCACAACTAACGTATTCGAAATCCAATTACCTGCATGTGAGGAATATAAATCATCATTTCGTCTAAATCATTTTAAATTGTTCACCTTTTCAAATGTCGGGAAAAGGTCTTCTAGTTTTTTTTCCCTGGGGTCTATCAAAAGGTCCTTTTTTAAGGGTTCCGTACTCAAAGGGTAAAACACTACCCATTACTAAGACTCCGCTGCCTGTCCCTCTGTCTGTCTGTCCATCTGTCACCAGGTTGTAGGTATCTCATGAACCGTGATAGTTAGACAGTTGAAATTTTCACAGATGATGTATTTTTGTTGCCGCTATAACAACAAATACTAAAAAACAGAATAAAATAAATATTTAAGGGGGCTTCCATACAACAGACTTGTTTTTTCCCGTTTTTATTGATAACGGTACGGAACCCTTCGTGCGCCAGTCCGACTCGCACTTGGCCGGTTTTTATGATAAAATAGGCTTGCGTATGATAACAACTCCCCTGATGGTAAGCGTAGTTGCGGTCTAAGGTGGAGCACGTTTGCCAATGAGGTGCCTATTCACTCTTGTCTTAAAGAGACCCAGGTTGTAATTGGAAGGAAATAAGGATTCCGGTAGAGAATTCCACTCCTTAGCAGTACGCATAATAAAAGAGTCAGCGAAGCGCTTTGTGCGGACTGGTGGTACGTAAGGGTTGAATGACTTTCCTTGCCTGGTGGTCCTAAGATTGAATGGAGATAAAGGAGTCAGTTGATGCAGGACTTATGCACACTTCACGAAATATAGTCTGTAAAAAATCGATAGGCTAGCCAATTTTCGTCTGTGTTCAAGGCTTAGTACCTTCATTATAAATATAAACGGCTACACTCACGTTATGATTGTGTCGAATAACTCCGACCTCGTTTCGGACAATTACGATGTCCTTCTTCCGGGAGTTTACGCTTTGGATTCGCGGCGCAGACTGCTTTGTACCTTTGTTAATTGACAATTATTTTTTGGACATCTATTGTTATTTTTTTTATTTAACGCTTTAGATTTCATATTCATATTCAATCATTTATTGCATCATACATGTTACAGGGATCTTAAATATTATAATACAGTCATATATGTACCCATTTAGGGCATAGCAATATGAGTAGAAGCGGAGCGATATATTCTAAAGCATGAACTGAGTACATTTATTTCTTTAAATATCGAAGTCAATTCCATCGTGTATAGTTCATATCTTAGCCATACAGATCCTGCCAAGCTATAGACCCCATAAACGTTGGGGTAGACGCGTTTTACTGGAGACTGCGAGTCGGCAAGCGTTAGACGCCTCAGGCTCTTAGACTAGGGAGCATCGACCTGCGCAGGGTAGCTGCAAGATTTGAGAGGGAACCTCTTCGATTACAACCCTTTGAAAATACTTATATATTGTAATGAACTTACGAAAACTAAGGAAGATTATCGAGTACGCCTTACCTCTTTCAATTAATCGAGCCCCTTCTCTTGACATCTTGAAAAATCATGTTAATCAGTTTATGCATAATAGCTTACGCTTAGTTTGATAAGACAATCATGTCGTTCCCCTGATGGCAAGCGCCACGTCTGCCCATAACAATTGCAATGCCACTCAAAAATTTTAATACAATAAAACACTATGTAGGACTGCATTGCGCTCATCACCCCGAGACATCAGATATTAAGTATGGCCAGTAATTTCACTGGCTACAATGCCCTTCAAACCGGAATACAGTAATGCTTGTGTACTACTGCTTGGCGGCAGAATAACTGGCAAACCTGTTTTACCTATCCAGACAGCCGTATGCGGAAGCATACGAGAAACCTACCACGAGTCATCCCAAACAGCCTTTGCTAACCCCTATTCCTATCTAGAAATATTCGATCCATTTGATTCAAAACCTCAATTACTTTCAGGAATCCGGTATCGCGTGTCCCGGCCGGTTGGCGGACGGCCCGGCGCGGACCGGCCCGGCCCGGCGATCAATCAGTCAAATTATATTGTCTAACAGATCGTAAGAGATCGCTCCAAATCGCTCGAGCGGTGCTGTGACGGGGTCAAATTGCTGTAATCGATGCCGGGGAGGATGTATGTACCAGAATTTATATAGATACTTAAAGTAAACCTACATAAGCCCTAACGTCATCACTACTAATCGTTCTAATTTGTAAATGGCGTTGCGTGGTGCCATCTCGCACTTCTTATTTCTTTGTTCATTTAATTGTAAAAATCGTTCATTTCTATTTAATTGTTATTTCCGGAGGCTTTTAATTGGCTTTTCTTAGCTTTCATTATATTAATTTGTCAAACTAGTTTGTAAAAACAGCTATTAGCCCCCCAAACAAAATAAAATAAACAAATAATATTATTTATTTTATTTTATTATAGTCAATACTACCTACTATTTTAAAATGTTACTATTTTAGAAGTAAGATATAGAAGAGGAATGCGACACCCAAGACAAACCTGTTTAAGGTTTATAAGGTGTTAGATATTTATGAAAAGTAGTAAAATTTATAAAAAACAAATAAAAAAAAAAAACTGATCGATGAGACGAGCAAATCTTCACTTAATAGTAAGCGCCACGCCGGCCTATAACAGTTGTAGTGCCACCCAGAACCTTGAATACCGTAAAAAGGACTACGCAGCACTGCATTGCGCTCATATTGTTAAACTGTGAAAAGAATTTAAATGAAAATAAAACTCGGCCATTTTTTTTAAATTGAAATCGGTACATCACTTTTTGAATAATTAAACAAAAACCAAAAATATAAGCTTAGTCTTGAAGTCGGTGCTTGTTTTTTTTCTAAAAATTATTGGCGATCGTGTTTGGGATAGGGGTTGGAAAGTGGACTTTGAGTAGAGAAGTTCGGCAATTCCACAGACAAATACCGATCACAAGACATGTTTGAAAGCGATCGGGTGGCATAAAAGTGACCATTTTGCGATTTCTAAAGTGAACCATATTATGATTCGTTTAAAGTGGCCTTTTTATACCTGCTGGATCGATGTTCGAGTGCATATATTTAAAATTATTTTTTTTTAAGTTATTTTACATTAATTAAATTAAGTGTGCCACATGAAGATATGTTTATAGTTTTATGTTCTTATTAATTTATATTTTAATCATAATCATAATCATAATTTTATATGTTTATGTATTTACAATAGATATCATGCATTACTATTTAATTAATAATTTATTATAATACTACTTTGTTGCGTGGACCCCTCTTCTAGTAAAAGCCTCCTCCAGGGTATTCCAAGCTGTTCTATCTGTGGAAGCATTTGTCCAGTTCTTTCCTGCGATACTCTCTATTTCATCCTTCCACCTCGCCTTCAGCCTGTTGCTACAGTAGGTATTTAAAATGTAAAAAAAAAATATCGTACAGCAGCCGTCAACACCTAAAGTTGTTTGACAAAAACTCCCTCCCCAATTTCCACCCTTTTAACTTTTGATAACAAGGCAGATCCTACATTGCTACTTTATTATCATATTTCGATCCAACCCAACATCTTAATTAACAAAGCACTATAAAAAGCATTTCACCCATTACTTATAACGCTATACACCACGGGGGTGGTCAAACAATACCATAGACCATAGACAATGCTCTCTCGAGGAGCCACGCGCCACCCATTACGTAGCTTATTGCTGGTTAAAAAAAAAAAGTTGATGGTAAAAAGAAAAAATAATTTGGCGGGTAAAAAATATAGGAACAAAATTGGGTAGCAAAAGTACTGGCTGGTAAAAAGTAGACACGTGTTGACACTTGATATATTTTATTAATGTTGACAGGTCGCTCCGCATTAGCTTGTTAGGACGAGTGGCGGATAATTAACGTGGGTAGGGATGGTAGACGTTGTTTTTTAGGGGAATGTGATAGTGTATTTTGAAATTGATACATGCAATGAGTTACGGTTTGGAAACTATCGTGAGTCGAAATATTCATTATATGTATAAACGGCTACACTCACGTTATGATTGTGTCGGATAACTCCGACCAGGTTATGCAATGAGTTGGTGCCTTGAAATGCATACATTATATATATAGTTGATAATTTTTTGTTGGTAATTTTTTTTTAATGGAATTGAGTGATGAAGCGAGGATGTCGCTCGCCTAATGATAAACGCCACGCCTGCCTATAACAATTGCAGTGCCACCCAGAACTTTTAATACCATACAAAGCACTGCGTTGCACTCATTGCGCTAATCACCCCGAGACATTATTAAGTCCCATATGTCCAGTAATTTCGCTGGCTTCAATGCCCTTCAAACCGGAACACAGTAATGCTTGCGCACTACTGCTTGCAATATACATATTCATGGTTGTTGTGATAAAACGCCATTACATTTTCAAATATGAGCATAGAATACTCAGAATTCGATTTTATAACTGAGCTAGAATTCCATTTAAAAAGAAATCATTGATATTTTTCGCGGCAATATGCATTCCCGTACCACCTGCCAGCTCAATTTAAATTTGAAATTCGAATGCGGTGTTCGAAAGTTATTCGCGTGATACGATTTCCCGACAAGCTCTCGCTACGAGGGTGCGAGTTGGAAGGAATCGGCAAATCACATTCGATATACCTACGCAATTTGTTCTGATTTGAAAAGAATTCTTTGATGTTGGTGCAATTTATTCTGGAAAAATAAGGGCGGCACAGAAACAACTGCTTCTTGACGAATTCTGAATTTGAAATTGATACAATGTTAAATTTAAAACCATTTCAGGCAATATAACTCTTACAGTATAATATAATATATCGTACCTATATATCTATTATATACTAGACAAAAGTATAAATTAGTTTATAATATAGATTAATTTGCTGAATATTTATGTAAGACCTATTAGCTAAGATTTTGGTTAATATCACATAAATTTAATAAAAATATCTAGCCAATAGAATATATACAATCCTTTGTTATATTTACATAAAGTTATTTAAAAAAAACATAATGATAGCATAGGGATGAGCCACGCACCTGTGGTTTTATAATCGAATTATCATAATCGATACTGGTACACGCGACCAAGCGACGCTCTGGCGTGCTATATGGACGGATGTCGATCTGCATAATGGAGTGCATTCCTTTTTACTCTATGGTTTTATTTTTTTAATGTCAAGGATATAAGTGCTGGCCCCTTTTATACTTTTAAAGGTTTTAGTATCATGAAAATGTTTTATATTCCACTTTAAGTGCAAGTCTCGCGCTTTCTTACCCCAAAGAACAAAAGATTTATGCGTTTTTATGAATCAAACACGTATAATTTTTTTCATTTAAGTTTTTCGCTCTTGTGTATTGTAAATTAGTCGAGTAATTAAATACTGTCTTGGATTTTCACACTTACGCTAATAGTATAAAATCCATGTCATTTGAATCTTTAGATATAACATTTAGGATCTAGCCTTAGTAGTGGGAAAACAATTTTGTCAGTGAGTGGTGGAAACTTTCATCTTAAAGAGAGATCAGAAGCAAGAGTAGATTGCCGTGATAGAAAATAAAAAAAAGACGTGTGGCACTCGGAGACTGCCGCGGTAAAGCTATTGCATAGCATTCGGAGTAACACCCCCCGTGTTAGGTTATTTTCGTTACGGAATTTCTGGATTCGGTCTCCACGCTCAAGGCTCGCGATAGAAGCTATGCAATAGCTTAAAAATATGTTATCTTTGTTTTTGTTTTCAATAAGTATGTCACCAACCCACCTTTTAGAAGCATCAGTGTGTTATACAATCAAATCACTATATTCAAATCGATGTAACAATATCGATATAGCTTTAAATCGATTAGAGAAATCAAAAGACTTCTCGATTTGAATATAGTACAATATCGATATTGCCATACATAAAATTTGTATATCTTATTTTTAAAATTTAATAGTAGCAACACTGAGTCTATGTTCGATTTTCAATGGAAAACTCGAACGTCACAATCGTTTCATTTTAATAAAAGTGTTACTTCTTACTGAATATGTTCAGGCTAAACAGTACTGGTTGCATAAAACTACTCCTCATCTAGTTAAAAGTCTTAGAAAATTAAATAGTATAACTTGTTCTCTTAAACAATATGAAATACATCCATCATTTTTACATGATTTTTATTCCATAATATTTAAGCCTAATGTAATTCTAAACCTTGGTATTGATAAACAATGTACAAATGCTAATTCTAAATTTGAATTCCTAGTTAATAAATTATTTTTTACAGATGCTTCCAAAACTGATGTTTTGGGTTCAGTTGGGGCTGCTTTTTGGCATCGTTATTCTAATATATCACATTTGATTAAATTTCCTCATTACAGTTCCGTTTTTTCTGGAGAATGTTTAGCAATTTTAGATTGTGTTAAGTTTATTAAAACTCATAAAATTAATAAATCAGTAATTTTTTCAGATTCTAAAAGTTGTGTTCAATCTCTGTTAAGTAATCCGTTTAGTAAAAATTTTATTTGCCCTATTAGTTTAGAAATTAAAAACTTAATTAAGTTATGTAATGATGATGACTTAAAAATAGTCTGGATCCCAAGTCATACGGGTATCTTAGGTGTAGGGGTTTAAAATACTACATTAAGAAATATATAAATATAATAATGGTTCATTAACTCATCTCTCATCACGTCTTCACAAAGAACAATAATAGAACTCCTCTCATCAATTTAATTTACATTCGTATCATCATTTAGTATCGTTAGATACTAACTTTAGTTCGCTCTAGCAGGAACTGTGCCACTGAATAGTATTTATTTCTCAATTTATAAAAGAAAACCCGTTGATCGCACTTACCGCAATCTGGCCAGCCTCACCATCTTTTCTGTTCTGTCACAGAAAAAAAACATGGCGGGTGGCTCGGACCAATCATCGCGGTGTGTCAACGTAAATGTCAAATATGACGTTTAAATCATACCATGACATTAGAGGTCAGACTAAAGAGTTATATTGCTAACCAGTACAGTTTCCTAACATAGGGAATGAAAAAGTAGATCAGTTAGCTAAACAGGCAATAATTCATGGGAATAAAGATCAATTTTATACTTTTGCATATGATTTGGTTGCTATGGCTAAACGGGACTTGGAAAAGTCATGGAATATATTCTGGAAAAGCTCAAGCCGTTTAAAAGGCACTCACTTGTATCAGATACAACCAGATATAACCTTTAGACCTTGGTTTTCCAAGATATGCCTTTCCAAACAGGTTTCTTCTACTGTGAGCAGATTGAGAATAGGACATTGTTCATCACCGAATCACTTAAAAAAATTACGAATAAGAAACTCTTCTCTCTGTGAGTGTGGCCTTGACGAAGGGACACCTACTCACATACTTTATTCTTGTCCTCGCTACTCTTCGCCTACTCTTTATGAACTTCTTTGCAATGTTGGAGCTCCTCTTCCATCTAATCTATATTCTTTACTTTCTTTAAAAAATAAAAAATCAACAAGTGCTTTAGTAAAATTTCTTACCATCCATAATATTAAATTATAATATTTTATTAAAATATCATTGTATACATATATAATATAATTAATTATTTATTACATTACTTATATAATTTAATTATTGCTTCTTTGAACCTTAATCCTGTCCTAACCTTTATTTGTCTTAACTCTCATCTAACTTTCTTTTTTTAGACAATTACTAACAAAATAACAAAAGCTTTATATTTTCAGGTATCAGAAACAACTATTACGAAAAATATATAAATATCTTAATCTGCACATGAATAATGTTACATGACACTGGCAGTAATATCTCTCAAGCAACAAGACAGATCAGTTGCCATTAAAAAAAAAAAATAATGATAATAATAGAAGTGTTCCAGTTTTAAAAGGAGTGGAGTTCCACAATCTGCCCTCCACCTGAATCCACGGGTCGCTCAAATCCATAGTACCCAATAGAGTCAACATTCTCAACCCCCTACTCATTAACGAATGAGAATGCAATTATTTAAATACAAAGGTACGCAAATGAAGTCGCTGCGCCCGCGCACGTTCCGACGACGGCCCCCGCAGCGCGCCCGCTGCGGTCCCGCTGCGTGACTCCTGCGGAAGCGATAACTTCGATTTGATTGATGGCTATTGTTTTAATTCTTTCGAACGTTTAAGGTGTTAAATGAACGAACTCTAATGGCCTTGTAAGTCTATAAAATAAACTATTATTTATAATTATTTGGTTACTGTGATCACCTCTATTAGTGTTTTATAATAATAGATATAATAAGTATTATGAGACTCAATAGCTAATTGTCTCAGGGTGACGAGCGCAGTGTAGTGCCGCGCAGGATTTTGCAAAACAAAGTTCTTGGTGGTGCTGCTATTGTTATGGGCTGGCGTATTGCTTACCATCAGGCAAACGACCAGCTCGTCTCGTCATTCAGTTACATAAAAAATAAAAAGGTACTTCAAAATTCAAAGTTCTTTATTCAGTTTTCGCATCACAGACGCACTTATGAACGTCAATTATTACAATTACTCTACCACCGTATCGGAAAAAGAACCACTACTCAGAAGATACGGCAAGAAACTGAGAGGCATTTTTTTAACTATTATAATATTTTGTGTTTGTTTTTGACAATATTATGTTTCTTATGTGCCAGCCGGCTACTTGGTAGAAGCGGAATGTTCCATGCATCTTTGTCTTCTATGTAATTACTAACTGTATAGTAGGTATGCTTTTTTCATTAGAATATTTTTCACACGCAATTTGAATCTACTTTCTGTGAGCTCCGTTATACATTTCGGAATTTTATTGTAGAAACGTACGCAATTGCCCATGAAGGAATTATTCGTTTTACTCGATCTAAACCTAGGTACTAGCGGCCCGTTCCGGCTTTGTAAGAAACAGTTTTACAGTGGATATCTTAGATATCTTGAAGGAAGTGTAAAAGACCTCATTCGGTTGTTTTGGATGATACAGATTTTTTTTTAATGAGTATGCAATGCAATTGTGAAGTCTGAAAGAATAAACTTTCGGTTTTTCATTAATTTGCATTTTGCCTTTGCGGTGTAGTGGTTGGACAGGTTGGCTCAAATCTCATACCCCTGAGGTTGCGGGTTCGATTTCCGCGACGGGAATGTTTGTGCAAAGAAAACGCAAGCATCTGTTTCATGTCTGGGTGTTCTAGGACTATAGTCTTCATAGTTCCTGGTTCCCTAGATAAAGGGTATCCTAATTAGGGGCCAGGATCTATGTATGTATGTGATCGTTGGGCGTTATTTTCATTTTATTTATATTATTATTTCTGATTATTTCTAACATTTTAATCCCCATATCTCACTAACCATCCAACAATTAAGTATCGCCATACCGTCTATCTGTACCCTAACATCATGTACCTGTACCCTCAAATCATCCTAAACATTATTATTATCATGTATAAATCCACTATGACATAAGGGACCACAGAATTGATGCTTAGTGTAGGGCTGCACCGTCCTGAATCTCCGGGGAATAGTCGCACAACTGTGTCATAGTTTCCCGGTCAGATGCTAACACTCCCGGTAAAGTTGATTTATTTCTCTCTTAAACACAAATTTTTATTACTAGTTTTATTTATTTCATAGTTTTGCAAAAAAATGGTAAAAGGAATGACTCAATGCTATTTAGCAGTATCTATCAGACTTTCAGGTCGTGAATGAAATATAGTGGGTGTGCAGCTACGTTTTGAGCAGACTACGTTGAACACGAGATATTAAATAAATGACATCAAATTATATAATAATTTATGTAGTTCGATCAAATTAATTGTTAAGTTTTCGTTTGATCTTCACTGCCTTAATTATTACTCGGCTTACGTCAAATCTAACTAATTCAAAGTTTAACAAAGTCGTAGGTAAATGGCACTTAGAGACGTAGACATAAATATTTGAAAACACGGTTATACTAAGAAATAATAGTTATGGTTATACTTTGAGTATTGAGTATACAAAGCGTACCTAGATACAAAGTAATTAATTTTTAGAAAAAAAAAAACAAATACCGAGTTCAAGCACTACCATACCTATATTTTTTATTGTTGATTTTTCAAAAAGTGTTGAATCACTTCCGATAAAATTTACATGAGATCACCTCTGAAGTATGACCTACCAAACAAAAAAGCGATCATCAAAATCAATTTATATTGGCGGAGTAATCGTGTAACAAACATACAAAAAAACACAGTCGAATTGAGAACCTCCTCCTTTTGAAGTCGGTTAAAAAAACACGATCTCGCTCAGTATTATAAATTATCTCGGTCGGCGTCGCCATCCCTATCATAGTGTAGTGCCACGACGAATCCCGTCATTAGTTATATTAGATTTGTGTTTGATAAAAAACCCGATAGCCCCGTGATTATAGTCGGTGGATATAATTTAGGGGTCTGGGGTCCCTTTGGTTTTAGGGACTTTTTTACCATAGTTCTCGATGTCGATAAGTCGAGGGTTTTTTTGGTGATAGATAAATCTGTTTACATGTTTAGTGATAACTAGCTTCGCCCCATCAAAATCGGTTCGGTAGTTTTTGCGTGAAAGACCACATCAACAAACATCCATACATCCATACAAACAAACTCCGCGCTTATAATATTAGTAAGGATTTAAGGTATAGTATTGGCAGATTGAATACATATGTATTGCCATAAAAAAGTATTCATATTTGAAGTGCTATGTGAAAAACGAATGTAACAATGTGCGTCATAAATGAAATTCACAATTTTAATTTAAAATTGTTTCCACAAACATCCAGATTTAAAAACCGGCGCCACTGTCGCGTCTGGAATTCCATTTTCGAAACAAAAGACGATCGCGTTCCTTATTTGAAAAAACGTCAAAGAGTAGAAGTAAAAAAGGGAACAGAGGGGTGTTTCATGAGCGCAGTCCGGTGAAATTGTGTATGGGCGGCGGCGGCTGCGTCGTGACGGCCCGCGGCGCGCGCTTACGGAGCCCGGACCTACTGCGGACTGTCGGGCGCAGGCGGAGACATTACCGGGCAGTCTGCTTGTGGCACTTTAAGGAGATCTTTCCTCAAGTTACTAGTTAAAGGGATGAAAATAGCGCTAGAATTAACATATGCAAACGCAATGTTCATAGTATTAACTTTTATTTGCGACGCGCTACTACACCTGCCCGGGTGCTAAATATGAATATACCTATAACTTAACATAACTTACATAACTTATGTATTTGTCAATTAATTATATCAATAATAGTAGTATACGCATAAAAATCCATCACGTAATACAGACTTAGGTCACGAATTTGTTTACCATTGAGAAATTGGGTCATTAAAATACATCGCTCGTTTAGAAAAGCATCATCTACTTAAAAAACTGTAACTGTGAAATAAAATAAAACGCAGAATAAAATAAAAATGTGACGTCGCTTTTGAATGAATAGCTTGCGGTCTAAATAAAATTGTAGTTAAGAAATATACATAGTGTAGGGGTTACTTGTCGTAAATAAAATAAAACGCATAATAAAATAAAAAAAAATATAAACGCGAAGGTTTGTAAGAATGTATGGATGTATGTTTGTTACTCTTTCACGCAAAATCTACTGAATGGATTTTGATGAAACTTTACAATAATATAGCTTACACATCAGAATAACATATAGGCTACTTTTTGTCTCGGGAAACCGCGGGTGAAACCGCAGGGAGCAGCTAGTAATAAAATAAAAAGGTGACATCACTACTGAATAGCTTGCGATCTAAAAGTGCCGTGCTTGGTTGCGAACAAGGGTCTACATCCAACCAGTCTCGATGTCCGCAGTAAATACGAGTGCAGTGAGCTGTTTGTTTCTAGTTTTGTCTGAGAAAACTACAAATAATTGAAGCTCAGTTTAATTTAGAAATCGTTGCAAACATTACACATACATAGGTACTTAAAAGTCTTAATCTAAATCAATTATATAATGGAAGACACTGGAAACTCACGACACAGGTAATCCTAGTGTGGGTTCCAGGTATCATCAATATTGTTATTATATTACTAACTGCGCCCCGCGGCTTCGCCCGCGTGGAGATTGATGTGTCGCAAGTAAGAAAAGTAGTCGGCTGCTCGGCTGCGCTGTATGATTATTTCCGAATCTATCATGATTCTGTATTTGCGAACTCGCTTCAATTGTTAAGTACGTGTTCGACGATGTATTCTCGTATGTCCCGTGCCAAACATGGGTTGACTTATAAAATATACGAAATTTCCTAAACAGGCATGCCCCACCACCGATTATTATGGAAACGACGACGGTGTATTCCACTATTACCTACGTCATTCACGTCTAAACTCTCTATTTCTTTCGAACCATGGAATACAACACACCCCTAGTGGTAATTTTGTAAAAATAAAAAATACTTTATTCTTTACTTAAATCAAGTTTTTAGTGAATCGAACCAAGAAATAAAATTTTCTATAAAAACTTTAGAACTCATTTGCACCCCTTACAGAGGTAGTTTAGAAAAGAAAAGTATTTTACTATTTATTTTGTAGTTTATTTGTAGCGAGATTTGAGTGAATGAAAACATCATACACACAAACTTTCGCATTTATGATATTATTCGGATAATGCAACAACCATTGTTCTATCTCCGATGTATCCAAACTGGTTTTAGACCGAATAAAGACATTTATTATTATTGTTATTATTATTACCTACCATCTAATTACATTATGGATTGCAATAAATAATTGAATTGAATTGAATTAAATTATTTGTCAAAGGGAACTATTGAGTTTGTGTGAGATTCTAGTAATATCTAAATACTACAGTGTATTAACATCAACCAGGGTATACTGGTGGTAGGTTTCTCGTATGCGAGAGGCCGTCTGGGTGGGTACCACCACTTTGCCAGTTATTCAGCCGCCAAGCAGTAGTGCGCAAGCATTACTGTATTCCGGTTTGAAAGGCATTGTAGCCAGCGAAATTACTGGGCATTATGAGACTCAACAGCTAATTGTCTCAGGGTGACGAGCGCAGTGCAGTGCCGCGCAGGATTTTGCAAAACAAAATTCTGGGTGGTGCTGTTATTGTTATGGGCTGGCGTATTGCTTACCATCAGGCAAACGACAACTCGTCTCGTCATTCAGTTCAACAAAAAAAAAAAACTATGGAACTTTAGTGAATTTTTATTTGTTTAAATAAATAATGTTCATGTAGGTGAACCCTAAACTTAATGAATTAATGTTTATTCCTACAATAATAGCAGATAAAATGTTTTTGGGTTGATAACTTGGTACCATATATAAATAAATAAAATTGTTTGGTAATAAAACTGTTTAAATATTTGTACGCCTACAAAGGCCAAATTTTGTTGGAGAAAACCATTGCCATGTCATCTTACAATATTGTTACGGAAACTCTGACAAATTGATTTCGTTTCATTTAATTTTTCATTATACACAACTAGACATAGACATACAATTATTAATAATTATTCATTACAAGTCAGTAAACATAAGATTATTACAAAAATTGTTTTATAATATCAATAAAATAATAATAATTTAAAATGTCCATTAATATAAAATTATATTAAATAAATCATGTTTAAATTTTCTATAAACAGTAATTATCTAATGTGGGTTTTTAATAACATTTCTATACCCAACTTTTTGATTATAATGGCACTGGATTATAATGCTAGAGTTCTAACAGACACAAAAAAACTAAACACATTTATAGAGTAATTCCGACCTACTAAGTAAGTGGGAACTGAGTCGCAGGTTTTTTTTTAAAGAAGATGATTTACGTTTTTAAGTGAAATGTGTAGCAACGGCACTCAGAGAATGGTATCTTCTGAGCGATCCGAGCGTGTATTACAGGCATTATACACAACACTGGCTTATGTAGTGTTGTGACAGAGCGTTGCGGAGCGGCGCGGTGCGGTGCGGAGTGGTGCGGAGCGGTGAGGCTGCGGTGGACTGGTGTTGCGTAGAAAGATCGGCGTGATCGCTCGCGGCCACAGTCGGCTTACGATCTGCCACTACGGTAACTGTACGCCCGTAGACCATAGAGTAGATAGTTACTTGTTGAGATATGACACTTCTTTGCATATGCAAAATAATCAACTACACAGGGAAAAATATAACAAAAATTCTTGAGGAAAATGGTGCCAAAATTTCCTCTTTCTTTTTGCGTGCCGCGGCTCACCTATGCGCGCGCAAAAAGCCGATATTAAATAAAAAAATAAAGCAAATGTGCTCTTTGTTAAACTATTAAAAAAATATATTACCGCACTAGTCCGGTTGTAATAGAAGTAGAGATGAAAGGAAAGTAGGGAGGCCTTTGCCCTGCAGTGAGATGACATGGGCTGAACATAAAAATATTAATACTAAATAATATTCAGCGGAATCACACTAGATATTTTCATCGCGTTTCATCTATTATTGAAAATTGAACTATGCACTTCGAATTTATGGAAATAGATGTCAACGCGTTGATAATGTGTAATTGTAAGTAGCCATGTCTATGATATTCGAGCTACAAGAAATTATCTGAAAATTAGGCACAATATTTAAATTAAATGAAAAAACGTCTCTACAAATCGCTTTTAATGGACTAAAAGAAGTTTCACATCTGCGCGATTCCCTTATCTATGATTGCAGTTCTTAACTACAACATAACATTATGCGGGAGAGAAAATGATCATACGTCCTATGGCCTTAATCTTAAGGTTTAAGAAAGATTAAAAAAATGTATGGCGTTCGCAAATGTTTGTATGTCCAGTGAGCATTGTAGGCGTGATTTGAATGGCAGGTGTATGAGGTGTATGAGCGCAAAACATCTTTATGTATTGAAACCACATAAACATGCACATAATAGTGGTTTTACTGCCTGTGATTAATAAATAAAGAAAAATATTAAAACTTGTTATTTTTTAATTGTGTTGGTGGAATGAAATAATGTTACAGTGGCATAAGTTAGTTAAAAATACAAAGGTATTTTTTTATGAAACTGAGTGATTAGACGGGCAAGTCGTTCGCCTGATGGTAAGCGCCAGCCTGCCCATAACAATTGCAGTACCACTCAGAACTTTTAATACCATAAAAAGTACTGTGTAGCACTGCATTGCGCTCATCACCCCAAGACAAGATATTAAGTCTCATGCTCAGTAATTTCGCTGGCTACACATATTTTTGGAAAGAAAAATTTGAATTTGTGTCGGGGCTTGAGCCTGCATCACAATATCCCCGAGCCGTGGAAGGGCCTCTCCTAATTGAGGTACAGTGATCACCTCTGGAAAAAGTTATTTATTTCGAGAACTAACCTATTTTGGAAGTATTGGTTTATTTAGTGTATTGAAAACATTTACGCGTTCCGTAATCCGTCAATTATTACCGTGATAGATAGACAGAGATTGTACAAGATTCCCGTTAGACAACCAGTTAATTTATTTGTTCACATCTTTATTGTTTGTTTAACTGCTTAATCTTTAAATTTGTTCTATTGTGTGTAATTATTAAAGTGAAGAACTTGATGTTCTTAGGTAAATAAGCTTCTATATAATAAGGTTTGAATTTCAATCTCTAAACACATTAAACTCTTTGACAACAATATTCTAAAGTTAAATAAGTTTTTTTTGTTGAAAAATATATTTTTCGAGACAAGCTTTTAACCAATTCGTAATCGGAAGCAGATTAAAATGAGCCCAAACACTAGTAGTTTACGATTATCCGTCAAGGAGTTCCATTGCTCACCTTCCGTCCCTATCTTCAGATCAGCTGGCTGTCACTATACTATTGCATTGTCATCGGACTTTGACAAGTATGCAAAATTTTAACTTCGCAGGACAAGCGGAAGTGGTTCTGATTCCACCCGAACAAACATAGTTACATACATACTCGTACATACATACATACATTGCAAGTTAAATAAAACATTGTAAAATAGAATAAACTCAAACGAGCGTCTGCGTTGATTTTATTTTCTTTTTAGGCAAAAAACCGGGCAGTATTATTACGATAAATAATTTATTCACCCCTCATGTCATTTAGAACTAAACAAACAGTGTTTAAAACACGCCGCGATAAAGAACTCATTTACACGGCATATTAACCGCGAAATGAGTCGCGTAAAGAACTCTTTTCTGACCAACCTATTTGACTGACAAACTATTTGAAATTAGATTTTATTCTTAAGAGCATAGGGTTCAGTTTCCGTTTCAATATGGGGTTAAATGTGGTAATATCTATGAAATACTGGCAATTTGGACAAATGTTCCTCGAAAAAAGTGTAATTGAGCTGTCAGATTTTGGAGAGACATTATGCTTTCAGACATTTTGCTGTCAGATTTAGAACAATTGTTGGAGTTTTTCGCGCGGCATGCAACCGATGACCCTCAACACTACTTCAAGCATATTTGTAACTTGTTAAAATAGAAATCTTGACACTGGCTAAATGCAAAAACCGTGTGAAGCCATACATTATTAAAAAAACGAATGTAATATTTTGAAATGTTTTATTTATTATAGAATTATATAATTGTATGTAATAGGAGTTTTATATCGATAAATAAGATGGACGAATTTCATCAGCCAATGGACATTTCCATTGCTAGGACAAGGGCTTCTTGCATAGAAGAAGAAATTGCGGTAACTGATTAAAAGCTCAGGTGTGGTGGCCTGGTGGGTTTAATAACCATGTTCAAGGGCTTAGCAGAAAGTTTTTTGGAAATTAAAAAAAACAGATGCTTTATTATTACGATCTTCTTTATTTTGAGAAGTTTTTGAAAATTACTGCTTGTGTTTGCATTTATATCTATTATAATTTCTATCACCACCGTCGGTTTATGTTTCGTAATTCCTCTCCATCCAAAGGTTGTTTGGAAGAGATCGCTTTGAGCAATAAGAACGTCCATTGTTACACCATTGTAAACATTTAACTTGTACTTAATGTTTATGTTTAAGGTGAATAATAAAGTGTTATATATCTATCTATATGTAGACAGTAGCATTTCAATATTTTGCGATACAATTTCGAGCAATGTTGGGAAATAAATGCTTACAAACGCATGATACTAATTCGTCTGTAATTGAAACTGGTATCGTTGGCTGGGCGCGAGGGTCGCGCTCTCATTTCGCGCCCAATTTGTGCTCGATTAAAAACGAATTCACATTAGAATGCATTCGAATTTTGAATATGGTCCTAGTGATGTCTTTTATCGATATCGTTTTTCATTAACCGACTTCAAAGGAGGTTCTCAATTCGATTGTATTTTTTTATGTTTGTCACCTCAGAACTCCGTCATTTATAAACTGATTTGGGAAATTCTTCCCCGCACCACTGAAATTCTTAAGTTATGTGTGGATTTAACACTCGCTCTAAAAACGGTGAAGGGAAACATCGTGAGAAAACCGGCATGTCTAAGAATTAATCACAAAAAATCAAGGAAACCAACCCGCACTGGGCCAGCGTGGTGGATTATGACCCAAAACTTTCTCTATGGGAGAGGGCCCGTATCCCAGCACTGGGAACATAATGGGCTGTTGATAATGATGAATGTGGTAACACGCGGTACCGAGATTGCGTGGCAACTGAGCGCTTAAGGCGATTTGTATAACATCAACAAAATTGCGCCTACACAATTAGTGTGTCGCTATACTTATATTCTCAGGTTTCATCTGAATTTATCGATACGAAAAGAGAAACGATTCCAAAATATCGACATATTTACACTTCCTTAGATTACCACCCCTACGTATCACCACCGCGTCACTGCATCGCCATATTGAGCGGCGCCCCACGCACGCCTTTGATCTCACGGTAGGGTTGACACGCGCTTCATAAACACGCCGACCGCGTCTTTCAACTCTGTTGACACTGGCGGTTTTGTGAATCTGTGGGCAGATGCATATTGTCTCTTTTCAAAGGATACATGTTTTAACCACACGTGTTTTCGTGGTAACTCTCGTATGCGGAAGGCCGTCTGGGTAGGCACCACAGCTTTGCCAGTTATTCTGCCGCGAAGCGGTAGTGCACAAGCAGTAATGAGTTCCGGTTGGAAGGGCAGTGTAGCCAGTGAAATTACTGGGCATATGAGACTTAATGTCTGATGTCTCGGGGTGATCACCGCAATCCAGTGCTACGCAATGCTTTTATGGTATTAAAAGTTCTGGATGGTACTGCAATTGTTATGGGCAGGCGTGACGCTTACTATCAGGGGAACGACTTACTCGTCTCATCACTCAGTTCCATAAAAAAACTTCTTGAATAGCTAAAATGTTGCAGAGATCGTTAAATGCATACAGTTTTTAAAACTTCCGGTGTTTTCATATCATCACCATCATCAACTTCATTATGTTCCCTCTGCTGGGACACAGACCTTCGCTCGAGAGAGTATAGGTCATACTCCACCACGGTGGCCCAGTGCAGATTGGTAGACATCATATCTTTCACACTCGCTTATTGTACAAGATATTTTATCTACACTAATATTATAAAGAGGAAAGATTTTTTTTTTATGTTACTGATTTACGAGACGAGCTGGTCGTTTGCCTGATGGTAAGCAATACGCCAGCCCATAACAATAACAGCACCACCCAGAACTTAGTTTTGCAAAATCCTGCGTGGCGCTGCACTGCGCTCGTCACCCTGAGACAATTCGTTGTTGAGTCTCATAACGCCCAGTAATATCGCTGGCTACAATGCCCTTCAAACCGGAACACAGTATTCTCGCGCACTACTACTTGGCGGCTGAATAACTGGCAAAGCGATGGTACCCACCCAGACGGTCTCTCGCATACGAGGAGTATACCACCAGTAAAGTATTTTTGTATGTTTGTAACGAATAAACTCAAAACTACTGGACCGATTTTAACAATACTTTCACCATTAGAATGCTACATTATCCCTGACTAACATAGGCTGTATTTTATCATGTCGACGCGAATAAAGTTGCGGGCGGTTACTAGCAAGTTATAAATAGGCAAACATTCGAAAAAAACAACTTTTGTTGCGATTGCAGTACATTTCCTATCCCTAGTTGCAGTGAATTGCGCGTTACACCAATGTAATTGAAACCTACAAATCATACCGTACCATATTCCCCGCCGTAGCAAATTGCTACACAATGCGGCTACAATACTCCCAGACTTCCACCGGACAATGGTTAGTGAAGTATAATGTATTATTTATTCCACGGCAACGGCCGTACCGTAATGTGACCGGGCGGCATGTTGGGAAGCCACGCCCGTGCGCCGGCGCAAGTAGGCAGGCTCTATCTATATGCTATAGAAAGTATACTAAAACAATGTGTAGAAAATGTAAGTCGTGTATCGATACCTATGTATCTACATCTAATCTAAATATGTCACATGTCACTTGCTTTTAGTTTGACATTGTGTTATGTTAATCGGAATTTATACTTCATTGTTCAGTGTTATATATTTTAGACATTTTAAAAGATTAAAAAAATTAGACATCCCCGCTGAGTTTCTTGGTGCTAGCGTCCTCACAGTGTCTTTTGGACAGTCACAAGCAGAATACGGAATGATATATCCACCAATACGGAATGTCAGGCCTTACCAACTAGCGGTGGCTGAATGCGAGTATACAATCTTGAATGAAGACCAAAGTCCCACAATACCCAGACACGAAACAAATGCTTGCGTATTTTTTTCAGTCACTAACAGTCTCAGTTTTCAGTCAATTTGTCCCGTCGCGGGAATCGAACGCCTAACCTCAGTGATGTATGACATTTGAGCCAAGCTGCCCAACCACTACACCACAGAGGCTATAAGTTTTCAAAGTATTTCTTTTAATACGTAGGTCAAGAACATCAAAAAAAGGAAACTGGCATGTCCAATAATTTATCACAAAAATTCAAGGACATGTGACATCCATCAACCCGCACTGGGCCAGCGTGGTGGATTATGGCCCATACTCTCTTTACGAGGGAAGGCTCGGGTCCCAGCAATGGGAACGTAATGGGCTGATGATGATGATGTATCTAGCGAAGTTTTAACTCTACAAAAGTACGATATTAAAAAAATAATCTTATTTTTCGCCTTCGCTCTGCCCCTTAAATTGTGAAATTACTCAAATACCAAATTGAAAGTTCAACCTGACTGACTTTGAACTAACCATCAGATATCGTTCCGAGATACTATCACCCTTCGGTTAAGTGACCGTGACTAACGCTTGTGTAAACCGCCGTTTAAACAAGCGTTTAGACACTTTTTATAAGCTTTTGTTTAACTTGCAATGTTTGTTTGTTTGGTCTTGCAAGTTGAATCAGAACCACTTCCTGATATCCTACGGAGTTGAAATTTGGCATACTTGTCAAAGTCCGATGACAATGCAATGTTATGGTGACAGCCAGCTGATCTGATTATGGAGACGGAAGGTGGGCAATGGAACTCCTTGACAGACTATCGTAAACTATTGGTGCTATCTGCTCGCGGTTCCAATAGGGGATCGGACAACTTTTCAGAAAGTATTTTATATTAACTACAAATAATATATATAGCCATGAAAAATACTATTTTAATTAAATAACGCTCTTATAGTTCCTAAAACTATGTTTAAATAATATGTTTAAAATATTGCCGCGCAAAAGGTCACCTCAAAACTTGTGACGTCATATGTAGGTAGAAAACGACAAACTCTTCGAAATAAGACTTGCAAAGAGATTTAAATACGATTTGTGAAGTTTAGGGACGATATTGTAGTAATGGAACGAAAAAAATAGCAAAATACATTTTATGAAAAGCAAAAACGTAAAATAAACACAAGCTTGACTCACGGCATTTGCCTACAAATGACATCATGCGCTGTGATTGTTGTTTCGTTTGAGATGAAGAACAGATTAAAAATGTCAGAATTATTTATTAATATAAAAATATAAATCATTATTATTTAACAAAAATATTGATTGAGTTATCTTTCTGGTTCGACGAACATTCGTTCTAACTACATTTTAGATTTTTTCTCGATTACTGTCCGATCCCCTATTACGAATTTGTTAAAAGCTTGACTTGAAAAAATATTTATGGTGGTTGCAAGTTCGATTCCTGAAAAAGAAAGCGCATCTATTTGTTTCATTATCTGGGTGTAGTGAGACCCTACTTCCTGGTTCCCTAGATACAAGGAATCCTAGTTAGGGTTCAGATTTTTTAATAACGTCGTTTTAAAGAAAACAAGCGATAAGACCGCCCATTGTACTACCCTAGTTATAAGGTTTATTTGTATTTTTTTTTTATGTTATTGGTATACAATAAAGAGTATTTGTATTGTATTGTATTGTACAATCTAGTAGTTCAGGCTCTTTTTATGTACCTACGTTTATTGAAGAAGTCTGAAAAGCATTTTTCAATCTTTACCAAATATTTTGGCAATGTACTTAAAATAGGAGATTGGACAACATTTGAGAAATTGTTTAAAATTAGCCATAATGTATATTTATAGCCATGAAAAATAATATTTCAATTAAATTAAGTCCTAAAAGTACCTAAAACTATGTTTAAATGTTATGTTACAAATATGGCCGCGCAGTATGTCACCTCAAAATGTTTGACGTCATATGAAGGCAAACGAAACGACAAGCTCTACAACAGCAAACTTTCAAAGTGATTTATACGTTTTTGAGAAGTGTAAGGACTTGAAGGTCGTCATGGAATGAAAAACATATCGTTTTGAATAGAAAGCAAAAATTTAAAATAAACACAAGCTTCGCACACGGTATTTACCTTCAAATGACGTCATACACTGTGATTCGTGTTTGTTTGAGATAAAGAGAAGCAAAAAAGTGTCAGAGTTATTACATTTTATTTATTGATTTAAAAATAATCATTAATTTTTTTATTTTTTTATCTAACCTATACTGTCCCATTGTTGGGCAAAGGTCTCCCCCGTCTCTTTCTACGCATCCCGATCCCCCGCTATGTCAAGCCATTCCTCTTGGAATGCCACGATATCATCACTAAACTCATCAATCATTATTATTATTATTTAAAATTAATTACTTATTATTTATTATCTCGGGCATACGTTTGACGACATCTCGCCTGATGGAAAGCGAAGATGCGGCCTAAGATGGAACACGCTTGCCCATGAGATGCCTATTCACTCTAGACTTAATGAGACACAAGTTGTATTCGTTTGGGAACAAAGACGGTGGCAGAGCGTTCCACTCCTTAGCAGTTCGCATGATAAAAGAATCTGCGAAACGCTTAGTACCGATAGGTGGGATATTAACAACGTACGGGTGAAACGACTCTCCCGCCTGGAAGTCCTAAGGTGGAAGGGAGAAGAAGGAATCAGATCGTGCAATTCCTGGGCACATTCCCCGAAGTGCAGAAGTGAAGTGTACTTTAATCATTATGATTAAAAAAAAAATATTGAATGATCTTTTGCATTGGATAAACATTCGTTCTAACTACATTTTAGATATTTTTTCGTTTACTGTCCGATCTCCTATTATACAACGTTCAAACTTAACATTTCAAGATCTGAACATCAATAAAATACATCATCATTCTCAGCAAAAACTCCAAACTTTTCGCGCAATTCCGCAATCAACAAACAAATTGAAGCATCCACCTGACTTGATAACCATCCACTGTCAGATACGATCACCCTTCTGTCAAGAGACCGTGTCTAAACGATGCTTCGCAGCCGTTTTGTCGTTTATCACGCTTGATGACTGTGATTGATGGAGCACAAACATGATAGAGAGCAAGCGTGGCTCAGTGGGAGCACGTGCGACTTTCGATTCGACGCACCCGAGTTCGAATCCTCGCTGGCCCCGCACCGCTGACTTTCTATAGTTATGTGCAGATTTTACACTCGCTCTAAAACGGTAAAGGAAAACATCGTGAGAAAACCGGCATGTCAAATAATTAAAAAAAAAATTCAATGACATGTGACATCCACCAACCCGCACTGGGCCAGCTTGGTGGATTATGGCCCATACTCTCCCTATGAGAGAAGACCCGGGTCCCAGCAGTGGGGACGTGATGGGCTGATGATGATGATGGAACATGATAGGACAAGGTAATGTAAAATGTTGAAGATTATACACTTCATAAAGCTATTAAATTTCGTATATGCTCAGTAATTTCGTTGGCTACAATGCCCTTCAAACCGGAACACAGTAATCCTTGCGCACTACTGCTTGACTACTAACTGAGAGTTAAATGACACAAGAATATTATACTAAACAAACTTTACGAACTACCATAACTATGTAGTTAAGCCACGTTGGCGACAAAGACGGCACTGAAATCAATTTAAGTGAAGGACAACTTCGTTGCGCTTTTCATTTGCAGGAGAAGAAGCCGTGACTAATGTGCTTAGAGTCGGCCAGCGTATTCTGACCCTTGAGGACGTCAGCGACATAAATAGGTGAACTTTTCTGAATTTTGGATTGACTACACATTCAATGTTTGTCGGTTTTCTCTTAGTGTTGCATTTGAAAAGCATGTTAATATCCTGTGCCAAAAGAGAAATTGCAAAAAATTGCATGTAATTTATATATTTTAGGTGTTAATTTAAACCGACTTCAAAAAAAAGAAAGAAAACGAAACAAAAAGAAAAGGGGAAAAGGCTAAATAAAAGGAGAAGTTTCGATTGTATTTTTTTAATGTTTGTTACCTCAGAACTTCGTCATTCATGAACAGATTTGGAAAATTATTTTTGCGTTGGGTTCAATATAGCCGCGAAGTGGTCCTCGGTGGAAGATACATTCGAAGATACATTGAAGTCGGTTTTTTTGTTTAATAAAACATATACTTGTCAATTGAACGATTGTAATTGTTCAGCTACTTATGTCGCTGACTGTACCAGGCGTTTTGTGGATAGTTTGAATATGGTATAATCATAATATTTTAAATAATTAGCAAGACGAAAAATTATATTGCTCAGGCAAGGATCGAACCTGCGTCTTAGGAATACCGTCCCGACGATTTAACCACTAGGCCACTGAGCCAACTGCTTGAGCAATTCTTCTATCCTTCTTACATCGTCTTACGGGAACGATCGAGTGTATTTTAGCAAATTAAATTTAAAATATTTTAACCAAAATGATTGAAAATTAGAAAAATGGCAATGTAGGATAGGTATAATAACTATGGTAGGTATATATTTATTGTTAATGTAATAAGTAATGTAACATGTGATAGAGGTTGAGTTAGTGTGAGGGTGTGAGTCTGAGCGTGATGAAATGTGAGTGTGTGTAAGTGAGGCGTGTAGTGCGCGGTAGGCAGTTATTAGATCTTCAGTCTCGGCATAGGTTAGTTTGAGTAGCCATTCTCTGAGCGATTTTTTACATGTGTTCTTGCAACGGTTGGTAAATTTGAACTGTTTGTCGATCTTATTGTCCATAGTTTATCATCGCAGAAAGGACTCTCAAACTATGACAATATTCACTATCAAGTTACCCTCATTCCTCGAGCACCTTCGTAGACAGAATCAAGTTAAGCCAAACGTCAACTTCGTTACACCTTGCACTTTTCATTTCCAGAGGTAACAGCCGTAAGCGATCTGGTAACACCCGACCAGTGTTGAAGGAGCTCTGATGTTAGCAACATAATGGATAGATGGTTTTTCCTCGTGGTATGTTTCTCGTATGCGGGAGGCTGTCTGGGTAGGTACCACATTATTGCTAGTTATTTTGCTGCCAAGCAGTAGTGCGCAAGCATTACTGTGTTCCGGGTTGAAGGGCATTGCAGCCAGCAAAATTCTCTTACCGATATTTTACCTGCTTACGCTTACTTTGGAATCCGCTAGGGAATACGTGTACCAAGAGTCAAGACCACAAATACAAGTATCCCAAAAATCGATCGGTTACCATGGCAACTCGCAACATCATTCGACGCCATCCGCAGTGTGAAGATACCGCGTCAAAACAAACGCAATTCACTCCATCAGCAACTTTATTCCTTATTGTTGAACGACGTTACTGGGCATTATGAGACTCGACAGCTAATTCAGGGTGATGATCGCAGTGCAGCGCCGCGCAGGATTTTGCAAAACAAAGTTCTGGATGGTGCTTTTATTGTTATGAGTTGGCGTATTGCTTACCATCAGGCAAACGACCAGCTCGTCTCGTCATCCAGTTACATAAAAAAAGAGTAGTTTTTATTGTCTATGCTAATATAAAAAGAGATTATACTATACATATATGTTTATGTAGGAAGTAATCTCTGCAACTATTAATCCGATTCTTATAATTATTAACACTGATAGAAAACTACACTATCCTCGAGCGAAGCTACACTATCTCTAAATATTATAGTGCGCAAAATTTCATTTAACACAGAATAAACAAGAAGGCGACATTAATAAAAGTATCAACAATCCACGCTTTTATGCGCCTTTTGAAGTTATATCGGCATGGCATGCTAATAAATGAATTTATAATGCATTGTCATCGAATTGTGAGCTACCCTGAAAGTTTCAGCCAGATAGAAATAAAAAAGTAGCGAATCGGGAAGTGCTCGAATTTAAGTTGCGAGATTCCACCCGGAACGACAGACAGACAAACAAGAAAGTGGACTTAATAAAAACGTGGTAACAAAGGTTAACTGATCCAACATCAATTTATTAGTTTGACTGTTGTAATGATGCTATGATTAAAATATGATGCTATGTTAGCGGAATGAACAACTGAGTGAATGAATGTTATGATAGCTCCAATTGAATGAACGATTGTTACCGCAGTCTATTGATCGGAAGCACCCCTGATGCGGAAGGGTTACGTACCGATGTAGACATAGTACGATAGAGTTGGGAAGATGCAGAAGTCTCTTCTCAGTGTATTGATAAACTGAGCTTAGAGTTTTGGTTCTTAAAGGGACATATATAGTCCTAAAAACAGTTAAATAATGATAAACAAGCAAATGAATGTTGACTGATAATCTAAAGATAAAACCACGTTTTTATCCGCCTCAATGATATTTAGAATGCACTGTCATCGAGTAGTGAGCTATCCTAAAATTTTCAGCAGGAGAGCTGGGTAGTGCTCGAAATTTGAGTTGCAAGATTCCACTCGGAACGAGAAAGTGACTGAATAAAAACGTGGTAAAATATACTTCGGGAAAACGTCTTTCTTAAGTTTCCCCATTTAGAAGTATGTACGTACATTTTGACATTTTCTATTAGCACATATCACATTGTTTAAAGCCGATTGATTGTCTGTACGTCACAGAGATCTTCAGCAAAAAGTGGGGAAAGTGGGCAAATTTCTATTTGTGTTCTGTAGAAGCGTAATAAAATAGTTATTGTATTATATTTTTTATATATGTAAGTCTGTAAGGTATATATTATATGGGCCTCGTTTATTTTATTTTATTGACTTTTAATACTGCAATGTAATTTTGGAAAACTTCACGGAACACCTAAATGAACGGTGTCAATCGCACTTGGCCAGATATTTTCAATGATCGTCGCACAAAATAAAGCTTCTTACAACTTCATTTTTTTTTTAATTTCTCCGGAAAATATACTTTTAATCATTGAAAACATTGACTATCTGAACACCAATATGCAGTTTACCAGTTGACACTTCTACATCAGCTTGAGCTCTACCCCTCGCGGGAAAGGGTTAAACACCCCTTTCGCTCTCGTTGTTCTGCTGGCGACCATTGTGTAGCGCTGCACCAAATTACTGTCACAGATACATAATAGTACAACACTTGTAGAAAATGTATACCGTAGTACTATTTATTATCACCATCAGCCTATTCCGTTCCCACTACTGATACTTGTACTTGCACTAGTAGAGTCAGTTTTCTCATTTCTTTTCTAAGCTCGGACTTCAATTTGAGTATGGGAAAGAAATGGGTAGACATGCTTACCTTTTTTTGTCAGTCATGATATTTTAAGTTACAATTTTTAGCGTATTTTAATTGATTTGTGACGTTTAAAAGTGCACTTTTTGTAGCTATTTCATAAATATCTTTTGACTTTTGACTTTTGTCTAGAAGTCCTTTTTTCTTTTTTTTTACACTTAATAGAACATCTATTAAGTGTAAAAAATTGTTTGGCCACTATCTCGCCTGATGTGAATGATGATGTGGCCAAAGATAGAGCACATAGATCTAGAGAGAGACGGCAGTTGAGCGGCTGCTCAGACCCGTCTCCCCGTCTAATTATACATTTATAATTAAAAAATAAAACGAACACACTTTTTATTTCCCACCTAAGTTTATAAAAATCCTTGAACGAAAGTATTTCAAATCTTTAACCTGTACAGTGCCGCGGCATCTCATTACTCCCCTTTTATTTCTGTTTGGTACTCGTAGGACGGTACGGACGGCGGCGGGCGGCGGTGGACGGCAGGAGCCGCGGGCGCGGATATTTTCAAAATAATAATTAAGCGGATACATTTATTATGGCCGTGTGTAATGCAGAGATAAGTTCGGACAGGATGCTCGGCTTTATGAGACTTTTGTTCGTCTTTTTAACCCCTGACGCAAAAAAGAGGGGTGTTATAAGTGTGACTACTATGTGTGTCTGTCTGTCTGCCTATGGGACCGTAGCTTTTAAACGAGTGAACCGATTTTGCTGCGGTTTTTTTATTTAAAAGCGGGTTTTCTCGCGGTGGTTTTTGTGTTAACAAAATCGGTTCAGCCGTTTTTTACATTTTATAGGTTTTTTGTGTCGGGGATTTTGAAATTTTAGATTACTGAAATTCACTTGTTGGTATGTATGTATGTATGTTACTATAGTAATGGACACATAAGGTACGATGAAATTTTATTTTATTCTGTCTCTCTTCATCTAAATCAAACCATTATGTTTCCACTGCTGGGACACGGGCCTTCTCTCATAGAGAGAGTATGGGCCATAATCCACCACGCTTGCCCGGTGCGGGTTAAAAACGAATTTAATCCATCCATAACTTCCCCAAGTTTTACACAAGTACATGCATGTACTGATCAATAAATTACTACTTACAATATAACTGCCACACCCTGTATCAGGCCATAGCATATAGCCCCGTCTCGATCCCAAACTGAATGCACAGGGTGCGTTCATTACGACACCGCGGCAGCTGCACAGCCGCGCCGCCGCAGGCGCATGCTGTATGCCTTCCCGGCTCGACGCACAGATTATAAAATAACTAGTTATGAGTATATACAGCTTAGTGGCGTTCATTGGGAGAGGCCTATGTCCAACAGTGGACGACTACAGGCTGATGATGATGATGATGATGATATCTAAAGAGGTAGGTATTGTCGGCAGTGAAAGTTGGAACCTTTTACTTGATATCATCATCATCATCATCAGCCTGTAGTCGTCCACTGTTGGACATAGGCCTCTGCCAATGAACGCCACTGAGCCCGGTCTTCGGCTCTTCTCATCCAGTTTCTTCCGGCCGCCTTTCGCAGGTCGTCGCTTCACCTGGCCGGTGGCCGTCCTACACTACGCTTGCCGATTCGCGGTCTCCACTCAAGGACACATCTGCTCCAACGGTTGTCCGTCCTTCAAGAGATGTGACCAGCCTATTGCCACTTCAGCTTGCTAATCCTATGGGCTATGTACGTTACTTTGGTTCTCTGTCGGATTACCTCATTGCGGATCTTATCTTTCAGAGAAACTCCAAACATAGCCCTCTCCATAGCTCGCTGAGCGACTTTAAACTTAAAGATCAGTCTTACTGTGAGTGTCCACGTCTCGTCTCCGTAGGTCATTACTGGTAGGACGCACGCATTAAAGTTAATTTACTTGATATAACGGGTGATAACGTTATTTGAGAGAGATCGGAAATACCGATCGGAGAAGGTTACATTCTTCGATTATACCTCGCATACCAACGTTAGCTAGAGCTTAGAGGTGCTTGAGAAAAAGTGGAGAAGTCTCATCTGCTGTCAAATAAACCTTAGTTGAAATTTATTACTTTGAGACTGATTCGAGTCCAATAAGAACGATTTCAAATTCAGGTGTCGGGGATGGTGTTTCCTCAAATGCGACCTCAGAATTTCTCCCGTTGAAGAGTTAGAGTATTCGTGCGAAAGTATTTTAATAAACAATTATTATAAAGCAAGCAGTAGTGCGCAAGCATTACCTTATCCCGGTTTCAAGCGCATTGTAGCCAGCGAAATTACTGGGTATATCTGATGTCTCGGGGTAATGAGCGCAATGCAGTGCTACATAGTGGTTTTTATGGTATCAAAAGTTCTTGATGGCACTGCTTTTGTTATGGGCAGACGTGGCGCTTACCGTCGGGCGAACGACTTGCCCGTCTCATCATTTAGTTACATAAAAAAATGTAATGCTTTACTTTAATACGTTCTTTAAAGCTACAAAAGTACAACATCCTTGAGCGCAGGTTGCGCCGGATCATTTCGTTGTAAAGGAGCAGCTGCGCCCGCGCACCGCCCGCGGGCGTGCGGGATATATGCCTCTCCGGCCTCGGACGGTACGGGCACGGCCCCGGTTTATGAAAATAAAAGGCGTAATGTATGGCAGATTGCGAGCGTTTTTCTGTGGAATTACTTTTATATAAGCCTGTTTTTTTATGGAACTGAGTGATGATACGAGCAAGTATTTCGCCTGATGGTAAGCGCCACGCCTGCCTTGACAATTGCATCGCCACCTAAAACTTTAACATACCATAAAAAGCACTGTGTAGCACTGCATCGCGCTCATCACCCCGAGACATGTAAGTCTCATATGCCCAGTAATTTCGCTGCTTATAATAAATATTGAGCGCTATGGTAAAGAACCTATTAAATGTAGAGTAGAGAGAACACGTTGTAAAAACATTTTAAAGTAGGTACTTGTATTTGTGGGTGCGTTAAATAATATACTATTTTAACAAGTACTGAATCAGTGAAGTTTCCCCATAGCTAAAGTGCTCGAACCTCTAACCAGCCCCCGTACCCATATGTCCCTCAAGCGCCAATCGAATATCGTGTTGAGCTCAAATTAAGGTATAGCTTCACTGCGACTAATGAGATACCGACTAATTATTGTCGATTCAGGCAAGAAATCGAATTAATCTCATTCATTTATACCAAAATACGATAACTACAAGTTGAGATAAACTTAATGGGACAATAAATGGCATCCTAAAATATTGTCGCAGTGAATCTATACCCTAAACTGAGCTCAACACGATATACGATTGGCGCTTGAGGGACATATGGGTACGGGGGCTAGACACTCTACGTCACTAGAACAGCACAACCTAGGTATTGAACAGCACAAGTCGATTGTTTTGTTTCCATTTTCTACCATGATGATGAACTCCCTACCAGAGTCAGTCTTTCCCACTACAATCTAGGAATCTTCAAGTCTCGAGTGAACAGGTACTATCTTGGCAAGTGTGTTCATCTCAACTCATTTGTATAATTTGATAAGATGATTCATCATAATCGTCAGCCCATCACGTTCCCACTACTGGGACACGAGCCTTCTCTCATAGAGAGAGTATGGGCCGTAATCCACCACGCTGGCCTAGTGTGGGTTGGTGGATGTCACATGTCCTTGAATTTTTGTAATTATATAATATAATAATAATTCATTTATTTTCTCTCACAATAAGTGTTACAATATTTTAAATATTTAATAAAACGGCTAGGACTCACGTAGTTTGTCGAATTAGTCGACCTAGGTTTCAAGCATATCCGATGCTCTTCATCAGGGGCGAGTTTACGCTGCGAGATCGCGGCGACCACTGGCGGTGTCGAGGCGAGATGCGCGGGCGGCCGCCCGCACCGCACGACGCGAGGGGGGAGGTGGCGTCGGCGGCGCCTGCGGGGAGCGCCACGCGCCTCTCGCGCGCTGTCGTGTTGCCGACGTCGACCGCACTAATGTCGGCACGAGTTCTTCATCATCGCTGACAGCGTCATCACATAATAAATACATAATATACATAATAAATACATAATAATGTGTGTTACAATATTGAGAATTTATGGCTAATTTATTTACTAATACCTATTCTTGTGAGAGACTGGTGCCTGTGGTAGGTTCATAAGAACCTGTATTACAGGTCACCAGTGCCCTCCCGTCGTTCGGTATAGTGGCTTTATATTAAATCTTGGACATGCCGGTTTCCTCACTATGTTTTCTTTCACCGTTATTAGAGCGAGTTTTAAATCGGCATTTAACTTAAGAAAGTCAATGGTCAGCAGGATTGGAACTCGGGTGCATCGGATCGAAAGTCGCACACGCTCCCACTGAGCCACACTGGCTCTGTGTTGTGGAAAGCTGATTCTCGTTCATTAAATAAAAAAACGTAAATACTCTAAAATATACTTTTTTTACTTCTCTAATAGTTAGGTAGGTACTATTTACCACCGATACTCTTTAATAAAACAATAATAACAAAGATTTAATAATAGATAATCTAACTAAGTTATTATTCTTACAATAGATTACCTGTCCATTGTTAAAGAGGTCTTATTATATTATTATTTTGTACTTCGATGTAACATAATAATGAACGCTATTATTGTGTCAAGGCAGTATAATTGTTATTAAATGTTTTTGAAATAATAATTTGTTTAATATGTCTAATAACAATCTGTGATAATGTTTATTATTTCAGTCTATTATATTTTAATCCTTATCCGTAATATTATAAACGCGAAAGTATGTGTATGGATGTATGGATCTTTGTTACTCTTTCACGCAAAAACTACCGAACCGATTTTGATGACATTTGGTACGTAGGTACTTTAGGACTTGTAATAGCATATAGGCTATTTTTATCCCGGGAAACCGCGGGTGGAATCGCGGGGCGCAGCTAGTAAAATATAGTTATTTGGGACATCACATCACACTAATATTTTAAATACGAAAGTGTATAAATGTTTGTGTGTATGTTACCTCTTCACGCTGTAGAGTGAAATTTGGAATGGAGATAAGCTTAAACCCTGGATTAATACAAGCTACTTTTTATCCCGGAAAACGCGGGCGAAACCGCGGAGCGCAGCTAGTATACTATAAAGATAAGATAAAGATAAATTTATTTAAATTTCAACAAACTTATATATATCATATACATTCAGAAGTGATTGTAACAAGTTTTTATTCCTGGTTGGAGAACATTGGTACCCAAACTAGGAGACCTGTGTTTTGGCATACCAATACCCCCCGCCCGACATATTTAAAAAAAAATATCAGATAAAAATTACAGAAGAGTTTGCATTTAGTAATAATATGTAGTTATGATACATGCAGTTTTAAGTAGATATTAGTTATATGTATGAATGAGTGGGTGTGAATGTTGGTGTGTGTGTATGAGAAGGTGTGGATGTAGATGAAGTGTGTAAGGAGTAGTGGTGGTAAGGACTATAATATACCAACACCTAGTCTATTTTACTATAACTATATACATTTGAAGCGGCCGGCGTCTGGAAAATGGTCCCAAACGTTACTTTTCTTTAATTCACCTGTTTGGGCAGGCTAAAGTCTCTAGGACCATACCGCCTTGTCTTACGTATCCCAAACCTTACTTCTAATCGAAATGCATTTTTTTCAGAGTCGATAGGTTTGAGTAACAAACATCCATCCTTACTTTCACACAACTTTCGCATTTATTATATTAGTACGTAGGTTCTACGCCTTAACGACATAGTACCTACACTGCCTATAAACTCACCTATTTCAATTGGAACGAAGCATTACGCTTATCTCAAATTCAAAATTCAGAATTCATTTATTTAAAACATAGGTTAATAAATACAATGTTATTATAGGTTTTAATCAATACTCAATACTAATAATTCAGGTGTACAAATTTTTATCACAATAAATAGTTACAAAATTCGAAACTTCACAAATAGTATTTATGAGAACTAACAAATTTAAAATATCAGTAATTATTAGGTACAGCCATGTCAACAAAAAATTAAATTTCCATGGTCAAAAGTTAGTATAAAATCATGTCAGGTAAGCAATTACAATTAATTATCAATTAGAAATTCTATAATGGAATAAAATGCCTTATTTTTACGCTTAATAGGTCTATGTTTGGCCACTATCTCGCCTGATGTGAAGCGATGATATGGCCTAAGATGGAGCACATAGATCTAGAGGGAGACGGCAGTTGAGCGGCTGCTCAGACCCTCGGCATTCGGGATGATGTTCGGTGAACCATCGGGGTGACCCCGATGTTCCCCCAGTTGATGACCCCCAGTTCACCGAACATCATCCCGAAACAAGACTAAGTCGCTTGACGGCATGGCTTTGTTCGGTGGGTGGTATTACAACCACGGCCAGAGCCTACCACTCCAAAGCGCGTAAGCGGGTTTCATCACGACGTTTTCCTTCACCGTTTTAGAGCGAGCGTGCAAAATCTGCACTGAACTATAAGTCATTGGTGCAGGGCCGAGTCGGAATTCAGGAACCCAGGTGCGTCTGATCGAAAGGCGCATAAGTTCCCGCTGAGCCACACTCGCTCTTACTCGCCTTGTCAAAAAGATTTAAGTTTATTTTTGAAGATGAATGGCTTCGATTTCTTTTAGTTCTTTTGGAATTTATATCATAGATGTTTATTCCCAAAAAGAATGTACTATTACTAAACATAGAAAGTTGTTTTATCGTATATGGTCTGTTACTCGTACCGTTGAATGTACCTACGAGTGTCATAATCATCATCATCAGCCCATCACGTTCCCACAGCTGGGACACGGCCTTCTCTCATAGAGAGAGAGTATGGGCCATAACACACCACGCTGGCCCAGTGCTGATTGGTGAATGTCACATGTCCTTGAATTTTTCCTCACGAAGTTTTCCTTCACCGTTTTTAGAGCGAGTGTTAAATCCACATATAACTTAAGAAAGTCAGTCAGCGGGATTCGAACGCGAGTGCTTCGGATCGAAAGTTGCACGTGCTTCCGCTCAGCCACACTCGCTCTCCTACGTGTGTATTAGAATCAAATAAATGCTATATCTATCTATATACTGTCACTAGCTGCGCCCTGCGGTTTCACCCGCGGTTTCCCAGGATAAAAAGTAGCCTATGTGTTATTCTGATGTGTAAGCTATATTATTGTAAAGTTTCATCAAAATCCATGCAGTAGTTTTTGCGTGAAAGAGTAACAAAGGTACATCCATACATCCATTCTTACAAACTTTCGCGTTTATAATACTATAGTAGGTTACGGCTAAACTCCTAAACAAATAAACTACTTTACCATAATCGCCAGTTGTTAATCTACTATTCAAGTTGTTTGTTTTACCGCTATGACAGCGCAGTCACGACTTCTAGAGGTTACAGTTCATTTGCATACCCATATGTATACCTAGTTTATTTGTACTGTTTGTAATTGGGTGTGATTTATACGACTCGAGGTAACTACTGCTATTTTGCAGTTCGATAGAATAATATGAGTCATTAATATATAACTGTGTTTTTATCTATCACTACATAGTATAAAACAAAGTCGCTTTCTCTGTCCCTATACACCTATGTATGCTTAAATCTTTAAAACTACGCAACGGATTTTAATGCGGTTTTTTTTAATATAGAGTGATTGAAGAGGAAGGTTTATATGTATAATAACCGTGCGAAGCCAGGGCGGGTAGCTAGTATTGAACAGAGTTAATTCTGTACATCCTAAAGTTTGTAAGAATGTATGGATGTATGTTTGTTACTCTTTCACGCAAAAACTACCGAAGCGATTTTGATGAAATTTGGTATGTAGATACTTTAGGACTTGGAAGAGCACACAACAAGGCTACTTTTTGTCCCTGCGGGAACTGCGGGTGGTGGCTAAATTATATATCGTAATATATGTTTGTGTTAATCATATCATATTTGTTTGATATAATATAATTATATATAATATTTATCGTATTTTATATATATGTATTATTTTGTTTGTTTGTATTATTATGTCTATACTATTATATTTTTGAAGTTTTGTATTTACTAAATTATATCTTTTATATTAGGTAATTACTTCATACACCAACTGACCGCAAATTTTTACCATTTTATTCCTGTCCATCCAAAAGTTGCCTGTAAGAAATTGCACATAGCGATAAGGCAGCCCATTGTTCTACCACAATTATTTGTAACTATAAACTTCTGTTTCCTGTTTTGGTGATCAATAAAGTATTATTGTATTGTATTGTATTATATTGTGGTACCGCGGGGCGAAGCTAGTTGAAGATATTTTGAAGGATTGACTATTTAGATGGTATCTACTGAACACAAATCTACGATTTTTAACCGAATAAAGACAGAGAAAGACAGCTGCCGAAAAGCTGAGAGTCCTAGGGAAAGTTACCTACTTTACATGACTGCTCAACTTGTATCATGCACAAGTTAGAGCATGTATGGAGTACTGCAGCCATTTATGGGATGTTTCAGCTAAATATCAGCTTGCGGCTCTGGACTCGATTGAGCGACGCGCCCTTAAATTAAATGGTGATGAGGCTCTTGAGGAAAGACGGTACCTACAAAGCCTTGAACACAGACGACAAGAAGCTAGCCTTACCTTAGAACCACCAGGTGAGAAAACTCACTCTACCCTTACGTTGTGCACACACCACCGCACAAAGTGCTTCGCTGACTCTTTCATTATACGTACTGCTAAGGAGTGGAATTCTCTACCAGAATACTTATTTCCTTCCAATTACAACCTGGGACTCTTTAAGACAATAGTGAATAGGCACCTCATGGGCAAACGTGCTCCACCTTAGACCGCAACTACGCTTACCTTCAGGTACATTGCTGTCAAACGTGAGCCCATTTCTTCATAATAACATAATTTTTAGAAAAAAACAAAAACCGTCTTCAATTGTTCGGTGAACCATCGGGGAGACGCGGGTCTGAGCAGCCGCTCAACTGCCGTCTCTCTCTAGATTTATGTGCTCCATCTTAGGCCACATCATCGCTTCACATCAGGCGAGATAGTGGCCAAACATAGATCTATAAAGTGTAAAAAACAAAAATGTATCTTTGAAGTCCAAGGTCAAATATCGATTAAATTTATGTGGGACCACTTCACAGTTATACTGAACCCAACGCAAAAATAATTTCCAAATCGGTTCATAAATGACGGAGTTCTGAGGTAACAATCATAAAAAAAATACAATTGAACAGAGAACCTCCTCCTTTTTTTAAAGTCGGTTAAAAAGACCAAACGCTATATTAATAAGAAGCGAAAGTCACACAAAGTTTTTGTTCAAAATATCTCAAATTTGTTCGTCGTCGAATGAGACTGCTTTTCTCAAGCCAAAGAATTAAAGGAGTCTTAATTTTTTTCAGGAATGAATATATATCTCCCACGCTGCTGCCGCGAAACATTCCAATTTTGAAATGAGCTCTAGACAATTATCGTACATGCGTATTTTAATGTTGGTACAAAAGACCAACTTTACTACCGAACAGGGGTGAAACAGTAGGGGCTGGACTGAAAACATATTCACCTCTCAAGGGGCCCCTGTACGAGGTCGATAAATCCGTGAGGTAATTAGGCAATCGCAAATTTTAGAAAATACTCTATAAATAGAAACTACAGATGACCAACGAGCTGGCGCTTACCTCGGCCAACGAATTAGTCTGGCCATTCAACGAGGTAACGTCGCCAGATTTTTGGGCACCTTGCCCGCGGCTTTGACCTAAATTCTGTTATTTATTCTTTAAATTTACTTTTTAATTTGGTGTAGGTTAGTTTAGTCTTTATCATGTATATATTATTTAGTCTTTATCATGTACATATGTATATATTTGTAAATAATTGTACATGTCTTTAGAAGTTGAGCAAATATTCTTTTTTGTTTTTCAATAAATTATACATTATAGAGTTTTTACTATAAAAGCAATGTATAATAGAAATAAAAATAGCATAGGCTACGCGCCAAAGATCACAGTGTGTTATTCATCAAAATTCAAAGGTTGTCTGAAGAGTTCCATTTCAACGATAAATACAGATACACTTTCTTTTTTTAATACAAATCTGCATTAAATTATTTTACGTAAACCTTTATATCAGTCATTATAGTACAAATAAAACCAATAATTTATTTTATCTATTTAGCACTTTGAGTATGGTCATACTCAAAGTGCTAAAAGGCGGCAGTCATATTTTTTTCTCAACTTCGGCTTCTCGCGGTTTATACATTCAGCCATTAAACAGGGCCCCATATTGCAGGGCCCCTGGAAGCCTGTAACAGATCCGCTAGTGCTACCAACCAGCACCGTGTACTAATTGAGCGTCATTCCCTTTGTCTTGCGGCGGTCATGCATCGCCGGCATGACCCCCTGCAGCTAAGGTGGACGCGTAATATTAAAAGCGCGGCTAATTTCAGTAAGGTCGTGTGTGAGTTAATTTTGATGAGTTTCGCGAACTCGTAGGAAGAATGTTATATGGGATAGGGATGGGCATTTTGTTTGAAAGTCAGCCCTTGTAGCCAGCGAAATAACTTGGCATATATGCGAGTTAATATCTGATATCTCAGGATAATGAGCGCAATGCAGTTCTATGCAGCGCTTTTTATGGTATTAAAATTTCTGGGTGGCATTACAATTGCTATGGGCAGGTGTGGCGCTTACCATGAGGCGAACGACTTGCTCGTCTCATAAATCTCACTCAACAATATGAATAAAAATATATCAAAGATGCAGTCATGTTTTAACCAGCCAAGCAATAAGCCAAGAGTGAAACATAGTAGGCCACCTTTACTGTGTTCCGGTTTGAAGAGCTATGTAGTAAGTTTGTTGAAATTACTGGGCATATGAGACTTAATATCTGATGTTTTGGTTGATAAGTACCATCAATGCAGTACTAGGCAGTACTTTGCATGGTATTACAATAAAAGTTCTGGTTGTCACAATTGTTATAGGCAGGTGAAAGACTCGTTCGTCTCAGTGATATTGCATAAAAAATGTAAAAATTATACCTTAGAAATACAAAGTCAACTCCAGTGGTAAACTCTCATCGTCTCATCACTAAGCAACGCGTGGAATTCTCAAACATCGGGCTTTTTCGTGTGTTTTCGTGATTTTTTACGTTTAGCCTTAGGCCTGGGATCTCTGTCGTAATTAGATGACGTACGGTCGACGTGTGAACCTTTGGGGTCACGATATCGTGACATGCGTTGCGGGATGGCATCAATTTGGTGTGTTTTAAGTTCTTATGAGAATTCGTTGCTTCCAGCTCCATTTAAATTGTAATCCCTGCGTCGGTATTTAACTTTGTTTGGAACGAATACGACCTTTTCCTTATGATGTTTTCGCTCTCGTACATACACGTACTGAATATTTTTTACAAGCTTTTATTTCTTTATGTATTTCTTTATTTATTTCTTTATGTATTTCTTTATGTATTTCTTTATGTATTTCTTTATTTATTTATTTCTTTATTTATTTATTTATTTCTTTATGTATTTCTTTATGTATTACTTAATGTATTTATTTATTTATTTCTTTATTTTTCTATTAATTAATTAACTCATTTATTTATTTATGTATTTCTTTATGTATTTCTTTATCTATTTATTTATTTCTTTATGTATTTCTTAATGTATTTATTTATTTATTTATTTCTTTATGTATATCTTTCTTTCTTTCTTTATTATTTATTTATTTATTTTGGTATGTATTTATTTATTTATTCATTCATTCATTCATTCACTCACTCACTCACTCACCCTATTTTCACTTTCTTTCTTTATTTCTTTCTTTCTTTCTTTATTTATTTCTTTCTTTCTTTATTTCTTTCTTTCTTCATTTATTTATTTCTTTTTATTTATTTATTTATTTCGTTATTACTTTCTTTATTTATTTCTTAATTTATTTAGTTATTTCTTAATTTATTTCTTTATTTATTTCTTTCTTTCTTACTTTATTTATGTCTTTCTTTTTTATTTATTTATTTCTTTCTTTCTTTCTGTCTTTATTTGTTTTTCTTTCTTTATTTTTTTCTTTTTTTATTATTTTCTTTCTTTCTTTCTTTCTTTCTTTCTTTCTTTCTTTCTTTCTTTCTTTCTTTCTTTCTTTCTTTCTTTCTTTCTTTCTTTCTTTCTTTCTTTCTTTCTTTCTTTCTTTCTTTCTTTCTTTCTTTCTTTCTTTCTTTCTTTCTTTCTTTCTTTCTTTCTTTCTTTCTTTCTTTCTTTCTTTCTTTCTTTCTTTCTTTCTTTCTTTCTTTCTTTCTTTCTTTCTTTCTTTCTTTCTTTCTTTCTTTCTTTCTTTCTTTCTTTCTTTCTTTCTTTCTTTCTTTCTTTCTTTCTTTCTTTCTTTCTTTCTTTCTTTCTTTCTTTCTTTCTTTCTTTCTTTCTTAATTTATTTATTTCTTTCCTTTTTATTTTCTTTCTTTCTTTCTTTCTTTCTTTCTTTCTTTCTTTCTTTCTTTCTTTCTTTCTTTCTTTCTTTCTTTCTTTCTTTCTTTCTCTCTTTCTTTCTTTCTTTCTTTCTTTCTTCCTTTCTTCCTTTCTTCCTTAATTTATTTATTTCTTTCCTTTTTATTTTCTTTCTTTCTTTTTTTTTTTCTTTTTATTTATTTCTTTCTTTATTTGTTTATTTCTTTCTTATTTTATATCTTTCTTTCTTTATTTCTTTCTTTTTTATTTCTTCTTTTTTCATTTATTTATTTGTTTTTATTTATTTATTTATTTCGTTATTTCTTTCTTTATTTATTTCTTAATTTATTTAGTTATTTCTTAATTCATTATTTATTTCTTTATATATTTATTTCTTTCTTTCTTTCTTACTTTATTTTTTTTTCTTTATTTCTTTATTTCTTTCTTTCTTTCTTACTTTATTTATTTTTTTGCTTTATTTCTTTATTTCTTTATTTCTTTATTTCTTTATTTCTTTATTTCTTTATTTCTTTATTTCTTTATTTCTTTATTTCTTTATTTCTTTATTTCTTTATTTCTTTATTTCTTTATTTCTTTATTTCTTTATTTCTTTATTTCTTTATTTCTTTATTTCTTTATTTCTTTATTTCTTTATTTCTTTATTTATTTTTTTCTTTATTTCTTTATTTCTTTATTTCTTTATTTCTTTATTTCTTTATTTCTTTATTTCTTTATTTCTTTATTTCTTTATTTCTTTATTTCTTTATTTCTTTATTTCTTTATTTCTTTATTTCTTTATTTCTTTATTTCTTTATTTCTTTATTTCTTTATTTCTTTATTTCTTTATTTCTTTATTTCTTTATTTCTTTATTTCTTTATTTCTTTATTTCTTTATTTCTTTATTTCTTTATTTCTTTATTTCTTTATTTCTTTATATCTTTATTTCTTTATTTCTTTATTTCTTTATTTCTTTATTTCTTTATTTCTTTATTTCTTTATTTCTTTATTTCTTTATTTCTTTATTTCTTTATTTCTTTATTTCTTTATTTCTTTATTTCTTTATTTCTTTATTTCTTTATTTCTTTATTTCTTTATTTCTTTATTTCTTTATTTCTTTATTTCTTTATTTCTTTATTTCTTTATTTCTTTATTTCTTTATTTCTTTATTTCTTTATTTCTTTATTTCTTTATTTCTTTATTTCTTTATTTCTTTATTTCTTTATTTCTTTATTTCTTTATTTCTTTATTTCTTTATTTCTTTATTTCTTTATTTCTTTATTTCTTTATTTCTTTATTTCTTTATTTCTTTATTTCTTTATTTCTTTATTTCTTTATTTCTTTATTTCTTTATTTCTTTATTTCTTTATTTCTTTATTTCTTTATTTCTTTATTTCTTTATTTCTTTATTTCTTTATTTCTTTATTTCTTTATTTCTTTATTTCTTTATTTCTTTATTTCTTTATTTCTTTATTTCTTTATTTCTTTATTTCTTTATTTCTTTATTTCTTTATTTCTTTATTTCTTTATTTCTTTATTTCTTTATTTCTTTATTTCTTTATTTCTTTATTTCTTTATTTCTTTATTTCTTTATTTCTTTATTTCTTTATTTCTTTATTTCTTTATTTCTTTATTTCTTTATTTCTTTCGTTATTCATTTATTTCTTTCTCTATTTATTTCTCTTCTTGTTTCATTTTTCCTTCACCGTTTTAAGAGCGAGTGTTTATTCCGCACATAACTTAAGAAAGTCAGTGGTGCGAGGCCAACGGGATTCGAACTCGGGTGCGTCGGATTGAAAGTCGCACGTGCTCCCACTGAGCCACACTCTTTTTACTCTAACTGGTTTTTACTATAATATAATATTATGAACGCGAAAGTTTGTAAGAATGTATGGATGTATGTTTGTTAATCTTTCACGCAAAAACTACTGAATGGATTTTAATGAAACTTTACAATAATATAGCTTATACATCAGAATAACATATAGGCTACTTTTAATCCCGGGAAACCGCGGGTGAAACCGCAGGGCGCAGCTAGTATAATATATATAGGCAATGAACCGCTTTCCATCATGTTTCGCTAAAACACAACCCACATTTCCAAAAAAAATACACTATCTAACCTAATTTAGTTTTCTTTGATCTAACGTCCGGCATAATTGTTATAATAGCATACCATACATTTATTTCTTCCAACTGTACTCGTATCTAACCCTGCAGCTAGGCAGGTGTAATGTCGAACGCATTTATTAGTTATCTACCCTTCAAGCTTAGTTAATTTCCTGTATATATTATTTAACTGCACACATCAGTCGTTAAAATGTACACCTGATAATTGTGTCTTACAGCTCAGCGTTACCACACAATTTGCGAGCGTATTGCGAGCGGAGCAGTTTGTAAAATGGTGGCGGCGGATCCGCGACGGGTGCGCGACGAATTTACCCCAAAAGCTTTATATACTTACTTAAGTTACATGTGACTATTATATTTGTTTATTATGTACACCACCAAACCACATTATATCTTATACCTGTTCTATCCATCCAAAGGTTGTCTGGAAGAAATCGCTCTAAGCGATAAGACCGCCCATTGTACGTCAAAACTACGATGTTTTTTGTGACTTATTTTATTTTTCATAATTGTTTATATGTTATTTGGTGTGCAATAAAGTGTTATTGTATGGTTGTTTAAAAATGTAGCACCTTCCTTTTTATTCCCTTACCTTCCATAAAACAAGATTTACTCTAAAAAGCCGCTAAAGGACGAGGGGGAAAAGTGGCGAAGCAAACTAATAGTGTCGCAAGTCGCAACCTGGCGTGGTGGGCCGGAAGTGTGCTTATTGGCGGAAGTACCGGACCGGATATAGCAATTTACACGGTCGCGCCGCTTTGTTGGTATCCGGGTAGGAAATAAGCTTTATTCGGACTATTTTGGACTTCGGTACGGTTTGGAGGGATATTGTATTTTTTGGAGTTCTTATTCAATCATCGATTTTATAAATAGCTTCGAAGAAGTCGTCACCAATAAATTATGTAATAATAATAATAATAAAATATGTTAAGGTCAATCAATATCTTTAATAGGATGCGAATTTCTGCCATATGAGTCGCATCCCGCATCCCAGCAATAGAAACTTTATAGGCTGATATACGGATTTTAAAACTGTGCTAACACCAACTTTAAATAAACAAGAGTCTGTTTGACCCACACAGATGAGGCCTTCTAATTTCATCAAAATCAAAAATAATATGCTTATTCCCTTATTACTTACTAAGATGGCGCATTAGACCCAAAATGTGTCTTAGCCTCCGATAATAAAAGTCGCTGTAATTCACTTATTTATTTTGAACAAAAAAGTCTTACTAAAAGTAGCCTCCCAACAAATCCCAATCTTTACAAAACATAACAAGACTTTGTACATATTTATAAATGAATGTACATTCCCTCTCCCCCCACTCTACATAACATTAGGGAAGTTTTTATGGAAAACCTCAGAAGATGTATTTGTTACGTTTAAACTTTTTGATAACAAGGGGTCTTGTTCGCGTAAGGGTAGAGTGGATATGCCACTTTCTTTTAATCATTTCACCGCAGTAACAAAAAAAATTGATACAGTAAAGCTTTAGCGCACGCTCGTGAAGCGCACCTTGAACGCGCCTGTCGAAGGTTGCGCGCGACTGTTCGCGAGCCTTTTACAAACACGCCCACACTATGGCCCTTATTAATAAACGTTTATGTACCGTTTATTTAGCCTAAAAAGCTAGCCTAAACCTAATGGAATCAGGCGTGACGTTACGGAAATTCATCTCAAAACTGAAACGCAATGAAAATATGTACCTAGTGTAATTCCGCGGAATAACTTTAACTTAAATTGAGTAGGTACTAAAACTAGTAGTAACTAAAACCAAAAACTAAGAATAAGTATGTCCATCAACACTTTTCTTATTGCCTCTAAGACTTTATGTTCTTGTGTTCTTTACGACGGACGTTATTAGAATGAATCGATAAAGAAAATATATAGGTAGGTACATTTAATATTTGGTCACCAAATCAAACCGCATCCACACAAATCTTTCTTCCATTTTTTCCATCTAAGAAACAAATTCGTTACGGGGAAAAGTTTCAAGAAAAATAATTACAATAGGGGTACTACCCCATCTTTCACCACCGCTGGGGGTGGGGAGAAAAACAGTTTTTCCTCGAAAACTTGGGAGTTTCTTAAATAATTACGGGTCCTTTTGTATTTCTGGCAAACATTTGGATGATAGGATTACAAGATTATGTTTACGTTTCTTTGAATTTTATTTTATTTAATTAATATTTATTTTGCTGTAATTGTTTCAAATTATAAGCTGTGATGTTCTTAATTATAATAATGGTATTTGGGTAAGATGATTGTGTTTTATAATTATCTCTAAAGACTAGTTAGTGCCGCCGTTCTCGTTCGCAAGAGCGCGAGAAATGGTGTAATCGTTGAGCAGGTTGGCTCAATGTGATACACCACTGAGGTTGCGAGTTCGATTCCCGCGACGCGACGGGACTAATGTTTGTACAAGAAAAAGCAAAAGTAATTGTTTCGCGTCTGGGTGTTGTGGGACCATGGTCCTCATAGTTCCTGGCTCATATATGGAATCCAAGATACGGGCCACGATCTATGTATGCGATCATTGAGTATTTATTCATTATTTCAACAGCTAATTGTCTCAGGGTGAAGAGCGCAGTACAGCGCCGCGCAAGATTTTGTAAAACAAAATTCTGGGTGGTGCTGTTATCAGCTAAACGGCCAGCTCGTCTCGTCATTCCGTTACATAAAAAAAAAAATAGTATTCAATGCTTACTGTACTTTGTAGCCAGCGAAATTACTGGGTATATGAGACTTAATATCTGATGTCTCGGGGTGATGACCACACAGAATACTAAGGGACAGAAGCATCACTCCGCAAAGAAATTTAAACAAATAGCGACTCTTGCTATGACGCAATAAAATTCAATTCAGCTCGCGTAGCGCTACATACCTACCAGTCATATTAACCTACAGAGCGCCTCTCTATCGCATAGCTCGTATATCTTCTGACTCGGCACGTGTATCGACTCGCGACCCGCCGTCGGTATCCGGCTATATACTTGTAGCTTCGTACCTACAGTGCGGAGTGCGCTAGGCCTGGTGCTACGCAGTGGTTTTTAATGATATTTAAAGTTCTGTGTGGGACAGGCGTGGCGCTTAGACGAGCGATTTGCTAGTCTCATCACTTAGTTCCATAAAGAAACATTTATATTTTCTTCATGAAATCGTAGTTGCCATCCGTCTGTGATGTTTCGGGAACAACCAAATGTACGTATGAACATATATAAGGCTTTAACGAAAACTTTTCATACTCGTGTCTAACACACACACGCACAAGTTTCCAGTCCCTGCTTTTCCCTCAGGCCCCGCCCTGGACGATAGAGAGAACTGTATAGGCAGTGGTACATATTTTTTGTATGGAACTGACTGATGAGACGAGCAAGCCGTTCGCCTAATGGTAAGCGCCAGGTCTGCCCATAAAAAGCACGGCATACACTGCATTGCGCTCATCACACCGAGACATCAGATATTAAGTCTCATATGCCCAGTAATTTCGCTGGCTACAATGCCTTTAAACCGGAACACAGTAATGCTTGCGCACTACTACTTGGCGGCAGAATAAATGGCACAGCTGTGGTACCTACTCTAACGGCCTCCCGCATACGAGATACCTACCACGAGTATGTATGCTGGAAATATAGCTGGAGTTATATCATCAGCCCATCTCGTTCCCACAGCTGGGGCCCGGGCTTTCCCTCTTAGAGAGAGTATGGGCCATATATATATTACCTTAAATGAGAATCTATATTACCTTAAATGAGAATCTATATTACCTTAAATGAGAATCTTCACGAATAACGAAAACTTTCAACGCGATCTCTGTTTACTCAAAAGCTTCCATATAATGAATGCAATGGAATCAGGCGTGACGTTGCGGAAATTCATCTCAAAACTGAAACGCAATGAAAATATATAGTGTAATCCCGTTAAATAATCACACAAGGATTACACTATATATTTTCATTGCATTTCAGCTTCCATATCATCATCATCATCATCATCATCATCAGCCCATCACGTTCCCACTGCTGGGACACGGGCCTTTTCTCATAGAGAGAGAATGTGCCATAATCCACCACGCTGGCCCAGTGCGGGTTGGTGAATGTCACATGTCCTTGACTTTTTGTGAAAAAATCTTGGACATGCCGGTTTCCTCACGATGTTTTCCTTCACCGTTTTAGAGCGAGTGTTAAATCCGCACATAGCTTAAGAAAGTCAGTGCGGGGTCAGCGGGATTCGAACTCGGGTGCGTCGGATCGAAAGTCGCACGAGCTCCCACTGAGCCACACTCGCTCTTCCATATAACAAAAAATATTTGTTTTTTATTCTTAATAGTTTTTGGAACTTTGAGTCGCTCAGCGACTATGCCAGTCCCGTATGGTCTAGCAATTTACAAACTAAGTTAATTAATTATTCTATGAACCATTGTATAAAGCGCCCACTCAAGACGCTTCACTCAATGGCTCGGCTAAGACGCTAACATAATGTAAAATCATTAATAACTCATATACATAGATAGAATTTATTGCAAACATTAAATTAAGGACATTACATAAAAATAATTAAAGAAAGTTTTACAATGGGCGGCCTTTTCGCTAAAAGCGATCTCTTCCAGGCAACCTTTAGATGGAGAGGAATCATCAAAATGTTAAAAACGGGGATGTAAGGTCTACAATAATGATAAAAACATAAACAATGTCAATAAAATAAACTAAAATAATAGATACATACAATAGCAAAAGGGCATAATATGCAATAGGGCATTGTAGCCAGCAAAATTACTGGACATTATGAGACTCAACAGCTAATTGTCTCAAGAAGAGCGCAGTGCAACGCCGCACAGGATTTTGCAAAACAAAGTTCTGGGTGGTGCTGTTATTGTTATGGGCTGGCGTATTTCTTACCATCAGGCAAACGACCAGCTCGTCTCGTCATTCAGTTACATAAGCTGCGTCCTGCGGTTTCACCCGCGGTTCCCCGGGATAAATAGTAGCCTATGTGTTATTCTGATGTGTAAGCTATTATTGTAAAGTTTCATCAAAATCCATTTCCAGTTTTTGCGTGAAAGAGTAACAAAGGTACATCCATACATCCATTCTTACAAACTTTCGCGCTTATAATATTAATAGGATTTTGTGTACTAACATAGATTTTAAGAATATGTGCTGTGTCTACTTACATTTTTATGTATTTATAGTCTGAAATAAAGAATTTAATAATAGATAATAATAATTAGTTAGGTTACTCATATAGGTAGGTAAGTATATATCTCCGGCTATCTTTCCAGCATACATTATCGTGCCTACATCTTATACCACGGTACAGTCCCGGGAAAGTTTCGTTGTCCACGCACACAGACGCGTTTCCCGTTTCCCGGGGCCCCGCCCCGAGCTACGGGAAAGTGCGCCCTTAGTGTCGCCCGCGGCTGCTTCAGTGAATATGGTGAGATATGCGATTTATGAATTTTATGACAACCTAATTATTTTATCCTACTATATATATATATATATATATATAATATTATAAACCTTTAATGGTCTATGGGTTGTCCAATTGCTTCTCCTTGTAGGTAGTTCAGTTTTAGTAAGTAGAGTGTAGTTTGTTTTCAGTAATAAAGGCATTTGCACATTTAAAAAAATATATTATAAACGCGAAATTTTGTAAGAATGTATAGATGTATGGATGTATGTTTGTTACTCTTTCACGCAAAAACTACCGAATCGATTTTGATAAAATTTGGTATGTAGGTACTTTAGGCCTTATAATAATAATAGCACATAGGCTAATTTTATCCCGGGAAACCGTGGCGCAGCTAGTATATAATAATTACGCCCTACGATCACAGACATAGATCCTGGCCCCTAAATAGGATTCCCTGTATGAGGACAAGAATGACCTGAATGAGGACACGAAACAAATGCTTGCGTTTTTTTTTCTGTGGACAAAAGTTTGTCCCGAATCGAACCCGCAACCTTAATGATGTACGTGATTTGACCCAACCTGACCAACCTCAACACCACAGAGGCTGTCAACCTTCTTCAATTATCAATGACACAGTTTCAAAAAAAAGTGTAAAAAAAATGATATAAATGTTGATAAGAGATAAATCAAACGTGTCAGCGTCCCCATGGTACGCGTTATGGAAGAGTTACGGAGGTACTTGGCGGTAAATGAAAAAAAAACCTTTTAAACTGTAATATTTTTTTTTTTACACATAATTGATCTATGTTTGGCCACTATCTCGCCTGATGTGAAGCGATGATGTGGCCTAAGATGGAGCACATAGATCTAGAGAGAGGTATAAAGTTCGCCCGTTAGGGCAGGCTTAAGTCTCTAGGACCATACCGCCATGTCTTACGTATTTTTTATTTGAAAGTTTAATATTTCATTCATTATAGTTTTGTTGAGAATGAGGGTAATCAGCAACAAGCCGGACCTTCTCCTAGTGCTCCAATAAAGTGGTGGAACTTTATTCAAGCTTTCCATGGACTTTTTGGGAGAACATAAAAAGCAATGTTTTCTCTATTTTGTTTCATTTGCCTACACTTGTGCACGTTTACGAACACAATGGTTAATATTCCACCGATATTACACATGATCACTCGAAATAACATTTGTTTGGAAAATAAAACAAAATCGAACTGTATCACTTTATACTTCCCGCCAAAAAGTCCACTGTAATAATAATAAAGGAGGTAAAATGGAGGAGTTATAAGTTTGACCACTATGTGTGTCTGTCTGTGGCACCGTAGCTCTTAAACGGGTGATGCAATTTGGACGCGGTTTCTTTAATTTGAAAGAAGGTTTTCTAGCTGTAGTTCTTAGACATGTTTCAGCCATGACATGTTGTTCCGTTACCGTAAATATACCGAATTCTAATTTCAAAATTGTACTAACGAACGTTTCGATAATTCAAATACTCGCGCTATGGCAGCAACGAACGCAGTCTTAATCGGCTGTCATTGCACCGCATACTCGTTCATTTTGGAGCGAAGGCAGAGGTCGTGTGAAAAACGCCTGACGCGCGCGCATCGTATATCGATCGAAATCCTAAGGGAAGCTATTCATCCCCTATTTTTTGTGTGTGCTCTTATGGACAATCGAAGGTGGAAATTCAGCGAGTGCCGTAGCAGTCCAAGGTACGTGTGTCCATGTGTGCATTGTATTTGTTGCGGCCTATGTCGAGTTATTGAACATCGAAATTATCGTAAACGTTTTTTCCCAGTGTAGTATTAAAGCCACCCCTATTTCGGTTTGGTGCGTATGCTACATCTTTGTAGTGCCGAAACCAGCGACTTTCCATTCTTTGTCATGGTTTAGTCGTTTTTTACTTTTCATAGGTTTTTTTCGGTCAGGGGTTTTGTAATTTTAGCTTACTTTAATCCGTTATTACAACAGCAGTGTGAAAGCTATATTAGGGGGCTTTTTTACCAACCTAACAATGATACCAATGTTAATTAACCTAATGTGGCCCTAAACTTATCAAAATGTGAAATTTGCTTTTCACCACCTATCAATAGACAGGATAAACAGAATAAAGAAAAAAAAAGGGGAAATTAAATCGTAAAGTCTTCTCTAGCTTAAGTCATCAATAGCTTATTGATAGGTTGGTGAAACATACCCCATAAGATTAGTAAGCTGAAGTGGCAATGGGCTGGTTACATCTCTTGAAGGACGAACAACCGCTGGGATAGACGTGTCCTTGAGTGGAGACCGCGAATCGGCAAGCGTAGTGTAGAACGCACACCGGCTAGATGAACCAAAAAAGAACCTAGAAAACTGAACCTAAAAAGAAACTGGATGAGAAGAGCAGAAGACCGGACTCAGTGGCGTTCATTGGGAGAGGCCTATGTCCAGCAGTGGACGACTACAGGCTGATGATGAGGATGGTGAAACTGCCCCTAAGTATCATATTTTTATGATTTTTGTGCTAGCGAAGATTCAACGGGCAAATGCCTTTATTACTGAAAACAAGTCTACACTGTACCACAGAATACTAAGGGACAGAAGCATCACTCCGCAAAGAAATTTAAACAAATAGCGACTCTTGCTATGACGCAATAACATTCAATTTAGCTCGCGTAGCGCTGCATACCTACCAGTCATATTACCCTACAGCGTGCCTCTCTTTCTATCGCATAGCTCTTATCTCTTCTGACGCGGCACGTGTAACGACGCGCGACCCGCCGTCGGATGTCCGGCTATGTACTTGTAGCTTCGTACCTACAGTGCGGAGTGCGCTAGGCCTGACTCTACTTACTAAAACTAAACTAATTACTTACAAAGAGAAGCAATTGGACAACCCGCAGACCATTAAAGGCCTATAGATAGCCTAAATGCTCCAGCCCAAGCGAAGTTATTTGTGTAAGTATACCTCCTGGTTTTTTTTTTAATATTGTCACAAGTTTTCCAACCCCTAGAACTCCAACCTTATCCGCGACAAGCGTAACCGTTTACAGTAGACATAGGGCGGGCTACTGTTCACAGCCTGCGGCCTTCCTGACCAATCACAGTGCTCCGAGCTATATCATCCTCCCTTTCACACTTCACACTTCTCCTATATAGCTATCCTTGTTGCTTCCCCCGGCGAAAATCTCACTAACACTAGTCAAATAAACAATTGTACAATCTAAAGCCTGAAGTTTAAAGTTCACTTTTGTTTGCGCTTTTCACCGTCGCTTCAGGCGTTATAGTACCGTAATCGTGTTTATTTGATATCGAGCGTCAGGCAGGCGACGATTTTCAAGTTCAGATTTCGCTTTCACGTGACTTTGAACCTTATTCTTTTAGCCGTTAAATCTATAAAGCGAGGAGCATTTCCAGGAATTGTGTTTACGTGTGCAATGCTGGCGTTTTCATTGTTACATTACTGTAGAGGAATTCGCACAGATCATTTTGGACATTCTCGTGCATGTGTAAAGTAACTTTTTCCGTGGCATATTTTTGGAGTTGTGTTCTTTTGGGGTTGGTAAGTTTTGACGCTCGAGGCAAAAGCTATTTGCGATGACAATTTTGCGAGCGTCGGCGAACGAAATATGCCTTTTATTCGTAGTAGAGTCGGGATTAAAGCTCTAAAACGGAATTGCTGTCAGCCGAGGGAGCTTTGTTGGAATTTGTGACTACACCTACCTATTTGGGGGACTTTGGGACGGTACAGAGCTTTTGGTTTCAGGATGATATGGGTTGAGACAGAACTACACAATGCCCGGAACATGTCATTGTGACATCCATCAAGCTGCACTGAGGTAGAGCGATTATTATTCTATAATTATCTATTAATTAGTTTAAGCAAAGAAAACTAAACATTGTTTAAGGCTCTCTCTTTAATGTACCGTATTCATAAACAACACTTGTCAACACACTTAGTTAATTAAGGCACAGCAACCAATATGAACTCCATCCATATCCAACAATATCTATCCACATACAATACAATACAATACAACAAAAAATATATTTATACCAATAACATAAAAAAATTATAGATTAACCTTATAACTACAATGGAAGGTCTTATCGCTTAGAGCGATCTCTTCCAGACATCTTTAGATGGACAGTATCGGAAGAAAAGTACTTAGACGGTGGTGCATAATAAAATTCATAAATAAATAATACTATCAAAGTCAAAGTCAAAAATTTTTGGCATCACAGACGCACTCATGAATGTCAAATTATCACAATGACTCTACCTAGTGAACCATTAGATACTTACTACTCATCATCATATATATAAAATTCTCGTGTCACAATGTTAGTTACCTTACTCCTCCGAAACAAACGGCTCTACTGATTTTTACCAAATTTTATATGCATGTAGTAGGTCTGAGAATCGGCTACTATCTGTTTTTCATACCCCTAAGTGATAAGGGTTGTTCACCCTTAACATTTTTTTTTTAATTTATTTGGCAAAACAACGTTTGCCGGGTCAGCTAGTATAAATATAAATCCTAATAAATAATTAATTTTTAGAAAAAAACAAAAACCGACCTCAATGTATCTTCGAAGTCCAAGGTCACATATCGATGAAATTTATATGGGACCACTTCGTAGCTATACTGAACCCAACGTAAAAAGAATTTTTCAAATCGGTTCATAAATGACGGAGTTCTGAGGTAACAAACATAAAAAAAAACAATCGAACAGAGAACCTCCTCCTTTTTGAAGTCGGTTAATAAATAAATATTAATATATCTATAAACTAATGCTAATAGGTACTACTATTTACATACATTTTTCATATGAATAAATACTAGGAAGATTCCAAAACTGTTGGAAACAAATGAGTTATTTCATGAACATCAAATCTAATTATTTCCTCCGAACAGAAGTCGTCGAAAAGAAAACAAAGGGAAAAAGAAAACAAGAATCCACAAGATGCGGAAAAACGAAAATAATTTACCTGTCAAATCCGTCCTTGGATCTCTCGAACAAAAAACAAATTACATAATTTCCTTGATTTAGGCTCGGTATCCACCAAAGTAAGCGAAGCGAAGCGAGGAAATCGAACCGGATATCGTTATTGGTGGAGACAAATATAAACACAATTCGAGTCGAAAGTGATCTCGATATCAGATTTTACATCTGTCATCGATTTCGATAAAAGTGATCTCGATATCAGATTCTACAACGGTAATCGATCAACGATATTACGATATCGTGATCGGTCGACAACAAAGTCAATCACTAAATTAGTATTTTATAAGGATGTACGCATGTTCAGCGAAGACGTAAAATACAATTAACGTTTTTGGAGAGTAATAATTTACTATAACAATCGACCTACCGATGAAACTTGAACCCGCACCAAAAAATTTTATCTTGAGGTTAGGGCTTGCTCCAACGACAAAATGAAATTTAGCTAATTCTAGCTGCCCCAGATGCTACTTTTTCCTTATCATCTTTACTCTACTTTTCTGTAAACGAAAGTTTCTCATAGACGAGATCTATCTGGTCGCGGAGAGTGGGTCTTGTGGGACCATGGCTCATAGTTCCTGCTTGGTTACCTAGATACCTACAGGGAATCCTAATTAGGGGCCAGGATCTATGTTTGTGATCGTTGGTCGTATTTATTTATTTATCATCCTAGCTTATATTTGAAATGCTTATGCATCTAAATAAGAGATTGATAAAATTAGCTGGTAAGATTAATAACCAGTGATAGCACTGGCATATATCTCGGCTTTGGTGGATTCCAAGCCTTATTGTTACAAACCTTTGTGATGTTCTTTTGTTTTTCATTATACAGGTTTTTCTTTATGTTTGGTTTGTATTATAAATTATAATATAATAGATATCGTAAATATTTTTCTTGTCGACCATTACAGATTTTTTAACATTGAATCGAAATAATAATTCTGTACCGTCCAAGCTGTACTGTGTAAAGAACAATTTTCTTCGAAAAGGAAAATTCGGCGCCTGGATTTCTTGAGAAATTGTTGAGGGGTAGTAGGAAAAGGCGCCTCCCCGAATCGAGTTTTTTTTTATTTTGAGATTCTGAAATGATACAGCGGTCTTGGACGATTTCACCTAACTATTGGCCCTAATTCTATGCTGCATTCTCTAAACCTAATTAGCACTAACATAGAGTTTGATGTGTCAAACGCAGTTTCGAATTCCGACGCGTACGCTATCTCTAAACTTCACTTATTTTTAGAGAATCATTCAACTTCCGTATTCTGCGCGACTATCTAACTGTCTCACTATCTAACTGTGTCACTGTGCCTCAAGATACGGCATTGGTTACACAAGTGCACATGGCATTTGTGTAGACATCAGGATGGTAGGTCCAGCCAGCCAGCGAAATTACTGCGCATATGAGACTTAATATCTGATGTCTTTTTTTTTTACGCCCAAAGCTCATATTCATAGACCCTGGCCTCTAACTAGGATTTCCTGTATCTAGGGAACCAGGAACTACGGACCATGATCCCACGACAACCAGACATGAAACAAATGCGTCTCGCTACACTAACCTTTTGAGTTAGTGTAGTGAAGTGACAGTGTATTGTAGTATAATAGTGCTACCCATAAAGAACACAAGAACATAGTGTCTTCGCCTTAATAGAGACAGTAAGAAAAGTGTTAATGGACACATTCTTAGTTTAACTCTAATTAGCAGCCTAAGTTAAATTCAAATTACTTATTAGTCTTATTAGGCTAGATTGTAATGTTTTTGAGGTGTCTTATAAAGAAACTTCATTAGAAAAAAAAAAAAAACATTATGTGACACAGAATTTTTAATACATTGAAAATGTATTAAGAGCGTGGCGTTTACCACCAGGCGAACGACTTGCTCGTCTCGTTGCTGAGACCCATAAAAAAACATTTTCGTTAAACCTACGTTATTACCTTTTTGATTCGTTCCAGCTTGGTTCCAGCGATTCGACACAAGTGTACAAGCTTTGTATCGATTTACGATTCCCAATACAATTTTCGCGCTATTTGTATCAAATATCTACCTGACCCATCAATAAGGTTAAGTTGATGCAACCTGCATGGTTTACCAATGGTTTACCACGACGATTAAATTTTACGCTTTTTAATCAAGCAACGATTTTGTAAGAAATATTCTCAGCCCCTCTACCCACTGGTCCTTGAAGCGCCAATCGTACCTATATCGTGTTGAGCTCAGGGGGCCTACTCCGAGTTGCTATCGTTCGTTCGTTTGAGCGGACTAAAAGAGACACTCTTATGCCTGTTGCATAGCGCTGTCCCTTTCATCTGACAGACAAAGATCGTAATTACTTTTTCAGAGTACAGGGGCAGGCCCCAGCGGACGTCAGACTTTTTGTAAGTACAATAGTCAGTCCAATTTTTTTACCGTCATTAGTCATCTATTTTGTGACTGACGTTTTGTAACACGTTACGAGAATTTTTGACGGGAAGTGAAAAGTGATACAGTTCGATTTTGTTTTATTTTCCAAACAAATGTTATTTCGAGTGATCATGTATAATATCGGTGGAATATTAATCATTGGTTCGTAAACGTGCACGAGTGTAGGCAAATAAAACAAAATAGAGAAAGACATTGCTTTTTATGATCTTCAAAAAGTCCATGGAAAGCTTGAATAAAGTTCTACCACTTTATTGAAGCACTAGAAGAAGGTCCGGCTTGTTGCTGACCCTCATTCTCAACAAAAGTATAATAAATGGAATATTAGCCTATCAAATAAAAACTATATATACGTAAGACAAGGTGGTACGGTCCTAGAGACTTTAGCCTGCACAAATGAGTGAATTAAAAAAAATGTGTGCGTTGCAATATGAAAATATGAAGCTATGTTTTATTTTGACCAACATAGAAATCGCTGACCGGTTGTCTTACGCGGGCGGGCTGCCTAAGGTGTAGATTCATTGCGACAGTGTCTTGTGATGCCATAATATATATTGTCCCATGATAGCTTATCTCAACTTGTAGTTATCGTATTTTGGTGTGAATGAAAAACATTAATTCGATTTCTAGACTGCAACGACAATAATTAGACCGTACCTCATTCGTAATAGTGAAGCTACACCTTATTTGAGTTCAACGCGATATACGATTGGCGCTTGAGGGAGCAGTGGGTACGGGGGCTGGTACAAAGTTGAGTAAAATGTGAAGTGTATTATTTATTCTTTAAACCATATTTGCAGAAATCCTCTCGATTTCGTAGTTTTGTAGCATTTTTCTTTTTTTTTTTTGGGAAGGTTGTGTTACTAAGTGTAGGTGCATTCTGCCAAATGGGATTATGGACGTGGTTTACGTTTTTTTTAAGTTTCAATTTTGGTTTTTTTTTAGTGGCAAAGAGCATGGTAGCAGCGCTGCTTGTGCATGACAAATCGTTCAGTTTTGTATAATTTTTTAAAGACTGTGTTATAAAAAACCGGCCAAGTGCGAGTCGCCTCACGCACGAAGTATAAACGGAAAAAATCATGTCTGTTGTATGAGAGCCCTCTTAAAAATTTATTTTTTTAGTATTTGTTGTTGTTAGCGGCAACAGAAATAAATCATCTGTGAAAATTTCAACTGTCTATCACGGTTCATGAGATACAGCCTGGTGACAGACGGACAGACAGACATACGGACGGACAGCGAAGTCTTAGTAATAGGGTCCCGTTTTACCCTTTGGGTACGGAACCCTGATAAAAGCACGACTAAAGTGTATATATAGTATATGAAGTGTTTGATAGAGTGATCTAGCATTATATTTTAGAAGTAGGACATTTCTGCAATTACCTTGGAAGGTACCACTCTTTTGCCATTTCAGCCGACAAGCAGTAGTGTGCAAACACTACTGTGGTCCGGTCTGAAGGCACTGCTCGAAGAATCACGATCGAAAATCACGAGAAGTCTAAACGCTACGCGAAGGTAACCTACTGTTTACCGTTGGTAGACAAAATAGAATTCTCATTTTAAGACGTGGTGTCAGATGACAATTACTCAAGTTTCTAATATACATATCTTAGACCGGCTTGAAGGGCATTGTAGCCAGCGAAATTACTGGGCATTATGAGACTCAACAGCTAATTGTCTCAGGGGGACGAGAGCAGTGCAGCGCCGCGCAGGGTTTTGCAAAACAAAGTTCTGGGTGGTGCTGTTATTGTAATGGGCTGGCGTATTGCTTACCATCAGGTAAACGACCAGCTCGTCTTGTCATTTAGTTACATAAAAAAAATACATATCTATATATCGTCGGCTAGCAAACAACAACGCGCAAGTAATATTCCGTTACTTTACAGGAAACAACTGCATCCAATGGCATTTGAAAGTCATAAGTGCCAAATTTCGACTTGAGCGGTGTTGTTTGCAAGCCGACGATATGCGAAATTATATTCGCACTATAATATCATAGGTACAAGTACCTATCTAAAAGCTCTCGTGCAGATGTCAGCGCAAGTTGCGCTCCATCCGTTAAAATATTCAACGGTCATTAGTGTTCCTATTTTGCTCTCCGTACACGTATTGTTCCACAAACGAGGCGAGGAAAGAGGCCGGCCTCTTTGAAACTGTTTGTAAACAGTGCCTTTCTAAGTACGCTAGCGGTAAAGAAAAAGATGAAAAGCTCAAGATTGGTAAAACAACAAATAAACTTTTGTGTCAAGAAATATTTAAACATAAGTAATATTTAATCGCATACTGTCCGATTCTCCAGATCTTTCTTGCGGCACACCTGCTAGTTATGGAATGAGCTACCGCCCGAGGTGTTCCAGCGGAGCTATAACATGGGATATTTTAAAAGAAGGGTGAAAAGTCCTTAAAGGTAGGCAACGCACAAGGAAATCAAGGAATACTCCGAGTGTTGCAAGTGTCCATAGGCGACGGTAACCGCTTACCATCCAGGCTGGCCGACTACTTGTTTGTCTATATATCATTAAAAAAAACATTATAGACAGACGTTTCAATCACACCCATTTCTACTATAATACTCTTGTTTTTAATATAGCACGTCGTGTTTCCCCGTTGCATCATCGGAATCAAAAATATACATCGAAATGTTTCCCGCCAAATCGTTAAGCAATATAAATCTAGCAAACAATTAATGACTAACATTTACAAACTCAACGATTATACTTGTTAATGAAGTTGTACCCAGTAAGTTTGTTATCGTGAATAGGTAATAATAATTGATAAACCAGATACATTTCAATAGATATCCGACGTTCATAATTGTTTATTTATATTGTACACATAGGTACATAATATACGAAAGTGTAAAAAAATTCTTTACGGTAATATTATTAAAACTAGCTAATGAAGTTATACTTCATGAGTTGGCTACATAAAAACCAATGTTTGCACGTGTTCCCGCTTATATCGGCAATAACGTGTAGTGAAAGGGTAAATTGATTTGTGTAAGTTGGCCTCACCGCCGCCGCCGCGCTGGTAAGGTTATAATTTTCGCGCCCCGTGCTGCGAACGCATGCTGCGTTGCCAACATTGAGGTTTTTAACTTTTTAGTTCCATTTTTTTTTCTTTATTGTACTATTACAAGTAATGTACAAAAGGAGAACTTAATGCTAAAGCATTTTCTACTAACTATCCACTGACGGTAAAAGAAAGATACGAAGCGTGAAAGCGATATTTGAAATAGGCCAAGAATTTTGTTCTGTTTTTATAAGATACCTGCTTACAAAGAAGGTTGCTTTTTGTCAAAATTATAAAAAAGTAAAATATTTGGAGAATAACGGTATAGGTACTTTTAAAAAACTCAATCCAAATACAAATTTAGTTGCAAAAACCAGTAAGTCCCCGTAATACAATATTGACACTAACGATATTAACTAAAAATTGGGCTTGTAGTGTAAGTGTTAAATTGGTGGTCAGAACTTACACTAAGGTACATCTGCTAACTCTTCCATTGCACAGTTTTATACAGCTAGCTAGCTAGAGAAAATAGAATGAACTTTTAACAATCACGAAATAATTTATTAATTTTATGTAGACAGTAGTTATTATAATATTCTATAGCCTCCTTAATAGAGAATTTGTTTCGTTTGTAGATGTTTTGAGATTATGGTCCTGCTTGGCACATTCGGGTTAAAGACATTTTATTTTCTCAATAAGAAATTACAGTTCACTTATATGAGACAAAAAAGCTTGAAGTAAGTATGTGCTTCGACATTTTGTAAACATAAAAAGTACTTAAGTATAAAGTAAACAATATTATAATAATCTTCAAACTTCCTGCGGAAAATGACATCGTACGTAGTTTGGACGTACAATATTGGCATGGCATGCAAGAATACGGGTGGTGACACAGTGCAATCAACATTAGATTGATAACTTGTTTATAATAAAAGAATCCTAATCCTATCCTAATCCTAATAATATTATAAATGCGAAAGTTTGTGTGTGTGATGTTTGTAACTACGCATCACCGTAACTACTGAACCGATTTTGATGAAATTTGGCATATCGATAGCTTAAATACTGAATTGAAACATAGGCTATGTACATTTTTAATTTGTTGGTTGAAGCTAAGCTTCAGCCCCCCTACCCATATGTCCCTCAAGCGCCAATCGTATATCGTGTTGATGTCAGATTGCTGAGCCTCGAGCATCGACGTAAAGTTGCCAGCCTGTCGGTATTTTATAGGATACATCACGGTGAGTGTGCGTTGGAATTATACGAGCTTATTCCTCCATCTCCTTTCTATCATCGGACAACAAGACGGAAACTCGGCATCCGTACGTGGTTGATATTCCTCCTGCTCGAACAAAGCGTTTTGCTTCGACCTTTATAATGCGAACAGCTAAGGAATGGAACACCTTAGCAGCGTCTCTGTTTCCCGATTCTTATAATCTATGTGTCTTCAAGTCTCGAGTGAATCGGTATCTTCTAGGCAAGCATGATCCATCGTCGACCACGTCGTCACTTTCCATCGGGTGAGACTGCGGTCAAATGCTAGCCTATTTGGTAATAAAAAAAAATGTTATGTCGTTCAGTATGTGTTTCTTAAATTTATTTTAAAAAATGTACAAATCAAAATCAAAAACTGTATTCCTTATTTGGAAATTTATTATAGATTTGTGCTTTTAACAGGAAATCCTATTATTTACGGATTAGTCTACACTATTTATTTGATAATTGGAATTATTTATTTATTTCCTGAAGAACTTTCAGTAAAACGTGAAGAAAAGACTGTATGAGATTTCAAACATGCTGTTTTATGTCTCCAAAACCATTCCATTTAATTTAATTTCCTCGTGTTTTTAACAAACAAGTCGACAATCAACTAACAACAGCCCCCAACATTATCCAGGACCACAGAGGGCCAGGCTCCATAATCCTACAAAGGTATGTCACGGCCAGACGTCAGAGGGACTAAGGACCTTTCTTTTGATCCTTCGACCCTGATATACCTGCAATTTAGTAATCGTATATGAAGGGACATTTTAATGTTTTTAGAGATAATTAATGCTTTTCTTTTTCTAAAACGAAAAAAGTTATTTTGTTAAGTAATTAATTTGTTGTTTTGCCACTGATTTATCACTGTTTTATACTTGAGTAGGTATATATTTTTATTTTGGTAGTTTACTTTGACGCAACGACCATACATTGGTCGTGCGTGTGCCCCCCACTCAAGACTCCACTTTTCTCGGTGTGCTGGTGGAGCGAAGGCTATTTTTTTTATTACTCCTCTTTATGAAATTGTTCTACATTTCTGCACTGCGCTTAGTTAGTCAAGAAATATTTAAAGATATTTCAATTCTTAAAACAATGTGGCCAATAACGTAACTGGTACATGACAGTGTTTCGCATATGCTGTGTCTAGGTCAAACTATAGCGAGAATTGTATGGTTGGGTCCTTATCAGTACTATATATTTTGGACGTAGCTCGGACATCGCTGTTACATTGACGCATGCAATTCACCAGTCGTGTTTCGCATCGCAAGGCGTCACCACGTGTTTAGTCCGGGCGCGGGCTGACAGAATTGTATTATATAGAAATATGAAATTTGAGCAATTCTTCCTTTTCAGAATCTAAAAACGATGACTGGGAAGACATGCATAATATTGTCAAAAACAAACATAAAATATTGTAACAAGTTCTAAAAAAATGCCCCTCAGTTTCTTACCGTATCTTCTGAGTAGTGGTTGTTTTTCCGATACGGTGGTAGTCACTATAATAATTGACGTTAATAAGTTCATCTGTGATGCCTAAATTGAATAAAGAACTTTTGAACTTTGATGTTTGATCCCAAATGATGTTCAGACCCACAGTCCACGAAAGTGTCAAGCACAACGAAATTTCTTTGCGAAAAAACTGCAATGGACTATCGTTCCGCAGATGTTTCGCTACCGAAATGATTTCGCAGAGATTCTCTGCCGCATACGAACGCGTCGGTGTACTAAGGGCGTAATAATTTAATTCGCACACCGTAACACTGATATCGAGAATTCAATTACACAGCACGCCAAATAAAAGTGCGCGTCGCAGCGTGTGGCCGGCGCGGCGGTAGCGTGCCGGTGAGTACGCTACATGTGTACTGCAAGTGTACGCAATTTGTCGTAAATAATGTTAAAATATTTGTAAGAGATTTTACTTTGAGTGCTTTTATTGTAGAACCATAGACTAATGAATAACGCTGCGAATAGAACGGCCGCTTTTCATCGTCCAATCAAAGATAACATCAGTAATGCACATCCACGCAATTAATATTATAGAGCGAGTGTGACCAGTAATTGATGTGAAGCAGTAATTGATATGGGAAGGCGTGGCGCTTACTATCAGGCGAACGACTTGATAGTCTCATTACTCAGTACCATTAAAAAAAACTAGTGCGCCTTGTGGTGCGGTGCGCCTTGTGGTGCGGTGTAGTTCGAATGGCCGAGCCATAAAATGCGGATGTTTTACACTTCCTTTAGCTTGTTTTTAAAGCGAGTGTAAAACATCGTGAATAAATGCAAAAACGCAGTAATTTTTTAATCGACTTAAAAAAGGAGAAGGTTCTCTATACGATTGTATTTTTATTTTATGTTTGATACCTCTGAACTCCGTCATTCATGTACCGATTTGAAAAATTCTTTTTGCGTTGGGTTCAGTATAGCTACGAAGTTGTCCTATATAAATCTAATCGATATTTGACCTTGGAAGATACATTAAAGTCGGTTTTTTTGTTTGATAAAACGTATAGGTACTTGTGTTTCTATCAAAACATATCAGCCTCATTGAAATCTTGAAAGAACCAGTTTAAACCAGTTAAATCATCATGTAACTCAGACACGCGTATTCACCAAGAGTTACAGCCGTATTCATAAGTAATTGAATTACCATGTAGTTACGTGTTGCGCAGGTGTATATCAGCGGGCGCGGCGGGGGGCAGAGCTTGTATGATTCTTGAAGCCGGTGATGAAGCTAGATTTGTCAGGCGATGCAGAGTTGGGAAGTTACAGGTTGGTCGAACCTAGTCTGGAATTTGGTTGCAAACACAGACAAGTTTTTTTAATGGATTTAAGTGATGAGACGAGCAAGTTGTTCGCCTGGTGGTAAGCGCCATGCTTGCCCATAACAATCGCAGTGCCATCCAGAACTTTTAATACCATAAAAGTAAGTTTATAGCACTGTATTGCGCTCATCACCCCGAGACATCAGATATTGTCTCATATGTCCAGTAATTTCGCTGGCTACAACGCCCTTCAAACCGGGACACAGTAATGCTTGCGCACTACTGCTTGGCGGCAGAATTACTGGCAGAGCGGTGGTACATATCCAGATGACCTCCCGCATACGAAAGACCTACCACGAGTTGGTTGCAAACATTTTTAAACAGACAAGTTTTAGTTAAGCCTTTGAATTTTTATGGGCTGAAGTGGTGCTTATTTCTCAGGCAAACGACTTGCTCGTCTCATTACTCAAACCATAAGTATAGTGCTATAAGTACACTTGGTTATACTATCCGCCAAGCAGTAGTGCGCAAGCATTACTGTGTTCCGGTTTGAAGACTGGACGGTGTCCGGTTTGAAGGTTTGAGGGTGACGAGCGCAGTGCATCGGCGCGCAGGATTTTGTAAAACATAGTTCTGGGTGGTGCTGTTGTTGTTATGGGCTGGCGTATTGCTTACCATCAGGCAAACGACCAGCTCGTCTCATCATTCAGTTACATATAAAATTAAAAAAAACTATGTATAGACTATAATTATAAATAAATAAATAAAATAAAATAAAATTCATTTATTTCAGACAACTTGGTCCATAGTATTTTTTAGTATGTACATGCAGCTTACTCACTATGTTAGTTCACAATTAAAATTCAAATTAAATTAAATTAAATTGTATTGTATTGATTATGGTATAACGAGTTAAATATCATCAAATATAATAATTATGCAGATATCGTGTAGAACGAATATTATGGTGTAGCCTTCGTAGGCTGTGACAAAACAACTTTACAGTAAAAAAACTTGTTCCATTTATTTGGCAGGAAATGTACAAGTCAATGACCACATGCTAAGTATGCAGTTTCAGTTGATATTAGAGATTAGCGCTGTATTCCAACTATTATTTCTAAAGTAGTAATAAAATTAAATAAATAACGCCCAACGATCACATACATAGATCCTGACCCCTAACTAGGATTCCCTGTATCTAGGGAACCAGGAACTATGAGGACCATGGTCCCACAACACCCAGACACGAAACAAAATACTTGCGCTTTTTTTTCTGTGCACAAGCATTTGTCTCGTCGCGGTAATCGAATCCGCAACCTCAGTGGTGTATGAGATTTGAGCCAACCTGCCCAACCACTACACCACAGAGGCTGTCAATTAAACACAATGTTCCCAATTGAAGACATCTTAGCACTGCTTAGTTAACTTTATGCTCCGTTACAAATCACACCCTCTTCCCACTCGAGCTATATCGTCACTTCAAACTTGCTCCAAACTTGCTCCAAACCATTTGACGGGTAATGTTCAACAAACAGCGCCATCTGGTGGCAAGTGAACCGTGGCTGATGGGTGAGTAGCGTAGCTGATGGGTAAAAAACAACTCTATGAATTATTTAGTAGGTTGGCAGACTTGAATGGAGATTTGTAGTGCAGTGAAATATCTGTCGATAATTACAAAGATCTTTTATGTAACTAAAGATAATGAGAAAAGTACCTTTTTTCTTTTTATACAATTTAATTACAAAACAAGCAATCTGTTTACCTGATGGTAAGCAACACGCCTGTCCATAACAATTGCAGAGTCACCCAGAACTTGGTTTTGCAAAATTTTGCACTGCAGTGCGCTCGTCACCTTCAGAAAATGGAACACATTAATGTATGCATACTACTGCTAGGCGGTTGAATATCAAATATGCCTATCCAGTACATAGGTGTGCGTGCCTCGTAATATATAATGCCTATATGTCTGCCTGCTCATATATTGCAATGCACTTCGAATTGCAAAGTCCTGCGTGGCAATGCATTGAGCTTAAAATGTTACTGTCGCTTTTAAGTCTATATTTGGCCACTATCTCACCTGATGTTGTACGGCAGTGTGGCGGAAGTTGGAGCACATAGATAGAGGAAGATTACAGTTAAGCGATTGATCAGACCCGTATCTCTGGTATATTGAACACCCCTCATAACTGTCATTGAAATTAAATTAAATGGATAGATATAATTCAGCGAAAGCACAGTAAATAATAGTGTTTTCAAAATATGTCGTCTTTCTACTTCAATAGAAAATAATAAAATACAAGTCAACATACACACCATTAAAAGTAACATAATGTAGGTACCTACCTAATAATCAAATAATATCAATAGAATTCATTATAAAAAATACAAAATAAAATTACATGAAATTAATAGTCAAATAAAATCAATATAAAAAAATTTAATATAAAAACGTCAGACCGATATCACTGTTACCAATAGTGTCCAAATTGTTTGAGAAACTACTGTTAAAACGTATGAAGCCCATCATAGAAGAAAAAACATTGATCCCTGATTATCAATTCGGATTTAGAGAAAAACATTCTACAATAGACCAAGTCTATTCTACAAGAGACACAGAATCACCAACATTATCGAAAAAACATTAGAAGAAAAAAAGTTTGTTCTACTGTCTTTTTGGACGTAGCACAAGCATTTGACAAAGTGTGGCATAAAGGCCTTATATTCAAACTAAGAAATATGCTCCCACAACAGTTCGCAGACCTCTTAGAATCCTATCTAACACAAAAAATGTTCAGAGTGCGACAAGACGATGCTTACTCAGAACATAAGCAAATAAAAGGTGGAGTACCACAGGGAAGTGTCTTAGGTCCGGTCCTGTACTTATTGTACACTTGTGACATTCCAGAGTTAGAAGAGAATACCGTAGCAACCTTTGCAGACGACACAGCCATCATGGCCACAGGGGTCACTCAAGAGGAAGCAGTGGAAAAAGTTCAAATAGCCATCAATATCATCTTTGATTGGACCAAAAAATGGAGAATCAAACTCAACGAATCTAAATCCATTCACATAGATTTCAGTAACAAAAGACCAAATTACCATCCGGTGTTCATCAATAGCAAGACGATACCGTACGAAAATACGGCCAAGTACCTTGGCATGACACTAGACGCAAAGCTTCGCTGGAAGGCACATGTCAAAAAGAAACGCGACGAGTTGGAACTTCGCTATAGGAAAATGTATTGGCTACTTGGGAGGCATTCTACGTTGTCAGTGCACAATAAAGTACTATTGTACAAACAAATCCTCATGCCAATATGGACGTATGGTATTCAGCTGTGGGGGTGTACCAACCAAAGCAATGTAGTAATGATACAAAGATTCCAAAACAAAGTACTCAGGGGTATCGTAAACGCTCCGTGGTATATTCGAAATGACCACCTCCATCGGGACCTGAAAGTGGACCTCGTTACTAATGTTATGAAAAAGTTCGCTGAAGCTCACGAATGTAGACTTCACCATCACGTGAACGTCGAGGCTATCCAGCTCCTCGACACTAGTCCTAGACAAAACCTTTTGAGTTAGTGTAGTGAAGTGACAGTGTATCGTAGTACCTATACATACTTTAGTGTAACCCGTAAAGAACACAACAACAAAGTGTCTTCGCCTAAATAGAGACAGTAAGAAAAGTGTTCATGGACACGTTCTTAGTTATACTATACTTAGCAATTTAAGTCAAAGTTAAATTACTTATTAGTCTTATTAGGCTAGATTGTAAAATTAATGGGATGTCTTTTTGAGACAGATCATTAAAAAAAAAGAAAGTCATTAAACATTAAATATCATACCTAGTAAATCTAAAGAAACAAAAAAGAACAATAACATTGATTGTGTGGTAATAAAATAAATTAAAGAAGTCATCTTAACATGTCGCTGTGGAGGAACTAAGTTCTTAAGGAGCTACCGTTGTCCTGAGAATTTGTGATAAACACAGTCAATGTTAGTTAGAAGTAGTATATGTACTTATGTAATTGTTGGCAGTTAAGAATTAATCGTCATACAACTAACGGTATGTCTCTTCACTAGTTCTACAATCTACACTACCAGTACACCATCTTGAATATTTGACAGATGGCGCGCCTCCGGCAACTGCGGCCCGAAATAAGATAATTCCACCTCGTACTGTTTTGAAAAATGTATGCGCAATGAACCGTCCCATAAATCAGTACTAAGTAAGAACGAATTAGCTGAAAGTCAGCCTCTGTGGTGTAGTGGTTGGGCAGGTTGGCACAAATCTCATACACCACTGAGGTTGCGGGTTCGATTCCTGCGACACGACGGCACAAAAGTTCGTGTACAGAAAAAAGTACCTACAAGCATTTGTTTCATGTCTGGGTATTGTCGGACCATGGTCCTCATAGTTCCTGGTTCACTAGATACAGGAATTCTTTGTTAGAAGCAGTATCTATGTTTGTGATCGTTGGGCGTATTTATTTATTTATTTATATGTAGGTACCATTACTGGTCTGGAGAGCGAGTGGTCGAGAGGTAGTTTGTGCGATATTTAATCCGAGGCACCGAAGTTCTAATCCTAAATTGGCCTCGGCAACCAAAAAAACTATATTATTATTTCCTTACTTGCTTACAACGCCGAAGGAAAACATCGTTAGAAAACTAAAAACTAGAATTGCATTCGTTGACATCCTGTGGATGAAAAAAAAAAAAGAAGTTACAGGTTTCCTCACGTTTTCCTTATTTAAGGAAAAATGCAATAGTGGTGTGAGCACGACAAAACATCTACGAGAACATATCGTACCTACGTAAACGATAGCAATTTTCAAAGATATTATAATCAGTAAGTATCCATCACGCAAACGTCCAGCTCGTCTCGTCACTCAGTTTCATAAAAAAAAGTAACGATACGTCTGGATACGTCACTTCTTTATTACTTTACATTTAACATTGAACTGTGGTGACAAAGGAGTTCCAGATCTTAAAAAGTTTTGAAATGCATGCAATCTTAATCGGCGTTACGCACTTTTTTTATTTAATATGTCGGCAAACAATCAGACGGCCCGCCTGATGGTAAGCGGTTACCGTCGCCTATGGACATCTGCAGCACCAGAAGCACTGCTGATGCGTTGCCGACCCTTAAGGACTCTATTAATTCCCCTTTTAAAGGACTCCATGTTGTATCTCAAAGGGAAAACCGACGAAGGTAGGTCGTTCCACATCTTACAAGTGCGAGGAAGGAAAGTGCGAGTGAAGCGAGTGATGTGGAAAGCCCAGCTTTGTAAGATGTGGGGGTGAGTTTTTTGACCATGGCGAGATGTGCGGTAGTAAAATTGGGAAGGTGGAAGCTGGTCAAATAGCTCTTCAGAACATTTCCCATTATAAGGCGGTAAAACACACTGTGTCGAAATGGTAGTGCCAGCCTGCAGTTCACTGCCACATTGTGACAATATCACTCCTACAGCTACTACAATACATTCCTTTGCCAAATCCTACAATCAGTGCCACAATACAGAATACCGCAGAAGGGTGACAGACCCTCGAACAGGGGTCGATCGCGGTGATTATAAGCGCATGCGGAATTTGGATGGTGGTATGCAACACGTGACAGTGGCTGAGTAACTCATGCGAATCTCAATTTGAAGCACTGGAATTCGAATCCCAGCTCGGCCCTGCACCAAAGACTTTATTGTTATCGGTGCGGATTTTTCAAACTCAAAATAACAATTCCAAGTTAATCTTGACGAGGATATGTAGTGATCCACCAAGCTGCACCGTACCACAAAATAAACAATAGTACTACTTCTACGTACAGGAGATTTCAAAGCCCTTAGAAAACACGTAAATACCTACTAAGTATACCTACAACCGTAAAATCGCTCAATCATTCAATGACTGACATTTTGGATAATGGAACTTCCCTAATCTTAGCAGTGCATGGTGATAGAAAAAAAAAGACACAACGTTTTAATAGTATCTTTCTCAGCACAAACATTACTGGAAGAGATTTTAATCGTCGTTATTTAATAAGAACAAAAAACTATGGAAAGGACATCAGTTTCAGAATATTGTTCCAACCTATGTTTATTTTTATTTCTTGAGTTCATTCCGCATTATGCGGTCCCCAATTACTTATTCAGAATGGTTTTAACTGATGAACGAGCGACACGTTCACAAGGGCTATTGTTTTTTTTTCGATCCAGTCGGCTTAGTTAGTCTGTCTAAAAGAGTTGACAAAAATGGAGGCCACTCTTGTCCCATTTATGACAATACCAGTTTATAATTAGGATTGATATAGGTAATCAGTTCTTAAACACGCCACATTATAAAATTATTGCTGGGATTAGCACCCTAATTCCACTAAATAAATCTATTCAAAATTTAGTTCCGATCTAGTGTCGATCTCATAAATGTCACAAATGGCCTTTAGTTTAAAAACAAACAGTGATGTGGCTGGTTTGGTTGGATTTACTTTCTGTTAAAAATGAACTGTTTTAACTTAGGTATGTTGACTACCTAATGTAACATTATATAATGCAATAAATAATTGAATTAAATTAAGTCAGACAAAACATTTAGTAAAACTCTGCAATTAAAACATTATTCAAACAAGCATAATGTATTACCATGGAGTCATCAATACGTTTTTTAACGTTGTTGTTAACCGCAATGCTCCGCGGGAGAGGACGCCCTACTGCGAGGCACGACGCTACTGCAAGGTCTGCAAGCCGCAAGCGTGGTATGCAATGACGCTAGGATAGTACTATTTTTTTCCTTCTCCCCACTTATGGGATTTGGCTTTGCACGTCTTGTGCAACTGCCAGAGAAAGTATTATTATACGGGATTCGTCACATTTAAAAAAAGAACTGTCGAGACGTCAAGCTCCTAAAAAATAAAATGGCGGAGTAATATCCGCCATAAGTAGTGCTTGCAATGACAACTGATGAATTCGATAGATTTTGATTCGAAATCGATTTCCAATAATATTTTTGTACTAATAATAAATAAATAATCTCTTGGAAATTAAGTCTCAGTAGGTAAATACTTATTTATTTTATTTAAATCCTACTAATAGTATAAATGCAAAAGTACACAAATATTATTGGAAATCGATTTCGAATCAAAATCTATCGATTTCATCAGTTGTCATTGCAAGCACTATTATTGGCGGATATTACTCCGCAATTTTATTTTTGAGTGTACAAAGTGACCAATGAGGAGTCTGATGACTCGACATTGCTTTTTTTTAATGTTTAGAGCAAAAATTAACTTGTTACGAGTCCTGTATAATAATACTTTTCTAGCGTCAATCGTTCTTTTTTTGGTTGGTAGGTCATAATTCAGAAGTGGTCCCATATAAAATTTATCGAAATTGAATCAGCACTTTTTGAAAAAATCAACAAAATCAAAAATATAAGTTTAGTCTTGAACTCGGTTCTTGCTTTTTTTTAAAATAATACTTTTTTGGAACTGTGTGATGAGACGAGCTTGTCCTTCACCTGATAGCAAGCGTTATGCCTGCCCATAACAATTGCAGTGCCACCCAGAACTTTTAACACCATAAAAAGCACAGCGGAGGACCACAGGTAGGACTGCATTGCGCTCATCACCCCGAGACATCAGATATTAAGTCTCATATGCCCAGTAATTTCACTGGCTACGATGCCCTTCAAGCCTTCTTCATTTATTTATGTTGGTACCCGCATGACTCAATATCGACGACCATCTGTCGAATAAAGGGGTATACTGAAAACAGCCTTGCGTGAGCTGCTAGGCTTACGCAGCTCAGTGCTGAGCTTACCCCTATTGCTGCTGTTTTTTGTATTTTTGTGCTAATAAATATTTTTGTTCCAATTTAAACTCTATGTGTACAGTTTAGCAATAAATAATTTCGTTATTTCTTTCTTTCTTTCTTCCAAGCCGGAACACTAATGCTTAGCATGCAAAGCTGTGATACCTACTCAGACGGCATCCCGCATACAAGAGACCTACCACGAGTGAATCTATTCTGTGACTCCAGCAACTCTATTTAAGTAATGAAAGCACTCGAATCCCTATTCCATTCGATGCATCGCTCTCGATGTAAACAAGCCTAAGGCAGCCCGAGGCAAGCAGGGACGGACATATCGAATTCGCAATGGAGATTTAAATTTCAAACATCTAAATTCAATCCCGAATTTTGCTGTTCAAATTGAAAGATTTCCTATAGGTGCACCTTTTTGGGTAGTAAAAAAGGGATTTGTTTATATTTTGCAGTGTTTGGTTAAAGTTTATACAGACAACCAACATACATTCAAAATGTAATCACGATTTCCGCGTTGTTTTTACGATATTTTGGTAGCTTAGTGATTAAAACAGGGAATTTTTCGTATTTTACTTAAAATAAATATGATTCCAAACAATAGAAGACTCGAAAGCGGAAAATCGTTGTACTTCTTAACAATGAAGCACGCGCGCGGCATAACAGCATTATTGTCTTTGCCAACTCCTGCTGTGCTACAACTGTCTCATTTCCCGCGCTGTCAGATTCTAAAAACGAACTTTTTATTTTTAATTGGAACATATTCGGCCAGTTCGAGCTTGCTGAGTTTTTCAAAAAGGTTTTTAATAGTCGAAACTTGGGGTTCGTATTTAGGGGGCCGCGTAGCCTCAAGGTATTTGGTTTTGAGAGTAGGCATATTGGAATAAGACAATCTGGCCCCCTGTAATAACTTGGCAACAATGGTTGGATGAAAGTTGCGTTTTATGAAGCCATTGTTTGTATACGAATAATAATAGTGATATCGAAACTGAGGGTGGAATGTGGACGATGATTACGAGTCACTTAGTATTAAGCAGAGCAAAGAAAAACTTAAAACATTCAATAACTGGTGTACATGTGTTGTGTCAGCCAAGGCATGTTGCCATAATAATCTCTCATAACTGAACAAGAGTTGATGCAGTTACATATGTCAGTATGCAGGTATATACGTCAGAATTCGATAGCTTAAAACAAGTACCTACCGACCAGTTTTTCTTACGAAGCACTAATTTGCTGCATTAATATTTTCTAACTTATCTCCTCTTTTTCTATCATCTTCAAAATCTTTTGATGATCCACGCAGCATTTTTACCTCCAAAAATGGAGGTAAAAATGCTGCGTGGAGGATATTCGACTTATATTTATAACGCTTTTGTTAGTGCACATAATAAGACACCAATCTGGTACATACATAGCCGGTAATAGCAGAGCTATTACAGCCACTGCCCAAGACCGAGTGGCTATCTTTTCCTGGCTTCCAAGTGGGCAAGTACCAGGGGTGCAGATATATAAGGAGGTGGGCGGGGAGGGCAGTGGTCAGGCTTGAGGCGGTCACGAGCTAAAGCTGCGAACGCGGTGGCTGCACGGACAAATGCATGTATCGATGGAGTGACTTCGAGATGCTGAAATCCGATGATCAATTTTTTTTTATTGTTACTGAGTGATGTGACAAGCAAGTCGTTCGCCTGATGGTAAACGCCACACCAGTCATAACAATTGCAGCGCCACCTAGAACTTTTCATACCATAAAAAGCACTGCGTAGCACTACACATCACCCCGAAACATCAGTTATTAAGTCTCATATGCCCAGTAATTTCGCTACAATGCCCTTCAAACCGATTTATCCTTCGTGCGTCAACTTTTATACGACAAAAGAAAGAACAATTGTTTCTTAAAATTTTGTGTCCATAGGACAGCTTAAACGTGTGTCTGATATTCGACTAATACACACAAGATAGGGTTAGCTATTGACCTTGCTTGATGAAGCAATCAAAACCCAAAGATCAAGTTTTCAGATACATTCCAGCATACCTAGGTATTTCTCAATCTTTAAAATTTTACTTATCTGAGAATTTCAAGTGGGCAAGTACTAGGGTTTCAGATTTGCGAGGAGGCAGTGCGGGGAGGGTAGGAGAGTGGTCAGGGGCTTGAGGCTGTCACGACCTAAAGCTGTGGACTACACGGCTGCGGCTGCACGAACAAACAGGACTAAGGAGAAGAAATAAGTGATTCATTTCTTTCTAGTCTGTACAAGCGAATATAGCTCGTTCAGTTATTTTTCTATACCACGTAGATAAACAATAATTACTAACAAATCAATCAGTCGGCACGTAACAACCGTCACGCGCTAATGTGTCAATTCACCTAACTTAACGTAGTGCGACTCAGACACTAAACTAGGCGAGACTTTTAACGTGAACAATAAACATTTTAACAGTGCAGTTGGTTTGGTGTATTTATTTATTATAACTACTACAACTACTACCGGGTCTCCGTCAACGACGAAAGGCCCCAACATAACAAAAACTCAGACAGGATTAAAATGACAAATTAATAGTAGTTTTCCATACCAGAATTAGGATATGGCACGTGCAGTCTGGTTTAAAATCTCATTGTGTTCTTCATCTGTCATAAACATAATCTATTCTCCAATAAATTCTTACGCAATAACAGAAGTTAGTCAATAAAAATCTGAGTACATCATGTCGAACAGCACAAAACAAAACAATCCACCAATAAATATGCCCAAGTGCTTGCAACCGCTGTAAAAATGATTTAACACTATTGTGAACGCGGCCGCGGACGGCGCGCGACTGCCCGCTCGCGTGCCGGTAATTGCGGAGCGTTCCTTTTTTGAATAACTATCACGACTTTTTCGCTCCATATTACTTGTCTTTTTCTTTTTTTCTTTGTGGCCAAGCATTCCAGGCGTACTGGCAGGCAATTTGGTCGCGTTCGGTTATTTCAAGCATTCTTGTAATGGCAGAGGGATGGGATAAGCAAGACTGAAGATTCCTTTGCTTTGAAGATTCATTTCCTAAGAATGGCTTTGCACTTGATTCTTGCAGTTATTTTTAAAATAGTTGCAATTAAATATTTATAAATATTTAATATTTACATTTATAATTTTAAAATAATAATATGAAAAATCAACACTAATTTCTGAATTTATACCTACGTAGCTTATAACATAGAAAGTCAATCAAATTTCCAAGAACCTGTTACAGTTGTAAAAAGTCATAAAAAGGTATAAAAGTCTGGAAGAGATGGCTTTGAGCGATAAGACCGCCCATTTTTTGACAGTTTGTTATTTTTGGTTTATGTTTTCTGATGGTGAAACAATAAAGAGTTATCTAATCCACAAATAGTTGTAACCTTTTTGACAATAATCAATTTATTATTATTATGTCGCTCTATCTCACGAGTTATACACCCGGTCCAACACGTAGCAACAGTTTAGATATGTAATGGGCAACACTTATCGGGGACTGTCTCTAAGTGCATCATCATTAGAAGATACAATCAAGGACAGCCTCCGATAAGTGCGAGGACTATTATTGAAGATATGAAAATTACTTATGATTGGGCAATTGAGGTGAATTTTTAATGGATGAGAGCCGGTCTATGATATGAGACCTCGCCACCTGCCAGTTCCACCTCATAAGAAAATATTTTGGCAGGTGGTGACTCGCCACCCACTAAACGGGTCCTCTATAAGGGCCGCCGTTCATTGGCGACGAGAGGGGCAACGTTGGTGTGGGTGATTACAGGGTGTCGAGAGGTGTGCTACAGTTTCACATAAACGCTACTCCCGGCATTATGCCCTTTAACACTTCCACCCTTGGAGCTTAGTTCTTAGCTCTTGCATCTCCACCCCCGGACGGCCATTTAAGGCAAGCCGGGGGTCAGGGGTCACATTTAGCCCCAGGGAGAATCTCGGGGTAACGCTCAGTGTCGCCACGCACCGACGACTCGCCACAAAGTCGCCCCTGGCCTTTATTAAAATAAATAAATAAAAATAAAATAAAACGCCCAACGATCACATACATAGATCCTGACCCCTAATTAGGATTCCCTGTATCTAGGGAACCAGGAACTATGAGGACCATGGTCCCACAACACCCAGACACGAAACAAATGCTTGCGCTTTTTTTTTCTGTGCACAAACATTTGTCCCGTCGCGGGAATCGAACCCGCAACCTCAGTGGTGTATGAGATTTGAGCCAACCTGCCCAACCACTACACCACAGAGGCTGTCGAAATTATTATTATTTATATTATTATTATTATTATCCAAAAAGTGCAGTTGAATAATCTGATTTAAAAACGAAAGCAATCACAAAATCATCCTCATGTTTATAATAAAACAAGACCAAGACTCGTGAAGTCTAGACATCACTAAAGGCAGTGATTTCAATGTGTTCTTTGTCTCGCGTCCGTAGGTATCCATGCCTCCATAGTCGATTACGGTGATTTTTCGAACCAGTTATTTTCTTTTTTATTAGCAAAAAGGTTAAATGTTTACTTTTTTTATTTTATTTTTGCCCCAAAAAGGTTACATTGTTATACAGCCAGCACCAAAAGAGTTTGCCTCAATCAAACTAATAGAAGTTTATAGAGACGGAAAGTAAACAAGGATTCTAATAACAATTCATGTTATCGCTAAAAGCTGTTCAGTTTATCTATTAAAGTGAATAAGTTTTAGTTGGTTAAGGTTTTGGAATAATAGAACCTTATTGAGATATCGAAGTTAGTGAAAGCAAAATCAACCTACAGGAGTATTTCTAAGAATCGACTTTAGAAATCTGGTTTAATTTTGATGTTCTTCTTTTATATTAACACTAGCTTCGCCTCGCGGTTCCACCCGCTGTATTCCGGGATAAAAAGTAGCCTATTCCAAGTCCTAAAGTACCTAAATATCAAATTTAATCAAAATCGGTTCAGTAGTTTTTGCGTGAAAGAGTAACAAACATCCATACATCCATACATACAAACTTTCGCGTAGTAGATTAAAAAGAATAAGTTCAATTAAAATATATTTTTTGAATAGGCCTCTTAGGAGTGGAAAGGTCTTTTATTGGAATTTTTTGATAGTCATATCAATTCAACAATTTGGGTGAACCAATAAAACTGCATTAAAGTGACTAAAGTGAAGTCATAATTTGCAATATTTTTGGTTGTCACACGTTTCGATGTCACGTTGAAAGTTTTTTTTAAGGATCTTAAACATAGATCCTGGCCCCTAAATAGGGTTATCTGTGTCTAGGAAACCAGGAAATACGAGGACCGTGGTCACACAACACCCAGACACAAAACCAATGCTTGCGTTTTTTTTTCTGTGCACAAATCTTTGTCCCGTCCCAGGAATCGAACACGCAACCTCAGTGGTGTAGGACCTACGAGATTTAGGTCAACCTGCCCAACCGCTACACCACAGAGGATGACAACTTAAAACTTATGTTAGGTATATAAGGACCAAGATTTAGGTATAACGTTGGTATAACTTATAAATAAACAATAATTTAAAATTTAATTACTTTATTTCTAATTTGATGACAATACTAATTACACTCTCTGACATTTTCATGCATTTTTGTAAACTTTAATAATAAATTTATTTCATTTCATTTCAACAACTTTATTTTTTCTCACTGTAATAATAATAAATAATAATAATAATAATTTATTGTGACATAATAGATATTTCTACAGAGTAGTATTGAATCCATAGGCTCTCGAACTAGTTTAAACTGTGTTTCGAGAGCCAGAAAATGTGATCGTTGAGCGTTACTTATTAAAACATAAACATTAACATCAGGGGATGAAGTGTTGACGTACATCATAAGTAAGAAACGCTTCATTGACGGATCCAGGGACAGACCGCAATGCAACTGTCGAGGCTGGAGTCGACTAGGACCACTGAATTCAAGTCCTATAGCAGACCCCCGACACTCCATACAAATTCGCCGAGCTAACTGTCTAGTACTACTACTGGCGCACCGGCATGTCCGCACACGTTTTGTGTGTGTGCGTAATTATTGTAGGGCTGAGCTAATTCGAGCGCGACAAGGACAACGCTATACGTAAGCAACCTAAGTGTTTCTCTTTCACACCCACTATCGCTTGGCTGGGAGACGCGAAAAACCAAAAAATCTTCGATTCTTATTTGTGTAAGTGGTTTCTTTGCATCCATACACAGAACAATAACGAACCATTTTAAAAGAGATCTCAGACCTCCGTCTGTCCTAATAAAACCTCTAAGTTCTTAAAAAAAGTTAGCTAATGAACCAGAATAGTTGTCATTAGAAATATTCAAGCGTGTTTAAAAATGAATTTCGTCCCCTTCCAATAGTTGGAAGTAACGAACCCTAAAGTTGCCATTTGTCGCCGCACGGTCACCAGCGAACTTCGTTAAACAACCACTTCATTACTTGCTCACCCCATAATGGGGACTCACTTTTTTATCACTAGGGATGGACTGATGTATCGATACTTCTCTAATAATATAAAACAGTCGGTGTCCGCGTCCTCATTCTGTTTCTCTGCTTACTTCTAAACCACGCAACAGATTTTGATACAGTTTTCACTGTCATGTATAATAAAACCATCCAATATTTTGTGTCAACTCAACGCTTTTATTTAATGATCTTCGGTAGTATATATGTATATAATAGACGGTATGGCAGACACCGGACACACATCATCATCACCTTCATTACCACCATCATCTTCCCTACAAACAACCTTAACACTGGAGCAGCTATGCCAGCGCCCCAAAGCCGCACTCCGTTACTTCAAGGAGTTGGGATGGCTTAGGTAGATGCTGGCGGGGGGAATGCACAATACACCCCATGCGGGACGTCAGTGCAGGACTCATCGCCCCCTCATCGAATAAGAATAAGAATGATCTTCGGTTCGATCATATACAACTGTCCTTTTTTCCAACCACAAGAATGATTACCCCCGTTTTATTGACAATCTTGGTGTTGCCCGCTTATTGTTGTTGCCATATTCGGTATATGATGAGTTAATTAAAATAATTAATTAATTAATTAATTAATTAATTAATTAATTAATTAATTAATTAATTAATTAATTAATTAGTTCCTGATTTTAAATTGGTAATAATTTTGGTTGGTCGATTACAACATAACTATACGCATTTTTGACATGTATGTAGAGATTCTTTTCGGAAGGTAATATGTACAATACATTCTGAATAAGTTTTTGTATAGTAGAGAAATATCCATGTTTTAAAACGAAGTCGTCAAAAAAATGATACAACATCAGTAAATTGCATCCGTGCAATGTCGGGGCGGATCGCTAGTTTTATATAAAACAGTGACGATATTATTATGTCCTTTACTAGTTTGTCATAACACACTTGGGTACAACACTAGTCATCAAGAATTTCGTAATATTATTTGGATATCATTCTTTTTCTGACTTTGATCTTCAAACGAGCTGTTTGTTGTATTTATTTTTCTTTTGATTGGGATTAAATTGAAAGTAGGTAGAGTACCGGCTCTGTGACTATCACATTTTCAAGTCAATATCAATTTTTTAAGTTCTATTTTTATTTATTCCTGTTATGTTTTTGATGTACAATAAAGCGATATCAATCAATTAATCAATCATTTTATTTTAGTGCGACAGTAGTAGAGGAAATCAAATGATTAATTTTTTGTTGCCTCTGTGGTGAAGTGGTTGGGCAGGTTGGCTCAAATCTCATATACACCACTGAGGTGGCGGGTTCTATTCCTGGGATGGGACAAAGATTTGTGCACAGAAAAAGAAAACGCAAGCATTGATTTCGTGTCTGGGTATTGTGGGACCATGGACCTCGTAGTACCTGGTTCCCATCAAGGCATATAACTGGTACCACAGTATAATAAGGGACAGAAGCATCACTCCGCAAAGAAATTTAAACAAATAGCGACTCTTACCATGACGCAATAAAATTCAATTCAGCTCGCGTAGCGCTGCATACCTACCAGTCATATTAACCTACAGAGCGCCTCTCTTTCTATCGCATAGCTCTTATCTGTTCTGACGCGGCACGTGTAACAACGCGCGACCCCCCGTCGGTGTCCGGCTATGTACTTGTGGCTTCGTAACTACAGTGCGGAGTGCGCTAGGCCTGCAGGTACAGAATGTAATGGAATCAGGCGTGACGTTGCGGAACAGATACAGCATTCTGCTTCCATGCCGGTTTACGATTGTGACAACGTATTATTGAAATACCATTGTTTATTTGCACCCCTGACTCTTTGGGGTGCCTTTGAGACGGGATACAGTTTTGATATGTTAAATGTCTTTTTTGTTTGGCAGATATTTTGTATTTTTAACCGACTTCAAAACAGGAAAAGATTCTCTGTTCGATAGTATTTTTTTTTTGTTTGTTACCTCAGAACTCCGTCATTTATGAACCGATTTGGAAAATACTTTGATTTGGAAATTGGGTTCAGTATATCTACGAAGTGGTCCCATATAAATTTCATTGATATTTGACCTTTGACTTCAAAGATACATTGAAGTCGGTTTTTGTGTTTTTTTCTAAAAATTAATTATTTATGTTCATTCATCTCAGGCCTTTTCACACCACGCCACCTTGCCAGACACTTTTTGATTATTTTTCTACTGAAGAAATTGTATTTAATGTATCAGAATCTGTACACAAACATTTGTCCCGTCGCTGGAACCGAACCCGCAACCTCAGTGGCGTATAAGGTTTGAGGCAACCTGCCCAACCGCTATACCACAGAGGCTGGTTGACTGAATGGTTGTGAAAACAATTAAAATCCATTCCTTTTGTTGTACTCGAGGTAGCACCACCTTCAACTCTCTCGTAGAGACGTAATCATTGTAGTCCCCTTCCAACTCCAAACACAGATAACTCTACTTATCGGGTGCTTTCACACCTGCGCACGCGCATGAACCGTGCGGTCTACATGCATGATAAAAACTCAAAACTCAATTATTATTGCAATCATATATAAAGAGGTCTTTTTTATGGTTGATGAGACGTGCAAGTCTTTCGCCTAATGGTAAGCGCCACGCCTGCCTATTACAATTGTAGTGCCACCCAGAACTATTAATACCATAAAAAGCACTGTGTAGCACTGCATTGCGCTCATCACCCCGTGACAAACTTATATGACCCTAACAGGGTATGGCATAGATGCTATAGCGAGCGGAGCAATCCATTAACAGTGGATAACAGTGATAGAGTCATGGTGATAATATGACGTTCATAAGTGCGTCCGTGATGGCAAAAAAACAAGTATTATACATTTTATAAAAAAAAACGGACTTCAATGTATCTTCGAAGTTCAAGGTCAAACATCGATTAAATTTATATGGGACCATTTCGTAGCTATACTGAACCCAATGCAGAATTTTCCAAATCGTTTCATAAATGACGGAGTTCAGATTAACAAACATAAAAAAATAAATACAGTCGAACACAGAACCTTCTCTTTTTTTGAGGTCGGTTACAAAAAAAGATTTTGATTGATTGATTGATTGATTGATAAGTGTAGACGTGTTCACTAGTGGTTTGCGATTCGTGTGCATGTTGACGCCGTGCATATGTTCCTGAATACTTTAGTATCAGATATTTAGCATGGGCTTGTTTGTTCGTGAACATACTACTGCGCATCGTACGCTTGCGTCCGCAGCGGTTCGCTGCGCTTTATTTGCACGGATGGTGCACGTGCGCAGGTGTGGATCCACCTTTAGTGTATCCCTTCGGCCGATTCCAAGACCGGTGCTATCGTTGGATTTGTGGCAACATCGAGTTTTTATTTTAATTTATTTTTTTATTTAACTCAGTGACGAAACAAGCTGGTCGTCTTTCTAATGGTAAGCAACACAACTTCGCATAACAGTAACAGCACCACCCAGAATCTTGTTTTGCAATATCCTGTGCGGCGCTGCACTGCGCTTGTCACCCTGAGACAATTAGCTGTTTAGTCTCATAATGCCTAGTAATTTTATGTAATTAATTTCTAGATACAATGCCTTTAAAAACAGAAAACGGTAAAGCTTGCGCACTACTGCTTGGCGGCAGAATACCTGGCAAAGTGGACCCACCCAGATGGCCTCGCGCATACGAGAAACCTACCACCAGTATTTGCGGCAAAACATACATCTCTATACATATAACAAGCAGCTAGATAGATGTACTATACAGTACGTGTCGCAAACCCCTCGAACGCTCGTATCGTTGATTTTGCCAATCAACACGCAGTGCGGTCGCCGCCTAATTCTGTTACAATTTTTAATAGATTTTTGTTTTGGGGATCCAGAGACACGTAAGAAGAAACGATTTTCAAAGCGAATGACATGTCTCTCGATGCGATTGCGATGCGATCGAATGCGATGAAATCCTTACAATATTATATATTGGAGTGGTAGGCTCTGGCCGTGGTTGTAATACCACCCACCGAACAAAGCCATGCCGTCAAGCGACCTAGTCGTGTTTCGGGATGATGTTCGGTGAACCATCGGGGAAACGAGTCTGAGCAGCCGCTCAACTGCCGTCTCTCTCTGGATCTATGTGCTCCATCTTAAGCCACATCATCGCTTCACATCTGGCGAGATAGGGGCCAAAAAAAAAGTTCCAGAGGCCCATAAAATATACAAAATATAATAAAATATACCTTACAGGCTAACATATAGACAAATTATAAAACACTATAAGGATAAGAGGCATTTCGGTGTAGCCTCTCTGTAGCGCCGGAACACTATTCCCTCGGGCCTAACCTCAGGAACCAGGAACAGGTTAAGACATAGGTTACATTATATATCGGAAAATAGAACTGTTCCTTAGAGAACGGAACCGAAGATATCAGCTAGTACGTTACTAGTAAAATCATTTGATACTTGAAATCTGTACTGAAAACCACTTGAAACCTTTATAGCCCTATGAAGGGCAAGCCATTGCAAACGGATTCTCCAGTACCTACTTACTCCAACAATCATACTATTGACCATTTCTCCGTAAAACCCTAACCTTTCACCTTTGTCAAGCCTTCTATTAGAGCATTACTGAAATTGCGCAAGCCTGTCAATCGGTTTAACCCCGGACGTGGAGTGTAATCGTCCCGGTAATTGTAGACAATCGCCGCAAATTAGCATTCATGGCATTCGCGGGTGATGTCCGTAGTTGTCCTACCTGTAAAGATAGTGGAAGCTATGATGCATTTAGTATTTTTGTAAATCTTATACTGCACTTTTAAACCGACTTTAAAAAAGGAGAAGGCCTATTCGATTGTTTTTTTATGTTTGTTACCTTAGAACTCCGTCATTCATGAACCGATTTGAAAAATTCTTTTTGCGTTGGGTTCAGTATAGCAAAGTGGTCCTATATAAATTTCATCGTTGACCTTGGACTTCGAAGATACATTGAAGTCGATTTTTTTTTTGATAATATGTATTCTTGATGATAAATAAAACTCTGAAACGAATGTTACACAATTTCGTTTAATTTATGTAATAGGTGTTAAGTATTAAAAAAAAATAACATAAATCTTGTTCCTTAACTAAGATTCCCTGTATCTAGTGAACCAGGAACAAAGAGGAACATGGTGCCACAACACCCAGACACGAAACAAATGCTTGGGCTTGTTTTTTTTTTTCACAAACATTTGTCCCGTCGCGGGAATTGAACCCGCAACCTCAGTGGTGTATGAAATTTGAGATAATCTGCCCAACTACTACACCACAGAGTCTGTCTAAGTATTTAATAGGTAGGTATTATATGAAAGTACCTTCCAAAAAGGTATTCCCAATACTGAATATATATTTCCGGAAATAGCGTGGCGTAGCATCGTCTAAATAGAACAACGGGCCCTAAAGCAAAGGACGGAACAAAATTGTATAATTAAGCTATTGAACTGGATAGAATATTCATCGACAATTTCTTTCCACTTTCCGATTGCATTTCAGACAACACCAATCATAACAGTGAGTGCGAGTGTGGCTCAGTGGGAGCACGTGCTACTTTCAATCCGACGCACCCGAGTTTGAATCTCGCATGGCTCGCACCACTGACTTTCTTAAGACATCGTGAGGAAACCGGCATGACCAAAATAACAAAATTCAAGGACATGTGACATCCACCAACCCGCACTGGGCCAGTGTTGTGGAGGCCCTTACTCTCTCTGAGGGAAGGCCCGTATCCCAGCAGTGGGAACGTGATGGGCTGATGATGAATCATAACAGTAAAATTATTTGTTTTTGATGTTTACAATCACAAAGCTTTCATTAGAATCGCAGTAGTTACTACTTAAATGGAGATATGATCAAAAGTTCTCGATATCGAATCCTTTGATATTATAGAAACTACAATTAAGCGCCATCATGAAAAACAATCCCCAGGACCTTAATCTTCGGTCCACACACATTTAACAGCCATTAGTGACCGTACAAAAACTATTACAACCACTAATTTCACCTAAAACTAAATAAATTTAAAACAAAATAAATCACGAAATAAGCAAACATAACTATTAATATCTCTATCCTTATATTTAACGCGACGATAATTACAGTCTTGAAGAACTGGCCGAAACCACAGCCGAAGAAAAAAATAGTTTAAAAAAATAAGCTTGAGTTTACGTTCGAAATTCAAAATTAAAAGTGTCGGCGCGCTCGAAAATCCGGCCTGTATCATTATGTTTGCATTAGTTTGTTCTTATTGGGAGGAAAGGTTAAGTTGGGTCACGACTCGTACCAATTAGGGGTGATTAGAGGTTATAATTTATTGGGTGTGTTATGTTCAGCTTTTGAACGCCGCGGCGCGCTTTGTGCGGTGTCGTGGCGCCAAAATATTTTCTTTTTATTTGAAGTGTTGATTTGCGAACATGCGATGCAGCTTCTTGGAATGGTTTGGGTGATCGACCAGTCCAACTTTGTGGTAACATTCCATTCTAATTGCACTTTAATGTAAAGCTGTTGGTACTTTTTGCATGATGTGCTTTCCTATTATTCGTTTCTATGTTTGTCGTAAACTAATTCCTCAAATGCGATTCCCTACAGCAAACCGGTGAAGCAGTGAGTCAGATAAGCTAACGAAACATGAGTAGTATGATGACTGCATGATGACTCACTCTCGAATGGACTGAATCTTGATTGAACTGAAACTACTTATGTACCTACTGATGACACGGTCTAGTTGCCACAAATGTGTTAACTTTACCATCTGGCTTGTAATGGCTATAAAACCTTTGTATTACGCCTATTTTGGTTTAAAACCTAAGATAAGCACCATAAACAAAATGATGTCTTTAAATTTAAACACATTGAATAACATTCCATGTTATTTCAATTTATAATTAAACAAATATCGATGAAATGTATATAGGACCACTTCGTAGCGTTCGTAACTTCGTTCGTTATACTGAACCCAACGCAAAAAGAATTTTCCAAATTGGTTCATAAATGACGCAGTTCAGAGGTAAAAAACAATAAAAAACAATCGAATAGAGAACCTCCTCCTTTTTCTTAAGTCGGTTAAAAAGTGGTAATGTTGCCACCTTTGACAGTACCTATGTTTATAGAGCCATGAGCATGACAGAGAAGTAGACGTGTCAAGATTCCGGAAAGTAAGGTTATATATAGAGCAGTCGGCAGGGCAGTCTGCAGTTGCCGGCGTTCTCGGAATCCTACATTGTGGAAGAATAAGAATTATGAGCATATAAACATGAAAAACGGGACAAGTGCGAGTCGGACTCGCCCACCGAACAAAGTCCAAATAGTAACAACGCCTGTGCGGCTTGTGGTCAGCTCCAATTGTCCTATATACGCAATCGAAGCTATGCTTATAATCGCTTATCGATCGAGCGAGTAACGGGTCCGATCGATTGACCGTAATTATCGTCCGTTTTATTATTAGGCATTAGGTTTAATGTAATGTTAGTGCGCGCGTGCGGTGCCCGGAGCGTTTGTGATGAGCGGGCCGGTTCCACAAAGTTCACAAGTCTTGTAAACTAATGAGGTATTTTGCTCCAAGCAGTAGTGCGCAAGCATTACTGTGTTCCGGTTTGAAGGGCATTGTAGCCAACGAAATTACAGGGCATATGAGACTTAATATCTGATGTCTCGAGGTGATGAGCGCAATGCAGTGCTACGCTGTGCTTTTTATGGTATTAAAAGTTTTGGGTGGCACTGCTATTATTATGGGCAGGCTTGGAGCTTACCATCAAGGGAACGACTTGCTCGTCTCACCACTCAGATCAATAAAAAAAAGTTATGATGAAAGTCTTTTGGGAGCGATTGAGATGAGCTTTAACCAAAGGGGACACGAAGAAGTAAAGATAAACTTATACAACACATTTAATGACAATTTATTGACAAATTGTGTGCAGCTATTTATTTACGAGTAGACGATAGAGAGAAACAGGCGCGTGGTGTGACGATGAGAAGATTTGTATTTCACGTCGTTGCGTAGAGGTGAAATACAAATCCTCCTGACACATTTTCATTAGCTTGACTCACGCACTAGTATGAGATTTTTTTGTTCAGCGGGCAATTGCCTTTATTACTGAAAACAAGTCTACACTCTACTTACTAAAACTAAACAAACTACTTACAAGGAGAAGCAATTGGACAACCCACATACCATTAAAGGCCTATTTTAAAAAACTTGCCAATTTTATATTTTCCAAATTACAAGACTTGTGTTTTTGTGAAACCAGGCCCATGGCCTTTGAGTTTACGACACAATACTCGTAAAATTTGGCTTGAGGGGTGACGAGGTGTCTACCAGAGGGTATTTAGTCCAAATTATCGACATGAATCTTTTTTAAAGCAAAATATATTGCAAGACACTTCTTTAACCAATATTACCTTGTGCTTACGCTTGCAATGGTTAGCCAAAGGACATAATCAGGGTCCATAAATTGGTTAGGCCTCATTGGTTTAAATTTGTCTTCTTTTTACCCAACCATAAAGCAACGGTTTTGTTTTTGTTTTCTTTTTGTAAGTGTTCTAATTTTGAACAGCCTCATTGACCCTGTACACAGATTAAATATAGATTACTAGCTGCATCCCGCGGATTCACTCGCGGATTAAAATGAAAAGCATCCTATGCGTTATTTCGGGACCTATAGTATCACTATAATACCAAACTTCATCAATATCTGATCGGCTATTGTGGCGTGAAGAGAGAACAAACACACCAATCATCATATGCCCAGCCCCCCAACGTTTCCACTGCTGGAACAGGGGCTTTCTCTCATAGAAAGAGTATGGGCCATAATCCACCACGCTGGCCCAGTGCGGATTGGTGGACGTCACATGTCCTTGAATTTTTGTAATAAATTCTTGGCCATCGTGAAACACCGGTTTCCTCACGATGTTTTCCTTCACCGTTTTTTTGAGCGGTATTAAATCCGCCGATCCGATCGATCCGAAAATCACTCAAAGCCGTTAAACCGTTACAGCATAAAGAAATACTTTCCCATTTATAATAATTAGTGATGGGACTCGAGTGATATTTTTCACTCGATTGAAAATATAATTTGAGGCACTAGAGTGCATACATATTGTAACGAAATTTAATGAGCGCGATGTCAGGAAAAGGTTCCGACTCAGCATAAAAGGTAATAAATAAACGTTAGCACTGATTTTCAGTTGGAACCTATGATCTTGACATCACGAACAGTTAGATATGAGACAATTACATATTATGGCCCTGAATAGTGTTGCCAGGACCAGTGTGTAAAATTTTGGAATGGAAGTTTAAAATAATCGGGATTTTGGTTTTCAAATCGGGACAGCTACAAACTATAAAATATAACAGATTTTTGTGAATCAACGTATATATTTTTATCGGATAGTGTTTTTTTAAAGGGTAGAAAAAATAAAACTCAAAAATATAACAAAATTCAAACGTAACCATTTCCACTAACCATCCAATAATTAAGTTAGTATCTTCTTTTATCAAAATTATCGAATAAAGTACAGACTAAAGAGGTTAATTAAAAATCGGGACATTTGGCGTCGGGACGTGTCACCAGACTCCTAAAAATCGTCCCGCGCAAATCCAGACATCTGGCAACACTGGTCCTGAAAAAAAACAGATGTTATTTTTGTACACGTTAAGCATTGTGGTCCTAAAGGCTCTCTGACTACGTTATCCAATCAATTGATTAGAAGTTCTGATTTTTATCAGCTGAAGATTTACCAGTTATTCATACAAATAGAACATAGCTGTTTGACCACATTTACAGCACAGTTTAAAAGCCCACGCGCGCTTTTTGTCCATCCTGTTAGATGCGACGATTAGATAAATGTTATTTATTAACTTAATCGCTTTCCAGTCGGAGCTTTCTTTGGTGTTGGCATATTGAGATGATTTACCCCTGAAACGTGGTAATTGTAGTGGTCCTTCAAGGCAACTTGTAATACGATTCTTGGAATTCTTAGATAAAACTCGCAATATTCTTTTCAAACCCTAAAAACAATGAGGACTGAAACTGAACGTTTGAACGTGAACACTGAACGTCTGTTTTTTTTTACGCTTAATGGATCCATGTTTGGCCACTATCTCGCCTGATGTAAAGCGATGATGTGGCCTAAGATGCAGCACATAGATCTAGAGAGAGACGGGAGTTGAGCGGCTGAATAATTCTACTGTATCTGTCCTAATTCCTAGACTAATTAAAATACTAATTATCACTTATTTTTTTTATACCATAATCTCTGGACAGTTTGTAGTTTCAAAATAAATAAATAATCGTTGACTTCTGGAAAAACTTCTTTATCATTCGGCTTCAGTGACAACCTCATTAAAAACGAAGTAGGTCCTAACCTAAATTTATATAGTACCTATTTAAAGTTTAACCCAAAAAAAAAAATTTGCTCCACACATGCTACACTTATTTTTTAATTCTTAAGGTAGGTTTTTTTTTTACACTTAATAAATCTATGTTTGGCCACTATCTCGCCTGTTGTGAAGCGATGATGTGGCCTAAGATGGAGCACATAGATCTAGAGAGAGACGGCAGTTGAGCGGCTGCTCAGACCCGTCTCCCCGATGGTTCACCGAACATCATCCCGAAGCACGACTAGGTCGCTTGACGGCATGGCTTTGTTTGGTATTACAACCACGGCCAGAGCCTACCACTCCAAAGCGCGTAAGCGGGTTTCATCACGATGTTTTCCTTCGGCGTTTTAAAGCGAGCGTACAAAATCTGCACTTAACTATAAGTCATTGGTGCAAGGCTGACTCGGGATTCGAACCCAGGTGCGTCGGATCGAAAGGCACACGAGTTCCCGCTGAGCCACACTCGCTCTAAAAAGCGATTATAATAAGGTGATTAGAAATACTCAGCTGGCAACCCCAGTTTTCTTTGGAAACTGCCTATAACTGATTTATATCTCGCAACCTGTGATTATACAATTTACAAGTCGCACTCCTATCGTTTCCGGAGTTTCGTGTCCTAGCTATTTATTAACGAATAACGTTATTATTAAGCCATTTGTTAAAATAACAGTTATTTGTGTAGGTTTAGGTATTTTTTTAGGAAATGACGTCATGATGTTGTACAAAACGCTACACCCACTCAGCAAATTCAAAATGTTTATTTATTTATTCCTTCCTACAGCTATTATTACAGCTATATACCTAATACGGTAGTGTAGCTATCTTATCTATATATTTATGTAACACAAAACTCGTTATGCTATCTTTGTGGATTCATTCAGAGAACAAGAAAACAGGTCTGTTTCAACTGCGAGTGCGGAGTGCCCGCGTCAGGTTAAAATCCTCAGTATTATGTCAGCCTCTATGGTGTAGGGGCTGAGCAGGTTGATTCAAATCTCATACAATACTCAGGTTGCGGGTTCGATTACCGCGACGGGACAAATAAATTGTCCACAGAAAAAAAACTCAAGCATTTGTTTCGTATCTGGGTATTGTGGGACCATAGTCCTCCGAGTTCCTGGTTCCCTAGATACAGGATTAGTTAGGGGCCAGGATTTATGTATGTTTTGTTAGGGTGTATTTATTATTATTTATTTTGTACACACAAGGAATTTATTCTTGAAGAATTGTCACTCTTCGTAATTTTTTGAATATTTAGAACTCTAAATTCATACTCGTACATATACGTAATTATTGGAATTCACTTGACAAGCCCTTCCAAGCTGCTTTTCAAAAACAGGAATAGCTCGAATAAAAATCTAAAAAGGAATATTCTATTTGTAATGTTTAAGGTACATCAGGCTCACAATGAAATATTACAATAATCGACTATTCAAACAACCCCTACAGATATCATCTCATTACATCTCCATAAATCATTTAGCATATTTCATAGCTGGTTTAGATAAGGGCGCGATTTGCATACCCTTCGGAAAGCACCCTTTGGAAAGTTTAATCACCACAATAGTTTTTCTATACTCCATACACCGAACAAACTAGTGCCACGGTTTTATAATAGGACTGACTGTATGACAATGCATGCTAAGAAGTCATCATCATCATCATCATCATCATCATCATCATCAGCCCATTCCCGTTCACGTCCCCACTGCTGGTACTCGGGTCTTCCCTGCTAGAGACAGTATGGGCCATAATCCACCACGCTGGCCCAGTGCCCAGTGCGGGTTGGTGGATGTCACATGTCCTTGAATTTATGTGATGAATTCTCGCACATGTCAGTTTCCTCACGATGTTTTCCTTCACCGTTTTTAGAGCGAGTGTTAAATTCGCACATAACTTAAGAAAGTCAGTGGTGCGGGGCCAGCGGGATTCGAACTCGGGTGCGTCGGATCGAAAACCGCACGTGCTCCGACTGAGCCACACTCGCTTAAGAAGTAGTGCGCAAGCATTACTATGTTCCGGATTGAATGGCATTTTACCCAGCGAAATTTTTGGGCATATTATGAGACTAAATACCTAATGTCTCGGGGTGATGAGCGCAATGCAGTGCTACGCAGTGCTGTTTATAGTGTTAAAGTTCTGGGTAGCACTGCATTTGTTAAGGGTAGGCGTGGCGCTTACCATCAGGCGAATGACTTGCTTGTCTCATCACTCAATTCCATAAAAAAAACAGACATGCAGATACTAGGACAGAGCTACAAGTTCCAGTTTAGCAAATAAGTTCAAAGTTCAGAAGTTCTTTATTCAATTTTGTCGTCACAGACGCACTTATAAACGTCAATTATAACAATGACTCTACCACCGTATCGGAAAAATAACCACTACTCAGAAGATACGGCAACAAAACGAGGGGAATTTTTTTTTAGAACTTTTTTTACAATATTTAATTTTTATGTTTGTTTTTGACAATATTATTTAATAAGTACGGAAATCAAAAACAAACGATGCTAGCAGCGAGCGTGACATCAAAGCCAAATTCTGTAGCTTATTCTGTTCTAGTTTCCTCTTCTTGTTAATCGTTTTACTCGTGTCAGAGTGGCCGTGGTTATTAATCGGAGTCGTTATTTGATGATGTTGTGGTCCCTTCCACAATGCGTCACCATTCTTCTCTGACAACTGCATTTCTCGTGCATTCATGGAAGGTTCGTTCAACAGCCTTCTTGATCTGGTCTGTTCATCTCATGGATGATCTCCCGCGCGGTACCCTCAACTTTTGCCCTGTGATTTCCAGTTCTTGTTAATTTTTTCTAACAATTGCAGCAAATCCCCAACGTGATCACACGTTCCCCTCCAACCATCTTAAAACGCAACCGCTAGGGTCTGCACGCATCACTAATTGAGCCATTTCACAGATAAGTAGATAAAACACGAAGGGCCAACCCTAAATTATGCGTATTATTTGCATATAATAACTATGGGGGTGACATATTCCCCACTCCACCCAAAAAGTCGTAACTACCTGAAGAATTTCACGGAATATCAACCTTATTTCGATAGTCTTAAATCTCAGAACTCATATTTTTTTTGGATTGTGTTGTGTTGGGTTGGTTAAGTGGTAAAATAGATGCCCCTCAGGGAATCGAACCCACGACTATACCGCACGATAACTCAGTTATGCAGATATCGTAATGATGCTGGTTTGGTGGTTTTTAATAGTCTTATTTCGGGACGGTTATTTTGGTATTTTATCTTGAGGTAATTTGGGGAGTTGAAACGAAACTAGGTACCTATTAATGTTTTGTGATCGAAAGTATGTCGTATATAAAAATTACGATTACTAAATGCTTTATTGTACACCGAACAAAAGAATGAATAGGTACATGAAAACAACTTACAAACTAAAGTACAATGGGTGGACTTATCGCTAAAAGCGATTCCTTCCAGTCAACCTTTGGATGGAGTTAATTAACGTAGTGAGATAGGTCGGCGGCGTAAATAAAATATTTTTTTTTTGTATGTAACTGATTGACGAGACGAGCTGGTCGTTTGCCTGATGGTAAGCAATACGCCAGCCCATAACAATAACAGCACCACCCAGAACTTTGTTTTGCAAAATCCTGCGCGGTGCTGCACTGCGCTCGTCACCCTAAGACAATTAGCTGTTGAGTCTCATAATGCCCAGTAATTTCGCTGGCTACAATGCCCTTCAAACCGGAACACAGTAATGCTTGCGCACTACTGCTTGGCGGCTGAATAACTGGCAAAGCGGTGGTACCCACCCAGACGGCCTCTCGCATACGAGAAACCTACCACCAGTTAATTCAAGTATAATAAATAATATCATATCCAATATTATACCTTAAATTCTATAATACATAAAGTAAACTTAATAAATATTTAATATAACAAATTCAAAAAAATATTGCTGAAGAAGAAATTTCGAATCTTTGCGTAAATAATAATATTATTTATAACCAAAAAGAACCACCGTAATTATTACTGGGCATCTTATCTGAGCTGGGCATTCAGAGATTTAATAGCTTATTGTCTTAAGGTGACGAGTTTGCAGTGCCGTGCAGAATTTTGCATTACAATGTTCTAGGTGGTGCTACAACTGTTATGGGCAGGTGTATCATCAGGCAAATGACCTGCTCGTCTCGTCATTCAGTTACATAAAAAAAACCGAATATCGATGAACTTTATACTTTAAAGCTATACTGAACCCAACGCAAAGAATTTTCCAAATCAGTTTATAAATGACGGAGTTCTGAGGCAACAAACATAAAAAAATGCAATCGAATAGGGGATCGGACAACTTTTCAGAAAGTGTTTTAAATTAACTACAATGAATATATATAGCCATGAAAAATAATATTTTAATTAAATAACGATCTAAAAGTACCTAAAACTATGTTTAAATATTATGTTTCAAATATTGCCGCGCAAAAGGTCACCTCAAATTTTGTGATGTCATATGTAGGTAGAAAACGACAAACTCTTCGAAATAAAACTTGCAAAAAGATTCTAATACGTTTTGGGGACTATATTGTAGTAATAGAACGAAAAAATTTGCAAAAATACATTTTATGAAAAGCAAAAACGTAAAATAAACACAAGCTTGACTCACGGCATTTGCCTACTAATGACGTCATGCGCCGTGATTGTTGTTTCGTTTGAGATGAAGAACAGATTAAAAATGTCAGAATTATTTATTGTTTTAAAAATATAAATTATTATTATTTCACAAAAATATTGATTGAATGTTCTCTCTGGTTCGACGAACATTCGTTCTAACTACATTTTAGATTTTTTCTCGATTACTGTCCGATCCCCTATTGAGGACCTCCTCTTTTTTCTAAATCAACAACTATAACGCCATGTCAACAACCAATGACGACCATGTCACCAGCACGCATAACAGACATACGTTATGGGGTTTCTTTACATTTTGTTAAATATATAATTATACCTATATGCATTAACTTATTGAATAATGTATGTACTTCACTCGGCTGCCAACTCCGTCAAAAATTGGTATGCATTCGTTGTACCACTCTACCCGATTACCCTGACTGAAGCCAAGGGCGATAACAGGCTTACCATGCATCCTTAGGCAGGTTACCCCTAGGTGGCTTACACAGTCTCCCATGAGAATATGCTGGGAAAATGCATATATACCTTATAAAAAATACCTTAGAAAGAAAGACATTTATTTCACAACCAAACAATAGGGGATCGGACAACGTTTCAGAAAGTGTTTTAAATTAACTATAACGAATATATATAGCCATGAACAATATTATTTTAATAAAATAACGCTCTAAAAGTACCTACCTATAATTATGTTTAAATATTATGTTTCAAATATTGCAGCGCAAAATGTCACCTCTAAACTTGTGACGTCATATGAAGGTAGAAAACGACAAACTCTTCGAAATAAAACTTGCAAAGATATTTAAATGCGTTTTGTGAAGTTTGGGGACTATATTGTAGTAATGGAACAAAAAGTTTTATGAAAAGCAAAAAAGTAAAATAAACACAAGCGTGACTCACGGCATTTGCCTTCAAATGACGTCATACGCTGTGATTGTTGTTTCCTTTGAGATGAAGAACAGATTAAAAATGACAGAATTATTAGATTTTATTTATTGATTTAAAAATATAAATCATTATTATTTCACAAAAATATTGGTTGGATAATCTTTCTGGTTCGACGAACATTCGTTTCAACTATACATTTCAGATTTTTCTCGATTACGAGTACTGTCGGATCCCCTATTATAAGTCAATCATAGTAAAGAAAAAGAACAAAGAAGGAAAATATTACAGTTAACCTATAGGTACATATTATATGAATAAACTAGAACGTTTTGTATGTTTTTGTGATAAATTCTTGGACATGCGGTTTCCTCACGATGTTTCCGTCACCGTTTTTAGAGCGAGTGTTAGATCCGCACATAACTTAAGAAAGTCAGTGGTGTGGGGCCAAAGGGATTCGAACTCAGGTGCGTCGGGTCGAAAGTGACATGTTCTCCCACAGAGCCACACTCGCTCGCAAATGCACTTACAATTTCGCAAACCTGATTAAGAAAAGCTAACAGGCTTATTCTCGACTTGTCAAATCGCCAGTCTCCCAGAGTCCCAAGAGGTTGATATTCATTTACTCCGGTCATGGGAACACGGCGAGTGAATATTGGATAGTGGATGGGTACTGTGTCCCCTGCGTATTGTTGAGAACAAAAATCAACACTTGTCGGGCTTAGCCGTTGCTGTGATGTAAGATGGGTGGATGAGGTAGTTTAGATACTGCCGTCCTGGATAAGAGTGCTGATTGCATTGTAGGATTTGCAGGTACTCTTTTCTAGGACGGGTGTATTACAGTAAGTTGACGACAAGATTTTTGATCAAAAATATTTTTTTCAAGACAAGCTTTTAATAAATTAGTAATTGAAACCGCGAACAGATTAAAATGAGCCCAAACACTAGTAGTTTACGATTACTCATCAAAGATTTCCATTGCCCACCTTCCGTCTCCATCATCAGACCAGCTGGCTATCACCATAATATTGGATTGTCATCGAACTTTGACAAGTAGGTATGCAAAATTTCAACTCCTAGGATAAGAGGAAGTGGTTCTGATTGAACTTGCAAGATTTGACCCAAAATTTGCAAGCTAAGTAACAGCTTGTAAAAAGGATAATGGAAAGGAACGATACGTTATTTTATTTGAGGTAGTGCTTCATTTGAACAAATCTAAATTACCACACATTGAGCAACTAGATAGGTACCTATAGTCAAGAGGCACTACAGACATTTTTTTTTTTATGGACCGAGTGATCAGACGAGCATGTCGTTCGCCTGATGGTAAGCGCCATGCCTGCCCATAACAATCACAGTGCCACCCAAAACTTTAATACCATAAAAAAACACTGCGTATCACTGCATTGCGCTCATCACTCCGAGACATCAATAAGTCTCAAATATGCCAAGTAATTTCGCTGGCACAAGCATTCAGGATTGCATTCACGAGCAGTATAACGACAAAATATCTTTCTAAATGAAGCAAATATTCTTGAAAAGGTTTCAAAACCATTTTCATAATTAATCCTGCACCAAAAAGCCCCTAAAAGCCTAACTGCGCTCACTCACATGCCGTATCCAAGCGACGCCCTCGCTCCGCGCCCGGATTGCCCCGGATTAACGTTGCGGACGTCAAGTGTCACTCAAACTGTTGACGCTGCAGATCACGTGATGCAGAATTGCTGCTTTATTAGCCAGGGCGTACTGTTTGTTTTACATATTGAGAGGACAAAAGATATGTGTTGGGTTGGACTGTAAATGAACAACTGACGAAATCGATATCGTACTGAGCAAAGGAAAGAAATTTGGTGGATATTTCATTGGTATTACGCGTAAAGACTGTTGTAATGGGAAAAGCATTCTCCTTACTCCTTCTCTTCATGCTCCTAGACCTTTTTTCATTTACTTGGGGTCGGCCCCCCTTGTCCGCATTTTTCATTTAGTGCGGTTTTGTGCTGCGTCAATGCTTATATCAGCTTCTTTGAGGTCATAAAAGAAAAAAAAGCAAAAGTAAAAAAAGGGAAAGCATAATATACTGTTCGTTATTACATAGAAGACAAAGATGCTTGGAACATTCCACTTCTGCAAAGTAACCAACTGGTACATAATAAACATAATGTAGAAATCCAAATAATTGTAACAAAATCTCTAAAAAAATGTGCCGTTCAGTTTCTTGCCGTATCTTCTGAGTAGTATTTTTCCGATACAGTGGTAGAGCCACGCTCATTATTTGACGTTCATAAGTTCGTCTGTGATGCCAAAAATGAATATAGATATTTTGATTTGATTTATATTTAGAAATCATCGATGATTTTAGAGCGAGTGTGGCTCAGCGGGAACTCGTGCGCCTTTCGATCCGACGCACCTGGGTTCGAATCCCGACTCGGCCCTGCACCAATGACTTATAGTTAAGTGCAGTTTTTGCACGCTCACTCTAAAACGGTGAAGGAAAACATCGTGATGAAACCCGCTTACGCGCTTTGTAATGGTAGGCTCTGGCCGTGGTTGTAATACCACCCACCGAACAAAGCCATGCCGTCAAGCGACCAAGTCGTGTTTCGGGATGATGTTCGGTGAACCATCGGGGAGACGGGTCTGAGCAGCCGCTCAACTGCCGTCTCTCTCTAGATCTATGTGCTCCATCTTAGGCCACATCATCGCTTCACATCAGGCGAGATAGTGGCCAAACATAGATCTATTGAGTGAAAAAAAAACAGATACTGGAGCCATTGAGGAGGCGTTCTATATTTTGGTTTCCTGTCTAAACTGGCGTCTGAACAACTGGTAAATCGTGGTAGGTCTCTTGTATGCTGAGAAGGCTGGGTAGGTACCCAATTATTCTGCCAAAATTTGAAATAATTTTTAGTCAGTGTTACAGGGCCAGCAGGCTTCGAACTTGGGTGCGTCGGGTCAAAAGTCGAACGTCGCACTAAGCCACAGTCGCCCTTTATCATGTGATAATTTTTCTTTATTGCAAGTACCTGCCGTTCAAGAAAGAACTAAATCGTTTCATCATAAAATAAGGTTGTAACACGAGAAAATTATAAATACGTTACAGAATCTTCATAATACCCACTCAACTTACCGGCCGACCTTATTAGTTTACCAACCCTTCAAGTAGGTATCAAACCCTGGAGTTAATAAAGGGAACAGCAGTACAAACACGGTCACGTGACCACCCGCCGGCTGTCACGTGGCCGGCCGCAGCCATGGAGATTGCGATCTTTGGCGCGCGAAATTGTCTGTGGTGCGTTTCGCGCGCTTTTTCATGTCATGGCTGTGACTTCTGGCGGGAAATCTTCTGTGGATGTTTTTAGCGGATTCAAAACGAGATATCTGTGATCTGTGTTTTTGATGGCGTGAATGCTGCTCTTGCGTGAAAGCTGCATAAAACTAATTTTCTTTTGCTACGAACGCTCTCTCTTGACAGAACGATTTTATGATTTAATTCGCAGTCCATTTGGGTTATTTTTATAATATGTGCATATGTATAAATAGGTTCTTCTGCTTATAAATAGGTAATAGGTGGTATAGGCACTTTTTTTGTGCCTAACTAAAGTGGCGAGACTAGCTGGTCACTCACCTGATGGTTAGAAATACGTCTACTATGCATGCATAAAACGTTCTAGGATGCACTGCAAATATGGGCAGGCGTGGCGCTTATCGTCAGGCGAACGACGTGTTTGTCTCGTTGCTGAGTTGCATATAACTAAAATTAAATTTAAAATTTAAAAACTTTGACACATTCTGATAAAACATGTCAAACAACCACCGCTAGAAAAAAAAAAAAAAACCGCATGCCACAGACACACAGACACACATAGCGGTCAAACGTATAACACCCCTGTTTTGGCGTCGGGGGTCAAAAAAAATTAAGTAGGTACCTATTTAAGTCTCCTTTTTTGTCTGTCACCACAGAAGGAATCATACTTTCGCTCAGCGAGCGCTAGACGTGTTAAACCAATCTCACTCAGTACCGCAGGCTATAAGCTACTAAAACTTTCAAAATCTAACCTTTAAGCTGTGAAATCTCAATCTATGACTTGATTAATTGGCTAGAACAACTATAATTAAACTTTATAATTACTGTTCAACCCGTAATGGATTACAAATATGATTAGGTATCTGATTATGAATACCTATCTGTATCTACTATAGTTTATGCTGTAACTAGGGTATGTCTGCACTTAAAAGTATTTGGGAAAAATTAACTTTATAAAGAGCGAGTGTGGCACAGTGGGAGCACGTGCGACTTTTGTACCGACGCACTGGAGTTCGAATGCCGCTGGACCCGCACCACTGACTTTCTTCAGTGATGTGCGGATTTAAAACTCGCTCTAAAAATGGTGAAGGAAAACATCGTGAGGAAACCGGCATGTCTAAGAATTAATTACAAAAATTCAAACACATGTGACATCCACCAAACCGCACTGGGCCAGCGTGGCGGAATTATGGCCCATACCCTCTATATGAGAGAAGGCCCGTGTCCCAGTAGTGGGAACGTGATGGGCTGAATATGATGATGATGAACTTTATTACAAACAAACAGTTTATTTCAATTAAATTAAAAAAAAAACTAAGTCTAGGATTTTCTATTTAAGTCTTGAATTAGATATTGTAAATTTTTATATGTTTGTTCGTCTGTTTGTTCAATCATCAATTAAAATTGATCATTAGCTTATTACAATCCCACTGTTGGGACAAGGGCTTTCTCTCATTGAGTATAGGTCAAAACCAACCAAGTTAGCCAGATATATTCCCAACTGCCCCATCAAGCCAGCCCAGTACGGATCGGTGGAAACAAAACTACCTTCTTATTGCCTTCTATTTCTTCTATTTATTCTTCTATTCTTCTATTTATATAAAACACCTTAGCGTATGCTGAGTCGGAACCATTTCCTGACATCGCGCAACATTTCACTGTGTTGTGCCTATTTATAGTTATTGTTTGTTTTTATTTTAGCATGTTCAGCGTAATGTTGTGTGATGTTCTAAATAAATGTATTTTCTTCCTTTAAGAAATAAGAAAGAAAGAAAATGAGTTTTTATTGCCACTAACTTAATATAACTACAATCTTATATATAAAATTCTTGTGTCACAATGCTAGTTACCTTACTCCTCCGAAACGGCTTTACTGATTTTTACCAAATTTTATATGCATATTCAATAGGTCCGAGAATCGGCTACTATCTATTTTTCATACCCCTAAGTGATAAAGTTTGTTGAAACCGCGGGTGAAACCGCAGGGCGCAGCTAGTATTTATATACGATTATAGTTTGGAAATAAGGGGTAGGCTCAGCATCGTTCTGTGTAAACTCTAATTTCTTTGACTGAATTGATTTAGATGCGATTTTAGCAGTTTAAAATCGAATAAAATAAAAGTATTACACCAATATCAGTAATGTTACACTAATGATATAATATGTAAGCCCTTAGTATGATTTCCTATTATAATTTCTATCACCGCCGTCCGTTTATGTTTCGTTATTCCACTCCATCCAAATGTTGTCTGGAAGAGATCGCTTTAAGCGATAAGACCGCCCATTGTTAAAAGTACCATTGTAAACATTTAACTTATACCATCTGTGCTTATACTTAACTAGCTGTGCCCCGCGTTTCCACCCGCGGTTTCCCGGGATAAAAAGTAGCCTATGTGTTAATTCCAAGTGTAATTGTAATTCGTGTTTCGGGATGATGTTCGGTGAACCATCGGGGAGACGGGTCTGAGCAGCCACTCAACTGCCGTCTCTCCTAGATCTATGTGCTCCATCGCCACATCATCGCTTCACATCAGGCGAGATAGTGGCCAAACATAGATCTATTAAGCGTAAAAAAAAGTCCTAAAGTACCTACATACCAAATTTCATAAAAATCGGTTCATTAGTTTTTGCGTGAAAGAGCGCTGCATACCTACCAGTCATATTACCCTACAGAGCGCCTCTCTTTCTATCGCATAGCTCTTATCTCTTTAGTTCTGACGCGGCGCGTGTAACGACGCGCGACCCGCCGTCGGTGTCCGGCTATGTACTCGTAGCTTCGTACCTACAGTGTGGAGTGCGCTAGGCCTGTCTGTACTCAGATGGAGTCCCAAACAAAAGCTAGTCAACAATTTTATACAAAATAGCGTGACAAGACGACGCCCGCAGCCAACCGCTAAATATCCGAGAGTTGGCCAGTTTGAGATGAACGAGATAATTACGTACCATAGTTTGGGTGACAGCAGTAATTAATTCGGTTAATTTGATGATTAATGCCGATTAAAAGATTTCACTAGGTGTTAATTGAGGTTAGGCTCGAGGCAGGAGCGAAAGTACATATATTTAAGTACCTATACATGCATAAATGGGGAGGTACTTCTAGAGTCATGATAAAACATATTTTTAGGGTTCCGTATCCAGAGGGTAAAACGGGACCCTAATACTAAGACTCCGCTGTCCGTCTGTCACTAGGCTGTATGTCATGAACCGTGATAGACAGTCGAAATTTTCACACATGATGATGATTTCTGTTGCCGCTATAACAACAAATACAAAAAAAAGCAGAATAAAAAATATTTAAGTGGGGCTCCAATACAACAGACATGATTTTTTTGCCGTTTTTATAGATAATGGTACGGAACCCTTCATGCGCGAGTTCGACTCGCACTTTTTATGTTCCATTAACTGGTGGAGAAACTTCAATGTGCAATGGTCAATGTAGGTACATAGAAGATACTTCCTATGAATTTCAGAGATATGCAATGGTAATATGACTTTTGCCATCAGGATCTCATAGGTCGAGTGTTTCGACTAACCGTGAGTGTAACCGGTTATTAAATCAAATTAAGAATAATACGTTAGTTTTAATAATAATAATGGCTAGGAAAATATTTTTAAATTCATTTAAAACATTTTCTGAATTTTTTTAAATAATAATAATAAAATAACAAGTAAGTATTGCCCATTACATATCTAAATTAAATGCTCTAAGAGGCCTCTACGTGTTGGACTCATATCCCCGCACAAGCCTTCCAAAGGACCGGGTGTATAACCCGTGAGAAAGAGCGAAATAATAATAAAGTATGTTTATATGTTTACATAGCCATGAATAATTAATTTTTAGAAAAAAACAAAAACCGACTTCAATGTATCTTCGAAGTCCAAGGTCACATATCGATGAAATTTATATGGGACCACTTCGTAGCTATACTGAACCCGACGCAAAAAGAATTTTTCAAATCGGTTCATAAATGACGGAGTTCTGAGGTAACAAACATAAAAAAAAAACAATCGAACAGAGAACCTCCTCCTTTATTGAAGTCGGTTAAAAAGAACGTGTGACGTCATATGAAGGTAAACGAAACGACAAGCTCTACGAAAGCAAACTTGCAAAGTGTTTTATACGTTTTTGTGAAGTTTAAGGACTTTAGGGTCGTCATACGATAATGATTTCGATGATACAAAATTATATATCAATGTTGACAATCAACGAACGTTAAACGTCACAAGATCTACTTCGGGTGAAGTTAGTGGGCATTATGAGATTTAAATGAGGAGCGCAAGGCTGTGCTATACACGCAGGAATTTGCTACACTGTGTGGCACTGCACTGCATCAGGTAAAAGACCAGGGCCCCAATTCACTATGACAACCTGGCGATTCCTTGCTTCGAAATCACGTCGATTCCTTCATTAATAAACGACATCTCTTTGATGCATTCATATATTCATATATATGACGCGTCATAGAGAATACAAATTTCGCAGATGTCGTTTATTAATGAAGGAATCGTCGTTTCCTCGAAGCAATGAATCCCCAAGTTGTCATATATATCTATTTAAAAAAAAATGCTAGAATCTCGAGCAAAAAAGCCTTTGACGGCGTGCCTTAAAATGATAATTTTCTTGTACCTATTTCTTAGAATGTGTTCCGATGGGTAATACTTTATTGAGCACTTTCCTCCCGATGGCCCGGAGGCAGGCTGGTTTAATCCGAGCAACGCAGGATGCATACATTGGCGTGTGATGGTTGGGCAGGGGACTGAAAGGATCAATGCTTTTATATTGTAAAAGGAAAAAAGTTAATCTAAGTATTTTTATGTGATTAGTAGTAAGACGAACATGTCTTTTTCAACCGACTTCAAAAAAGGAGGAGGTTCTTAATTCAACGGTATGTTTTTTTTTGTATGTTTGTTACGCGAGTACTCCGCCAGTTATGAATTGATTTAGAACATTCTTTTCTTTTTGTCCGATGAATAATTTAAGCTCAATTTGTGTTTCAAAATTGTGGTCTCCTCGATACAGGCTTGCCTAGTGAGCAGTGTTGTACAAAATACCCTATACAAAGTATCTGGAATACAAAATACAAGATACTTTCAAATTAAGTATTTCAGATACCAGATACAAATACCTCTCTGGAATGGTATCTGAAATACTAGATACAAAATACGTATCTTTCAAATACTTTTTAAAGATAAAATACTTTTGTAAGAAACATTTTATTGAATGTAAGTTCTTTTTTACGTGAATTATTTTCGAATAAATCGCGATGATCGCGCAAATGTGACAAGACAAAATATAATATTTTTAAGATTTTAATTGAGACTTAAGTAAAGCCAGTTCTTCAAACATTTTATTACTCATTTTTCTTCTTATTTTCTTTAGTTTTAGTGTTAGTGATTAAGTGTACTTTATAATATAATTTTAAATATTTGTTACAAAATGCAACCAATCAAGCAAATCAAATTGGGACAATCGCTGTTTGCTCTTGCGATAAGCTTGCGCAGAATTTTTTATGCTATATTATAGCATAAAAATATTCTGCGTTTTTAACACAGCATTTTGATACAACACGTTTTTTTGTTTATAGTCGTTGTGAACACTACTATTCATAGCCGATGACATTTGTAGAAAAAAAGAATGTTCATCTAGGTATCAATTTGGTCCCAGACTAAAACCCGTTGAAACAACGGGGCGTTCAGTTTTATCTTTTTTTATTTTTATTATGGAACTGAGTGATAAGACGAGCAAGTCGTTTTCCTGATGGTACTATGCTTGCCCATAACAAATGCAGTGCTACCAAGAACTCTTAATACCATAAAAGCACTGCGTAGCACTGCATTGCACTCATCACCCCGAGACATCAGATATTAAGTCTCATATGCCCAGTCATTTTGCTGGCTACAATGCCCTTCAAACCGTAACACAGTAATAAACCGTAAACAGCTTGCGCACTACTGCTTGGCGGCAGAATAACTTGCATAGAATCTTGTCACATTTTGTAAATAAATGCATAGAAAACTATTGGTAACTATAAAGTATTCTGTGCTATTACTAAAAGTATTTTAGAAAAAATAGTATCTGCAAAATACTAAGACACCAAAAACAGGTATTTAAATAGAAGATACAAGATTAATTTTAAAAAAGTATTTTAGATACAAGATGAAAATACCTATTTTGTATCTTGCATCTGTATTTCAGATACTTGTATCTTAAATAAGTCACATCTCTGCTAGTGAGGAGACTAAAAGATATTTATTTGTTAGATAAAAAGTGTCTGCAATTTGTAGTAATTATATAATAAGTAATTCCTAGTTTAAAATGTACCTATCTAGCAATGTAACCTTACTACCTTTATTGCAGTAATAAAAAAAAATCATTTTCATTCATTTTCAGGTTATACTTTAAAGGTGGTCCCATATAAATTTTATCGAAATTGATCCATCACTTTTTGAAAAATATAACAAAACAAAAAATATATATAGTCTTGAAGCCGGTTCTTGTTTTTTCTAAAAATTAATTATTATAAAAGTGAGTGACACGACTATTATTCCTGATGGTAAGCAACACGCCATCCCATATCAGTTCCATCGCCACCTAGAACTTTGTTTTCGCATAGTTTGTTATTTACCTTCCAGCTCGGCTGCATCCTGTCTTCTGATTATGCTCACGTCGGATAAAACCGCCCGCCGCCGCCGCCGGCCATCAAGGGTAAGGAATAAGTGTTCGATTAACCATTACTTGAGCAGATTCCAGTATGCGTCCTTGGAGTCCGTTTATACAGCCGCAAGCGCGACGCAGCCGCATTGGTGTCGCCGCCACGCCCGCCATGCCGCGCCAGCCGCCTTCCCGCATAACAAACGCATCGCTGGGAAGTTCTTTTTTTTTATTACCTGATAGGCTAGCATTTGACCACAGTCTCACCTGATGGAAAGTGACGACGCGGTCGACGATGGATCATGCTTGCCTAGAAGATACCGATTCACTCGGGACTTAAAGACATCTAGATTATAAGTATCGGGAAACAGAGACGCTGGTAAGGTGTTTCATTCCTTAGCTGTTCGCATTATGAAAGTTGAAGCGAAACGCTTATATATATAGTTCATTTCATTTAGATATTTAAACAAGAGTAACGTAGATTAAACAAGTATACGTTATATCAAACAAAAAAACCGACCTCAATGTATCTTCGAAGTCTAAGGTCAAATATCGATGAAGTTTATATGGGACCACTTCGTAGCTATACTGAATCCAACGCAAAAATAATTTTCCAAATCGGTTCATGAATGACGGAGTTCTGAGGTAACAAACATAAAAAATAATCGAATAGACAACCTTCTCCTTTTTCGGTCGAAAGTTTGTTTGAAAGTTGAAGTCGGTTAAAAACCATGTTTTAACGCCTTAAAAAGTATAACGGCTTTGCATGCTAAGACATTTCGAATGCATTGTCTTCGAGTTGTGAGCTACCCTGAAAGTTTCAGCCGGATAGCTAATCGGGAAGTGCTCGAAATTTGAGTTGCAAGATTCCACCCGGAACGACAGACAGACAAACAAGAAAGTGACTTAATAAAACGTGGTAAAATTGATGGTAACATGCATTGGTTATACTAAACTTATTGCCATAAAACTCACAATTGCATTCGTCAAAACAGTTACGGCACAGAATTTTATTATAATAGTCTACTGTGCGTGGTTGCTGTGCGACTGCAGTGCGGCTGCGGTGCGGTAGTACAAAAGGGCCTTATTAATATCTAGTCAACTGCACGCATTATATACAATTTATGCACCTACTCTTGGTGCTATGTGATATTTACTATGTTTGAAAAATACGGCCCAGTTTTCCGATTATTTTTCCGATACGTGGTAGAGTCCAGAGAAATGTAGAAGCATTTCTTTAACATTCAATTCAATTCAAATTATTTATTGCACTCATATGTACATTAAAAGCACAAGTATTAAGGTGAAGGAGATAACATATGACCCTAACTGGGCTCAGCAATATTTCGTTAAGAGCTAACGGACCGAAAAATTCCATAACTAATTTTTATCGTTAAAAATCTCGTCTAAATCAGACTCTGCATAACACTTGTCAATAATTAGGGCCTTCAGGTTTCTCTAGAAAATATTATCTTTATCTTCACATTTTATTTTGTCGCGTATTTTATTATGGATTTTTACTGTCATTGTATTTGTTACCGAGCTGTGTTTTTAATTTGGAGGTTGGAAGATGCATGAGACGCTGAGTCCCCCTTTTAACCACTACGCCATAAGAACTCTCAAATGTCCACTAACATTACAGAACGATAGAGATAACAAAAATAAAAGCATAAAATGACTACATCTATAATTATACCCTACAAATTCGTATAGAGGCATAAAATAAAGTTTTAGATAGATAAATCTCCAAGATAGATAAACCATCTTGCACTGGAATGGTCATTTTCATCATTAGAAGAGTGCAGACATATATTTTTGTGATATGAGAGAAAGGGATGAACTGTAATGATGTTACTTGATGTGAAATACGGTGTAATGCTGCACGCTCCTTATTAATATTCGAAAATAAAGAATGTTGCCATTTGCCCGCGAGGTAGGGGAGTGTTTTATAGCAGGGTGGGGACTATCGATGTATCGATATCGATATTGTTAGGCCTAGTTTCATTACAGGATCAGTAACACATCGACAATTACTTAATGGTGTTGCAACAACCAACCCTACTCAAACAATTCTTTAAAAATAGTCGTGTACGTATATCACCAATTCTGCTTCGAGAATATATATCTCAACAGCAATCATCCAGAAAGCAAGACATGATAGAATTCCGCATTAGGCATGAGGAATCTTTATTTCCATATTTCCTTTTCAGAGCCCTCGACAACATCATCGATAAAGCAAAACATTCTAGAATACACACTGTTTTCCGTTTTATCTATCGACATTATCTCAAGACATGGCCCCTCACTACTTCGGGCCGATGGTGAGCGATGGCAGTGGTCGCGCCGCGGGCCGCGTGCTCGCCACCCGCTCATTTTCTAATTATACAACTGGCAACACCGACCCGTGCCCGCGCGCATGTTCTTATTTTGAATATAGAACCTTATGCCTTATGCGTGTTTATGGTGCGACAAGAATCTGAATGAACATGAATGAAGTTTAGCGCCGGCACTACTCACAACGTCGCCGTCGAGGTGACATCAAGACCGGTGGATATGATCCACCACCACCACCTACCACTTGTCTTTCACACTAATATTATAAAGAAAGTTTGTATGTAAGTGTGTTTGTGACTTCCTCGCACTGTAACGGTTTAAAAGATTTGAGTGAAATTTGGAATGGAGATAGCTTATATTCTGGATTAATATATAAGTTACTTATTTTATCCTGGGAAACCGCGGGTGAAACCGCGCGGCGCAGCTAGTATAAACAAAAACTTGAAGCTAGAAACTAAGTTCAAGACTAAATAGTATACTATTCAGTCTTAAGTCTATTTAGTCTCGTATAAGAATTTAAAACTGACAAGCATGAAGAAATAAATGACTCAATTCCGTGAAACATAGTATAATGACTTTAATAAAACATTAATTAACAAATGTACTTCCGGTATCTAAAGGGCTATTTTTCTATTTACATTATAATTATGAAGAATGTACGAAATGACTAAAATGTTTATTATTATTATTGTTATTTTATTATGTAGTATAAGTACTACATAATAAAATAATAATAATATTCTAATGAAAAAAGCATACTATACAGTTAGTAATTACATAGAAGTCAAAGATGCATGGAACATTCCGCTTCTGCCGAGTAGCCAACTGGCACATAAAAAACATAATATTGTCAAAAACAAACATAAAATATTGTAACAAAAGTTCTAAAAAATATGCCCCTCAGTTTCTTGCCGTATCTTCTGAGTAGTGGTTCTTTTTCCGATACGGTGGCAGAGTCATTGTAATAATTGACGTTCATAAGTGCGTCTGTGATGCCAAAATTGAAATAAAGAACATTTGAATTTTGAATTATTTTAATTTTTGAACTGACTATATTATTTTAATCCTAAATAATTTAAATATAATATTAATTTAATTGTAAGAAACATTTGCATTTAAAACTTAAATAGGATTATTAAATTAGGAATTACAATCACAAAATGTATAAAACCCTTACTCAGTTGCAAATGCCCTTACAGGGTTCATGTAACTACCTACCATACAATATTTAAGATCTATGATATAATATATGATAAATAATATAATTAATATATATTGTATATACATATATTTAAGTTATTTTGTGAATATAATTAAGTTGTTTTCTTAAATAAATACAATTCAAAATATATGATTAATGAATGCATATGCATATGGATACGATAGAGAATCAAAGTTACCGACATAGCTCACAGAATTAGCCAGCTGAAGTGGCAGTGGGCCGGCCATATTAGCCGGAGAACCGATAACCGTTGGGGTAGACGCGTAGAGTGGAGACCACGAATTGGCAAACGTAGGACGCCCTCAGGCTAGGTGGAGCGACGATCTTCGCAGGGTAGCTGGTAGCAGCTGGATGAGAGTAGCCGGGGATCGTGCTCAATGGCGTGCAGTTGGAGAGGCCTATGTCCAGCAGTGGACTGCGATAGGCTGTTAATAATAAAACAATTAAGTTTATCTTAACACCATTTAGCAGTTTTCGCATATAGAATCTAAGTTTACACTTGTTTGCAGGATATTTAAGATATAAGTCACTTCGTCATTAAATATTTGGTATTTAAAGCAACTATAGATGACTGAATAATCAGGGAGACACACCAAACCGACACTTATAATTACACCGATACTTATAATCTGGGAGTCTTCAAATCTCGAGTGAACAGGTATTATCTTGGCAAGCGTGCTACATCGTCGACCGCATCGTCGCTTACCATCAGGTGAGATTCAGCGAGTGTGGCTCAGCGGGAACTCATGCGCCTTTCGATCAGACGCACCTGGGTTCGAATCCCGACTCGGCCCTGCACCAATGACTTATAGTTAAGTGCAGATTTTGCACGCTCGCTCTAAAACGGTGAAGGAAAACACCGTGATGAAACCCGCTTACGCGCTTTGGAGTGGTAGGCTCTGGCCGTGGTTGTAATACCACCCACCGAACAAAGCCATGCCGTCAAACGACCTAGTCGTGTTTCGGGATGATGTTCGGTAAACCATCGGGGAGACGGGTCTGAGCAGCCGCTCAACTGCCGTCCCTCTCTAGATCTATGTGCTCCATCTTAGGCCACACCATCGCTTCACATCAGAGATAGTGGCCAAACATAGACCTATTAAGCGTAAAAAAAAAAAAGATAGTGGTCAAACGCAAGCCAATAATGTATAAAAAGAAATCAGTTTTTAGTAATATTTAGTCTAATTGAAATAGTGGATGTATTGAATAAGTCAAATTCAGGAAAGCCTTCCAGTTTGTTTATTCATATTCATTTCATTTATTAATGCTCATACATATATTATTACAGACAGGTGCTAAAATAGTGTCACAAAGTATGTACCCTGTAAGGGTGTTGCACAGTGGGTGCAGTTCTATTATAGTTCAACATTCTGATTCTTATTACTTATAAGTATTTACATTATTAATTTAATTTAATTTAATGTCATAAGAAGTCTGTGCTTAGTCACTATAGTTTAATAATATATAAAACTAAATAATTACAATTTGAATGTCAGGTTTAGTCTCTATAGATTTTATCACATGCAGGATATATATTTTATGGAGTTAGATGTTCTTAAGAAGAAAGAATTTCGCCTGTAATTTGTAATTTTTAATATATGGGCCATAATCCACCGAGCTAGCCCAGTGCGTATTGATCGACATGGCATTCCGCGCGATAACCCTAACGAAGTCAGACCATGCCATTTTTATATCACCAACTAGCTTTTTCCCGCGACTTTGTCCGCGTAGACGACATTAGCCCATAGTAGTCTTTTTTCTAAAACCATTTTAGCAAGACCTCCGCAATATATGGGAGCGCGTACTACTAAGAGGTCAAGCTGTATCTTCGTAGTTACCCAACCAATTTCAATGGTACATACCCTATAATGTAAGTTGGGACTAATGCTACCAAAACCACATTAAAATCCGTTCAGCAGTTTCCGAGTCTATAGACACAAACACACAAACAAACAAACAGACAAAATTCTAAAAACCATAGATTCGTGTTCAGTAACTTCTAAACAGTCCATCCCAGTTGGTTTTGCAAAAATATCTTCAATGTACAGAATTGGCTCTTTTCCATATTTATATATATAAATAAATAAATATAGATTAATCATTTCTACACTTCTAATTAATCAAACACAACAATCAAAACAAAATTGCACTCAATCGAGCCAACCCAACCGTCATTATGCAATAAGGAGTCAATAACCAAAATAAAGTTATTTGAGGCACGCGCTAACGAACTCAAAACATATACAATTACCTGATTGGTTCTGTTGGGTTGTATACCGGATATTGCAGGACGTGGATGTTGGCGCACAAGCGAGATCGTTATTGGTTTTATCACAGAATACTAAGGGACAGAAGCATCACTCCGCATAAGAAATTTAAACAAATAGCGACTCTTTCCATGACGCAATAAAATTCAATTCAGCTCGCGTAGCGCTGCAGCGCCTCTCTTTCAATCGCATAGCTCTTATCTCTTCTGAAGCGGCACGTGTAACGACGCGCGACCCGCCGTCGGTGTCCGGCTATGTAGCTTCGTACCTACAGTGCGGAGTGCGCTAAGGCTGGTTTTTGGAAAAAAGTACCTACGTAATTATATACTTGCACCCTTTTTAACGGGTAAAACGAGTTCTCCGTGTTTGCTGGGGGTACATTTTTAGGTACCACCATTTTGCCAGTTATTCTGCCGCCAAGCAGTTGTGCGCAAGCATTACTAAATAAATACAATACAATACAACACAATTACACTTTATTGCATACCACAAACATAATTACATGAGAAAAATATAGGGTAATACAATTGGCGGTCTTATCGCATAAAGCAATCTCTTACAGACAACCTTTGTATGGATTGGACAAATGTTAAAAGAATAGACGGTGGTGCACAGCAAATAATACGCCCAACGATCACATACATAGATCCTGGCCCCTAACTAAGATACCCTGTATTTAGGGAACCAGGAACTGCGAGGACCATGGTCCCACAACACCCAGACATGAAACAAATGCTTGCGTATTTTTTCTGTTCACAATTTTTTTCCCTCGCGGGAATCGAACCCGCAACCTCATTGGTGTATGAGATTTGAGCCAACCTGCCCAACCACTACACCACAGAGGCTGATACAGTATATGTCCGTGTTTACCTACAGCTGGGTGTCTTTAAAACAAGAGTGAACAGATTTCTTTTCTATTTTAACTAATTTTTATGGGACTGCGTGATTATACTACCAAGTCATTCGCCTGATGGTACCAACCCCCAGAACTTTTAATACCATGAAAACCACTGCATAGCACTGCATTGCGCTCATCATCCCGAGACATTAGATATTTCATATGCCCAGTAATTTCGCTGACTACAATGCCATTCAAACCAGAAAACAGTAATACTTGCGCACTACTGCTTGGCGGCAGAATAACTGGCAAAGCTGTGGTAGGTATCACACGTACCCAGACAGCCTTCCGCATATGAGAGACCTACCACGAGTAAAAATCTATTCCTAACTCTACATTCTAAAACTGTGTGGAGATTACTGAGTGAACATTTTATTTGTCCTGAACTGTATTTTCTACAACAGCAATACCAATCTAGAGTAGTACGTAGAGACGTAGAGCCGTAGAGCTCTTTAGTAGTCTGTGATTGTAAACGTGTGATTACTCTGCCGTTATACTCTATCTAGAAACTGCACTTGACCTCTACATATTGAACGTGCAGTACGTATTATTGTAGAGTACTGTTATTTTTATTGCACGGACTCATTTCTATGAATATTTATTTGATTTTAGGAACTACCTAAGCGAAATTACTGGGACAATGAGATTTAATATCTGACGTTTCGGGGTGATGAGCGCAATGCAGTGCTACGCAGTGCTTTTTATGGTGTCAAAAGTTGTGGGTGGCACTGCAATTGTTGATACCTATTGAATGCATTAGCGCATGCCAGGCGAAAAACTTAAGATTTTAAATTTAAAAAAAAATTTCGTTGTTTGAGCAGTTGGCTCGGTGGCCCAGTGGTTAAGGCGTCGGGACGATATTCCGAAGACGCAGATTCGATCCCTGCCCGAGCAATATCATTTTTCTTCTTCCTAATTATTTAAATTCTTAGGCACTGCAATTGGTAAGGGCACGTGTGGAGCTTCAGGCGAACGAAATGCTCGTCTCATCACTCAGTTCCATAAAAAATAAATTCCCCCTATCTAATTATCCGTAAGAACATTATGCATTTGATTATACGAGATTCAATTTTCTTATTAGACCAATATCATTTAGGTGCACGATAAACGACATAATCCTAAGGCAGCCCACAAACGATTTAACTGTCAATCTGACTGCAGTACGGTTGTCATTAAAATGCCTCTGTAATGCATGACATTATGCGACCGCTAGCGGCAATGCACTCTGTTAGTGAGGACTGGTGTGGCCATGACATAAGGGTTTTGGAAGATTTTCCAGAAGGAAAAATAGTTATTTGAACAACTTTAAGAAGATCCTTTGATTGCATAATTTATTCTAACGTTTAACTTGAGTAAAATTATTAATTTACATTAACTTTGGCGCTATTATACTTATAATAGCGCCAAAGTTTATGGCCATTGGTGGCGTACCACGTGACCTAGGCAGTATACGATTTTGTATTGAATTTTGTCAATGCGCTGCTCACGCGGTGCGTGGGTCAGTGACCATAGAATTTGGCGGAAGTTATACCACAGAATACTAAGGGACAGAAGCATCACTCCGCAAAGAAATTTAAAGAAATAGCGACTCTTGCCATGACGCAATAAAATTCTATTCAGCTCGCGTAGCGCTGCATACCTACCAGTCATATTAACCTACAGAGCGCCTCTCTTTCTATCGCATAGCTCTTATCTTTTCCGACGCGGCACGTGTAACGAGGCGCGACCTGCCGTCGGTGTCCGGCTATGTACTTGTAGCTTCGTACCTACAGTGCGGAGTGCACTAGGCCTGGTTTCTTTTCCAGTAAGTTGGTAGATAAATACCTACCTACCTGTATACGAACTACGTAGTTCGTCTACGCTGCAGCTTCGCCTACAGCTTTCTAGAGTTTGGTATTCTGATGTCAATATTATTTAACTTTGATCTTTAAGGTGAAGAGTAAATAATAATAAAATATACAATACCTCTCCCTAACTCACACACAGTTGCGCACTATCTCACACATACCATTTCACAGTCTCACACTAGCACATAATTAATGAATTTATGTATTCCAATAGCATACTGTAGATTTTATTATTTTTTCAAAACTATATTTTCATATCTGTACCTCACACATTCTGACGTTAATATTAAATTATAAATCAGGTATAAATACCAAGTTCTTAAAATTCTACTATTGTAAAAACGTAGGCTGATCGTGAGAAGACGCTGTTTTTTGTAACAGTTTTATTAACTAATACTAAAGACAGAGTAACAACAACCACATGTAACACATATTTTTGCAATAAAGAAATTTGTAATATGTATATCTATTATATTCAGGGAATTTACACAAAATATTTTCATTGCCTTTCAGAGAAAATACACTTAATCTGTTAAAAAAAAAATGATTAGATTCTAAAAACAAACAATTAAATATCGTTTTTTATTGGTTTAGCCTCTTTTTGTCGCGATGGCAACCGATGGAATTTCGCAACCAGTTGCAAAAAAGGATTTTCCCCTCTTTGTTGGCAACTAGTTGCGATGGCAGTCTTTTTTTCTTAACACAATTTGGATGCCAACAAAGTTACTTTCGATGCCATCGCTAGTTTCACAACTAGTTGCGATTAAAAATTCATGCATTTTTCGTTCAAATACCCAAATCATGGCCACACCACCGACTGCCAGAAAACCCATCGCGTGACAATTCCAGTCCAAATTCAGTTTCCTATGGGAACCTACCTGGGATTGAGCTTAGGAATGTGCTAATAAGAGCCAGAATATCTTAATATTATGTAGATTTACACCGTTGAGAGTTATGATTAATAATATATTTAAATATGATTGAGTATATTAATAGAGCGAGTGTGGCTCAGCGGGAACTCGTGCGCCTTTCGATCCGACGCACCTCGGTTCGAATCCCGACTCGGCCTTGTACCGATGACTTATAGTTAAGTTCGCTCTAAAACAGTGAAGGAAAACATCGTGATGAAACGCGCTAAAGCGCTTTGTAGTGGTAGGCTCTGGCCGTGGTTGTAATACCACCCACCGAACAAAGCCATGCCGTCAAGCGACCTAGTCGTGTTTCGGGATGATGTTCGGTGAACCGTCGGGTGGTCTGAGCAGCCGCTCAACTGCCGTATCTCTCCAGATCTATGTGCTCCATCTTAGGCCACATCATCGCTTCACATCAGGCGAGATTGTGGCCAAACATAGACCAAAAAGCGAAAAAAAAAACTGTGCATTTGGATGGATAGAAAACACTTTATTGCACTTAAGGAATTACATTAGGAACATAGTCTCTTATGACAAGTACAATAGGCGGTCTCATCGCTAAACAGCGATCTCTTCCAGACAACCGTACGCTATAGGAACCCGGGGTACAGCTAGTATAATATACAAGCTGATTCACTCACAATTTCCCGGGATAAAAAGAAGCCTATATCCTTTTCCTGGACCTAAAGTACATACTCATCAAAATCTGTTCAGTGATGTTGCGTGATTGAGTAAAAAACATCCATCCATCTAAGTTGATACTAAGTAGACACTAAGATGATACTAAGTAGACGCTAAGTGAATACTAAGTGGATACTAAGTAGATACTAAGTAGATACTAAGTAGACACTAAGTAGATACCAAGTAGATACTAAGTAGAAACCAAGTAGATACTAAGTAGATACCAAATAGATACTAAGTAGATACCAAGTAGATACTAAGTACTCGAAGAAGCTGTGTACCTACTTATTGTTTGTTGTTGCAATAAATTATTTTTTATCTTATTTTATAATTCTCAAAAACTATCGCATTTATAATTTTATTTTGATTTTTAACCGATTTCAAAAAGGAGGAGGTTCTCAATTCTATTGTTTTTTATGTTTGTTACCTCAGAACTCCGTCATTTATAAACCGATTTAGAAAATGTTTGCGTTGAGTTCAGTATAGCTACAATGTGGTCTCATATAAATTTCATCGATATTCGACCTTGGACTTCGAAGATACAGATTTGAAGTCGGATTTTTTATAAAATGAATTATTGTACGAGCGAGCGTACATGTTATATATTTTATGCCAACTTAGCCGATTGCACCTGCGAGCGCATCATCTTACATTTGATTTTTACAACTTTTTTACCACGCTTTTATAGTCACTTTCTTGTCTGTTTGTCGTTCCAGATCGAATCATGCAACTCAAATTTCGAGCACTTCCCGATTAGTTATCCGGCTAAAGCTTTCAGGGGAGCTCACAACTCGATGAAAATCCATTTATACTTTTTAACGCGCATAAAAACGTTTTTTTTTTATCTACCCATTATAGCCTTGTAATTAGTGTAAAATAAAGCCACTTAACGAACAGACATCTTTTTACCTCAAACATAATATTCCGTCGCGTTTCTAAAAACAATCTCATATATGTACGGTGTGAACACTACCGCCCGTGCAATAATATTAATAACACCTAATAGGACCTTACTGCTAACAAATGTATTTAAATTAATTTACGATTATATTTTCTTATGAGGCAGAACTGGCAGGTGCCGAGGTCATAGACTGGTTCTCATCCATTAAGCTATGACTATGCTATATAAGCTATATAAGCTATGACTTTGACATTTCTAAAATCTTTTTGACTAATTGATTGTATTTTATTTGATCTAATTTAATGTACTTTGACTGACATTCCAGATTATTTTAATTTTATTTGACTGATTATTGAACTAATTATTTATTTGATTAATGACTTATTGATTGTATTTTATTTTGTTTGAGCATGTTATTTTATATTTCGTATTTGTAACTCACTTTATAATGTAATTGTATGGGTTTTTTAATTACCTGATAATAAATGATTATTTTTTTTTTATTAAAAATTTACTTCAATAGCCCAGTCATAAGTAATTTTCATATCTTCAATAATAGTCCTCGCACTTATCGGGGGCTGTCTTTGATTGCATCTTCTTAATGATGCACTTAGAGACAGTCCCCGATAAGTGTTGCCCATTACATATCTAAATTAAATGCTCTAAGAGGCATCTACGTGTTGGACTCATGTCCCCGCGTAAGCCTTTCAAAGGACCGGGTGTATAACCCGTGAGAAAGAGCGACATAATAATAAGTAATAAACATGAAATACAACGTGGTGTCACTGATATTTGTGACTAGACACGTATTTAAAAAAAAGCGCATAAGTACGTATAATTTTCGCATCTTTCGCATTGGCTTGCTCTGACTTACGTGTCGTGAATCAAATCTACGAATATATATGTTACGGCTAAAAGCCGAAGTGCGGCTACACCTAGTTTTAGCCGGCTACAACTAGGTGCAGCCGGCCACATGCGGTTAAACTTAGATCTATCCAACTTATCTTCGATTAGAACTAGGTTTAGCCTTCATCATAGCGGCTAGAACTAGGTGCAGCCGCACACCAATCAAACGTATAAGGGGCAGCCCTCGGTAGGTTAGGGTGAGGCGGGGGTGGCCCTTGGGCCACCCCAACGCCGCGAATATGTATATTAGATATAATATAATGTAGATTATCATCTATCACTTCGATAGATTATAATCTACCGAAAAATAAAGCGACGGTTCACAATCTTTCGACAGTTTGCAATCTCGCATATTGGATAGATCTACGTTTAACCGCATGTGGCCGGCTGCACCTAGTTGTAGCCGGCTAAAACTAGGTGTAGCCGCACTTCGGCTTTTAGCCGTAACATATACATACATCAACGCGAGTTAACTTTTCTGCAGGCGCCATCTAAGTTTTTCCTCAGGAAACTTATTAATAAATAAAGTAATCATAATCGTATCGAATGCTGGACTTTTTGACTGGAACACAAAACCCTGCGAAGTCAAATATAAAATAAAATACGTTGAAATACTCAGATAAAGTATCCAGACTCGAAGTTGAAATGAAATAAAATGCAATAAAAAGGGTTCATAATATTATTATTTTTACTGCCATCTATCAACGAGTAGCCGTTTTAAGTTGTGAATATTGCTCAACAGATGGCAGTGCTGCAATGTCCATTCCACCAATTATTTTAGTAATATTTTAATAAGTAATATTAAATGATGACAATATAAGATAATCTGTTTAAGTTTCTACATTGTACTTATCAGTTCTCTGTTCATTGCGTTGTGAAAAAATTTTTTTTCTAGTACACTTTGCATATGGCAACTTGCAACACTGATAAAATGTCAAATTTGACAAATCGGCGTTTTTGAAGAAATCGCTTGTCATCCACAATAATCAGAAAACTTAGTTTTTATTTCTCAATTCATCTTTAAAAATGGCTTTGGTAGACTTTTGCCGGTTAGACGAGAAAGTGAACCTCAAACCCGTAGATGCTCTTGCATCTTTCCAGAAAGATGTGATCGGTTACAGCCAGAATTTCATCCACAGCGCTCAACTTGCTACGCCGCCGTTTGCAAACGTAAGGTTATTTACGAATTTACTCATGTTTTAGCGCTTAAAGTGTATGTATTTATTGGTGCATTACAATTTTTCAGCCTGTTGAGACTTTGGCCAAGTTCAACTCAAAGGATGACACAGGAAAGGAGATCAAAATTCAGTTCGATCACGGAACCACTACTCTTGGATTCCGCTACAAGGTATGCTCAATTTAGTGTCAGAAACTAGGTTTTTTTTTTATATCCAATATCATAAGTTAGGTCTTCAAATGACTTGGCACTATTTGGCAAAGTTTTCCTTGTTTCACTAAAATGATATCTGAAGTCAAAACTCTTATATATTTTTATCGAAATACTAGCTGCGCCCGCGGTTTGCCGTAATAAAAAGTAGCCTATGTGTTATTCCAGGGCATAACCTATGTCCATTCTGAATTTCACTCAAATCCTCTCTCCGTTGCTACTTACTTTGGCATTTACTATATTATAGTGTGATGTCATTTTTTTCATTTCATGAATTATGGTCCGCAAAGCTTTTTGGTATTTTTCAAAATAATCCTGAATAGAGAAATTTATAAAATGAATTATAATTTTAGGGTGGAGTCCTTCTGGCAGTAGACTCCCGTGCCACGGGAGGCCAGTTCATTGGATCCCAGACCATGAAGAAAATTGTCGAGATCAATGACTACTTGCTTGGTAAGCTTTCTCATTACCTTTTACTGCCAAGGTCGGCTATACACAACATACAAAAATATGCTCATTATGCTGAGGTTGTCTTGATTTGACTAAAACATATGAAAACTCCATAGCTCGATGTGGGGGCATGGCATTGTTTTTATAGTATGGCGCTCAAAAAGTTAAATATGCTTGCAGTATATTGACTGTGATCACTCGGTGTCTCCCTGTTTCTGAACCCCTTGTGTCCTCTTTTAATATGTACATATATCTTGTTTATATCTGACAGGTTGTAATTGTAGCCAATGTTCTTGTATGGTTCAATGAAATGAAGGCTTTATAAATAAAAAAAAAACATTTTATTTGTTATTTACATTTTTCTAAAATTACCTATATTGAAATTGCAATATACAATATGGCCGACCATTGCGAAAGGGCATACAGACCGGTCTAAATACTGCCTATAAGGGAAAAAAAAATAAATTAAAAATTTAATTTCTATATTTATTTATAATAACTCCTTGATGGATAATCGTAAACTAGTGTTTGGGCTCATTTTAATCTGCTCGCGGTTCCGATTACGAATAAGGAATATGCATTTTGGTTAATGCATTAATCGATACATTTTGATCATGAATAATCTTAAAATGTTTCAAAATTTTACAGCATATCAATAACATAATTAAATAAAAATTTGAATCAATTTAAATCAACATAAACGCGCCATTTGCGTGTGACGTCAAAATGTGGGGACCTAGAATCTCCTCATTGGTCTGTCTATACTACATGTGTGCGTGTGTCAATAATCTAGCAATAGGGCGGGCTCGATTTCAAAAACTGACCTAAAAGCAGCAAGCCGCGTGACGTCAACATGTGGTTGCATTGCACGTACCAAAGCGTTTGCGATTATGTTCCGTTTTTCCAAAAATACGAAAGAGGAACATTGAAATACAAAAAAAACTGCGCAATCAATAAGAATATTTATATCACTGGTAAATGTTTATAGGAGTAATCTATCATAAAAAGTAATTTCCAGATATTTCGACAACACATGCATATTCCCTATTTGTTAAAAGATTGTCTTGAAAAATATATTATTCAGCAAAAATCTTATTAACCGACTTCAAAAGAGGAGAAGGTTTGTTACCTCAGAACTCCGTCATGCATCTACCGATTTGGAAAATTATTTTTGCGTTGGGTTCAGTTTATCTACGAAGTGGTCCCATAAAAATGTCATCGATATTTGACCTTGGACTTCGAAGATACATCTAAGATACGTCTTGTCGAAGCTGTAGGTGACAAAAGGGCTGGCTCATTCCTGGCTCAAAGATTAGCTTTAGCCATTCAACGCGGGAATGCAGCCAGCGTTCTTGGCACCTTGCCATATGGACACCACTTGTATATAAATTTCTAGTTGTACATAGTTTAGTATCTTTTGAATACATAGTTTCTTTTTTTGTGACAATATCGGACAACTTTCAGAAAGTGTTTTAAATTAAATACAATGAATATATATAGCCATGAAAAATACTATTTTAATTAAATAACGCTTTAAAAGTATCTAAAACTATGTTTAAATATTATGTTTCAAATATTGCCGCGCAAAAGGTCACCTCAAAACTTGTGACGTCATATGTAGGTAGAAAACGAAAAACTCTTCGAAATAAAACTTGCAAAGAGATTCTAATACGTTTTGTGAAGTTTGGGGACTACATTGAAGTAATGGAACGAAAAAATTAGCTAAAATACATTTTATGAAAAGCAAAAACGTAAAATAAACACAAGCTTGACTCACGGCATTTGCCTACAAATGACGTCATGCGCTGTGATTGTTGTTTCGTTTGAGATGAAGAACAGATTAAAAATGACAGAATGATTTATTAATTCTAAAAATACAAATCATTATTATTTCACAAAAATATTGATTGAATGATCTTTCTGGTACGACGAACATTCGTTCTAACTACATTTTAGATTTTTTCTCGATTACTGTCCGATCCCCTATTGTTAATTATAATTATATAAATTTAATTATAAGCTTATAATATGAGTCTCAGATACATTGAAGTCGGTTTTTTGTTGGATAAAACGTATACTTGATTTATTTACATTCTTAATTTCCTAATTCCAGGCACCCTAGCCGGTGGAGCTGCGGACTGCGTCTACTGGGACCGAGTTCTCGCCAAGCAGTGCCGTCTGTACGAACTGAGGAACCGCGAGCGCATCTCAGTGGCAGCCGCCAGTAAGCTCATGGCCAACATGGTTTACAACTATAAGGGCATGGGATTGAGCATGGGCATGATGCTGGCCGGGATCGATAAGAGGGTGAGCCCAGTTTGATGTATTTGCTGTCATCATAGATGGATAGATCAAAGGTTGTCTGGAAGAGATCGCTTTGGGCGATAAGACAGCTTATTGTTATGCTGATTACTGTGATATGTACTTGTTTTTTTCCCGCGATTTTACAAACTTTTATTTAACTTGCAATGTATGTTACTATGTTTGTTCGGGTAGAATCTTGCAAGTTGAATCAGAGCCACATCCTCCTATATAGTTGAAATTTTGTATACTTGTCAAACTCCTATGACAATGCAATATTATGGTGACAGCCAGCTGATCTGAGAATGGAGACGGAAGGTGGGCAATGGAACGTCTCGATGGATAATCATAAACTATTTGTGTTTGGGCTCATTTTAATCTACTTGCGGTTCCGATTACGAATTTGTTAAAAGCTTGTTCCGAAAAATATATTTTTCAAATAAAATCTTATTATTAAGACACTTTCTTGTTTGTCTGTCTATCTGTCGTTCCGGATGGAATCTTGCAACTCAAAATTTCGAGCACTTCCCGTTTAGCCTATCCGTCTGAGACTTTGAGGGTAGCTCACAGCTCGATGTTAATGCATTCTAAATCCATTTATTAGCATGTAATGCCGACCTAGCCTGGTTCCTAATAAGTGTTCCGCGGAACCCTAGGGTTCCGTGAACGGGTCACTGGGGTTCCGAGAATTGCCGACGCTGGCCGGCATTTTTATCGATATTCTGACCCGCGCAAAAGTGCTGAATCAATTTCGATAAAAAATATATGGGACCACCTCTGAAGTATAACCTACCAAACAAAAAAGAATCATCAAAATCAATTCATAATTGGCGGTGTAATCGCGTAACACAAATAAAACATAGTCGAATTGAAAACCTCCTCCTTTTGATGTCGGTTAAAATATGAGTTGGGTTTCCGTTAAAATAAGGTGCTGCCCTAGCTACAGATAATCCTTGTTAGGGGCCAGGATCTATAAAATATGTGACAGTTTAAAAAAAAAAATAGAAGATGCCACTTTACTCCTTTGTAGTACGCACGCCGTGGTCTTCCTTTGTGATCCACGCGAAAGAAGTTGTGGGAAAAAGCTAGTTTATTTTATTATTGGTACATTGTTCCAGGGAGCCCAACTATACTACGTGGACAGCGAAGGCACGCGAACTCCCGGGAAGGTGTTCTCTGTGGGCTCGGGGTCAGTTTATGCTTTTGGAGTGCTCGACTCGGGGTACCACTGGGATTTGTCGGATGTAGACGCTCAGGGTAAGGACGGTTTTTTGATTACTTTTTTTGATGGCTGGTTCACAAGTCATTCTCGTGAACGGGTGGTGCTTGTGGGGACTGGTCTGGTCAGCCCTCCTACCCATATGTCACTCAAGCGGCAATCATATAACGTGTTGAGCTCAGATTAGGGTGTAGATTCACTATCTTATGATGCCATATATATTGTCCCATTATGTTTATCAACTCAACTTTTAGTTATCGAATTTTGGTATAAATGTATGAGATTAACGAACGAGTGTGGCTCAATGACTTTCGATCCGACGCACCCGAGTTCGAATCCCGCTGGCCCCGCACCACTGACTTTCTTAATTTATGTGCTGATTTAACACTCGCTCTAAAAACGGTGATGGAAAACATCGTTAGAAAACCGGCATGTCCAAGAATTTATCACAAAAATTCAAGGACATATGACATCTACCAACCCGCACTGGGCCAGCGTGATCGATTATGGCCCATACTCTCTCTATGAGAGAAGGCCCGCGTCCCAGCAGTGGGAACGTGATGGGCTGATGATGATGATGTATGAGATTAATTCCATTTCTTGCCTGAATCTACAATAATTAGACCGTATCTCATAGTCGCAGTGAAGCTGTACCTTAATTTGAGCTCAACACGATATAAGATTGGCGCTTGAGGGACATATAGGTAGGGGGGCTGGTCACTCTAAAATGCTACTATATCCATATACCTATTACCTACTCATATTTTCATGTTACTGATGCTATGACTATGGGACATGTCACTCGCACTTCTAGTTTGACATTGTGTTATGTTAATCTTAATTTGTACCCCATTAAGTTATTGATTTATATAATGTGTATATGCACGCAGTCTCTGTGGTGTAGTGGTTGGGCAGGTTGGCTCAAATCTCATACACCCCTGAGGTTGCGGGTTCGATTCCCGCGACGGGACAAATGTTTGTGCAAAGAAAAATAAGCGCAAGCATTCGTTTCGTGTCTGGGTGTTGTGGGACCATGGTCCTCAAAGTTCCTGGTTCCCTAGATACAGGGAACCTTAGTTAGGGATCAGGATCTATGAATGTGATAGTTGGGATTTAAAAAAAAATTATTAATATTGTATATGACCTTTAAAACGCATTTTTTGTGCCTATTTAATAAAGGATCGTATTTAACTGTACCTCAATTTATTCCCGTTTTCCCGCCAAATATACTGATTGTGCACCAAAATATGTTAATTAAAATATTTCATAATGAGCACCTATTTTTTTAATATAACATGATCGCGGCGTTGGAGTGGCCCAAGGGCCAACCCCGCCGCACCCTAACCTACTGAGGACTGCCCCTTATACGTTTGAGTGCTAAAAACATAGAAAATTTGGTACACAATCAGTGTTTTTGGAGAACGGTTAAAAATGATCCTTTAATGAACATCTTTTCGGCCATATAGCTCGTAGAACCGATAACCGTTGGGGTAAAAAGGTTCTCGAGTGGCGACCACAGACCGTAGGCGGAGCGTAGGACGGCCTCCCACAAGGTGGACCGACGACTTGGTAAGAGTCGCGGGGAGCCGCTGGATGCATACAGCGAGCAACCGCTCGTTGCGGCGATCTAGGGGGGAGGCCTATGTTCAGCAGTCGACGTCTTCCGGCTGATGATGATGATGATGATGATGAAATATCTTTTGAGTTATGAGTTTTGAGAATGTATCTTGTTTCGTCAGAGCTCGGTCGCCGCGCCATCTACCACGCGACGCACCGCGACGCGTACTCCGGCGGTATCATCCGCGTGTATCACATCAACGACCAGGGCTGGGTCAACATCTCCAACCAGGACTGCTCCGAGCTGCATTACAAGTACCAGGCCGATAAGGGCGTTGTTGACGAGTAGGCTTAGCTAAGTTTTCGTAATAAAAGTATTTTTAACGTGACAATTTGTTTAATTTTCGATGTGTACCTCCATTTTATTTATGAAATAAAATATTTATTTGTAGGAAACACGGTCATAATAAAGTTTACAATTTTTTTAGAGTTCTGCGTGTCTCACCATTTCTGGCATACAAACTTTCATATTACATTATTTAAATTAATTGAAATAATATATCCCATGCATATAATTAGCACAGAAAATGTCAAAGATTAATTTTAATAAAATAACCATTAAACATCAAATTAATTAATTATTCACTACATATCATACATTATATTTATATATTTGACTGGACGAACTGGGGGCTTATTGCGTCTAACTACCATCTATCGCGACACCTTTCAAGGGGATAGCGATTATAATCGTGATCCCGATTTTCAAATGGAATAAGTTTTAAATCACAATATCTATCAGAACGAATGTTGAAAGATACAAAACATATGTAAATGAAAGAAATCGGTGTATGTCCGTTGTCCCCGTAAACCGTATCCCCTTTAAACGCGACCAGCGGTACTCTATTAAATATATTTAAAAATATGTCCCGTTGTCCCCTCACTCTGTTTCCGCTGATATAGTAAAGTAAACTTTATATAGACTCCCTTCCCTCCAATATGGTTGAGGGGGGTGATGGCTGGTCCACAAGTCATACTCGTGAACGGGTGCTGCTTGCGGGGACTGGTCTGTTCTAGTCACTCCTACTGCTACTGTCATACCTACTTATATTTTATTTACACTTTTCTGTTACTGATACTATGACTATGGGACATCTCACTCGCATTTCTTGTTTTACATTCTGTTAATTCTAATTTATACGTAATTGTGCTGAAAAAAGACATCCCCGCAGAGTTTCTTGGTGCTATCTTCTCTAGCGGGCGTATTTCCGAAGCACTGGTAGAGTCAGTTTTCGCATTTCTTTTCAGCACTCAGACTTCAATTTGAGTATAGGAAAGAAATGGGTAAACATACTTACCTTTTTTTCAAAGTCATGTTAACATAATTTACAATTTTTAACATTTTTTATTTGTATCATGTGTTTATGACCTTTAAAAGTGCACTTTTGTGCCTATTTAATAAATGATATTTGACTTTGACTTAGAATAACCACTTTCTGGAGCTTCACTCGCTCGCCTCGCGCCGTGTGGTCGCAGTTCTAAAATAACCTAACCTAGTGGCTGTATCTCCGTAAAGGGGACAATGGTACGAAAATTTTGTTACGTCCTGATGTCCCCGTAGCGGGGACAAGGCCTACGGAGACAACGGATCTGATGTCAAATTGAAATGTATCACCTGATGGTACGCGTCACAACAGTTACAGCGCCACCCAGAACTTTTAGAAGCGTAACAAACAGAACCGACAGAAATCCAAACATCCATATTCTTTGCATAGATCCAAGAATAATAATAGGAATGCATAGGGTTTTCGTAATAAAAGCATTTTTAATATTAACATTCGTTTTTATTACAGTAAAGACTGCTTTTTTATATAAACTTAAGCGTAAACACAATTAGGATTGTTTTTATTAGGTACATAAAAACCAACTATTCTTTATACAAAGTTAATTAGGAACACACAAGAAATTAATACATATATACCTACAATAATATACATTCGGGAAGAAAACAAGATTTAGGTAGTCAACCCCAGAAGTTTTTTTTTTTATATATCTAATAGGCAAACAAGCAGACGGCCCACCTGGATGGTAAGCGGTTACCGTCGCCTATGGACACCTGCAACACTCGGGGCATTACTGGTGCTCTGCCTACCTTTAAGGACCCTTTTCACCCTTCTTTTAAAGAAGAGGACTTCTTTTTTTTAAGATCTTAGTCGAAATTGAAAGAACCTAGGAAAGTTTGTTACATTAGAGAAATTGTAGCCTCGACATATAGATAAACACTTTATTGCACTTTAAAAATAAAACGAAATTACAGTTGGTAATACATAATTACTCCCATGTTACTTTTTATCGATTATAGATCTATGTTTGGCCACTATCTCGCCTGATGTTCATGAAAATTGCGTAGTTTGGTGTGGAGGGCACGGCTTTGTTTATATAGCACCGCGCTCATAGGGTTAACCCTATACTCATAAGGTTAATAGAGCGGCGACGATGTGCCGGAAATAAAACACAGATCTAGAAGACAAAGACGGCAATTGGGCAAAAATACTTGACTTTGAAAAGGATAGTTTTACAACAAGGGCCTAACATTGCTTAACCTTTTGATCGCCAAGGTCGGCTATACTCGACAAGTAAAACACCGAGGTCTGTATATGTCGACTAAGGGTGGTTTGTATTAAAGCATCGGTATCCGTAACTTACGGGCGTTAAAATTTGACAGTTACGTACGATGATTACCGTTCGTTAAAGTTGTTCAGTTTTGTTTCTACCAGCAGAGCGATCACGTAAGTCTGTTGCGAACATCGCATGTTGCGGACTAACGTGCAATAGAAATTTATTTCAATCGATAAAATGCGATCATGTAACTTTTATGTCTCGATTTCAATGTGCTCCTATCGATTACCCGACAAATTTACAAAGCGAAATTGTGCTATGAATCGCTATGTATACGCCCAATCTATTTAATTTTACTGTATAATACGGCTCTTGTCTATGGTTTATATATTGATACTAGCTGACCCGGCAAACGTTGTTTTGCCATATAAATAAAAAAAAATTTGGGGTTGGACTACCCCTAACATTTAGGGGGATGAAAAATAGATGTTGGCCGATTCTCATAGATACCGGATAAGCACAAAAAATTTCATCAAAATCGGTCAAGCCGTTTCGGAGGAGTATGGCAACGAAAACTGTGACACGAGAATTTTATATATTAGAGATAAACTTTGTTTCAAACTTATTTTTATTTCAATTGAGCTTTCGTTGACGTTTGATTGCAACAAACTGGTTACGTGATCGCTAAACCATCATCGAAACTGGTTTCTTATTGAAATTGATTGAAATAAAAGATACATGATCGCCCTGCAGATGTCACCAGATGTTGAAACAACATATTTTTGTAGAACCATTCGCCAGCGCCATATTTAACGTATACACGTCTGTAATGAGAAACAACTGGCCCTAACTCGTATGAAACGCAGCTTGGCATGGATGGCACAGTTTTGCTTCTATAGCGAGGCGCTCGAAAGATTAACAATATTAAGCTATCTATAACCAATAACCACAAATGGTAATAGTCATGTAGAGAGAAATAAGTGCTATTACAGAATACAACAACAAACCTATAATAATAACAAGATTCTAATAATAGTTGCCTTAAAATTACACAAATCTATAGTTTCACACAAGGAATTAACATTCAACAACCATACATAAGTTAGTAGACTAGAAAATAACACAACGCATAACAAGTCTTATATCTAAACAGACAGGGTGTATATTTGTAATCTCGCTTTGATGGACTAATTTCTTTCTGTTTCTATAGAAATATATAATCAGCGGCCCTAATGTATGTTGACCGGTTCCTATCTTCAAGAATGTTTACTTTTTTTAATATAAAATTATTGTTACCCAATTTTGTTTCTTGAATAGGGGTGTGGTGGGGGGTAGTGAATATGTAGATAGATTTCCACTGTAGAAGCGCCTCGCATTTAATAAGGAAGATCTTCTGACCGAGCCAGGTGTTATTGGTCCGCGGACAGCTGTCCGACAGACAGTGGCGTAGCTAGGTAAAAAAAGGCCCTGGGGCAAGAAAACTAGGGCCCTATTTAAAATCGTATGTTTTGTATTCGTCGTGTTCCGAACCCTGGTTTATTTATATTCCGAATATGGGAGAAATTTTCACTAGTTCAATTTATAGTTTGTAAGTCAGAGCCCGAGGGGCCCCCGGGGCCCCGGGGTACTACCCCGTCTAGCCCTTCGGTAGCTACGCCACTGCCGACAGAACTTACTTGGAACTTGTATAGGTCTTATCTGTCGTGCGAACTTCGTTTGCGCGATGTAGGATTTGTATAGAAATCTGCAACTTTATATAAGCGTTTATGCTATTTTGTGTCAGCGCCATCTGTGAGCTTTCTTGCGTAAAGTGGTTGATATATTGTCAACCCTGTGGTGTAGTGGTTAGGTAAGTTGGCTCAAATTTCATACACCACTAAGGTTGCGGGTTCGATTCCCGCGACGGGACAAATGCTTGTGCACGGAAAAAAAAGCGCAAGCATTTGTTTCGTGTCTTGGAACCATGGTCCTTGTAGTTCCTGGTTCCCTAGATACAGGGAATCCTAGTTAGGGATCAGGATCTACGTATGTGATCGTTGGGCATTAAAAAAAAAGACGTGTGGCACTCGGAGACTGCCGCGGTAAAGCTATTGCATAGCATTCGGAGTGGGGGGTGTTAGGTTATTTTCGTTACGGAATTTCTGGATTCGGTCTCCACGCCTAAGGCCCGCGATAGAAGCTATGCAATAGCTTAAAAATGTAGCGGGTAAGGTAACCAAAGGAATCACGCGCGTTAGACTATAGGTACAATTGCGTGATACTATTACACTTTATATATTTCTAAAAGATTTTCAGGTGTACTTGTTTTTTTTTTTACGCTCAATAGATCTATGTTTGGCCACTATCTCGACTGATGTGAAGCGATGATGTGGCCTAAGATGGAGCACATAGATCTAGACAGAGACGGCAGTTGAGCGGCTGCTCAGACCCGTCTCCCCGATGTTTCACCGAACATCATCCCGAAACACGACTAGGTCGCTTGACGGCATGGCTTTGTTCGGTGGGTGGTATTACAACCACGGCCAGAGCCTACCACTCCAAAAACACATGATGTATGATACAATGATTCAGTTATTATAGTTTCTTTCAACCGCCACAGTCAGCTATATTGTTACACTTGATTTGGTAAGTCTTCTTCTCGCCGTCGGCATATGCCGACAAAAACTTCTATTAAAGAATACAAAATAAATACATCCCATCAATGTTTGAGTTAATTTTGCATTTTAAACAATATTTTCGTGACTTGGCGTGGGAAGTACGGTTTTGATTCTTTAGCGTGGCGCTTAAAGGGTTAATTCTTACTTTCCATCCTTTTTTTGTTCTATTTCTACTTTAACCTCTTCAAAGCTTTCTTCTAGTTCCCAATCTTTGAGAGGCACTTCTGACAGTCTGTAGAACTTTCCATGCTTGCCGATACCTTTAAAAATATAAAGAAAATGTTTAAATAATGAGAAATAAATATTTGGTACGGCTCAGTTAGCCTGAAATTGAAAGTGACTTCAGATTTGGGGCCAAGTTAGAACCCTAACTTGGCCCTGCCACCAATGAATCCTATCCTATTTTACTTATTACTTATTATAAATGCGAAAGTTTGTGACGGTGGATAGATGGATGTTTGTTAATCAATCACGTCTATGATGTATTTTGTTATCATCATCAGTCCATTACGTTCCCACTGCTGGGACACGGGCCTTCTATCATAGCGAGAGTGTGGGCCATAATCCCCACGCTGGCCCAGTGCGGATTGGCAGATGTCATATGGCCTTGAGTTTTTGTGATTAATTCTTGGACATGCCGGTATCCTCACGATGTTTTTCTTCACAGTTTTTAGAGCGTTACATCCGCACATAACATACGAAAGTCAGAGGTGCGGGGACAGCGGGATTCGAACTCGGGTGCATCTGAATTTTAAACTGTCTTTGAAACTGGGCTCAATTTAGTAAAAAATAAGGTTTGCATTCGAAAAAATCTTGCCGTCATAGATAAAATTTTTTTTTGCATTTTGGCATTATTCGGACGTCGGACTTATATCGGACCATATATATATATATACCTTTCTGAAACTTGTCTACTCCAACCTTCATATCTTCAATAGCGTTACCCAGTAGACTTTGCATGACTGCCTCGTCTCTCATGCTCTCCTCACTGTTCGGGTTCAACTGAGAGTTGACAGCGGCCAGCTTGTCCATTATTAGAGCGTTCTGCGGAAACTTCACCAAGGACTTGGCTAGTTTCATTGCTTCTCCCAGCGCTGGAATAATGAAGAGAAATCAGTTTTTTATGTACTTGAGTAATTTATTTATTTAAATTTTATTTCAGGCAACACTAGATAAGTTACAGAAAGTAATGAGAGGAGCAAGTCGTTCGCCTGATAGTACTCCACGCTTGTCCATAGCAGTGCCACCCAGAATCTTTAATAGGTACAATAAAAACAAAAAAAACCAGCCAAGTGCGAGTCGCACTCGCGCACGAAGGGTTCCGTATCATTATCTATAAAAACGGCAAAAAAATCATGTCTCTTGAATGGGAGCCTCACTTAAATATTGTTTTATTCTGTTTTAGTATTTGTTGTTATAGCGGCAACAGAAATACATCATCTGTGAAAATTTCAGCTGTCTAACTATCACGGTTCATGAGATACAACCTGGTGACAGACGGACAGACAAACAGACGGACGGACGGACAGCGGAGTCTTAGTAATAGGGTCCCGTTTTACCCTTTGGGTACGAAACCCTAAATAGTACTGCGTAACAGTGCACTGCGCTCATCACCCCGACACATCAGAGAGATTATATGTATACCTAGTTTAAAGACATCATAGCTAGAAAAAAAAAAGATATCACAATGAGACGATTGTAAAAAATCTGTCTGTCGTTCCGGGTGTAATCTTTCAACTCAAATTTCGAGCACTTCCCGCTTAGCTATCCGGCTGAAACTTTTAGGGTAGCTCACATCTCGAAAACAATGCATTCTAAATCCATTTATTCTTTTTAAGGCGCATAATAACGTGGTTTTAAGATTCTTTTTTAATCTAAATTAAATTTCCTTTTGTACGGAACCCTAACACTTATACGTTTTATCAAACAAAAAAACCGACTTCAATGTATCTTCGAAGTCCAAGGTCAAATATCGATGAAATTTATATGGGACCACTTCGTAGCTATACTGAACCCAACGCAAAAAGAATTTTCCAAATCGGTTCATGAATGACGGAGTTCTGAGGTAACAAATATAAAAATAAAGAAAAAATAGAATCGAATAGAGAACCTTCTCCTTTTTTTAAGTCGGTTAAATATTGTAACAATTAGTTCATAAGCCACCATACCTGTTCCAGTGGTAGTCAGCTTGCAAGACAGTCCAAACTGGTGTGCCTCGGTGCCAGTGATCAAGCGGCCTGTCATCAGGAGGTCTAGTGCTCGGGACAGGCCCACCAGGGCAGTGAGTCGACGCCCGCCGAACAGGCTCTGTGGTACTCCTGCCACCATCAAGGTATCGGGTTAAAGTGATACGTTTTTAGTTATTTATTTAATAGTTTTGCACAAAATGGTACAAGGAATGACTTAATGCTATTTAACATTATCTACCAGTTCGTTTTTCATAAAAATTTCAACCATTATTAACTTGTTCACTGAATAGTATTTTTTTTTTTTTTTTTTTTTATTCTACAATTTTTTAGGGACTTTTAGTCGAGACGACCATGCCAGCCCCATTGGTACATGCAAATTTATTTATTTAATACTGTGTAACAGAGACCAAAAAGAGTTTTAGCAATGTCTGACGTAGACACTGCTAACACACTCTGGAATATGCCTACATCTAAATAATTTAATCCTAAATCTCTTAATTTACATCTAATAGATTCACTCCGGGCACATTCCATCAAAAAGTGTTGAGTATCTTCTATCTTGCCGCAGACCTCACAATCCGGAGAATCTACCTTCCTCATAAGGTATTTAAACTGATTGAGAGGGATATGCCCGGAGCGAAGTCTACACGCCATAACAATCATCTGCCTATTCAGATTTGTCATCAGGAACCATGGCAACCGAGGAGGTTCATTTTGTATGGTCCTATACCAAATGCCTTTGTCTTCAGATATTTTTCGAAAATGATTCTGCCAGTCGATGAAAATTTGGCCTTTATATTTTGTTAGTACCTCTGTGTATTCAGGCATTATGTGTGTTTCTGCTCCTGCTGTGACAGAACCCCTGGCCAATTTATCAACCTCCTCATTGCCATGAATGCCCACATGAGAGGGAATCCATTGCAATCTCAGAGACATGTCATTTAAATGTGATTTATTGATTTTTTCTAATATCGCATAAGCTATCGCTGCACCTCTTATTCCAGAGGCGCACCGAGCTATATGCTGCAACGCGGACCTACTGTCCGTTAGAATAACTACATCTTTGTAGCCCATAGATTCGATATAAGACACTGCCTCTGAGATTGCAAACAACTCAACCATCATTATAGATTGCACATCAGATACAATGTTATAACATGCCCTTACATTGTGCGTGGGATCGTAAAAGGCTGCTCCCACACCATCTTGACTTTTAGATCCGTCTGTGTACACTTTAAGGCAACTTTCGTATTTATTATGCATCATGTGTAATGTGTTATATCGAAGTACTCTACTGTCATAACTGCTTTTAGATTGTGTTATTTCGTCTACTTCAGTTGCAATAAAACCTATATTAATATTAGATACCCATGTTGATAACGTGAACATTTTAAGAATCTTACTAGATTTAACATGCTCGTCATGTACTTCCGTATACACAGAGACTAGCAGAGGTTTCTTTTTATGCTGCCAATAACTCCGATCACAAAGACCATTAAGCTCTTTTAATAAATGAATTGTCAAGTTATTAGACCAGGACATAGCTCTTAAACAATATTTTGTTGCCAAATATCGCCGTCTCAAGCAGAGAGGAGGGATACACATTTCGCACTCAATTACATGAATGGGCGTGGTTCGTATGAATCCTCCCATAACACGTAGGGCCATATTCTGAATCCTATCTAGTTTCGTTACATGTGTTTTTGCTGCGTTATCATATACAAAGCTTGCAAAATCGATTTTACTTCGAACTAACGAGATGTATAAATTGCGGAGATGTTTGGGGTGTAGACCCCAATTAGAGCCTGCTAAAACTTTTAATAAATTGATCATCTTCATGGTTTTTTCCTGGGTCTCGCGAATATGCCTATTCCATAACAAGGACTTGTCCAACCATATCCCTAAATATTTAATGAAATCGACAGGTGTAATGTCATTGTTATTTACCCTTAACGAAACCTGATCTCTCCTTCTCCCTCTGGCAAATATACAAAACTTAGTCTTCTCTGCTGAAATTTCTAGGCCAATTTGTTTGAGCATTTCTACAACTGTGTTTAACGCATTTTGCATGTTATTAATACTGGTTGTTATATTTTCGTTTTGTGCATAAAATACAAAATCGTCTGCATATTGTAAAGTGTCAATATTATTAACTTACATATACATATAAATTAATTAACATATTTTAGATGTCATTATATTAAAAAGGAGAGGAGAGAACGGGTCTCCTTGAGCCAATCCTCTATTAGTCCATCTTACAATAGTGTCATCTTCACTGCTCTTTTCTACTTTTAGGTACCTCTTGGACAAGAAGGACCATAGATATTTGCATAATTGAGATCCTACGTTTAACTTATCAAGCACCAACACTAATTGATTTACTTCAACATTGTTATAGGCATTTTCAATGTCTAAGAAGCAGGCTAAAGTAGGAATGTTCTTTGAGAACCCAATTTGTATTTTTGAAACCAATCTGACCAGACAATCTATACATGATTGACTTCTTCGAAAACCTGAAACTGTCGGCGCAAGTATGCAGTTTTGTTCAGTAAACCATTCCAATCTCTTGGCTAGCATTGCATGAAAGATTTTACATAAACATGACATCAAAGAGATAGGTCTAAATTTAGGTATACAATTAGAATTAGTATTAGGCTTAGGTATAGGAACAATTTTAATACTGCGCCATTGTTCTGGTACACATGCATGTTTGAAAATTAAATTGTATATTTTAATCAATATTGACTTATGATGACCGGGTAGATGATATATCATAGAATACGTTATACCATCGTCCCCTGGCGCAGTATCCTTCTTTTTTAGGCAATTAACTAGCTCCTGTGTGGTAAACTCACTTTCGAGAGATGGATTCAATGAATTAAATATCGGTACGGGTGATTCCACAAAGTCTGGGGTCAAGGAACATAAAAGATCCTTCTTTGTGTCATCAGGCGCTTGGATAGTTCCTCCTCTTATTCCCTTTACCCACCGCATTTTACGCCACATATCAGACGTACTAGTCGTCTCATTCACTTTACTGCAAAAATTCTGCCAGGTCCTAGCTCTGCCTCTGGCTATAGCCTTTTTAGCCTCATCAATTTTACTATTAAGTTTATCTAAGTTAGCAGGTATAGGGTTGCGTCTAAAATTTTTAAGAGCCAAGCGTCGTTGAGCTATGATTTTAGATATTACTGGACTCCAATAGGGTTTCGGCTCAAAAGAGGGATTTAGGTTTGTGCAATTTTTAGTGGAAGGTATACTTTTGTCAGCGGCATTATTTATATGTTCCACAAAATTATTATACAATGTTTGTATATTTCCATCACAGATAGGATCGCATAGGCTTTCTCTTAACGTGTCACGGTATAATGACCAGTCAGCCAATCTAAAGTTACGACGTCGTCGCCTAAATCTATATGTATCATCAAACTGTATTGAAAATTTTACAATCAAATGATCACTGCCTAGGCTTTCATTTGTTACCCACCACCTAAAATACACAGCTATGTCTGACGTCACAAAAGTCACATCTGGTGAAGATTCCTGTAGTATTCCATTGACTAACTTAGTTCTAGTCGGTTCACCACTATTTAAATAAACATAATTACTATCCAGAGACGCATCAAGTAACTGTAAACCCCGGGCATTAATTTTATTCGACCAATTTGTGTGGTGTCCGTTAAAGTCTCCTGCTACAATTGACTTGTGTGTAAATCTTGAAAACAAACAATCCCAATCACATTGTGTAGTACTTACAGATGGTGGGCAATATACAGATACAATATATTCCAAATGTTTGCAATTTAAAATCTTTACACAAACCACTTCAATACCGGTGTTTGTTAAATTTAATGGCCACAATTGTATTTTAAAAGATTTGTGAATAACTATTGCCACTCCACCATATGAGTCCATTCTATCATTTCTAAAAATATTGTAATTACTTATTCTAAGTGTTATGCTAGGGTCTAACCATGTTTCACTAACTATACCTATACTAATTTTCTCTTGGTTTAGTAAAAGTTCAAATTCTTGACGCTTGGGCATCAAGCTTTGTGAATTCCACTGTGCAATATTTAACGCGACATTTGTTATGGGTGTACTATCCATAATGAAGGAGATTAATTAAGTTTTTAATCAACCCCCCACTACTAACGGAATCAATAACTAACGCCATAATTTCTTCAATGCACAGATGTAGCATATGTGTAAATTTCTCTTCCAAGGTTTTCTGTGAACAAAATACTATATTCTTTGCTTTGTGTAAAAACTCTTTAAGAGTGTGCGATTTCTTGAAACTTTCATCCACCACTGGTGTGGACATGGTCGCCTTCTCTGGTTTTTGTGGTATCTGTTCAGCATCTTTGCCATAAATTTGAGTTCTCCCTTTATTCTTCTTCCTTGCCTTGCCTTTCTGTTGGCCCCAGCTTGTCTTTGACGAGACAATTTCCCAGTTACTATTTTCTTCACAAACATCTCTGATGTCTTCTTCACTCTCCTGCTGGTTTCCTTGAATCTCCCGCTCCACTTCCTTTGAGTTTTCATTGTGTATTGTTACCTCTGTTTGACTATTTTCTGTTACTAGTATGTCCTTATAAGATTTCATTTGACTTTGTTCTTGGTTCTGTACTACTCTACTTTGTGCACTCGACTGATAAGGCGTTTCTTTGAAGGTAATTCTTTCTGATCGTTTCCTATTTTCATAGTACATGGATAATGCAATTTTGTATGTGCAGTTGTTTCGACTCATGATTACACGTATCTCCTTTTCTTTCAAGAATATAGGGCACTTCTTATCGAATGACATGTGGTTACCTCTACAATTAATGCATCTGTATAAGTCTGTTTCGCAATTAGGATGGTTTTCGCCGCATTTGGGGCACAGTGACTTCTTAGTAGGACAGGCTCGTGCTAAATGGCCATACTTCCAGCAAGAAGAGCACTGTGTTACAGGAAATATGTAGGGATCCACCTTAAATCTGCAACCATATCCGTACACATATGTAGGTACAACTGGACTCTTAAAACAGAAACGCACGGTCTCGCTGTCGACCCATTCGCCTTTCTCTGACAGCCGTTTCAACCTTTTCATCGATACAATTTTATATTCACAGCTGAAGGACTCAATCAACTCTTTCTCTTCTACTTCTAGCTCTAGGTATTTGACAACACCATATGACAGGTCAACTTCATTAGTCAAATGACATCTATAACCCGCTTCTGCCAATTTTCCACAATTTAATAACTTCTCCGCCTCTTCTTTTGTTTCAAATTTCATAAGTACTTTGTACGGGTTTTTGTATTTTATATGCGTGACTTTATCTATTTTTTCTTCCTTCAGTATCTTGGCAAAACCAATCCGTTTAGGCAGCAATTGAGTGGATGTAACACATACCTCAAATGTATCTTTGTTATCCTTCTCCGACAGTTGCTTATTCCCTCTCAAATTGCTAATATCAGAAGCGGTCCTGGCGACGCGCTTTGCCTTTCTTTGCACTAGGGTAAACCCTTCATCTTGTTCACCATCAGAACGTAATCTCTTCGAAGGCCGCGAATCGCCGTCGACGATCTCCATTAACTTTTCATTCTCATGCACTTGTTGCTCGCAGCCGATGATCGACATTATCTCCTCACGCCCAAGCACTTGTTGCTCACATAGGATGTTACTTCCCTGTATCTCCTCTTCACTCATATCACTTCTAACACTAGAAATCAATCCAAAATCATCTTCATCCATTTTTAATACATCCGCGGGGGTAGATGATAAAAAAGTTGACGCGGCGACAATGACCTTATCGCGATACGTGCGCTCGCTATGCGTCACTCCGCGCGACTGCACTGAATAGTAGAAATGCCTAAATTTATGTGGCCGAGAGCAGAAGACCGGACTGAGTGGCGTTCAATTAAATTTAAATAATAGATGAATTAATTGATTAAAAAAAAATTTTTTTTTGATTGAAAAAAAACAACCCTGACTTAATTTTAATAGCAAAAGTGAACAGAATTTAGCAACTGACGTGTCATCCTCCATTCCATAATCAATATTGTAATAAATAGGTGATCAAATATAAGTTAAGTAGAGATAGACAATAGCCCAATCACACAAGCAGTTTTTGAGCATAGATGAAAAAGCTATTGTACCGCCGCGACTTCACTCGATTGCGCCGCGATTTCGATATTGGGATCAACAATATCATTCAGTTAATGTATATGTTCAAAAATGGCTTGTGTGATGGGGCTCTTAGTATTCCACTAACCAAATCTTCTTCCAAGACAGCCTAGTACAGCCGTGTCTTCAATAATCCTCAGGTCACATGCCAGCGCCAATTCAAAACCTTCAGCCACGGCATACCCAGCCACTGCTGCTATGGTCGGCTTGTCACATAGCGGCCTTCGATTTAATCGGTTCTGTTGAAGAAGTAAATAGGCACCTTGTGAAAACCATAGAGTTTCATGTTTACTCCATTTGTATATTATTACTATTATGTCATTTTAATAAAATCAATAATATTTATCTTTAAAATGTAATTCCCATCACGTAAATAGGGTCGATTCCCAGCCTAGTTGCGGAAAACTGTCTGTCCAACAAGTAACAAGTAATGTAATTCCTACTGATGCTTCTATACCTTTTACTTATATTATTTTATTTATAAAATTAATAGTTTGTTAATTTTTATACAGGACATTTTATTTAAGAATCGTACACTAGCCTCTCTTTGACAACAACTTTTAAATGAAGAAAGAGTGGAACGACTTTGGAATGACTACTGGTCTTCCGAAAGAACTTCCACTGCCTCATTGGATATACAAGATTTTTGTTGAAAAATTAACTTTTGAAGAAAAGCTTTCAAGAAATTCGTAATGGGAACCGCAATTAAAATGAGCCCAAACACTACTATAGGCCGACCGTTTAACTCGCGTATCGCCTGCGCGGTAAGAAGGGAGATGTTAGCGGGTGGGTGAAAGGGGTGCGCGGAGCAGAGAGCTACATCTCTGCTCAGGCGAAACGCGAGTTAAACGGTCGGCCTATAGTTTATGATTATCCATCAAGGAGATCCATTGCCCACCTTCCGTCCCATCATGAAATCAGCTGGCTGTCACCATAATATTGCATTGTCATCGAAGTTTGACAAGTGTGCAAAATTTCAACTCCGAGAAGAGGAAGTGGTTCTGATTTAACTTATAAGATTTGACCCAAAAAATAAACATGACAAGTTAAATAAAAGCTTGTAAAAATACTTACAGAAGCATCTTTCAAAGTATTATACCCCTTCTCTCCCATTTCATCCATGTCAAATCCTGAGCAGAATGTACCTCCTTCTCCGTTAAACACCAGTACTTTAGCCTGGTCATCCTTATCAAAGGCTTCGATGGCCGAAGCCATCTCTCGCAAAGTGGCTTCATCGAGACTGTTGCGGACCTTCTGACGGTCGATGTTTATTGTTGTGACTGGTCCAAACTTTTCAACAACAACATCTGGAAGAAAAATTAGATATGTTAAATTATGAATGTGAATGTCAATAATTTTGGCTACTTTATTGGTTTTACCTGGCAGGATGGACCCAAACAGATGTGTGCTTGTGAAATATTTATGTATTTCAAGCAAGTATGATAAAAATGAATGTAAACATAACCTTACTTTTCTTGGCATCTTCCGGGTTTATAGCTTCGTCTTCAGACTTCTTCAGTGGATCATTAGCACTGCAGAACAAGCGAATATGGCTTGTTCTGGAGGTAGTTAAATTACTACCTAAAATCAAACTCCTTAACAGAAATCGCATTTTGTTAAGCAGTACAGCTTTTTAAACCGGGGATCCAGCACAGAGTACCTGTCACTGTCAATTCTGTAATTTTTTTGTTTTTATTCGCCCTTTGGGCAGGCTGTTGGAAATGTCCATATTGTCCATAATGATACATGCTCAGTTGCTCACAGCAAAGATTTAATTATATAATACGTCTTTGGCTCACAGAACAATAATACTCCTAATAAATGCTATCTTTGACTTTGATCCTCAACTTTAATATTTTGATAAAACATCTAAATCGACTCCCATTATGTATGCAAAAATATTTTTTATGTATTCTTCTCAGAGTCTAACAATTTTATTTGATGGGTTACTTTGAAGGAAAACATTCCTGATGGAGAATAACTCATGATGTTTGTTTAGAATTTAGCATTACTGTACCTTTTTTATTTACATACAAATTTATTTTCTTCAAAATTCGCCCCATGTTTTCGTTCCGAATAACAAAACTTCCTCACTGCAAAGGAAGTCCCACCCATTTTTAATATAACCTTAGAGTAGGGAGTATTTTTTTCTGTGGGCAACACTAAATGGCCTAAATGTCAAAAACACCGAATCATTCTCGCTTGAATTTTCTGGACAAATTCTCAAAGTACACGTGTACTTGTCGCAATTTGTGTTGTTTTTCATCATCGTTATTTATTTCGCAACAAGTGTTCACCAGAACTTCTCACAATTTAGCCAGAACCACTAAAAACAAAGTCAGTGTTTGTGCAACAAGGAGCGCCAAAGTTACCTCTTGTGTTTACATCTAAAAAGACGCGAAAATGTCTGAATTTAAAGACTGGTACTACAGTGTACCGTTCTTCACCCGGTACTGGCTGTCGTTGACGATAGCCTTCAGTTTATTGGGCCGATTTGGTGTCCTTAGCTACTATTATCTGATGCTGGATTACTACCCATTTATACACCAATTTCAGGTATGTTTCTGCATTTATTCTTATTAGAAATCACGCAACCTACTTTCTGTAAAACTATGAACGTCTTATGCACATATATCATCTTTTCAACATGTAATAGGCCAATAATGATGATGATTCTGTTACATCATTTATCTATCTATTTGTGCTATGATTTGACCCTAAAAAACCAGAAATTTACTTACCTGTGCTTGGACTATGCACTGCATGTGCATATCAGTTTAAGATCTATGTGGTCTGAATTAATTGTGATTTCTCACAGACAATCATGTCACCATGACATCATTCTATTATTAATATTTACCATAATATGGTATCAATTTTTTCAATAAATAAATAATGTTCAATAAATAAATAAATAATATACAATAATAACTTCTGACATAATATGTCAGAAGTTATTATTGTATATTATTTATTTATTTATTGAACGCCAACACAATGTACATCGTTACTATAAAATATAAATTAATTCAAATTGGATCTGGGCTTAATGCCATTATAATTGTAGGTGAAGACCACATGCAACTATTACAATAGCAAGCAAGAACTACATAATAAAGATGCAATTAATTAAATTAATTACAACAAAACTGGAAATTAAAAATTAAAACAAAAATAAAAGGTATTACAAAAATGTAAACTGAAAATATGACAATAATTAATTTAGATGATAAATAAAATATACAAAAATATCACACAATGGTTCTCTTGAACTTCCGAACTTCATCCATAAACAGATCTAAGTCTGCAGTTTTAGACATGCGATTAAATTCTCTTACTAGTCTGTTTAGAGGTGCGTTCTATTTGCACAATTCATCCTTAAGCAAGTTAAATCTCGATGCTCGCGGCTGCCTTGATTATTATATATGTATATATAATAAAAATTAAATCTGATCACCATATATTACAAATATAAAATCCTACTCCTTTTCAGATATGGCGACCACTGACAGCTTTATTCTTCTACCCAATAAGCCCCGGTACCGGATTTCACTTCCTCATAAATTGCTACTTCCTATATACATACTCAACACGGCTAGAAGAAGGAATGTTTGCCGGAAAGCCAGCTGATTACTTCTACATGCTGGCATTTAACTGGCTGTGTTCTGTCCTCATTGGATTGCTGGTTGGATTGCCAGTAAGTACACTCTGCTGTTTCTCATTTTTTTGCAGACTGCATCAATTTTTCAAAAGCTGTATAAATTTCTTCAAATAATATGAGGCGTTTTTCTGTAGCTCAAACAATTTTTGAAAGAAACTGCCCTTCACGTACGACCCATCTTAAATTTCCCTCTGTCACAGAATAAATCATAGTACTACATAGGTACACACGTAACTGTTATATATAAATAAATGTTTCTTTTTCAGATCCTCATGGACCCAATGGTCCTCTCAGTTCTATACGTATGGTGCCAGTTGAACAAGGATATGATTGTTTCATTCTGGTTCGGCACAAGGTTCAAGGCAATGTACCTGCCGTGGGTACTGCTAGTATTCAATCTTGTTATTAGCGGAGGGTAAGACACTATTTTATTTATTCCGTTTTCATCCATATAGTTGCGAATTTTATATTTTTCTGTATTTTAACTTCAAAACTCTTCAAGAACACAATCAGATAAATGACAATAGGATATCCTTCTATGATCTCTATTCATTAACCGACTTCAAAAAAGGAGGAGGTTCTCTGTTCGGTTGTATTTTTTTTATTTTTTATGTTTGTTACCTCAGAACTCCGTCATTTGTGAACCGATTTGGAAAATTCTTTTTGCGTTGGGTTCAGTATAGCTACGAAGTGGTCCCATATAAATTTCATCGATATATAACTTTGGACTTCGAAGATACATTGAAGTTGGTTTTTGTTTTTTTCTAAAAATTAATTATTCTACCAAAAATCAATACTGTAATTGGTTAAATTATAATGCAATCATCGTCGCTACTATTATAATCGTTTTCTTAACTTAATCACTAAAAAAAACTTTTATTTTTCAGTGGCGCAATGGAACTGATTGGAATTCTCATCGGCCATTTGGCATTCTTCCTGCTCTTTAAGTATCCTCAAGAATTCGGTGGCCCATCTCTTCTCACACCTCCTGCTTTCTTGTAAGTATTCTTAGTAACATGGTAGATGTAACCACAGAATTAAATAGTATGTAACATAAGATAGAAGTATTGTTAGCATCTGTGGTGTAGTGGTTGAACAGGTCAACTTGTTACACAGATTGTCGGTTCATCTCCAACTGCTGATCAAAATTATATATGTATGTATTTGCTTCTTTGGGTTTGGCGGCATGCAATGCAATAATAGAATAAAGCTGCTTCACTTTCGATGCTGTCAATCACAAGATGGCTATATACAGGGAATCTTAGTAATTAAGGGCTAAGATAAAACTTAATTTCAACATCCAAATCATGAATAGGATGAAATTTAAATTACTATTGTAAAAAATATAATTAATTCCGAAACCGACTTCAATGTATCTTCAAAGTCCAAGGTCAAATATCGATGAAATTTATATGGGACCACTTCGTAGCTATACTGAACCCAACGCAAAAACAATTTTCCAAATCGGTTCATGAATGACGGAGTTCTGAAGTAACAAACATAAAAAAAATACAATCGAACAGAGAACCTTCTCCTTCTTAAAGTCGGTTAAAAATGCAAATGAAAAATATTTTATTTTAATTTATATGAATGTCGACGTAATACAAAACAAAGTCGCTTCCCGCCGTCTACGTCTGTACGCTTAGATCTTTTAAACTACGCAACGAATTTTAATGCGGTTTTCATCAAGAGGAAGGTGTATAATATAATACGTAATGTGATGTGCGAATTAGTGTAATTGGTTTAGGCCGTACTAGTTTGTAATAAATAAATAAAATACATGCATGTAAACCTTCCTCTTCTTTCGTTGAAGCCGAGGAGTGTCGCTAGAACTACTAATATTATAAACGCGAAAGTTTGTAAGAATGGATGTATGGATGTATGGATGCACCTTTGTTACTCTTTCACGCTAAAACTACGAAATGGATTTTGATGAAATTTGGTATGGAGATAGCTTATACCCTGGATTAACACATAGGCTACTTTTTATCCCGGGAAACCGCGGGTGAAACCGCAGGGCGGAGCTAGTACATAATAAAAAATAATTCATCTGTGGAAACTTTTATAAGCTATCAACCTGTCCATACATTTATAGCTACATTATACTCTGTTTAGCTGTAGTTTTCGTAAATAAAAAAAAATAGTTAAATTAAAAAGGCTTATTGTATTACAATAAGGCTAATTGTACTGAATTGAAAGTCATCGTTTAGTAATAAATATTTAATTAAAACTACGCCAATAACACCATATTCATTATCATACTGCATTGTAGGAAGGGTGATCTAATTATTTTTAACAAATTCATGCGCTGGCACACAAAGCTATGTGACGCTATCTTGTATTTATGTATGACTAGCGAACCGACACGACTTCGTACGAATGTGAATATATCTAAGGAAACTTTCTCAATTCTCAAAATTTAGGTGAAAACTGCATCAAAATCAATCAAGCTAATAACACAGAATACTAAAGGAACAGAAGAATAAACAAATAGCGACTCTTGCTGTGACGCAATAAAATTCAATTCAGCTCGCGTAGCGCTGCATACCTACCAGTCATATTACCTACAGACAGTGGCGTAGCTAGGTAACCAAAGGCCCTGGGGCAAAAAATAAACAAGAGCCCTAACTAAACTATTTAAAATCGTTTGTTCTACTCCAGTTCGTACTCCAGATTCGTCATCAGAAACTTGCGGGGAACTCCCCGCATTTCAAACAAAAATGTTCGAGACTTGTTTGGAATACCCCTGTATTTTATCAAAAAAGTTGCCATTATTAAAGTCGCGTTCCTGGAATCTGGTTTATTTATATTCCGAATGTGGGAGAAACTTTCACTAGTTCAAATTATAGTTTGTAAGTCAGAGTCCGAGTGGCCCCCTGAGCTTGGGGGCACTGCCCCGTCTAGCCCACCGGTAGCTAAGCCACTGCCTACAGAGCGCCTCTCTTTCTATCGCATAGCTGTTATCTCTTCTGACGCGGCACGTGTAACGTTAGGGTTGATACTTGTGTTGTGATGAAATATCAATGTGAATAGTTCAAGTAATGTATCTCTCTACTATCTATTATGTACTATTATTCTCATTCTGTGAACAATAACTTTTCAAACGGTATACCTACCTGGTAATAATAGTTGTAGTTAATACCTAATAATACAAGTAGTATTAGGTATTAACAATACTAAACTAATAAACTATTCTACAAGTGTGCATATTTTTATTTTCTAAGTAGATAACTAGGCATACACTATATATACTTTAGTTTGATTTAGTCTCCGTTTCTATTAATAGTAATTGGCGAATAAAAAAAGTACCTGTTAGGTCTCAAGTAAAAATATTTAGATAATAAACACATAACAAAGTTATACAGTTAAGTGGTGACACACAGCATTTATAATGTCTAGCAGCACCCTGCGGTTTTCCGAGAAATAAAGTATCCTGTCTTATTCATACATCATCAAATCTTGCCCATAGCAATTGCACTACCACCCAGAACTTTGAATACAAGTGCAGAATGAGTTATCAGCCCCCAACGCAAAAAGGAGGGATGATATAAATTTTACCACTATGTCTGTCTGTGGCACCTTGGCGTAGCTCTTAAACTGATAAACCGATTTGGATGCGGTTTTTTTTATTTGAAAGCAATTTTTCTAGTGGTGGTTTTAGCCATGTTTTATCAAAATCGGTTCAACCGTTTTTACTTTTTACAGGTTGTTCGTCTATGGGGTTTTTTAAATATCAGTTTACTGAAATTCGCTTGTTGTTATAATAATAATGAGTTTATTTGCATTAAAAGTTTACATGTGAATGTTGAATCCATAGGCTCCCGAACTAGTTAAAAACTGTTTTCGGGTGTTAAGTTTATGCTTCACTTTGCAGAAAACAGATCTTCCCCGACACCCGTCAGATGGGTGGGTTCGGGCCCGTCCCCACAAACGCGGCGCCCGCGCAGCGCGCCCCCGGCCGGCAGATGTTCGGACACAACTGGGGCCGCGGCCAGGCGCTCGGTGGGAACTGAACCTTATGTGCTGTGGTTAGAGCTTAGTGTACAGTGGATGTCAAGGCCAGCTGTTACATTGATTAGAATGAGTGCTTAATTTTACTGGATTCTGCTTACTGTATGGTATGGTTGTCTTTTTTTCTATTTATAGGCTTGCGTTCGACCAGTATCTCACCTGATGGTAAGCAATGATGTGGTCTATGATGTATCACACTCGCCTAGAAGATACCTGTTCACTTTCGATTTAAAACTCCCAGGTTGTAGTAGTCAGGAAACACAGACGTTGGCAATGCGTTCTACTCCTTGGCTGTTTGTAAGATTAGGCAGTAGAACCCTGTATAAGTAAGGCAATTAGTTAGTCAATTGAAACCCCAACCTAGCTATGGCCCTGCAAAGACACCGGTATAAAGATCGAACATGGTATGGTAAAGTGGGCAGAGTCCTTTAGTTTTAATAAAAAAAATTATGTATTCACACTTATCAATGTGACAACCAGCCTTTTGGTGTATAAGGACTGTATTGTAAGTGGTTGCCTATGGTAAGTCAGATCTTCGGCTATGAAGTGTTAATGGTGTTAGAAACCAAAGCGGGATAGTATGATTGCAATAACTATGTTAGCAATGGCAATCTGACTCCGTAATGGAAAGTGGTCACCGTTGCCTGTAAAGATTGCAGATCTTGTAAGGCCCTTACACTCATATAGATCTACAGGAAGATGGCAGTTGTACATGTGAGGCTTGGAAATGCTGATAGTGGATTTGAATATGGTATATAACTACCTCGGAACCTATGTTCTCAGCTTACCTACTTTGAAAAAAGGACCTTTGTGTATTTTTCTTTTTATCATCTCATATTTTAATGACAACAACAATTGGATAATAAAAAACAATAGAATACATTTTGAGAAAAAAAATAATCTATTGATTGTTCTGCTTCTATACATATTGATATGCCCTAAATTGGGTACATATGTGACTGTATTATTATATTTCAGATCCCTATAACATGTATTATGCCATAAATTATTGAATTTTGTTAAGCAACATCGTGCGAAGATGGGAGCACAATCATCTAGAAAGAAGACTGCATTTGAGCAACGAATAAACGATCACTGTTTTCATCACCACTACCAGCTTTTTCAAACTTCTAGAAAAATCGACAAATCTCTGACAGATTCGTTTATTGTTGTGTGTAATCTACATATCTGTTAAGAATTTTTGGATTGGAATGTTAATTTTTATTTAGTTCTTTGGTTCATATTAATTTAATTTCTGCACATTTTTATTGATAGCAAGCTATTGGTAGCTGGCAACCTACTGGTAGCTGGCAACCTACTGGTAGCAGGCAACCTACTGATAGCAGGCAACCTACTGGTAGATATCAACCTTCTGGTAGCTATCAACCTATTGGAAGCTATCCTACTGATAGCTATTGTGGATGATTGGTAATTGTTTGTCTATAGTGTTATCATGGATATTCCAGTATCAACAAATTTACATAGATGAATGTATAGGATAGTATATTAGTTTACTAGGGCAAATTTATAATGTAAATAATACAAATGGATATACATATTTATTAAATTATCTATGATATTGCTATACATTATATTTATGTATGCATTTTAGATTTGCTCCGTGTAATTTAAAATAATTACTTTTTATTACTTACCTAATCTTAGTTTCTTTTGAGTAACCTCCACTAGGCATTTAATTAACAATTTCTATTAAATCTTTTGTATTTTGGAAGGATTGTTATGTAATGATTAAGAATATACCTGTAACTAAAAATGCTATGTATCTGATTTTATCAAAACATAATTTCTCTAGTCTAATGCCGACTGCAAATGTAAAATATTGATCTATTTTTTAAACCAATAATAAACTGAACAATCTTCATTAGATTTTTATTTTATATCTAACAGCTTATCCCTGCAGGGCGATCATGTATTTTTTATTTCAATCAATTTCAATAAGAGCCGTATTACACAGTAAAATTGAATAGATTGGGCGTATACATAACGATTCATAGCACAATCTCGCTTTGTAAATTTGTCGGGTTACTAGTTTCTCATTGAAATTGATTGAAATAAAAGATACATGATCGCCCTGCTGATGTTGTCTACTCTAACATAAGAACTAAGTACACCTGTTCGAAAGCAGTGTCATCATCATTATCAGGCCATTACGTACCCACTGCTGGGACTCGGGCCTTCCCTCGTAGAGAGTATGGGTCATAATCGACCACGCTGGCCCAGTGCAAGTTGGTGGATGTCACATGTCCTTGAATTTTCGTGATAAATTCTTGGACATGCCGGTTTCCTCACGATGTTTTCCATCACCATTTTTAGAGCGAGTGTTAAATCCGCTCATAACTTAAGAAAGTCAGTGGTGCGGGGCCAGCGGGATTCGAACTCGGGTGCGTCGGATCGAAAGTTGCACATTCCCACTGAGCCACACGCGCTCTCGAAAGCAGTGTATGAAATCATTATAGAATAATAAATATTCTATAAAAACCACAAATTTAGATACCACATGATACATTATACTATTATACTGATGGAAGACTATAAGATGTAACATAAACCCACATGATGGTACCACCTCGGCATAGAAGGTCTCTGGTTGTCTCTGAGAATGTCTTACAATAGGAACTTGCTAACAAACTTTTTGTTTCATGAACTCTGTATGTGCTATTTTCCAATTTTGTGGCCAATAAAACCCAAAACCTAAATTAACATAATTTTATTGCAACTATTCACATAAATAAACTATACAATCATCAATGGTGGTTATCCTTAGGGTCGTACTTCCCGTATTCCTTCTCCCAGTTTGCGATGAATGTTTTCTTACGTTCCTCTCTGCGTTTGAAGTATTCTGGGTACTGTGCTTTCTCGAGTGGGTGCCAATAGTCCAGGACCCAGTCAGGGGGTGTAACAACACGTTCGTGGGCAACGCCTCCAACGCTGGTAGCGACTGGAACAGGTAAATATTGGTGGTAACATTGACTTAGGTTGTTTCAATGACAACTACACTGTATATTGCAATCTAAACTAAGGCTAAGTATCCATTCAAAACAAAACGGGCCTCACTCCATCTAGGCATGCATGAAGTTGACGCAGTTTCGTACAAAATGCAAGCAGGTTTTTGCATTGTCTTGCGGCCTGCCCATTTTCACTAACACTATCTTTAATCCAATTATCTTATGCACATTGAAGCACTGGTAGAGTCAGTTTTCGCATTTCTTTTCAGCACTCAGACATCAATTTGAGTATAGGAAAGAAATGGGTAAACATACTTACCTTTTTTTCAAAGTCATGTTAACATAAGTTACAATTTTTAACATTTTTTATTTGTATCATGTGTTTATGACCTTTAAAAGTGCACTTTTGTGCCTATTTAATAAATGATATTTGACTTTGACTTTGACATTGTTTATTAAAAATAAATTATTTTTATTTAGATAAACAAGCAAATTACTGTTTAAATGTTCAATGTATCAATTGAAAAGTAAACAGGGAGAGTTAATATTTATGGGGCTTTCTCTTCTAGTAAAATTAAATAGACCTAGAATTAGCACTCCAAAACAAGTATGATGTATAATCGTTATAAAATTATGCTGGTAACAACTAAAACTTACTAGAATTAATTATACTTACAAGCTCTCGGAATAGGATGCTGTTTCAAGAATAGTTCCTCCTGTCCCTTTTTCAGGAGTTCTTTAGCTTTGCGCATGTCAGGTTCCTTGGCATGCTCATCAAACCTTGCTCGGAGAAGAACGGCTTGGTAGCGATATACATTGCTGTAATGGACGAAATATGAATCAGCATTGTTTTTGACACAAAGGTGTGGAATGCCTCTAGGAATTCTATGTCTGGGCCAGGGATGTAAGAAGAATCGGCTACAGCTATCCTCGGTACAGGCTTGCCCTAGTGTGGGGACTACTGCTAATACCTTGTTATGATTTTTCTTTTGGCAATAAAAAATTTTTTGTTTGTTTTTTCTTTGATATTAAACAAGAATGAGAGCAACTACTGAAAATGTGGTACTAATGTAAATATAATATAACTACGAACAATCAGTCTACGAAATTATAACCTACGTCCACTGTTCTAATTAACATAATTAAACAAAATAAAACGTAAACTCGCAGTTAATATGACAAGGTCGTCGTAAGTATTATTGAGCGTCTTTTTAGGAATAGAGTAGGATTCTTGGGTTAGACTTCTGTAAAATAAACGAAAATAATTGATAAGGTCGGTGGTACGCGTAAAAATTACGTAATTTGTAAACAAGCCGGGAAATAACGAAAAAATTTATCAAACAACGTAAATATGTTTACCGTCTGTCGTAGAACGCCTCCAAATTACGCAAAGCCTTTTTGTAAAGGCTGCAAACCTTTTGAGAATGGGTTTTTAGCCCGTGGAGAGTTACGTTCGCCATCTTTGTTTTGGTACCATTGAACGACAGTATTGACAGTGACAGCTTGCAGATGGTCATAAACATCAAATTTAATTTACTGTCAAAGTCAATTTGCTTTGTTTTTTTTAATTCACCCCTTTTGGGCAGGCTAATCTCAAGGGCTATTCCGCCTTGTCTTAAGTAGTTTTAATTTGACAGTTTTAAAAAATTACAATGATTTCTTTCGTATATCTTCTAATGAGGGTCATCAGCAACAATCCAGACCCTCTCCTAGTCCTTCAATAAAGTGGTGGAACATTATTAAAGCTTTCCATGGACTTTTTGCAGAACATAAAAAGCATTGTTTTTCTCTATTTTGTTTAATGGGCTCACACTCGCGCATGTTGACGAACACGAAGCATAGAACTATAGAAGACATCATATATAAAAACCTTTCCAATCGTCACACAAAATGGCGGACCCATTTAAATGGTGGAGTCATCACAAAAAAGTGGCTAATAAACGTAGTAATTTTTGGTACCTTTTCCTTTCATGAATAGATACTTTTATCAGAGTGTAAAAGAAATAGACAGTAGGTATTTGATAGTTTTAATATCGAATTGTACTACCTACATAATATTTTAGCCATTGACATATATTCTACCGATTGTAGCATAAATATATATCAATGATGTTAGCATACAAAATGAATAGACGCATGTTATACTTTACTACTCTGAAGTCTTTGTGCCTCGCCCGTCTTGCCCGGAACCAATACCACTACGGTACACTACTGAGCTTTTAAATATTATGTGACTATGGTCTAGCCTTTAGTACATAACCTTCTTTGCTAATAAGATGCTAATCCCTTTTCAGCATGTAATTAAAAAGCTTAAAGTTAAATACATATGTTTAGGTAGGAAAGTTAAGTACGTAGATACGTTATCTTTCATCTCTGCGTGATCATCAAAACATAACTTAGAACTACTTTACACCAATTTCAATAATTTTGAGTGTTGCACGCGATTACATCCGGCCTCCTTGGTCTATCCCAAATTCAACACGAGACATGCAAAATGGCGAAACGTCAATTACATAACGAGATAATCGCGAAACCTTGGATATCGAGCAACCTGGTTTTATTCGGATTACATCTTCGCTACGTATTTGAGACTCAACTTATTCTACTGCTACTAGCGAGCTGCGAGTTACCATTAGATACCCATTAAATATCAACGTACAATTAAAGAAATTTTCTAAATAATGGTGCATCAAAATCCATCAAGGCGTATAAAATTAAATATAGATAGACGCAGATAAGAATAAGAATAAACTTTATTGTATAAAACTGTGTACATTTGAGGTCTTAAAATAAATATATAAAGTAACAACAGTCTATCCGTTTCGGATGTAGAATACGTATAAAACATTAGGTAGGTACATAGAAACTACTCGTAAAATGAATTTACATTAAACATTTACTCAAAGAATTCGTTCAGATTATAATGAACTTTGTTTATTAACCATGGCATTTAAATTTCTTACCGCCTTATAAACGCCTTTGTTTATGCTACAGTCTACGTAGTATAGGTACGTTTATGCCAATTAATTATTCTGTGTTTATAAGTAGGTACTATCACAGAAGACTTAATAGGTAGGTACCTACTATTTAGTTCGTTCAGTCAGTTCACAGAAAGTAAATTCAAATTACGCGTAAAGTACTGTTCTAATGAGAAAAGCATAGGGGAGAGTTTGATAATACCGCGCGGTTGATAATTCCGCGCGTCAGCGTAATTCAAAAACTATCCACTAGTTCTGCGATACAGCGCGTATACATCGAAGCGGGACATGCCTATACCCTCCCCCGCGCACTGCCATTCCGGCCCGCGCGACGACGGAGATAGTACGTGCTCTAACGGTTTTTATCGTCAATCCTTATAATTTTTCGTATACTTTCGGAAAGAGGTAGGTAATACTGTATTTATATTGTAATACTTTCGTACTATACATTTTTAATGCTTGTATACTGTAGAATTAATGTCAGAATACGTTTTTACGTACTAAAATATTTTCATATAATTTTGAGGTTAGAAAATAAAATTATCAAGTTTGATAATTCCGCGCCGGGGGCGCGAGCAGTTAGAAGAAAAAGAAAGAAAGCGAAAAATGAAGATAGCAAAAGAAAAGAACGTTGCAGAGAAGAAAGTTAAAGAAAAGAAACAAACTAAAGGAAAGTCTGTCAAGAGAAAAGTTTTGAACAGTAGCGAAAGTAGTGAGAATGAAGATATTAATATGAAAAGCAAGAAGAAAAAGGTCAGGCAAGGAAAAAAGAAAGGCAAAGGAAAGACTAAGAAATGTACCGACAGTAGCAGTGAAGATAGTACGGATGATATGCCCCTAACTCAACTGTGCGATGATGATGAAGATGACGATATAGAGAATCGTGATATTTGCGCCATATGTCAAGAGTTTGGTCGTAATGGAGAAATCTGGTTCCGTTGTTGTAGATGCGCGAATTGGATACATAAGGAATGTAGCGGAAAAGATTCTGCCAAAATTTTTTTATGTGATCTTTGCTGTGATTAATATAACTTTCTGTCTGATTTTAGGTATTTTTGAGACTGACTAATCCATACCTATACGAGTATAATTCAAAGATTTACTAAGACTTACAAGTTATAAAAAATATTTATGTTTTGTTCTCATAAAGTATTCAAGTTTTTGTTAATACTTATTTCGTGATAGTTTATAATTGATTTAATTTCTAAAAAAAAAGATTTGGGTCTCCCCATCTTCACGCAAGAAAATTACTTAGAATGGTATTCATTTTTTTTATTATTACATTTGTAACTTACACATTTGTGTGCAATTAATGTGGGCACGATTTTGTCAAACCTGGGCACGATATTATCGGACCAGTTTGACAATACCGCGCCTTTGTTTTTGTTTGTAAATTGACAATAATTTACATTTTGTTTAAATTTGGAAGTTTTTGTTATACGATATGCGTACCTGAATAAATGCCCTACTAATTACTCAATTTTGTTTTTTTTAATATCAAACAGTTTCCTAATTATAGGTCCAAGTCCTTAGGGGCTCGGTATTATCAAACTCTCCCCTACTATGCTACGTTATTATATGAAAGACAAAGATGCTTGGAACATTCCACTTCTGCAAAGTAGCTAACTGGTACATAAGAAACATAACATTGCAGAAAACCAAAAAATTGTAAAAACACTCTAAAAATAAATGCCCCTCAGTTTCTTGCCGTATCTTCTGAGAAGTGGTTTTTATTCCGATACGGTGGTGGTCAAGTCATTGCAATAATTGACGTTCATAAGTGTATCATATTTATCCTGTTATTTTAATGTATGTAATATGTATATATATTAAAGTATATGTATGTGTATTATATTTAAAAGTATTGTATGTATTTAGATTACTTACTATTTTATTAGTGTGTATTTTATGTAATCTGGTTTATGTAAGTGTATTGAGATATTGAAAACCACCGGCCATTATTTTTGCGTTATTCCTCTCCCTGCACGGTTGTCTGGAAAAGATCGCTTTTAGCGATAAGACCGCCAATTGTTACACTATAAATGAGCTTTTATTGTTAGTTTTTTAATTATCTGTGTGTGATTTCAATAAAGAGTTATTTCATTTTCATTTATGTGATCCCAACACTGCCCCCCAACCCATATGTCCCTCAAGCGCCAATCGTATATCGTGTTGAACTCAAATTAAGGTATAACTTCACTGTGACTAATGAGATACGGTGTAACTATTGTCGATTCATACAAGAAATCGAATTAATCTAATTAATTTATACCAAAATCCGATAAATACAAGTTGGGATAAACTTAATGAGACAATGTATGGCACCATTGACTTTGTCGTAGTGAATCTACACCCTAATCTGAGCTCAACACGATATACGATTGGCACTTGACGGACATATGGGTAGGGGGCCTAATTATAGAGATTTTGACTCATTTGAGTCACAGGTAACAAAACGGTGCCGGCGTGTGCGGCGTAATAAGTAAAACGACTTCTAAAATAATGTTTGAATATAAGAATAACATTTAGGTAGATTTACGCACCTAGATTTGCGAGTCCTTGAACTCTGCTCATTGAAGATCCACATCATCCACACATCTGTTACAAGGCTCGCATGTAACATGCAATAAGTATACTAAGTTAATGCTATAACTAACTGCCTTATTAACTGTGTACTTAATGCCTCTTTGTAATAAGTAGTTAGGTAGGTATTTTAGATTTTAAAAATGACGTACTAGCAGGTGGTCTTCAGTAGCGGAAGTGCGGGCGCCGCGCCGCCGCAAAATGTTGGAATTTCATAAAAAATCGGTTTTAATAATTTTTATTTTTGAAGTCTTTTTTGCAAAGAATACAATTTATTGCTCTTATTAATCTGATTTGCGGTAATATAGGGTTTAATTTCCAAGAACATTACCCTGGACTATAATAGGTAGGCTACTCGTACTTACATTTTCGACTTTTGAGCTTACCGTTGTTCATAAATGACGTAAAGATCAATTTTGTTAAAACTCAAACATTCTTTATTCAAATAAGGCATCTCAGACGCCCAAATGTCAAAATCGAAACGACTCTGGCAGATGCACAAGACGTACAAAGCCAAATGGCAAGGAGTTTATATCTTAACTTTTTCTTTCGTCATTGGATTAAGAGCCAAATCTCTGAAGGGGGGAGAAGCCGGAGAAAAAAAAACAAAGTCACACATTACCACAATTCAAAAAAAGAACAGCTTCCTATCAGGGTATATACTATACAGGGAGGGGTCCCATTAGAATATGACGATAATTCGAGAACAAAAGAAAATCTTGCAAAGGCGGCTCAAAATAATCAGCGCTAAAATATAATACTTGAGTAATACATATTTTTGTCCGACATATTTTCAAACACCACGACATTTGCCGTTGACGATCCATTTGATAAGATACCAAAATCCCAGTTAGGTAAAAAGTAGTAAAAACTACGTTCTCCTTATAAAAAAAAATATTTGGCACTTTACATAATGTGATATGTACGTAGATATTATACTTAGTATTTATATTTATTGAGTTTTTACTCTTGCCAAGTCATCCTTTCGTAACCAGTCACACAACTCCATGCAATGCGCAGCGCGCTGCATCATCTTCAAATTGTGCAAATTCTGACGCAACTCACAACGTAAACTCAGAGATAGGCGCCACGCCAGGTGTTTTGAATAACAATAAAATTGATCTGCAATTTGTTAGAAGTTTACAAAATTGCAGGATGTTGACGTTTTGTCATTGCCAATTTTATATTATTTTTTATAGGCTTGCGTTTGACCACTATCCTACCTGATGGTTTCTTAGTATTCTGTGCTGATGGAAAGCGACGATGTGGTCGACGATGTAGCACGCTTGCCAAGATAGTACCTGTTCACTCGTGACTTAAAATCGGGAAATCATCAAACTCAAAATCAAAAATCAAAATCTCTTTATTCATTTTTGGCATCACAGATGTATTATGAACGTCAAATTATCACAAGACTCTACCACCGTATCTGAAAAAGAACCACTACTCAGAAGATACGGCAAGCAACTGAGGAGCATTTTTTTGAGATTTTGTTACAATTTTTTGTGTTTATACAATGTTATTTTTCTCATCATAAGATAAGAGTGATAAGCTGATAGGCAGGTGGAACCAGCTGAACAGCATTTTTAAGCTATTGCATAGCTTCTATCGCGGGCCTTGTGCGTGGAGACCGAATCCAGAAATTCCGTAACGAAAATAACCTAACACCCCCCACTCCGAATGCTATGCAATAGTTTTACCGCGGCAGTATCCGAGTGCCATAAGTCTTTTCTTTTGAGGCGGTTTTTGCAGCGGGATTTTAAAGTACACCTCGGTATATTTAATTATGAGCGCATCTAAGCCCAAAGTTCACTTTGAACTAAGCATATAATAATTTAAAAACTCAAATGAAAGACTTTCAAATATTCTAGTCAACTAGGTAGGTATAACACCTATAACTTCAAAGTGGCCTCTCTTCATTAAAGTGTTAGACAACTTTATTACAGCACATAAAAAACTTGCGAAATTTTATTTTTTGTTTGTTTATAACAAATGTGAGGGCAATTACTTAGATACAAATATAATCACTATGTTCTACAAGTAACTAGTAAAATCACAAAATTGAAGAACGTTAAATTCTTCCAAGATATATATCCATGCTAAGAAGGTACCTAACAAATTTACCACAGTTTTACAATTTATGTAAAAATAATTTTACCTACTGGAAGACAAGGATAAATTCGATAATTTAGGATTTGCTTCCCTCTCTTAAAAACAATTGCTTGACGATACCATATCAATAAAAAACTACGTAGACAAGGCGGTATGATCCTAGAGACTTTAGCCTGCCCCAAGGGGCGAATTAAAAAAAGAAATTGACGATACTAATACGTACCTACCTATACATAATATAGTAAGTAGTAGTATAGTAAGTCATCAATTATAAAATACAAACCGTTTAAAAATTGGTCATCACTTATCACCTAAACAGAGTTATCAGCCCGTCTCACATCGATGCTGGACCTATCACTTCTACCAATTGAAGATGAAATACGATCCATTAATAAGGATTTAGTACCTACCTACTTGAGTCTTACCACAGTTCTTACAAAAATCCAAAGGCAATAATTTAATGTTCAGTCAGAATCACACAACTGGGACGAAGAAAGTTAGGGAAACGCTCGAGATGAAGAACCGGATTGGTAGTGATGTTACTATTGCAAGATTCAACATGAATTTCTTTTTTCTTCGTAGTGATGTAATATTATTTTGTGAATTGTGTAATTATACATATGACAACCTGTTAATTTTGTATTGCTATATTACTAAACTTATCATTAATAATTTTATTTACCAATCTTTTTGATACCTACACACACACAATAATTTTATTAGTAAGTAGACACAACATATATGTTTTTGACTGTGAGACTACTTAGAGAAGGATGATACTTCATATTATAGGTATAAATATATATATATTCTCTTTGTTTTCATTGTGTCCTATTTTTACTAGGTCTTTAAAGGTCCATATATTACTGTGTTCCAGTTTGAAGGCCATTGTAGCCAGCGTAATTACTGGGCATATGAGACTTGATATCTGATATCTCAGGGTGATGAGCGCAATGCTTTTTATGGTATTAAAAGTTCTGGGTGGCACTGCAATTGTTATAGGCAGTCGTGGCGCTTACCATCAGGCGAACGACTTGCTTGTCTCATCACTTAGTTACATTAAAAAAAGTGACAAAATAAATGCAATGAATAAACTCCGTTTCGCGCCTTATCCATGCTACCTGTTATCGCACTCGCGATGCGGATGAGTTATTTACTAACCTTCACCCAACACTAATACACAGCGGCTCGACTACTTAGATTATGACAAATCACTCATAATTTTACTTTTTAAAAATCAATAGTGCTGTAATGTCAGGTATTCAATCATGAAAGAGACAGTAAATAAATTCAAAATAAATGATTTGAGAAAGTTCAATTGTTTGGCTGCAATGATTGCTTGCTCGCCTAGAGTGGCGTGACTGCATTGCCTACTCTGGCCTACTGACTGACTCAGTGCTTCTCAAACTCTCGGTGAGGCGATACGTGGCCCATCACTATTATTTTTATTTACTTTGACGCATACGTACTAAGTATACGTTCTAGTACTTTTACAAATCTTTGTGTTTTGAGTTTTTGTGAAGATATTTTTCAGTGAAAACTAACCGCGCGCGCCGAGTGCAGCTTTATATTTTTCCTGGAATTTCTTCAAATTTCTTCCTAAAAGTAAGTTTGTTTTAGAATCTATTACGTAAATTGTTTACAAAATAAATAACACGCTCGAATAAAAAATATTACAAGAGTTAGGTAAGAACTGAGGTCGTAGAAATTTAATTTCTCTTTTTCTATTTATATTTGAGGTATTGGCATAAGTATAATAAATTAAAAATAATAAATGAAATAAATTTATTAAAAAAGGTTAAATAGAAAATGGCAGGATGACATTAAAAGTATATAATAATTGATGACTATATGTCTATAATAATTTGTTATACTTTGGAAGGTATTTATTGGTAGGTACTACATAAGTTGATGTGTACAGATACTAAGTTACTGAGTAATAACTTATAACAGGTATCTAAGTACTTAAATATTTACAACTGTATTAATACCTAATATAATTTACATGTTATGTACCTATACCAACTTCCTATACTTCATTATATTTAAGAAGTATGTCAAGGTGTTCATCTTCCGAATTTTATAAATTAAGCCCTTTAGTTTCAGTTACTTTATCGAGAGGCTGTCCGGGAGAGGTCACCTTCTTTAAAGCTTCTTTTGAATCAATTTCTTTATTAATAAGTAATTAAGTATTTTTAACATTCTGCAACATTTATTTTATAATTTATTTATGAACATATAATAATAATAATAACTGCCTACTATATTTGGCATTGGCAGGAGCTCTGCCTGGTAACCACTAATTTACTGGAGACTACGCGTCAGTCACTTATCGTATTTGACTACACAGCCAGTTGTGAGTAGTTTTTTATAAACACAACACTTTGCTACTTTTGCAAAGCTTAAAAAGTTTATCTAGCTAGGTATTTCAGAACATTTTACAAAAACCAGAATAATAAAAATCGGGTGTATTTTTCTAACATAGAACTTTTTACAATGGAGCCTAACATACGAACCCAGGTACCTTTTTTTTACTTTACTTAGTGACGAGACGAGCTGGTCGTTCGCCTGCTGGTTAGCAGTACGCTTGCCTATAGCAGTAACAGCACCACCCGGAACTTTGTTTTGCAAAATACTGCGCTGCGCTGCGCTCGTCACCACTAATTAACTAAGAACCTAAGATCTAGAGGATTGTTCGCTATAAATTGTATGCCAATTACCTTACATTTTAACAGAAGTCCCACGTTTAATACCTAAATTGCCACTTGCCACTGCAAAATCCAAAAAGTGGGTTCGAAAGCATAACGACCACCGCCGAAAGTGAAAACGGATCTCTCGCTTTCAAATCGTGCTTTCATTGTAGGTGCACTAGGTCATATCAAACGCGCTCAATGTGATTTGGCAAGTAAAGTAACTATAAAGTTCTCTATTGTTTACTATGAGAAGTGGGATTTACATATTTCCCTCTATATACCGTAGGGCATGGATGGCGAACCAATGGCACGCGCGCCATTAGTGGCACGCGTCACAATATTTTGGGCACGTCACTAATATCAATTTACAAGGTTCAAGAATAAAACTAAAATGAAACTGTTTGACAAATGACTCCAGTTCAGAATTCTGCTAAAAGTAACAGTAAATAAAGAATTTTGAGTTGATATTATTTATTGTTATTATTTTCCCAATAATTCTTTATAAAAATGGCACGTCGATACGTAAAGATTCGCCATCCCTGCCGTAGGGTATATATCCATTCACGTATCGTCTACGTTGAACGTTTATAAATGTAAAATTTATTCAGGCTATGATATGCTTAACTTTGCTTTCTGTGATTCGTTATTCATAAAGTGAAATGATTCACCATAGAGATTATTGCTATTACTACGAGTATTTGTAGGTATTAAAAGGCAAGAACGTATCTACTATTCGACTAGGTATAATTCACAACTCGATCTATTGTCGCTAACTAAAACGTTCTTTTTTCCTAGCCTATACTGTCCTACTGCTGGGCAAAGGCCTTCTCTAAGCGTGGCCGGTTTTAGGCCAGCCAAAAAATAACAACAATGATGGAAAAATTAAAACTTATGGTGACAAATTACTGATCGTCAATAATTATTATTACAAACAACAGCTATCACAATTTATAAGCATGGCAAAAATTGGAACTATGTAATTTTAGAAATATCATTGGCTAAGATATAGGTCTCGTATCGGACATTGAAAGTGGCCCCGTCATTTAACGTCATCCATGTTCAAGCAGATTATTTTATCACTATGTTATTACTTAATAAGTGGGTATTAATAACGTCCAATAGATAGATACATACATGATTCTATCCCTAACTAATATTGCCTGTATCTAGGGAACCAGGAACTACGAGGACCATGGTCCACATCACTGCCAGACTTCTAACGAATACCACGAATACTTGCGTTTTTTCTGTACCATCGCGGGAATCCATCTCGTTGGTGTATGAGATTCGATTCAACCTATCCAAACACTACACCAGAGGCTGTGTGTGTAATGGCACATTGTTAGCACAGAAAACAATTCGGTCGATATGCGTCGGCACGATCGATACCTGCTAATGCTAAAAATGCTAAAACTGACACAAGTTCATCCCTAAGCGTTATTGTTAGGCATGTGTAACTTAGGTCTGAGCCGGTTCAAATATACAGATCACAGCGACTTAAGCTGCTGACCTGCGCCTGCGGTTCAAAAGCAAAACGGCTCGCGGCGCGGATCGGCGCTTGCAAAGCTTTGAGTCTATCTATGGTAGTCAATTTGAGTTGAGCTGTTTATCTGTGGTGTCTGATTCATTTTGTGAGCTGTAAGCTTCCACCCGACGCGGCGGCTAAAGCGAGTCAGTCGACTCAGTGAAAATTTGAACCGGCTCAGACTTGAATTACACTTGCTTATAGTACAGCAGAAGTACAAATTGCGCTGAGCTGCAAGCCTGCTCGCAGCTCCGGTTCAACTGTTTGAACCGTGATCTGATTCACAGCTCATGAATTTTTGTTGAGTTACCCATGTCTAGTTATTGTTGGTACTCGCAAATTAGCAAACAGACCTTGCCATCTATTCAGCCATGTTGGCACACTATTGACGACATGTCGTTAATTCGGCTTGTGTAAGCATCGCCATACAGCCTACAACCGTATTGGTGGAGTGACGTTATGTATGCCAATGTCAACGGATTTAACTTAATGATGAGAACACGCTGATGAGAATAATAATAACCGGTAATAAGATCAGCGATAGTGATTAATCAAGTTTAATGTCTTTTTTCTACTACTATGGGGCTGCAAGCGTGGCGCTTATCATCAGGCAAACTGCCTGCTCGAAGCAGAACTGCAGAAAAAACTTATTTATCACTACAAAAAAGTAGAAGAATTACTCTTTTTACTCAAGCTTTTTATAAAGCGTTCTAGAAAAGCTGTTACATGCTTACATAACTCTATTTACTTTTACAAACAATCAAATACATGATTGGTCACCAATTATACTTATAAGAAACTAGGTCATTAATAATCAAGATTGATATTAAAACTATGCGGCTTATAAGGTACATAAAATTACTGATAATGACAACAATTTAATAGGTGGTAATTACCAACCTGCTTAAAACGATACAATAACGAAACTGATCTAGGCGATTCGATGTCAACATGCATCTTTAAATTACTTAGGTAGATAGTAGGTACCTACTTTAATTAAGTTACGTCCATCAGAATAAGTATAAGATGGTATGTTTCTATATGTAGATAAGCTAACAGTTTCTCTTAAAAGGAACAAAAAGAACCCTATGTTTGCTTCTGACGTGGTCAAATTTCGAGTTTCTAAGATTTATCAATAAGTTTTTTTTAATTTATTGACGATGGTAGAAGGGCTTTGTCGCTGTGCGACCACATCAATAAGATTTTATTTGCTTTATCAATGACATTTCCTACCTAAGTAATTGTTCCTACCTAAGTACATAATAAAAGTGAAAAAGCGAGTGTGTCGCAAAAACTCGCGCGAAATCTTTCGGTCGGAGCTCGAATCCTCCATAAAACGATTATTTTTTGACACTAACTTGGAGTCAGAGCTTTTAAAAGTGCTCCTGCGTAAAGCGTAAGAGCAAATCATATTGGTCGAAGGGAGCAAACGTTAAAAAAGTTTCGTGACAAAGCAACGTCACAACAAAATCACGTAATTCGAGGACTGTGATATCCGTCAAGCCACATAGCCTGAATTACGACCCATTAGGTATATTATTCCCCGTTTATTTCTCTCTATGAGAGGCCTATGTATAAAAGAACTTGGGAACTGAGTGTTACATTATAATAAGAGTTCGGGAGGTTGACAATCCACCGGTGGCGATAGACTTCCACCAGTTCATTCAACAATCAGTTAATTGGATGAACTTTATCTTGAGAAAACAGTTGGCTTAATGGCTTCCCTTTCTACAATTTGCACTGTTTCGAATTGATATTAATAACCTTCGGGGCGTAGGAAAGGGCTACCATCTTGTTTGGCTCGTATAGTCAACCTTGAAATATTACTTACCTACCTACCTAGCTAGGTACTTATTCAAAAGTTGTGGTTGTTTTTTTAACATGATTGCAAACCAATCAACATTTTAAATTTGTTTTCAACATTGCGTCAACAGTTCTTTGTTTATTTAATTTCGTCAAAGCTGCAGTCGACCATATAAATGAGTTGCCCAAGATATTTAACGCAACTTTGCTCTTGGTTTCAAAATTAACAGCTGTGAAGGCTACACAGGATCCCAAATAAGTCTAAAAGTTGCAGTCGCATTAGATTCCTACGTGTATAATAATTCAGTTTTTTAAATTATGTATGAACTTAATATACCTACCTACCGAAGAAGAATGACAAGAAAACAAATGGAAACTTATAAAAAATTTGACAGAAAATTATGCTTCAAATGGCCAAATGCAAAAGTATCAACGCTCATTTTAAAGTTAATTTTGGGAGGTTCTGTTTCGTCACAGAATAATGTCTTGTCGTACGGTAGGTACATATTGCCACGCAACAGCAAATTATTGTCCTAAGTTGCTGTAAGGTACCATTTATCAGCTATTGAAATACCTATGCATGATTTCGTTCTTTCACGGCATCGGTTTAAGCTTGAACTTGCCCGAATGTTTGTCTCACATCTAAAATCTAACTTTTTTAGTAGATAAATAAAAACCTCCGTAATCTCGATTCCTCTTCGCCATTTTGTTTAACTCTACAAGTAGCGAGAGACGTTGCAAGGTATTTTATTATCCATCTCATAGCAGTATTTTTAATTGCTCGAATAGCTTTTGCTAATGCAATTAAAATCCTACGAGATTTGATAGCGTGAGAGCACTTCGAGAACACATTCGATCCATGATAGGTAGTAGGATCTCCTTGCTCGATCGGCTATTTATAATTTTTAACCGAAATCAAAAAAGGAGAAGGTTCTCTATTCGATTGTATTTTTTTTCGAACCCCGTCATGCATAAGCCGAATTGGAAAATTATTTTTGCGTTGGGTTCAGTATAGCTACGAAGTGGTTCCATATAAATTTCATCGATATTTGACCTTGGACTTCGAAGATACATTGAAATCGGTTCTTTTTATAAAATGTGTACTTGTAACATCTCGGTATAGCTAGGTCCACATGCTGTCGCCGACAGAAGAACTTTTACTATCTCTGTACACTATCCAGCTACTTTTAGTCACAAGGAGATGGTTAGCATGAACTTACACCAGATTATGTTAAAATAATCGCGTGTAAATGGAATAGGTGGTTCTCTAAAGCTAGAGCTTAATGTCGCACAAAGACTCAGGCAGAGACGAGACGTTGCGAACGAACGTTGCGTCGCATGAATAAAAACTCGTATAATATCCGATCCGATATACGCGCTATAAAATGTGTATTCGATATTGCTGCAATGCATAACGGGAAAGAGCATCGAAACTCGGTTAATGGGTGAACATGGTATTAGGTAATTCCAGCTCAGCGAGGTGGTGTCGCAAAGTACAGCCAGGGCTGGTACCTACATATTTTATCTACAAGAGAGGTACCTGCATAGCAGAGTGGCGTCTGTTCTTGCGCAAAGACTGGGTCGAATAACTGACCAAATAACCAGGGTCGAATCGAAAGGGTCTAGTCTGTACTTACCGCTGTTGACGGCTGTACTTTTGAAGGATTCCCGTTCGAGCACCTATTTTTTGAGCGCTAAAGGTATTCCCATTTGAGCACCTATTAATTTATAGCTTGAAGCGCAAGTTGGGAACAAAAAAAATCCACTTTATTCCGTTTTGTGCACCTGTCCTACAGTTATGAGGCATATTTAGTTAACACTGAATCCAGTTGGCGAAAACAAAAAGTAATATCTGAAGATTTTTTTTACGCCCTATGATCATATACCACATATACGTAGATCCTGGCCCATAACTAGGATTCAGGAACCAGGAACTACGAGGACCATGGGTACCACAGTTTCTCTAGACACGCGCAAAAATATTAGCACAAGTTTATCATAATTCCCCTCAGTTTTTTGCCGTATCTTCTGAGCAGTGGTTATTTTTCAGATTCGGTGGTAGTCATGGTGATAATTTGACGTTCATATGTGCGTCTGTGATGCAAAAAATATTAAAGAGATTTTGATTTGATTTGACAAAATAACAAAAACAAATTCTATTCGTAGAGTTTAATTCATCACATCACTAACTAGACAAACGCGTGTTCGGACAGTTGGTGACAAGCTCGTTGAAGAACCTATTTCGTCGACCTTTGCTCTTGCATTATTCTTTCTTTGGTCATGGCTTATTCAAAATTGCAATACAATTGGTACTTACGTACAGAAGGTTTAAGGAAAAACATTTCATTCATTGTTCCGGGATCAATTTTATTAACTTTTATTTTATTGTTTGTCGTAAAGCTAGCATTGGTAGGTATAGGCACAGTATACTAAGGAACAGAAGCATCACTCCGCAAAGAAATATAAACAAATAGCGACTCTTGCTATGACGCAATAAAATTCAATTCAACTTGCGTAGCGCTGCATACCTACCAGTCATATTAACCTACCGAGCGCCTCTCTTTCTATCGCATATCTCTACTGACGCGGCACGTGTAACGACGCGCGACCCGCCGTCGTTGTCCGGCTATGTACTTGTAGCTTCGTGCCTACAGTGCGGAGTGCGCTAGGCCTGGTACAGGTAGGCACTAAAGGTTGACAATTGACTTAGGTATATACCTACATGATGTATGTACCTACCTTACCTACCCATTAGTTGACACTTCTATAAATGTTTATCAATGATTACATTGTAGGTATCTACTTAAATAATATTAAATGTTAATTTGAGTTTACAAGACCACAATAAAATTGTTGTTACCACAGAATAAATAATAGTACTACGGTAGTAGGTACCTAGTGCCTACCTACTTAACTACTTTAGATAGGTATTGCAATAAAAAGTTTGCAATGTTCGTACCATGGACCAAATATACAATTTGGTCCATGGTTCGTACCTTCGTGTAAAACTGTAAATAAGCTGCCTATAAAAAACGCCATTTTGCTAAACTTAGTGAGTAGGCACAGTCAAAGTAGCTTTTAAGTAGCTGAACTTTTACAATCTTTCAATCATAGAGATCAGATTATCTGTGCTTTCAATCGACAGTAACACTGAAAATGTACAAAGTACATGCTGTTTTTTTGCAATTTCCCTATTCGCACAGGATATTAAATGCAACATTCAGAGAAATAAGCCATATATTGAAGGCGTAGTCAATCGAAGATTCAAAAATGTTCTGCTATTTTTGCTTAAAGTTTTTTATAGAACTGACTGAGGCTACCGAGGGCTGCATACATTTGATTGGCGTGCGGCTGCACCTAGTTCTAGCCGCTATGATGAAAGCTAACCCTAGTTCTAACCGAAGCCAGCTGGAACCAGCTGTCGGAGTGGTTCAGTGGGAATGGACTGGTATTGAACCTAACCAAAACCCACTATATCCATTTTAGTCTTGGGGGTCGCAGGCCCAGAAGTTTAAATGTGTACGCAAGTGACGGGACGAAGCTGGACCAAACCGAAAGTACTACCTTCCTCGGTTTTGAGCTGGACAGAGCGCTCACTTGGGAAGCACACATTAGTAGGATATGTGGAAAGATGGGAAGCACATGCTTTGCTTTGCAAAGACTTTCCCGTTTTTTACCAGCCGAACTGGTGCGATCGTGCTATTTCGCGACGGAACACTCCTTGCTGCAATACGGCGCTGAGCTATGGGGACGCGCTGCCGACTGGGAGCGAGTCTTCCGCATGCAGAAGCGCGCCGTCCGCGCTAAAGCACGCATCCCAAGAGACAACTCAGCGAGGCCCTATTTCAAGTCACTCAAGATACTCACGCTGCCGTCCATTGTACTGTACCAAGTGGCTGTATACGTGCACGATAATTTAAATTTATTTAAGAAAAACGGAGACTACCATTCCTACAATACCAGGCGTGCAGGAAAGCTAGCGACGCTGTCTCGAACACTAAGCAAGTCTGGCAAGCTTACTCATGTCATGGGTCCGTCCGTGTATCTACTGACAACGAACATCACTGAAGCACCTAATATCGAGTGTTTCAAAATCAGGTTCAAACGATGGCTTATCGACCAAACCTTTTATAGGTTTGATGAATTATTTTTATGAATTTTATATTATTATGAATATTGTATTAATTTATTTTACTATATGTACCAAATCATATTATCTAATTGTAATTTAATATTACAATTTTTTTGTATAATTTGACATTGGTGAACTAATCAGTAATGATTTAATTTTATTATATAATTTTTGGCGTATATTTTATTATGAATAAATGACTATTGACTATTGACTATTGACTATTGATGATAAGTAGGATAGCCACGTAGGTAGCCACACTTCGGCTATTAGCCGTAACATAGGTATACATACATAGAGCTATCCATAGCTCAAAGTTAAAAAAAAAAGTGATATTATTCCATCAACTCCTCTCCTTTAGGCATTGGGCTATTATTACTACGTATAATAATAGCTCAATGCCTTTAGGTGCCTTTCAAAATCAAAATCAAAATCTCTTTAATCATTTTGGCATCACAGACGCACTTATGAACGTCAAATTATCACAATGACTCTACCACCGTATCGGAATAATAATTAATTTTTAGAAAAAAACAAACACCGACTTCAATGTATCTTCGAAGTCTAAGGTCAAATATCGATGAAATTTATATGGGACCACTTCGTAGCTATGTTATACTGAACCCAACGCAAAAAGAATTTTCCAAATCGGTTCATAAATGACGGAATTCTGAGGTAAAAAACATAAAAAAAATAAAAAAAATACAATCGAATAGAGAACCTCCTCCTTTTTGAAGTCGGTTAAGAACCACTACTACTTAACCGACTTCAAAAAGGAGGAGGTTCTCTATTCGATTGTATTTTTTTATTAAGTAAGTCAAAAACCAAAAGAACCACTACTACTTTAGTTTTTGACTGTACATTTATTACAAAATCTTCGACTACCCACATATTTTAGATTCAAAAAGTACATCTGCCATCAACTCTTTGACTTACTAGCTTCGCGCCCGCGGTTTCACCCGCGGTTTCCCGGGGAGATAAAATAACCTACGTCATTTTTCAGGACTTAAAAAAATGATGAAATTTGATATTTTTTTTCCAAATTGCATCTAAATCTGTTCAGTGTTTAGTAGTTTATGCGTGATTGAGTAACAATCTTTCGCATTTACAATATTAGTAGAATTCTGATTGTATTATCTCAGTTTTTTCAGCAAGCAAACGAATTTCTTGGTGGAGTTGAAACTTTTATATCAACACCGTAGCGACTTTGTATCCGTGAGTCACTTGTCCCCATTATGGTCGGCTGGTCGAGACTTTCACTGAGACGACGATTTTAGACCATTTGTCTTTTTATGGGAATTAAAATTACTTTGTAACTATTTAGTCTTCTGTGGGACAGGACCGATGTTGGTCGCGTGCATATGATGTAAGTTAATTAAAGTTGGTACCTACCTACTTTGAAGAGTTTTAATGCGTACCCGTACGTGACAGATTGGTACGATTGAGCTAACTACCTATTGCAAGATGTATAGGTATGTTCTACATGTAAACTGGGTTCGAATCCCGACTCGGCCTTGCACCAATGACTTATAATTAAGTACAGATTTTGCACGCTCGCTCTAAAACGGTGAAGGAAAACATCGTGATGAAACCCGCTTACGCGCTTTGGAGTGGTAGGCTCTGGCCGTGGTTGTAATACCACCCACCTAACAAAGCCATGCCGTCAAGCGACCTGTTTCGGGATGATGTTCGGTGAACCATCTGAGCAGCCGCTCAACTGCCGTCTCTCTCTAGATCTATGTGCTTCATCTTAGGCCACATCATAGCTTCACATCAGGTGAGATAGTGGCCAAACATGGATCTATTAAGGGTAAAAAAAAAGAATTCTGTGAATTGAATTGTTTATTACAATAAGATTAAGACACCGCGTAAACATGACCGAAGTTGTTCACACTATTGTAGGAAACAATCTACATAGCACTTTGGAGAGTGTGCTCAGGAGCTACATGACCTCATACCACCGTCTCCATTCCATCATAGGACAACCAGACGCACGGCTATGCGACATCCATATATGGTAGACATCCCTGTTATCTTGTCATGAATGTCATGATGTCCTATGTATAATAAGTAGGTATATAGGTATATTTTCGCAGAATAAGGCTGGCGCGGCGGCTAATTCGGCCGGGCAGCTCAAGCGGCGGAAATATGCTAACCTCGGTAGCGGTTACATATTTGAGCCGTTTGGTGTGGAGACTTTGGGTCCGTGGGGACCGGGAGCTCATTATTTTCAAAAGTCTGTCAGCGCGCCTGATCAATGCGACGCGTGACCAAAATGCTGGGACTTATTTGGCTCAACGTATCAATATTGCAATCCAACGGGGCAATGCTGCCAGCATCTTGGGTACGCTGCCAACTGGTAGTGGGTTGGAGCATTTGAGCTATCTCTGGCCTTTAATGGTCTATGGGTTGTCCAATTGCTTCTCCTTGTATAGTTAGTTTAGTTTTAGTAAGTAGAGTGTAGAGTTGTTTTCAGTAATAAAGGCATTCGCTCGTTAAAAAAGGTAGGTATATAACGTGACAAGGTAGTATATAGTTAGGTATACTTAGTAGTCTAGGTATAGGTGCAAAATATTTTATTTGTCAGGTACAAAAGTAACATCTTGACATGACGACTGCTATTCGCGTGAACTCACGAGTTAGTCCTAACAAACACAAATAAAGACATCATTTTACTAGCTAGCTCCTTTAACCACTTCTGAACAAATAAAACTAACTGCACATTGTATGTATGTTGTAATGACTCCCATACATGGGCCATAATGGCTGACAGGACACTGGACTGTAGAGTTAAATGGTTATAAATAAGCAGGTGTCTATTGTTTAGAGTTTGAGTCACGTGTCTGGAAAACACGAGTGAGGTCATGAAGGGACATCAAAGTTAGAGCGCTTGTAGCTAAATATAAATAGTAAATACCTATATCAAGGCTGCCCAAAGCACGGCCTGCGGGCCGCATGCGGCCCGCAGCCGCCGCCGCCGCGCCGCTGACTTTTTCGTGGCCCGCAACGTATATTCTTAATCTAAGAACCGAGTACTACGAATACAATTAAAAATTTAAATACTAATACATCATATAATTACATTAATACAATTGAAGAGTATTTGCCAGAAGATTCTATACCTTTTATTCTGATAAAGAAAATGTGCCAATTATCCAATATCAAGGGAGAGCGTGCGCATTTTGTGTACTAACTGTAAAACTGGCCAATTGGCCCTGGCCAGTGCATCGACCTCATGCGCTCTACTTTTTTCTTTTCCTTTTTGGCAAAGAGCAGCCAATTAAAGTGCCAGGACGAGAACCTTTTTGTGAAGAAGTCAGTTAAAGGTTAACATTAATTCTACTTCCTTGATCGCCAAAATAAAGGGCCTGCGATAAAGTTTGGCTTTTGTAAAATACTGGAGACCCGCCCGGTTGCTCCCGGATAATTTACTAGGTGTTATTTTTTAACTCTTAGAAACTATACAAAACTGAATTAGAATGTATTGTTAACCTTCCGTGAAAAATCTCTAATTGACAAAGAAAATCGTATCAAAATCCATTGCGTGGCGTAGAGGAAGCCTGTATATTTTAGTCCGTGGAAGAAGTAAGTGGAGCGTCTGGGTGGGTGGCTGAATAACTGGCAATGCGGTATGGTACCACCAACGCCAAGCTGTAGGGCGCAAGCATTACTGTGTTCCGGTTTGAAGGGCATTGTAGCCAGCGAAATTACTGGGCATTATGAGACTCAACAGCTAATTGTCTCAGGGTGACGAGCGCACGCAGTGCAGCGCCGCGCAGGGTTTTGCAAAACAAAGTTCTGGTTGGTGCTGTTATTGTTATGGGTATGGGTATTGCTTACCATCAGGCAAGCGACCAGCACGTCTCGTCATTCAGTTACATAAAAAAAACAGGAATGAGGACGCGCGGTTAGCGGCTTTATTTTATACTATTTAGAGAAAAGTAACGAAGGTACAAAATTGTTACTTTCTGTGTTTAACCGATGGCACGATTAACGAATTTAACTGATGGCCGATGGGTGGCACTGCAATTGTTATGGGCGAGTGTTAAGCTTACCATAAGCCACACGACACGTTCTTCTTTATCCAATTGCATAACCAATATTACTAGGTAGGTATTTCTAAGGCAGAAATTTTCCGCGAACGCATACAACGCAATTTCCCATTACCTACCTGCATAGCTGCCATTATGATCATACATGTTACATACATTTCATAAGTGTTACAAGTATTTGACTTCTTGTAGGTAATGTTAAAACTGTGTTCAAGTTACGACAAAACGTTTTACATAACAACGCTGTATCATTCGAGTTACTCCCGGTTATGTAAGTCTTGATAAATTGTGTTGAAATGGTACGTAGAAATTCTGTCTCAAATTGCAAAATTGGCGCGATGAAGAAGATGTCCAATATGTTCTACCTCTAAGTAGGTATATGTACCTATATCCTGGGTATAAAGCCGGACTCCCACTATTAACAAGTGTCATGTCGTGATTAGTCGTAATGCACCAGAAAACACTTGTCGTGTCGTGATGCATCAGAAAGTACATCAGTGTCAGATTGCATCACGTCAGAACTGTGCTCGCCTATACAAAATATATCAAAATAATTCAGAATTCAAAATAATTTAATTCAAAAATGCTTATAAATATAAAATGGCGGGATAACATTAATATATATATATATATATATATATATATATATATATATATATATATATATATATATATATATTGCATATAGTGGTAATACACAGTTAAATAAAAATATTTAAAAAAGTGTCACACAGTTATATAGGTATATATAAAAATATTTTTATGTAACTGTGTGACTAGACGAGCTGGTCATTTGCCTGATGGTAAGCAATTCGCCAGCCCATAACAATAACAGCACCACCCAGAACTTGTTTTGCAAAATCCTGCGCGGCGCTGCACTGCGCTCGTCACCCTGAGACAATTAGCTGTTAAGTCCTACAAGTATATAAAATACTTTTTATTCACAGGCAAGTATAAGTTCCAGAATTAGCAAAGATTTCGGTTCTCAATTACGTACGTTTTATATTTGGCAATTTGGCATTCCTTCGGTTTATTGATCTATCCAATATTAATTTAGCGCCAAACCCGTTTCAAATTACTATTTAATTGCGGAATTACGAACATCTGCCTTTTATGGTATTTTTGTATTAAAAGAAACGTGTGTGGAAACGTGCTAAAACAAGCAGTGCGAGCTATATTTTTATACCTAATAGAGAGGTGGTCTTGTTGACCAGATCACCAAGAGCTTGCCATTTGGGATTTTTACAAGTTTTTTTCAACTTGCAATGTATGTATGTTTGTCCGGGTGGAATCTTGCAAGCTGAATTAGAACCACTTCCTCTTATCCTACGGAAACGTACGAACTTACGAATGTACGGAGTTGAAATTTTGTCAAAGTCCGATGGCAATGCAATATTATCCCCATCTTATACACTACATCTGGTCAGTGAACATCTTTAGGCTAAGTTACATATTTTCTCCACTCATCATCATTATTATCATCAGCCTATTGCAGTCCACTGCTGAACATAGGCCTCTCCAACTGCACGCCACTGAGAAATGAAATGAAATGAAATGAAATGAAATGAAATGAAATGAAATGAAATGAAATGAAATGAAATGAAATGAAATGAAATGAAATGAAATGAAATGAAATGAAATGAAATGAAATGAAATGAAATGAAATGAAATGAAATGAAATGAAATGAAATGAAATGAAATGAAATGAAATGAAATGAAATGAAATGAAATGAAATGAAATGAAATGAAATGAAATGAAATGAAATGAAATGAAATGAAATGAAATGAAATGAAATGAAACGAAACGAAACGAAATGAAATGAAATGAAATGAAATGAAATGAAATGAAATGATAATGAAATGAAATGAAATGATATTTATTTGTAGGAAACGGTCATAATAAAGTTTACAAAAGTTTTTAGAGTTCTGCGTGTCTCACCATTTCTGGCATACAAATTTTCATAATATTACATTATTTAAATTGATTGAAATAAAATGTCCCATGCATATAATTAGTACAGTAAATGTCAAAGATTAATTTAAAAAAATACATCACCATTAAACCTCAAATTAAATCAAATCAAATTAAATCAAATTGCCTTAATTATTCACACGCACAATATGTCAAATACAAAAAAAATAAAAATATAAAATATGTCCATAATGTCACTAGTCTTTGCAATTAAAAAATTCATTTAGATTATAAAAACAGTGATTGACAAGCCATTCATGCAATTTATTTTTAAAGAAGTTTAGAGGCAGTTCTCTTATATGTCTAGGAATTTTGTTAAATATTTTAATAGTCATAACATTACAGTTTTTTTGACACTACTGCCGGCTTTTCTCATTAAGCTGCTGCCAGCCTCTCTGCGAAGATCGTCACTCCACCTAACCTAAGGGCGCCTTCTACGCTTGCTAATCCGCGGTCTCCTTTCCAAAACATGTTAGTTTTATGCTCCTTGTGACTACCCCACCGGTCATCAGTTATGTGGCTAATACGGCCGGCCCACTGCCGCTTTAGCTGACTAATCCTGGAGCTAATTTATTTATTTGTAATTAGACGAGCAGCACGGTTGCTGGTCTATATTAACACAGTGTGAAAGTCTTTTCACTTTCTTATATTTGTAGTAGAGATTACGTTTTCTTTCGTAGCCAGTTGTCCAATTTGTTTTCAAAACTATTTACTGAAGTGGTAGACGCAACATCTTCAGGCAGCCGGTTCCAGTTGTGTACCACCCTATTACTGAGGAAGTGATGTGCAGTGTTTGTGTTGGATGGTATCCTAATAATTTTGGACTGGTGTCCTCATGAAGTCCTTGTGTTCTCCTTTATCTTGTCTATATCTGGCAGGTTGTAGTTGTGGCCAATCATCTTGTACTTTTCAATGACGTCACCAAGAAGGCGTCTTTCTTCAAGAGTAGTTAGGCGCAGCGTGTGGAGCCTGATATAAACGATTAACTACCTCCTCTATAAGTTGCACATGCATTGTAACTGTAGGCCTACCTGTTCACACAAGGGCAATACCCTAAATATAAAAACACCTATAAGACGGGCCGTGTGTCGCAACATTTCGGGAGCTAACGGGGCCGGGTGCATCGACCGTCGGGCAGTGCAGGCCGGTCAACGAATAACGTGTGTCGTGTCGGGTGAATAAAAATGTGAATTGTAAGTGACGATAATAGGTATGTTTACCTCAGTGCTGTTAGACTACAATTAGCATAGACTGTATGTCAGAGATAATAAATTGCAAAGCATGTCCTTGTCAGCATTTAAACTTAGCTTTGACCTGGCGATGTCGTAGCTTCGCAAATAAGATAATTAGTAAAAATAAAATATAAAGAATATAAAAACCATTCAATATTAATTTGAAACCATACCTTCTATTAAGTGGTAGGTACTAAGTTCAAGTTTAGAACCTATCTAGATAATTATTTATGACAGATTAGGCGTGTTCTTAGCAAACGCTAATGTGTAACGTAACGATCTAGAATCACAGAAGACTGGCGCGTCTGTTATTAGAGTTAAAGGTCAGAACACATTTCTGATCTTAATATTTATTTCCTATTTCGTTGTGTTATTTCTACATCTATGTATATCTTCTATCTTCTTAATTATATGCGAAGCGCTCTACGTAAAACAATGACGATTTATTACTTGTAAGTCAGCCGCACGCGCACAGACTTCGAATAGGGTTATTGATAGAGTCGATAGAATATTAAGTGTGTCAACAGCTTTATCTGTGGTGTCGGTGCAGAGGATTTGCAAATCGAATGTCGACTTTTTTTTTACTGGTTATAGGCTTGCGTTTGACCACTAACTCACCTGATCGTAAGCGATGATGTGGTCTAAGATGTAACATGATGACTGTCGATTATTGGGCGTTTTACCCTTTTTGTGTCAAGGATGATGATTGTACCTATCTACTAATATCTTAGTAATTGCAAAACACTCTACCACTCTCCTGTCAGACATCTACAGCAACTTTCTTTTTTATAAAAAATGCTGAAAATAAAATAATTAGAATTCTAGAAATTACCAATGACATCCTACTATAAGCATCTCATAATATTTTTACAATTGCAATTACAATTACAAAACTCTTTATTGCATACCAGTTACAAAATTATAAATAATAATAGCACAAAATTCCTTACAATGGTAGTACAATGGGCGGTCTTATCGCTTAGAGCGATCTCTTCCAGACAACCTTTGGATGGATAGTATCGAACGAAGGAGTAGAATGCGTTGTACAATTAGATTACAATAATAAATACCTGCATACTTAAACATACATTTCAATACACACATACCTACTAAGACCGCGGCCATGTTTTTTTGAACGGCGGCCATCTTTTTTTTAAATTTTCAAAAATGTCCCAAGGTTTTGAGCATATTTAGTTTAAGCGGTACCCCCATCTGATTTATAGTTTCCGAGATCCCCTGAGCAGTTCCATCATGGAAACCACTTACGTAAGTAACAGTTAGTTTTCTTTGCTAATACATACCTATATAAATATATCAATATACTAATATGATATGTACCTACCTTACCTACTTATTATGACCTTCTTTAGCTTGCCGCAGTCGGCTTAATACCCCATAAATTCAAACCAGTATGATTTCGCGAAATGTACAACGTTGAAGTAAAACGAAAGTAACTAAAAGCGAAAGTTTTGAGAGCGGGTGGAGATAATTTCTCAAGTTCACGATAAGTTCACGTTAAACATGATTCATTTAAATATGCATTGAAGGATTTGTAGGTACACTCAGTGAATAAGTCAAAAACAGTTTTTTAAGTATTTTATGAACCTATTGGTACCTACACGATATTTATTTATTATTATACATATTTATTTATATATTTATTATTTTAATTTGTGTGTAGATATATGAAAAATTTTAAATTTTCTGCGAGGCACTTCTTTTGTTGGCTGTCATAGAGTTAACATTTTTACTCTGAGTTGGCTGTACATCTAAAAAATTAAAAAAAATGTTGGAGATTATATATATGTTACGGCTAAAAGCCGAAGTGCGGCTACACCTAGTTTTAGCCGGCTACAACTAGGTGCAGCCGGTTACATGCGGTTAAACTTAGATATATCCTACTTATCTTCGGTTAGAACTAGGTTTAGCCGGCTAGAACTAGGTGCAGCCGCATGTGAATATAGCTGCAGCCTTCGGTAGGTTAGGGTGCGGCGGGGGTGGCCCTTGGGCCACCCCAACGCCGCGAACATGTATATTAGATATAATATAATGTAGATTATCATCTATCACTTCAATAGATTATAATCTACTGAAAAATAATGCGACGCCGGTTAGAACTAGGTGTAGCCAAGAGTAAGTGGCTACACCTAGTTCTAACCGGCTAAAACTAGGTGTAGCCGCACTTCGGGTATTAGCCGTAACATATATAACTTATACACATACCTAGGAGGTATACCTACAAAACTATAACAATGATTTGCTTGGATTACCTATTAAAATTTTTGGTCTAAAGATTTTTGCAAGTCACCATAACATAGCGTGATCCTAAGTTATTTTACTCAAATATTTGACCGGTTCTGAACTAAATGGTTGCTATGTTTGCACTTGTAATAAATTAAATATTTTTAATAAACTTCTTAAATGAAACGCGTAAATAAGGGTGGATCATTCAGGGTGAATTTTTGAGACGGATAGTAAGGGCAGGTACTTTAACCGTTATAGTTATAGGAAAATGTTCCTAGGGGACCAATTATAATTTTTTGAGATATTTTGAACTGTATTTACAGATTCTAAAAAAATATACAGTCAGCGAAAAAAAGGCTAAAATACCAATTTTTTTTTATGTTATTCGATCCTATTTCTTGTAGGGGTCAAAATACTTTATAGGACCATAGGTATGAGTACTAGAAATGACAAACATCGCCAAAAACTTTCCCTTTACTTTTACGGCACGGAAAAATGATTAATCAACTAGAAATATTCTTTGTTGCCAATCGATATTTTTTCTTACTGTGATCTTTTTTTCTTACTGTGACTCTTGGAGGCCAACTCAAGTTTGAGTAAAGTAAAAGAAATAGACTGCTAAAACATAGCACGCGTCGGGAGATGATGTCGTTCGGTATATCAAGGAGAGGTGCGGCGGACAGATCCAGGAGCTGAACCAGTTGTCGCTGTCGAGGTTGGAGTCATCGAGGACGACGAGTTTCAAGTCCTTCGTGCTCCGGCTTCCAGCGAAGTATAAGGAGACGTTCCTGGCCCCTGAGTTTTGGCCCGAAGGCATAGTATTCCGGCGCTACAGGGAGGCGAAGCGGAAGTTAATTCCCTGATCGTAGCTTTAGTGTTTATAAATTGTATATATGCTAGTCTGTAAGGTATATTTTATGGGCCTCTGGTACTTTTAATTTGTTAACTGTATTATTGCCTGAAATAAATGAATAAATAAATAAAATAAATAGCTCTTTTTAATCGACTTCAAAAAAGGAGGAGGTTCTCTATTCGATTGTATGTTTTTTTGTTATGTTTGCTCACCTCAGATCTCCATCATTTATGAACCAATTTGGAAAATTCTTTTTGCGTTGGGTTCAGTACAGCTAGGAAGTGGTCCCATATAAATTTCATCGATATTTGATCTTGGACTTCGAAGATACATTGAAGTCGGTTTTTTTTTGATAAAATGTATACTTGTCTTTTGTCTTCCATAGTCGGGTAAGAGCGAGTGTGGCTCAGTGGGAGCTCGTGCGACTTTCGATCCGACGCATCCGAGATCGAATGCCGCTGGCCCCGCACCACTGACTTTCTTAAGTTATGTGCGGATTTAACACTCGCTCTAAAAACGGTGAAGGAAAACATCGTGAGGAAACCGGCATGTCCAAGAATTTTTCACAAAAAGTCAAGGACATGTGACATCCACCAACCCGCACTGGGCCAGCGTGGTGGATTATGGCCCATTCTCTCTCTATGAGAGAAGGCCAGTGTCCCAGCAGTGGGAACGTGATGGGCTGATGATGATGATGATGATGATGAGTCGGGTAAAAATTAAATGTCCTTTATTTAGCACAGTCTATTGTTAAATAAAATTTGTTCATTATGAAGTAATACAGCCTAATACCTATTTAGTTTTCTATAGCAATACTAACAATCGTTTTGATACTGCCTATACGAGTGCCTATTTACCTGTAAATAGGTAATAATTGGTGTACTTACATTTTATGCTCTCATAACTTAGTAGGGTAATAACTGGCACCAATAATAACCTGATAGTGTCAAGGTCTGAACTATAATATGGGATCGGACAGTAATCGAGACAAAATCTAAAATGTAGTTAGAACGAATGTTCGTCGAACCAGAAAGATCATTCAATCAGTATTTTTGTGAAATAATTATGATATATATTTTTAAATCAATAAATAGTTCTGACATTTTAATCTGTTCTTCATCTCAAACGAAACAACAATCACAGCGCATGACGTCATTTGCAGGCAAATGCCGTGAGTCAAAGCTTGTGTTTATTTAACGTTTTTGGTTTTCATAAAATGTATTTTTGCTATTTTTTTCGTTCCATTACTACAATATAGTCCCCAAACTTCACAAAACGTTTTAGATTCTCTTTGCAAGTTTATTTCGTAGAGTTTGTCGATTTCCACCTACATATGACGTCACAAGTTTTAAGATGACCTTTTGCGCGGCAATATTTGAAACATAATATTTATATAATAGTTTTAGGTACTTTTAAAGCGTTATTTAATTAAAATAGTATTTTTCATGACTATATATATTATAAACGCGAAAGTTGGTATGTATGAATGTATGGATCTTTGTTACTCTTGAACGCAAAAACTACCGAACCGATTTTGGTATTAACCGATTTGGCACATAGGCTTCTTTATACCCCGGGAAACCGCGGGTGGAACCGCGGGGCGCAGCTAGTATAATAATATACCTGCAGCCCCTGCATTACAATGCAGTGTTACGCAGTGCTTTTTTTTGCATACGTTTGACGACATCTCGTCTGATGGAAAGCGAAGATGCGGCTTAAGATGGAGCATGCCCATGAGGTGCCTATTCACTCTAAACTTAAAGAGACAAGTTGTAGCTGTTTGGGAACAAAAAAAGAAAGAAAGAAAATACATTTCTTAAGAAAATACAAAGACGCTGGCAGAGCGTTACACTCCTTAGCAGTCCGCATGATAAAGAAATCTGCAAAACGCTTATTACAGATAGGTGGGATATTAACGACGTTCAGGTGAAACGACTCTCTCCGCCTGGAAGTCCTTAGGGCTGGAGGTCCTTTATATAGTATTAAAAGTTGTAAAAAGTTGTATGGTAAAAAAACTATCTGACCTTCCTCTCCCTTTGTTCTAGCAATGGCAACCTCAGTCTTGCAGCCAGAAGAATGCCGCCTGGAACATGAGCCCAAAGACATCATCTCCCGTCTCTCCGAAGATGACCGTCTGCACAACCTCGAGGCCAAGGAGCGGGAGTCAGGGGATCTTCCTCAGGAGCTCAGGGAGAAGGCAAGAGTGGAACTAAGGGAGGAAGCAGCGCTGAGAGATCAGGCCTTAGACCAGATCAGGCATTACATTGCTAAGCATCCCGCTATCAAGAAATGTCGGACTGGTAAGTCATGCGAGTTGGCCCTTCGGGCCCAAAGTCATATATGTATCATATATGTAGGTATGTGTGTCATATATATGTAGTCATATATATGACTTTATATACCTATATGACTTTGGGCTTTAAGCAGAGTGTGACAAAATTTTAGGACATTCGTTTTCCCTTTCAGTGAGGAAGTTTTGCTCATAGGAAAAATAAGTTGTATTTTGGAGAGAATAAAACCTGTATTGTTGGACTGAAAAATTTACAATTAGTCTCAAAAACGTAATTTAAAAAAATCTATATGAGCTTATTTGATCTTATTTCCCATCAGGAATGTTTCTCCCAAAGTAACCCATTAAATCAAATCGTAAGTTTTTGAGAAAATTCAAAAAACCTTTTCCCAAAATTTTGTCACAACCTGTATATAAGGCAGGTACTTTAGAATCTAGTCGCCGCTTATCTTAGCTCCAACTCTTACGTGTATTTTTAGGAATTATAAAAAAAGCTGATATCAGCAATTACAAATAATTATACATAATAAAACTTAAATGACTTCTATTTTTTTATGTGGAGAAATTATAAAGAAAATCGTTCCGTGTGAGCAGGAAAAAAATCCATTGATTAGACCAATTCCATTCTTCTTTTAATAAATAGGCAGTTACAATAAGTTTGTATGTAAAAATAATTATATTCAGTCACACGCTCTTGAACGAAGTAAGCCGTATTGAACTTTGCTCTACCTCAGCAAAACTTAGCCAATCAACATCGACCTTCTCGCCGCGCTTCTCTACCATTGGTTAACAATAAATGGCAGCGGCGTTGCCATTTGTTTATTTATGAGATTAAGCTTGCGTTTTTGTTTGTTATTTGACCAACACGCATTTTACATACTAGCTTATTTTTTAAATCCAATGTGATACTCTCTAACTCTTTTTCTTTTTTTATGGAACTGAGTGATGGGACGAACAAGTCGTTCGCCTAATAGTAAACGCCACGCCTGCCCATAACAATTGCAGTGCCACCCAGAACTTTAATACCATATATAAAGTACTGCGTAGCACTGCATTGAGCTCATCACCCCGATATATCAGATATTAAATCTGTAACTAGGCAGAACAGAATTCAAAATAACGCATTGGTAGCAAAGTAGTACTTACTTACTTATATAAAGGTAAGTAGAGCTAGGTATCTGTATCTATACGTGATATTAATGCTAATCTCTATCCTTCGATCGTCACATTACCATTCAGGCTATGGGAAAAGGGCCAGTAGTGTGCGTCTCCGATCTACTTTAAATGACAACCACGTTTGGAGTTTACCTACCAAGCCTTACTTAGCTACCTACATAAAAATTATATATGATTCGGTTGTACGCGGTTTTATACCTCTATAAATTATTCTGTGAGGTAATAATAATAACACCCGGATTCATGAACAAAACTTTTCGAAACACTTTGTGGCTTTGTGCCAAGACAGCGACCAACCATAATAATTAATTTTTAGAAAAAATAAAAACCGCCTTCAATGTATTTTCGAAGTCCAAGGTCAAATTTATATGGGACCACTTCGTAGCTATACTGAACCCAACGCAAAAATAATTTTCCAAATCGGTTCATAAATGACGGAGTTCTGAGGTAACTAACATTAAAAAAATTATAAAAAAAGTACAATCGAACAGAGAACCATCTCCTTTTTTGAAGTCGGTTAAAAACTCCAAAATAGCAAATAGTCTAAGACCTATGGTAGGCTCTTCTAGGCTAAAGAAATGCTTGCAGAAAGTCTAACCCAGAAATATTTACAATCAGGTGTGTCAACACCTAGTTTGGTGGCTAGACTCGCAACAAATTGTAATTGTACTATTATGAATTTTTTTTTTTTATGTAACTGAATGACGAAACGAGCTGGTCGTTTGCCTGATGGTAAGCAATACGCCAGCCCATAACAACAACAGCAACACCCAGAACTTTGTTTTGCAAAATCCTGCGCGGTGCTGCACTGTGCTCGTCACCCTGAGACAATTAGCTGTTGAGTCTCATAATGCCCAGTAATTTCGCTGGCTACAATGCCCTTCAAACCGGAACACAGTAATGCTTGCGCACTACTGCTTGGCGGTTGAAATAAATATTATGTATTTTTTATTTTTATGTTAGGCTACGGCGAATTCAAAAGGAGGCCTCCTATTAGCTTAGCCTATTAGCTTTTTAGCCTATTAGCTTATAGGCTAAACACATTGGGTGTTAGGGTGAGCCTTCCAGTACTTCTAGGGCCAACAAAAATCGTTACATTTGACAGCATCTGTGTTTTAGTGGTTGGGCAGGTCGACTCAAATCTCATACACCACTGAGTTCGGATTCTATTCCCGCGACGGGACAAATGTTTGACCACAGAAAAAAATAATAGGTGCAAGCATTTGTTTCGTGTCTGGGTGTTGTGGGACTATGGTCTTCATAGTTCCTGGTTCCCTATAGGTACAGAGAATCCTAGTTAGGGCATAGGGGCCAAGATCTATGTACGATCGTTGGGCGTTTTTATTATTTATTTTATTTTATATTAATAGTATATATTATACATTATATTAATTATTAATTTATTTTAAATTAAGTCTATCTTTCTTTCCAGACGCCCCATTCTTGCTCCGTTTCCTCCGGACTAAGAAGTACTCCATCCCCCAGGCCTGCTCGATGCTTGAACGGTATCTGACCATTCGCCAGATGTACCCGCACTGGTTCCAAAAGCTCGACCCTTTGGACCCCAAAATCGCTGCAGTGATCGACGCTGGGTACCTAGTTCCGTTGCCGAAGAGGGACTCGGAAGGGAGGCGAGTCGTGCTGTCTTGTATGGGTAAGTATCATCATAGAATTCATAGACTTTCTGTTATACCATTAGTTTTCTGTGGATTTTGCAGCGGTGCTGCTGGCAAAAAAAAAACATTCCAAGTGTTTTTTTAAAGTTCGCCCGTTTGGGCAGGCTAAACTCTCTAGGACCATAACGCCATGTCTTACGTAGTTTTTATTTGATAGTTTAATATTCCATTTACATATAACTTTTGTTGAGAATGAGGGTTATCAGCAAGAAGCCGGACCGTCTCCTAGTGCTTCAATAAAGTGGTGGAACTTTATTCAAGCTTTCCATGGACTTTTTGGGAAAACATAAAAAGCAATGTTTTCTCTATTTTGTTTCATTTGCCTACACTCGTGCACGTTTACGAACACATAATGGTTAATATTCCACCGATATTACACATGATCACTCGAAATAACACTTGTTTGAAAAATAAAACAAAATCGAACTGTATCATTTTTCACCACATAAGTAGGTATGAAGTACTTTCTGATGACTCCACAATATTTTTTAAAGTTCTTGAAATAAAATCTCGCGCACAACTGTTTTCTATTCAATTTTCAATAAAAAAAAAATATTTTTTAATTTTCAAAAATGTTTTTGCAATGGGCGTGTGGTATGGGAGGGCAGAAAGCGGGCGACGTCACGGAAATGCATATGGTTCTGTATTTCTACTGAACTTAAATATTCTATAACTTTAGTAATTGACATATGGATCTGAAATTAAATAGAAACTATTTATAATAACAGCTTAGATACGTAATTTTGTATTCCTCTCTCATTCTTAGAAACATGAAAAGGACGATGCGCGATGAGTTTTATTAATTGCCATAATTTTCTTTATTGCACTTGATTGGCGCGGAAAAAACAGCTCGTTAGATAAATATTAATTTGCCATAGTACAAAGACATTAGGTATCATCATCATCAGTCTATTATAAAGTTCCCACTGCTGGGACACGGGTCTTCTCAGTATGGGTCATAATCCACCATGCTGGCCGAATGCGGATTGGTGCATGTCTTGCCTTGCGTAAGGAAACCGGTAGGTATATCCTAGAATCGCAAAGCTCAAGGATGCTATATAGGTATACATACTTAAATAAAATATACCTAACTGAATATAAATTTTAGAACGTTTATTTTTACTTTGCTTGTTTTACAGCTTTGTATCTAAACCTATTTTTACAAGTTACAAGCTTTTATTTAACTTGCAATGTATGTTTGTCCGGGTGGAATCTTGCAAGCTGAATTAGAACCACTTCCTCTAATCCTATGGAGTTGAAATTTCGCATACTTGTCAAAGTCCGATGACTATGCAATATTATGGTGACAACCAGCTGGTCTGATGATGAAGACGGAAGGTGGGAAATGGAACTCCTTGACGGATAATGGTAAACTACTAGTGTTTGGGCTAATTTTAATCTGCTTGCGGTTCCGATTACGAATTTCGTTAAAGCTTGTCTTGAAAAAAATATTTTTCATCAAAAAAACTTATTTTTATTCAACCATACAGTTTATTTTTTTAGCACTTAGTCCCTACCGATGCTTTTGTTATACGTTGCTTTCGTCTTTTATAGCTATTTTAACATTTTACGACTGATTTTTTTTTATTTTAGATTTCTGTTTGTTGTGGGTCTAATTATTTTCTTAATGATCTGGTATCATTATGAAGAGCATCGTTAAATTTATGCGTAGCAAATTCGACAAAAAACTAAGTATTTGCAACTTCCTCAAAGTTATTTTGAAACTTATGATTCCGACAGCCTCTGTGGTTTAGTGGCTGAGCAAGTCAGCTCATGTCTCATAAACAACGGCCGCTGCCGGATCGGTTCCCGCTACGGGACAAATGTTAATGCACATAAAACAAACACAAAATAGGTATGCGGAAAACGTATTTGTTCCGCATTTGTCTGGGTTTTGTGGATCCTCGTCGGTTTCTATAAGATTTCTAACAGGATTTATACCTATTTTTATTTGCATCGTTCGGAATCAGTTTATCTTCCTTTATCTAGATCCCTCGTGTCGTGCCACATCATCGATAGCGGTGATTAGTGTCAAAGATCGAAGTATTCCCGATTCAGCACCAAGATTTTCGTCACCAATGCGTTCAGCACCAAAACTATTCCCGATTCAGCACCAACCGTAATTTTAGCTAGGTGCTGAATGAGGAATTAAAAAAATATTTATTCCCTTTTCAACACCAGCAAGTAGCTGCTAGGGATGTGATGTATTTATTTGGAATAAAATATAGGTATCTATAAAATCAGGTGTGCACCTTTATTGATTATAAAAATGATTTTATTTCTGTAACTTACAGACGGCAAAGTACCAGGCAAACATAACTGGAAAGAGGTTCTAAGGAGAATTAAAAAATTGTTTTCGTATTCGTAGGTGATTTCTTCCCCGCGCTATTTATAAAGATGATGAATCTGGATATTCCTAACCTTAGTGTGCTGTGGTATAACTACAATGTGGTCGTTTCATCGATATTCGACCTTGGACTTCAAAGATACATCAGAGTTAATGTCAGTTTTTTTGTTATAAAAAATATAATTATTTGGCGTGTTAATTCCGCACTGTGTTGAAACTTTACTAACCCCCTAAAAATTAACATGTTTTCATATATTTTTATTGGATCGTATTTAACTGTATCCAATTTATTCCCGTTTTTCCGCCAAATATACTGATTGTGCACCAAAATATGTTCATTAAAATATATCATAATGAGCACCTATTTTATGAATATTACATGTTCGTGGCGTTGGGTAGGCCCAAGGGCCACCCCCGCCGCACCCTAACCTACCTAGGGCTGCTCCTTATACCGTTAGGGTGACACAAGGGCCAAGGGCTGCCCCTTATACGCTGAGTGCTAAAAACAGACCAATTTTGGTATGTTGTGAATGGATAAAAATTATCCTATTTTTTGTCCTCAGGTCGTTTCGACCCCCATCTCTACGACAGCAGCGTCATGGCGCGCGTCCACTCCATGATCGTGGAACTACTTCTCGACGAGCCGCGCTCACAACTGCTCGGGTACACCCATGTGAACGACGAGGCTGGCATGCAGATGCCTCACGTCAGTCTGTGGTCGCTGACCGATGTGCGGATCATGCTTAACTGCATTCAGGTAAAAAGGACGCAAAATGTTATAAGTTTCACCACTGTGCAGTGGCGTAGCTACTGGAGGGCTAGACATATTTTATCAGAATCAGTTCAGTGTTTTTTACTTTTTATAGGATTTTCGTGTCGGGGGTATTTTAAATTTTAGTTTTTTTTTATGTGACTGAATGACGAGATGAGCTGGTCGTTTGCCTGATGGTAAGCAATACGCCAGGCCATAACAATAAATAACAACACCACCCAGAACTTTGTTTTGCCAAATCCTGCGCCGCGCTGCACTGCGCTCGTCACCCTGAGACAATTAGCTGTTGAGGCTCATAAAGCCTAGTAATTTCGCTGGCTACAATGCCCTTCAAACCGAAACACAGTAATGCTTGCGCTCTACTGCTTGGCGGCTGAATAACTGGCAAAGCGGTGGTACCCACCCAGACGGCCTCTCGCATACGAGAAACCCACCACCAGTAAACTGACTTACTGATGCTGATGTGCGGAATGGTCATATTCTAGCTGATGGGATTTGCTGTAAAATGTACGAATAATGGAAGGATCTGGAAGATTAGCGAGCACATTTCACCCTTATTTACATAAAAAAATAGATTTTTATTGAAACTTGATCTTTCAGAATTCGACGCCTATGCGCCACAAGAAAACTCATTTTGTGAATATACCTCACTATGGAGTGCGGTTCTTTGAATTTGCCGTTTCACTCCTTAGCGACAAACTCAAGGATCGCGTAATGGTAAGGCAAATCACTTTTATTACCATTCTCATTCCATTGAAAGGAACATACATACATTTTGAAAAAGTTATATAAACCCAATGAGACTATTAACTATACAGACATTTAAAAGTTCCCGCTTAAAAAGTTGGATTGTTCTGGTTCTGATTGTATAACGGAAACAGTCGTACCAACATTAAAAATGCACTAATAGTTAACTTCACTCTGATCAAGTACCAACATTACACTAGTAGATATAGAACGTAACTTTACAAATAATATGTACAAATAGTCACTATCAATGATAATAATATTATAATTTCATTATTGTTATATAGTTATATTTTGGTTCATAATTTGGGATTATTTATTTTTACTTTTACTTAATATTAAAGAATAATATGATAAACTTGAATAATTTAAGAATTAATCATAAACTCATTACATTTCCACTGTTGAGACACGAGCCTTCTCTCAAAGGGAGAGTATAGCTTAAAACATTTATTTTCTCAAAAACATAATACAATTCACTTACATTGAGAAATGCGACGCGGCGGATTATGGGCCATAATCCGCCACGCTGGCCTAGTGCGGGTTAGTGGACGTCACATGTTCTGAATTTTTGTGATAATTTCTTGGACATGCCGTTTCCTCACGATGTTTTCCTTCACCGTTTTTAAAGCGAGTGTTAAATCTGCACATTACTCAAGAAAGTCAGTGGTGTAGGACTCTGGTGCGTCGGATCGAAAGTCGCACGTGCTTCCATCAAGCCACACTCGCTAATTATTAATAACACTAAAATATTACGCTTATTATTCATTTTTGAGATAAATTTCCGAATTATCAGTAACAGGAAATATTACATTGTTTACTCTTTGCTGTAATTCATTGTTTATATTAATCACTATTATTTTATCTTCGTCAGTTCCATCGCACGTCTGATGATTTGGTGAAACACGTTGATCCTGCTATCCTACCCAAGGAGTATGGTGGCACCGTTCCTCTCAAAGATATGATAGAAGAATTAAAGAAAAATCTCCTGAAGCACAGAAAGGACTTACTAGCACTTGATGAAATGAGCGTTGATTTACATGCTCTTGAGAAAAGTGATTTAACACAAGACATACATTCAACTGCTGGATCTTTCAGGAAACTGGAATTAGATTAAATAGGTATACTAACTAAACAGTTAAAATGACACGAATAAGCTTAACTAATTTTATTTTTACTGACAAATCACTTAAGTCGACATAATGTGAAAAAAAATATTGTCTTAGTTTTGCAGTATTGCACTTTTGTCCTATAACCTATAAACAATTTTGAAGAAAATAACAATTATTGTTTCTTAGATTGACTTGCATGACTTCCTTAAACATGTTTAAGGCTTTAAATAGTGTTAACCAATGGTTCAGCGTATTCAGACACTATGTTTTTATTTATAAAAATCGTGCAATTCAGCAGTAGCAGTACATTTGTTTGCAGTTTATGTATAATTTATTTAATTTTATGGCGTTTGTGTTATGTATCTCCTTGTTTGGCGTCTTAATTCTTTATATTATTAAATTAAATTGTAACAGATCTCAAGTATATGAAATACTTCAAAATTAGCTTACAGATTTATGATTAATTGTGCTAACTCGTTTTTAGATGTCTTAAGTATTGTGAAGGTTTTTTTAATTAATGAACGTTAATGAATTGTAACGTGTAATTTTAAGTGACTAGAGCGCTAGTGACAGCCGTTGGTGGTGTCACGTTACCATTCTTGACTGAATTTTGACATTCAAATAAGTTTCCTACACTGCAGTTAGCTCTTTAAATAGGCACTGTTCCAGTTATCATAAAGTAGATATATCATCATTTTAATGACATAACTTGTACCTGCTCATAATCACATATGACGTTAGTGACAATCTTACAATTTGATATTAATAAATTTATCGTCAATTACAACTTGCCTTTTTATGTTATGAAACATGTTTAAAGTTAATACTTCCATTCCTATAATATTTAGTAAAACATTTCATATTAAAAATACAACTTTTTATAACATAACTTATTCTTCAAGGATGGAAATAAGGCTCTGAAATTATGTGCTATTATAAATGAGCTAGAGAAGCCGCAGGCGGTTACTTATAAGTTAATAAAAATACATTTTAATAAGTATTTGGTATTTTGTTGTAAATGTAACATTACTCAAATGTTAATTAATGCTTCTATATTAAAAGACGACAGTGTGTTTTGTGTTTAATTTTTAACCTTGATAAATTCACAGGTTGTGACATCCAGAAACAGCTTAAGTTTATTATTAATTCCGGCTTTGATTATATTTGATTATCGTGCTTTAATATTATAAATGAAAAGGTCTCCTTCTTTCTCTCTCTGAGTTTGTGTGAGAGGGTGTGTGTGTGTGTGTGCACGTTACCACTTGTCTTCTTAACGGCTGAATGGATTTTGATGATATGTGGTACGTAGGTAATTTAGGACCTAGAATTACGACATACTTTTAATTTCAGTAACACGAACAGTTCTTCAGAGAACAATTATAAACTGAATAGGGGGTAATCGAAAAAAAAGTAGTTAAAACGAATGTTTGCCGAATCTAAAAGATCATTCAATCAATATATTTGTAAAATAATAATGATTTATATATTTAAGTCACCAAATAAAGTCTAATAAATCTGACCTTTTTGTCTGTTCTTTATCTCAAACGAAACAACAATCACAGCGCATGATGTTATTTGAAAGTAAATACCGTGTGCGAAGCTTGCGTTTATTTTAACGAAACAAACAAAAACGTACAAATCAATTTGCAAATTTGCTTTCGTAGAGCTTGTCGTTTCGTTTGCCTTCATATGACGTCACACGTTCTGAGCCGCCCTTATGCGCGGCAATATTTGAAATATAACATTTAAATATAGTTTTAGGTACTTTTAGGACTTTATTGATGATTAAATGTTATATTCCAAATATTGCCGCGCATAAGGGCGTATATAAAGTATATATATATATATATATATATATATATATATATATCTATATATAAATATATTTTACCATTTAAAGTTGTATATATATATATACAACTTTAAATGGTTTCTGAAAAGTTGTCCGATCCCTTATTCTACGTGGATGGAGTCGCGGGTACCAGCTAGTGATAACACTGATAACGTTATTAAATAGCGATACGAATTTTATTCTGTTCAAGTTTTTGTTTCTACAGGCCTACCGTGACCTGGTAATGGTAAACAGCGGTATCGGTACCAAGGACCGGAGTGAAAATAATATTTCGTCCCGTTCTTCTTTGTGTAGTAGCGATTAAAATTTAAACACTACCAACGAACAAAAAATGGCTCAGTATGAAATTGATTTTGGTTTTCAATCGGAACATTTACTATCGTCATACTATAATCTTTACGTTCTATCGTCGTTGACCATAAGCTATACTCATAGACTAAAGGATGCGCATAGACACGTCTCCAAACCATAGAGAATATAACGACCTTGAACTGCGAGCCCTTATGTTGCTATCTTCGCTGTAGTTTTTCCCGCAGTTTGGCGTCTACAGAAATTGTTAGGAAAATAATTCTCAGTTTTTCTATGTATTTAGAATAGAACATTTAACTAATCCTTCAAGATCTGTGTATCGGTGTTATTTTAGTGATACAACTATGCTGCTTTAGTGACAGTTTGTTTTTGTACGTGAAATCCACTGCTTTTGTATACATTGGGACGTGCTTCCAGGACCACGTCTATGACTTCATGTAAGTATTTTAGCCATTAGCGTTGTTATTTGTATGTTTACGTTCAAATAAGGCTTAAAGGTGAAGTATGTTCGTAATATTTTAGGTTAAAATTGAGGATAGTTGTGATGTTTGGATGGTGAAAAAGTCACAATTTGTCATTTCGATAGTTTATGTAAACCACGACTGGAGTGTTCCGCTGAGGTCTAGCGGCTAGCCACTCTAGCCAGTGGTCTTGCAACTGCAATGTTTCCGCTCTTCGGTAAATATAGTGTTGTAAGCACAATAGTTCAAGTTTTACGACTGTTTCTGAGGTTGCTTGCGAAACAAGATTTGCGAGAGAAATGTTTAGAATATAATCCTTTGCGATGCGTTCGCCGCTATTACCAACAATCAATAAAGCTATGACAGATAACTGTTGTGTAGGTCAAGTGCATGAATAATATTCATGGTGAATACAATGGATAATGCAAATATTGCAAAGTTATGACCAAATTGGGTTCAGAAGTGAGGATGATCCTTGACCCTAACTATAGTGGCTTGCTATAAGCATACTTATACATTTTCTCTTTGTTGACTTGCAAGGCAACTGTTGTGGTTGAAATGTTTGGATTATAACCTGTTTAAACCAAGAGAAACTATCTAAAATAATAAATAACACAGTTATGAAGGGAGAATAGAAACCCTGCTGATTGGTATGTCTTCACAATACAATACACAATACTTTATTGTACACCAAACAAAAATAATCAGTAGGTACTTGAAAACAACTTCAAAACTAAAGTACCTACAATGTCATTAATATCATAAAGTTAGTTGTGTATTTCTGTCATAGACTGGCACCATTTTATAAGTGAAAATTACTGTCCTACTTACAAATAATCCATTTCTAAAACAAGTTTCTGTAGAACTTGTGACAGCGCTAAATTGAAATATTATGGTACGACCAGCACTGGTGGATAACAATCCATGGTCGTTTATATTACCCTGAGTTGCGACTGTTCCTATTGATATTTTGTGCTATGGATTTCTTGTTGATTAATTATTTCTAATTAGTGCATAGTTAAAATGTGAACAAGACAATTACTCTTTCTTTCTTTAAAATTAGACATTGGTTTAGGCTAGAGAAACAGAGGACTTCAAGCAATCAGTGTTAGTGACCATGTTAGTTTAAAAACATATATAGACATCAAGAAAAGAATTGAGACCTCCAATTCTGAATAGGTGTGATTATGCCTGCACTAACAATCATCTACATGAACTATCCCCACTCAGAATAGCTTTGGTTCTCTAGATGCTTCCCTTAACTCTGAATAGGTGTGATTATGCCTGCACTAACAATCATCTACATGAGCTATCCCCACTCAGAATAGCTTTGGTTCTCTAGATGCTTCCCTTAACTCTGAATAGGTGTGATTATGCCTGCACTAACAATCATCTACATGAGCTATCCCCACTCAGAATAGCTTTGGTTCTCTAGATGCTTCCCTTAACTCTGAATAGGTGTGATTATGCCTGCACTAACAATCATCTACATGAGCTATCCCCACTCAGAATAGCTTTGGTTCTCTAGATGATTCCCTTAACTCTGAATAGGTGTGATTATGCCTGCACTAACAATCATCTACATGAGCTATCCCCACTCAGAATAGCTTTGGTTCTCTAGATGATTCCCTTAACTCTGAATAGGTGTGATTATGCCTGCACTAACAATCATCTACATGAACTATCCCCACTCAGAATAGCTTTGGTTCTCTAGATGATTCCCTTAACTCTGAATAGGTGTGATTATGCCTGCACTAACAATCATCTACATGAGCTATCCCCACTCAGAATAGCTTTGGGTCGCTAGATGATTCCCTTGAACGATTCCAAACATAAGTTAGGTCCAGTTTTTTACTTGGGTGCATTTAGTTATTGTTTTTATACAAATTCTCTCTGAGTAATAGAGTCCTCTCTAGAAGTGTTGGCAATGCACCAAATATGTGTTGTCGATTATGGGGAGCTACAGACGAGCAGCGGCAATCACTTATTGTCATTTGGGCTGCTTGCCTTTTATTGCTAAGATTAAGTACAGGCAAAGACATAAAATTATTAACATTTGTATAATTAGAACTCTTAACCTTTTGCTTGTCACGGCATAGAAGCAAAACCGTGACCACTCCAATCTATGAAAATGTAAGATTGTTTAAAATGTAAAATTAAACACATAAATGTTTATGGAATGTTAGTATTCAAGTTTTTGTAGGCATATGCCGATGTTGACCCAGAGAGCATTTCATTTATGTTGAGGATATCAGACTGACATACAAACGGCACATTTAGAATGAATATGAAATTAATATAGAGTTCAATCAATCAAGCATTCATTGTGAATATAGGTAAAACGACATTGCTGTTACAAAATATATGAGTACCTCTATATCCAGCTATTTACCATTCAAATATAATATATATATATATGAAATCTATAGGGACTTGGCAAAATCTTAGTCCACATCATTGCTTCACATCAGGCGAGATAGTGGCCAAACATAGATCTATTAAGAGTAAAAAAAAACGCCTGGTGGAGGTGATGTGTGACCAGAATGCTGGCTCATATTTGGGTAAAAAAAATTAGCATTGCCATTAAGCGCAGAAATGCGGCCAGCATTCTGGGCACATTCCCCTCCACTATAGGCCTTTTAGAATAATTTTTAATATTATATTTTGTATATATACTGATGGGGGAGACCTTTGCCCAGCAGTGGGACACAATAAGTTGATATAATAATAATATATATTTAAGTTATTTTTGTTTAGAATTATGTAAATTGTATATGTTTCTATGTATGTGTAAATAAATTTTATTCTATATATACCTATTCTTTTATGTTCTAAGTTACATTTTTGTTAAGATAACTCAATTTGGTAATTTCTATCATTTAATTTGAATTCTGAACAATGTCTTTGTTATAGATTGGCAGCATGGCGGATATAGTGTACCCGCAGGGCTGCCGACCAATCACCGATGACCTAGGACCTGATGAGCTGGTTAGGCGATTAAAGGTTTGTAAAAAGATTAAATGAAATCAGGTTAGATTAAACATATGCCTTTGATGCATCTAACAAGATAAAAAGTCAGTAAATGCGTGAATAGTTGAATACCAAACATGCATAGATAGATTTATAGATAACGCTTTATAAGAAGTACAAATAGTATACAGATAAAATGCTGAAAACTAAAGTGCTGCAATGGGCGCCATTAAAGAAATCTCTTCCAGACTACCTTTGGATGGTGACACATAATTATTTAGCACGATATTTTCGATTGAAAATCAATATAATGCCCTGTTAAGATATAGTCGAAATGTAAGTAGCTATACGGCTCACAAGGCATTCGTTCTCACTATAATAGATCTAAGTAAAGTCAAAGTAGTGCTTAGTACTTTTTACCACTGCCCTGGAATTTTATTGTTCTTGACACTATATTGTTATTTAATTGTTCTGTTGACATTCTCTCAGAGAGAGAGATGGACCGTTATCCACTAGTCAGTTTTAGGGTTCCGTACCCAAAGGGTAAAACGGGACCCTATTACTAAGACTTCGCTGTCCATCCGTCTGTCTGTCCGTCTGTCACCAGGCTGTATCTCATGAAACGTGATAGACAGTTGAAATTTTCACAGATGATGTATTTCTGTTGCCGCAATAACAACATAACATACTAAAATAGAATAAAAAAATATTTAATTGGGGCTCCCATACAACATATGATTTTTTGTCGTTTTTATAGAGACGGAACCCATCGTGCGCCAGGCGCACATTCTAGCCCCTAACTTACTAGGATTCCCTGTATCTAGGGAACCAGGAACTACGAGGACCGTGGTCTCACAACACCTAGACACGAGACGAATGCTTGCGCTTTTTTTTTTTCTGTGCACAACATTTGTCCCATCGCGGGGGTCGAACCCGCAACCTCTGTGGTGTAAGAGATATGAACTTACCTTCCCAACCACTACACCACAGAGGTTGACCATTTAGATATTGATTGAACATTTAAATTTTCCTAGTTGTAGTAATTTTTTATATCTGAAATGAAACATGCCGTCAAGCGACCCAGTCGTGTTTCGGGATGATGTTCGGTGAACCGTCTCGGGGAGACGGGTCTGAGCAGCCGCTCAACTGCCGTCTCTCTCTAGATCTATGTGCTTCATCTTAGGCCACATCATCGCTTCACATCAGGCGAGATAGTGACCAAACATGGATCTATTAAGCGAAAAAAAAAAAAAAATGTTAAAAAGGTGTTGATTTTTATCAACACGACCTTTTTAACAACATGTTTCAAAAGGTTGTCTGGAAGAGATCGCTTTGAGCGATAAGACCGCCCATTGTTACACCATTGTAAAAATTTAACTTGTACTTAATTTCTATGTTTAAGGTGAATGGTAAAGTGTTTATCTATCTAACATGAACAAATACTTGACTATCACTTCACTGCATAGTATAAAACAAAGTCGCTTTCTCTGTCCCTATATCCCTATGTATGCTTAAATCTTTAAAACTACGCAACGGATTTTGATGCGGTTTTTTTTGATAGATAGAGTGATTGAAGAGGAAGGTTTATATGTATAATAAACGTGCGGTCGCGGCGAGCGCTTGGCGCGAACTGCGCGAACTGAGCGCTTCGCGCCAAGCGCTCGCCGCGACCGCACGTACTCCGTGAAGATGAGCGTCTGTACCGCTCGAACACCGGTCGAGTGTCTCGACTTATTCTCGTGAGTGTAGCCGGTTAGTAAACAATAATAAAAATAAAATACGCTAAACGCTTAAAACACAAAGTCAAAGCCCAATTGTATTTATTAAATAGGCACAAAAGGGCAATTTTAAAGGTCATAAAACACATGATACAAATAAAATTAACAATATGTAAATTTTTTTAACTTATGTTAACATGACTTTGAAAAAAAGGTAAGTATATTTACCCTTTTCTTTCCTATACTCAAATTGAAGTCTGGGTGCAGAAAAGAATATAGTATATAAGTGTTTTTTTGGAGTGGTAGGCTCTGGCCGTGGTTGTAATACCACCCACCTAACAAAGTCATGCCGTCAAGCGACCTAGTCGTGTTTCGGGATGATGTTCGGTGAACCATGGGGAGACGGGTCTGAGCAGCCGCTCAACTGCCGTCTCTCTCTAGTTCTATGTGCTCCATCTTAGGCCACATCATCGCTTCACATCAGGTGAGATAGTGGCCAAACATAGATCTATTAAGGGTAAAAAAAGAAAAAAAAAAAGAAATGCGAAAACGGACTCTACCAGTGCTTCGAAAATACGCCCGCTAGAGAAGATAGCACCAAGAAACTCTGCGGGGATGTCTTTTTATAACTATTTAAAATGTCTTGAAATATAACAATGAATGATGAAACAATTGGGTATAAATTAAATATAACAAAATGTCAAACAAGAAGTGCGAGTGAGATGTCCCGTAGTAATAGTATCAGTAACAAAAAAGTGTAAACAAAATATAAATAGGTATGACAGTAGCAGTTGGGAGTGATCAGACCAGACCAGTCCACAGATACACAAATAAAAGATACAAGATAAAAGTAAGTGGGATTGTCAGATGTCGCAACCCAGACCAATCTTTCTTGTTTTGAAACAACAAAATATGCTGTGTTGACATCTTTTTAGCAAACAATGGACGGTGTAAAGTTTCATTACTTGGAAGTACGTGGTATACCTATTGATAGCATTCTTCTAAATACCGTGTTTGTAACTTTTGTATATTATCGTTTTTAGGGTTCCGTACCAAAAGGGTAAAACGGGACCCTATTACTAAGACTCCGCTATCCGTCTATCGGTTATAGTAAGACAGTTGAAATTTTCACAGATGATGTATTTCTGTTGGCGCTATAACAACAAATACTAAAAAACTGAATAAAATAAATATTTAAGGGGGCTCCCATACAATAGACATGATTTTTTTGCCGTTTTTATAGATAATAGTATGGAACCCTTCGTGCGCAAGTCCGACTCACACGTGGCCGGATTTTATTCCCTATTGCCTCGGGAATATGGCTTAATTTCAAGATAAAAAGCAAAAGTTTCAAGGACCTTTTCAACCATACTTATTAATTGCATGTTATGGAATGCAGTCAGAATAATATGCGGTTGTTTTTTTTTTTATGGAACTGAGTGACGAGCAAGTCGTTCGCCTGATGGTAAGCGCCACAACTGCCCATAACAATTGCAGTGCCACCCAGAACTTTTAATACCATACAAAGCACTTTGTAGCACTGCATTGCGCTCAGATATAAAATTTCATATGCCCAGTAATTTTGCTGGCTACAATGCTCTTCAAACCGGAACACGGTAATGCTTGCGCACTACTGCTTGGTGGCTGAACAACTGGCAAAGCTGTGATACCTACCCAGACGGCCTGCCGGATACGAGAGACCTACCACGAGTTTCTTTTTTAATATTACTGAGTATCGAGACGAGCAAGTCTTTCGCCTGATGGTAAGCAAAACTCCTTTTCATAACAGTTGCAGCACCACCCAGAACTTAGTTTTGCAAAATCCTGCGCGGCACTGCACTGCGCTCGTCACCTTACAACTTTACTAATGTCCTACTATTTGTTTACTAAAACAACAAACCTGTTGTTACCGACAAACTAAACAATGAACCGAACGCTGAAAGAATGCACCAAAATAAAATGTTGAAGTACCAAATTTTAATGCCAACATGAACGTCTGTGTTTCCTGACAACTACAGCCTGGGAGTTTGCAAATCGAGAGTGAACAGGTATCTTCTAGGCGAGCGTCTAGCGCGCTAGATTTAAACATCTTAGATCACATCATCGCTTACTATCAGGTGATAATGGTGGTAGGTTTCTCGTATGCGAGAGGCCGTCTGGGTGGGTACCACCGCTTTGCCAGTTATTCAGCCGCCAAGCGGTAGTGCGCAAGCATTACTGTGTTCCGGCTTGAAGGGCATTGTAGCCAGCGAAATTACTGGGCATTATGAGACTCAAAAGCTAATTGTCTCAGAGTGACGAGCGCAGTACAGCGCCGCGCAGGATTTTGCAAAACAAAGTTCTGGGTGGTGCTGTTATTGTTATGGGCTGGCGTATTGCTTACCATCAGGCAAACGACCAGCTCGTCTCGTCATTCAGTTACATAAAAAAAATAAAAAAAAGATAGTGGTCAAACGCAATACTAACTCTAGTAGAAAAAAATTGTCTGTTGTCATGACTATGTTCCGGTTTAAAGGGCTAGCAACATTACTGGGCATAATGAGACTTAATATCTGATGTCCTGGGGTGATGAGCGCAATGCTCTCTTACGCAGTGCGTTTTATGGTATTAAAGTTCTGGGTGGCACTGCACTCCTCTCACCACACAGTTCCATAAAAGTTTGTTATGCACTAAAATCACAACTATTTTGCTTTTTTGTCACTTTTACATGGTCCAAGTCCTATATAAATTCAGATATCTTTAAAATTTGCATAAATTCAGACTCATTCCTTAGTATTAACAATAACAGCGACAGGCAGAAAGTCGGGTCCCTTTTAATAAAGGGACCCGACTTTCTTAATTAATTTATTTTTAGGCAAATAAAAAAAACCGCATTAAATCAATTACAATACAAAGTCAGGTAAAATACAGATTCAATATGTCAATAAGCTCAAATAAAATAAAATATCAGTCCTTTATAAATATAAGGATTTAAAGAAACTAGTTTCAACGGGAAATATACAGTCAGGCTTACCATATGTCACTTATGACGTATAGTCACGAACCGCAACGGGCGAGATTCCGCCATACAAGTACATATGTACTTTCATGCCGTACCAACATTATCCTAAGTACTTTACTATAATTAGGGTAAAACACGCTTAGTAAACATAATATATTAAGTGCTAAATGCTACGATTGTTTCCTAATTGTATTTACACCTTTTACATACAGGTAAAACTAACTTTTGACGTTTGACTGGTGGTAGGTTTCTCGTATGCGAGAGGCCGTCTGGGTAGGTACCACCGCTTTGCCAGTTATTCAGCCGACAAGCAGTAGTGTGCAAGCATTACTGTGTTCCGGTTTGAAGGGCATGGTAGCCAGCGAAATAACTGGGCATTATGAGACTCAACAGCTAATTGTCTCAGGGTGACTAGCGTAGTGCAGCGCCGCGCAGGATTTTGCAAAACAAAGTTCTGGATGGTGCTATTATTGTTATGGGCTGGCGTATTGCGTAGGCAAACGACCAGCTCGTCTCGTCACTCAGAATGTGGTGGTGGATTTTTGAGACGGGCACTAAGGGAATAAACTAACTGATTCTCGTCGAATTATGTCCAGTCGAAAAAATTACTTGTCGAACTATATTTTTTCGAAGAAAGTGTCGTGTCGAAATAAGGAACTGTCGAAGTTAAGAGGGACGCCGTTTTTCGCTATTCCTTATACCAGGCCTAGCGCACTCCGCACTGTAGGTACGAAGCTACAAGTACATAGCCGGACACTGACGGCGGGTCGCGCACGTGCCGCGTTAGAAGAGATAAGAGCTATGCAATAGAAAGAGAGCTTTGTAGGTTAATACGACTGGTAGGTATGCAGCGCTACGCGAGCTGAATTGAATTTTATTACGTCATAGCAAGAGCCGCTATTTGTTTAAATTTCTTTGCGGAGTGATGTTTCTGTCCCTAAGTATTCTGTGCCTATACTTTCGAATTTGGCCCTCCACGCCCACTTGAATATGTACCCTAAATATGTGTTTCCTCGTTTCAGGTCCTAGCCCACACGCTCCAAGGTCTCGGCCAGGATGAGGGCATGTACCAGCAGTTTATCCCCCTCGCCTTGCACTTGGCCGATGACTTCTTCCTCACGAACGCGTCGCGAGACGTGCAGCTCCTCATCGCGTGCTGCATCGCTGACGTGCTCAGGGTCTACGCGCCCGAGGCGCCTTATAAGGACCAGGAACAGGTAACTATGAGAACAGTACTGCGTACGTTTTTTAATAAACTTCTAAAATGTATAACGGAGCTCACAGAAAGTAAATTCAAATTACGCGTACTGTCCTAATGAGAAAAGCATACTATGTCAGTCAGTAATTACATACAGGACAAAGATGCTTTGAACATTCTTTCAATTCAATCTCTTTATTCAGTTTTGGCATCACATACGCGCTTTGAACGTCAAATTATCACCATGACTCTACCACACAGAAGATATGGCGAAAAACTGAGGGGCATATTTCAAAATAGTTACCAAGTTTTTTTTATGTAACTGAATGGCGGTTGAATAACTGGCAAAGCGGTGGTACCAACCCAGACGGCCTCTCGCGTATGAAAGACCTACCACCTAGTAAAGTAGGTAGTGGTTTTCTGCAATGTTATGTTTCTTATGCACCAGTTGGCTACTTTGCAAAAGTGAAATGTTCCAAGCATCTTTGAATATAATTACGAACAGTATAGTATGCTTTGCCCATTAGAACAGTATTTACGCGTAATTTGAATTTACTTACTGTGAGCTTCGTTAACTAAATCTTTGCAAGGTTTGGTACACAAAGTCACAACTAACGATAACTATAACTAGCGATAAGACCGCCCATTGTTACACCATTGTTAACATTTGATTTGTACTTTATCTCTATTTTTAAGGTGAATAATAAAGTGTTATCTATCTAACTCTCCCCCACAGGTGAAAACAATATTCCTGTTCCTAATCAACCAGCTGCAAGGTCTGCGCGACCCTAAGGACCCGGCGTTCAAGCGCTACTTCTACCTCCTGGAAAACCTGGCCTACGTCAAGAGTTTCAACATGTGCTTCGAGCTTGAAGACTGCCAGGAGATCTTCTGTGCTCTATTCTCATTGATGTTCAAGATTGTCAAGTGAGTCCTTTTTTACTTACGACGGAAGGGGAATGGTGTAGAATATGCGTTTGGGGTATGAGGTAGTTTGGGCACATTTCTATCATCATGCCCAGCCCAGCTGAATTCTTCTGTTGGCTTCCCTCTCAAAGTTATTTTTACCAAGTTGGAGCGTCTGTCCTAGATAAACATATTCTCGAACAACTTCAAGAGGTACTCCATTTATGGCAACTGATTCCGGGTTTTTTTTTTTTTTTTTTTTTTTTTTTATTTCAGGCAGTATTAATAATAGTAGTTATAATAAGTTCATTGAACATAACTTTGGTTTTATCCAAGTTCATCCGGAGACCGATGCGTTGCGAAGATTCAGTTAGGCTGTCCAGTATCTCCTGTAAGTCCTGCAGTGACTCAGCCATGATAACGATGTCGTCTGCGAATCGTAAGTGAGAGATGTACTCGCCATTAATATTGATGCCTCGTCCGTTCCAGTCCAGCGTCTTAAACATATCTTTCAGTGTGTTTGTGAACAATTTCGGGGAAATAACGTCCCCTTGCCTCCCTCCTCCACGCAGGTTGATATGTTTCGTCTGCTGGTTCTATACTTGCGACGATCATTGTTGCGGCGTCATACAGACATCTCACATTTCTATGTTCCCATCTATATCTTCGAAATGGCTGAATCGATATTGATGTTGTTTTCGGCAGCAACTTTGAAATTCTGAAATAGTTCTTGAGTAGGTTATGTTTTATGCCAATACCAGGGGCGCTTCAAAATGTAAACCAGACGTACATATTCTCATATCTGTAGTATGCTCTCTCATACACTGGCAGAGCTTGCCAAAATGGACAAGAATGAATAATATACCACTTTTTTCTTTTATCTTCGCGGACAAAGTCGCGGAAAAAAGCTAGTAATGTAATAAATCCCCAGTATGCGCAGGAGCAGTAGAAGTACGTCGTTGCACAAGTGACAGTTTAGGCAATCATTCACTTGAACCCGTTGGCGCTCCATGCATTTACAATTGAAGAGGGGTTAGATAACTAACCCTTTATTGTTGTACATTAAATAAAACTGATCGTTAAAGAAGTATCCATTTTATAACAAAAAAAAAAGACGTAGTGCCACACGTCTTTTTGGTCACTTTTCAGAGACTGCCGCGGTAAAGCTATTGCATAGCATTCGGAGTGGGGGGTGTTAGGTTATTTTCGTTACGGAATTTCTGGATTCGGTCTCCACGCTCAAGGCCCGCGATAGAAGCTATGCAATAGCTTAAAAACATTGATGTATCTTCGAAGTTCATGGTCGAATATCGATGAAATTGATATGGGACCACCTTGAACCCAACGCAGAAACTCGACCGAGCTCTAAATCGGTTTATAAATGCCGGAGTTCTCAGGTAACAAACATAAAAAAACTGTCGAATTGAGAATAGGGAATATGCATGTGTGTGTTGTCGAAGAATCTGGAAATTACTTTTTACGATGGATTACTAATTGCGTAGTTTTTTTTTTATTTCAATGTTTCAGTGCTTGAGTACGTGCAACCACGTTTTGACGTCACGCGCTGCTTATTTATTTTTGACATAGAGCCCGCCCGTTTGGTAAATTATTGACACACACACATGTAGCATGGATGGACCAATGAGGAGATCCTAGGTCCCCATATTTTGACGTCACACGCAAATGGCGTTTATGTTGATTTAAATTGTTTAAAATTTTAATTTAATTATTTTATTGACGAATGATGCCGTAAAATTTTTAAACATTTTTAGTATTCTATACTGAATTGATTCATGCATTAAAAAAAATAAGTGCATATTCCCTATTTCCTCCTTTTTCGACGTCGGTTTGAAATTGTTCCTCAACCACAGAATAAATAATAGTACATCCGTAGAAAGTCGCTGATAAATCCTGCGATTGACAGCCATTAAGAAATCGAACGACAGCGGTGCTACTTACATGGTATCGACCTGCGAACTTAATTAAATATTTTTCCTTCCAGCACTGAACACTCGTCAAAGGTGAAATCCTTCATGCTGGACGTCCTCTGTCCTCTTATCACGGAGTCTGACGTCGTCTCCAACGAGCTTCTGAACGTCATCCTAATGAACTTGGTAGAACCCAACAAGAGAGAACACAAGCATGCCTACGCACTGGCTAAGGAACTTATTATCAAGACTAATGAGACGCTGGAGCCTTATATTCAAGCGGTAAGTAAATTTACCTCCAGAGTTATAAAAGACATAATTCAATTAAGAAATACAGATCCTGGCCTCCTAGGGCTCCCTGTATCAGGAAATATGAGAAAACTATCATAGTATTTATTGTATCGTCCACTATAACTAGATACAGAATTTTCAATGCTCGAATAATATATTTCTAAATTGAACCAGCACTCTTCACATCATGAGCCAAACAGCTCAGTCACCATACTACCACATAAACCATACTACCACATAACCAATAATGTTAATATATAAATTTACTACAAACATACACTTCTATACACAGTCAACTTTACATGCATACGCGCACGCACACATACACACACACATACATACATAGACTCACACACATACACCCTTTATACATACTTGAATCCTCTGCTAGAGAGCGCAATATACATAATAATTGTAATAATTAGGATGATCTTTCATTAGCCTATATTATGATTACTTAAGATTGTAACTGAATCTCTTGTATAAGCTGTTGATCATCTAATAATAAATAAATAAATAAATACTACTGTAGCTGCCAATCAATTCATTTCTCAATAAATTTTTCAAAGTCACAAATCAAACTATCTTTTATTAAAAAAAAGTGTGTTAAACGTGGTTGTTGCAACTCTGCCTTTTGTTTTATTATAACTGTGTTACAAAAGGCAGCGTCTTCCCAAGACCAGCCTGTGTTTATACAATAGTAGACTTAATATTCGTATTATTAGAAACTTAGTACCTATATATTTTGGCTCTCGAAACACAGTTTAAACTAGTTCGAGAGCCTATGGATTCAATACTACTCTGTAGAAATATCTATTATGTCACAATAAATTATTATTATTATTATATGTTTCACTAGAAGACTAATTTCATCATGCCTTCGCTGCTCTTGAGCATTCTTTACTCTTCTTTCCCTTCTCCCTATACTCGACTTAAACGCCGTTCAGAAATGACTCAGGTGAACTTTGACATTTACCCTGAGCCGTTCAGAAAACCAATTGGGGAGAGTAAAAGTTCACCTGACAGGTGAAAATATTCACCGATATAAAAGCGGGTTACGATTCTCACCTGTCAGGTAATAGTTGTCAGTTGTCATTTTCCTTTACATTTTGCAATATTTTTGCATTGATTTTTTTGTACATACAAATAAAATAAGCGATTCGTGTATTTGAAGCAAAATATAAGGTAAAATTCCGATATTAGCCAAAATAACGCAGTTAAATCTGATAAACAAAAGCGCGGGAAATCTCGGTCTTGAAAATGATTGGTTTTGATTGGCTGGCTTACTGTATTACTCGATGCCCGTTCAGAAAGGCGTTAGTTATTTTTTAACTTGGCATATCACTGAGATTAACTGACAAGTTCGGAAATGGGTAAATGTTCACTCGTGAACATTTACCCATTTCTGAACGCGGCCTTAGTTCGCCGGTGTTGGCGTAACATAATTTTAATAGATGCTAAATTATGCAATAGAGATACCAAATTCTGTGTTTTATAATTACAGTTCTTCAACCACGTCCTAATCCTGGGAAAAGAAGAGAAACACCTGCTTATCTTCTCAAAAGTATACGAGCTTATCTACGAGCTGTACCAGTGCTGTCCCGCCATACTCCTGGCTGTACTCCCACAGCTCGAGTGCAAGCTTAAGTCGGCCCAGTTCCAAGAGAGACTTAGCGGAGTCGCACTTCTCGCAAGAATGTTCTCAGAACCCGGCTCGGAGCTAGCTAAGCAGTACCCAGCTCTCTGGAGAGCTTTCCTAGGAAGATTCAATGATATATCAGTTCCTATACGTATAAAATGTGTGCAGTATTGTATGCACTTTTTAGTGCACCACCCGGATTTGAGAAAGGATATAACGGAGACTTTGAAGCTGAGACAGCACGATGCACATGAACAAGTGAGGTATGAAGTTGTGATGGCTATAATAGCGACCGCACAGAGAGATTTCAACGCGGTAGCTGAATCGGAAGATCTTCTACACTTTGTCAGAGAAAGAACGCTTGATAAAAAGTTTAAAATCCGCAAAGAAGCCATGTCCGGCCTAGCGATGATCTACAAGAAATTCCTAACAGAAGAATCCGTACCGCCCGCTACGGAAAAGGCAGCGCAATGGATCAAAGACAAAATCCTTCACGGATATTACATGACTGCCTTAGAAGACAGGTTACTCGTAGAAAGACTCCTGAACACGTCTCTAGTTCCCTACATGTTGCCACCTCCGATTCGTATGAAGAAATTGTACTATCTTATGTCTAATGTAGACGATAATGCGACGAAAGCGTTCATAGAACTACAAAAGCATCAGTTGGCCGTTCGTCGCACGGTCGCTGAATGGGTGGACCTTCACAGAAAGCCTCCAACCCCGGCCGTGCAAAAGGAAATGATCTCTAAAGTCCTACACATAAGTTCCAAATTCCTGCCGGAGTCTGTGAAAGCGCAGGAGTTTCTGAATAAGTTCTCGCAGCATATGAAGCAAGCCCCGGAATTGTTGCAAGGAATGGAGACGATACTGAACCCGAGTGTCAGCTGTGAAGTGTGCGTTCGTACTACTGTGAGTATGTTTCTATTTTGCTTTTGTCATATAATTTTTAGAATCAATACACAGATACCTATATTGTTGAAAATCGTATAACTACCAAGGGCGGCACCAGCTTTGAAGTCAGGGGGTGAATCATATAGTCGACGTCTAGTCATTGCAGTTTCAATATACTTTTCATACCAAATAGATTATTCTATTAGTAAGAATGATTGAAGTTGAGAAGGCTTCATGGTTTTTCTTAACCAACTGTAATGCAGAGCCGCATTGCGGCGTGCAATTATCACTAGTCGACCTAGACCCAGCCCAGCGGGGGTCATGACTCCATTGACCCACCCCTTGGATCCGTCCTTGATAAGGGCCCAGTTTAGTTTGACCAAGCGCTAACCAACAACTCTTGATCTGACGCCCAGAGTTCTGCTCCCCTCAATGAGTAATCGCTTATGGCGGTGCCAAAATACTTCATCATCAACATCATCAACATCATCAGCCCATTATGTTCCCACTGCTGGGATACGAGCCTTCTCTCATAGAGATAGTTTGGGCCATAATCCACCACGCTTGCCCAGTGCGGGTTGGTGGATGTCACAATGTCCTTGAATTTTTGTTATTAATTCTTGGACATGCCGGTTTCCTCGCGATGTTTTCCTTCACCGTTTTGAGAGCGAGTGTCAAATTCGCACATAACTTAAGAATGTCAGTGGTGCGGGGCCAGCGGGATTCGAACATGGGTGCGTCGGATTGAGAGTCGCACGTGCTCCCACTGGGCCACACTCGCTCAAAATACTTTTTGTTAAATGACAAGCAGCACGGTTGCTGGTATGTCTATATCAACACAGTGTTGAAAGTTTGTAGTGGTGATTGGGCAGACCAATTTGTTTTAAAAAATTCGGGGCAGTTTCCCTGCTTCCTCAAAAACCGCCGAGGTTTTTTTTTTTACCTGATAGGCTAGCATTTGACCACAGTCTCACCTGATGGAAAGTGACGACGCGGTCGACGATGGATCGTGCTTGCCTAGAAGATACCGATTCACTCGGGACTTGAAGACACCTAAATTATAAGAATCGGGAAACAGAGACGCTGGTAAGGTGTTCCATTCCTTAGCTGTAAACGAACCTATTGTTATATTGATAGTATTTTTTCAACCAAAATCTATAATTTCCTTCCAGTCAAACGTGCTTAAAAAGCTCGGGCAGCCAGTGATGACTAACCTATACTACAACACTGTGAAGATGCTTCTAGAACGTGTGAGCTCTGTGATGATAGATCACGAGTCACTGTTGATTCTGGTCGGTTATGTGGAAGGAGCAGTCAAAGGAACCGACCCTAGCATTGCTGAAGAATGCGGTATGTAACAAAATAATTACTATAACTACAACTATTATTAATTATATTTTACTCATGGGCTTGGTCGTGTGTAGGGCATGCTCCCGGTAATTATCGGTATCGAAAGTACCGGGATCTCCCGATACTTTTGAACATAACCAGTACCGATACTCTACGAAGCTAGTCCCGGTTCTTTCGATACTTTCGATACATGATGTCACGACTTTATTGTATTTTTTTTTCTAGTATGATATTAATGTATGAATTAAAATCACTCGCGATCGTTTAATTTCCCTTCAATTTTAAATGATAAGAATGTTTTAACGTATTCTGAACTTACAATTACTTACAACGTCCTATTATAATCCAAGGAATTTAACACAAAAAGTCGCAGATCTTGCCACCGCCACATCAAACAGATTCGGAACGCACTTGTGCTTTGTTTTAAAGTATGGCGTAGAATTTATTTGGTTGTTATTATTTCATAGTTTAAAGTATAATTTTTAACTTAAATAGACAGACTGAATAGATGATTCTATAATTGTGACGACGGAATTACATGAACTGTAATTCCGTCGCACACTCTCCGAAATGCATCCGGTAAAAGACCGATAAACTGGTAACTTTGCACCGATATTCGAAACTCTGAAGCTTAGTCTTAACCAGGGCATCGTCACCAATGAGCTTGTTGTCTCGTCTTTCAATGGTCTGCAAGGCTTTGAGCTGGTATTTGGTTTAGCCGTCCCACAGGTGAGAACAGTACTCCATACACAACCGGATTTGTGCTTGGTACAGAGTTAGAAGCTGTCCCGGTGTGAAATACCGTCTCACCTTGACCAATATACCCAGCTTTTTTGCTGCTACTTTAGCCTTGGACTCTATGAAGCTGCCAAAGTTTAAGTTAGATGTCAGGGTGACACCTAATAGCATATAGCATCCTTGCAAAAACTCTTTATTGGGAATGAAATTGATTGTCGTTGGAATTTTACCTTTAACTGATGAGAAGTGTGTGTATTTTTAGATGATTCAAAATGGCGGACGCTTTATGTATACCTTCAAAGGAAATAGTGTTTAAGATTTAGTGATGAGTGTGTCAGTGAAATTTAATTTAATATTGTAACCAAATTCTATGACACTTTATTGTCCTCTCAGGCATCGAAACAAGAAAACATAACTGAAACGAGCGACCGAACACGGTCTCATATTAGTAGTGACTATCCTTCACTTGTAGGACTAATTGGTTTAGAAGCGTGATGAGCGTGTTATTGGAATTTAATTCTTAATCCATAGGTCCTAACGTTGTTATTCGATTGCACCCCTAAATGATGGGTAAACATACTTACCTTTTTTTCAAAGTCATGTTTAACATAAGTTAATTTTTTTTACATATTTTATTTGTATGACCTTTAAGAGTGCGCTTTTGTGCCTATTTAATAAATTATATTTGACTTTGACTTTGACCCCAGGAATCGACCTGAAGCGAGCGGCCGAGCGCGGCCTGAAGCTGGTAGTGATGCTCTCGTTCGTGTTCCCCGCGCATTTCCTGCACGAGGACGTGCTGCGGCGGCTCACGGGGCTGCTGGAGCTGGACGAGGAGCACGTCGCGCCGCACGTGCTAGCTGCGCTCACCTTCCTCGGGAAGTACCGGCCGCTCGGTGAGTACACGGGACTCACCGCCCGCACTAGGCACGGGGCTCACCGCCCGCACTAGACACGGGACGTGCTGCGGCGGCTCACGGGGCTGCTGGAGCTGGACGAGGAGCACGTCGCGCCGCACGTGCTAGCTGCGCTCACCTTCCTCGGGAAGTACCGGCCGCTCGGTGAGTACACGGGACTCACCGCCCGCACTAGGCACGGGGCTTACCGCCCGCACTAGACACGGGACGTGCTGCGGCGGCTCACGGGGCTGCTGGAGCTGGACGAGGAGCACGTCGCGCCGCACGTGCTAGCTGCGCTCACCTTCCTCGGGAAGTACCGGCCGCTCGGTGAGTACACGGGACTCACCGCCCGCACTAGGCACGGGACGTGCTGCGGCGGCTCACGGGGCTGCTGGAGCTGGACGAGGAGCACGTCGCGCCGCACGTGCTAGCTGCGCTCACCTTCCTCGGGAAGTACCGGCCGCTCGGTGAGTACACGGGACTCACCGCCCGCACTAGGCACGGGGCTCATCGCCCGCACTAGACACGGGACTCACTGCCCGCACTAGGCACGAGACTCACCGACTCACCGCCCGCACTAGGCCCGGGACTCACCGCCGGCATTAGGCACGTGACTCACCGCATGCACTAGGCACGAGACTCACCGACTCACCGCCCGCACTAGCCACGGGACTCACCGACTCACCGCCCGCACTAGGCACGGGACTTATCGCCCGCACTAGGCCCGGGACTTATCGCCCGCACTAGGCCCGGGACTTATCGCCCGCACTAGGCCCGGGACGCGGCATCAGATAACCTAACATTTAACGTATCCCACAAACACTGGCCACATTTCCCGCAAGCAATGTCCAACAGACTAAAGATATGATAGCGATACTTCTATATGACAGCTTCATCTGTCACTGACACCACGTGCTGTCGTGTCGCTGTTGCCGTTCTCGCAATCATAACTAAGTGTAAACTGCGTAAAGTAGCACGAGTCAAGTTTAGACTTTGCTTTCGGTCAGTCTGTCTGACATTTCCCGCTGTTTTTTTTTTCTGCTGAAAGCTTCTGCCAAGCTAACTGGCTCATAATAAACCTTACACACTACTTCACAAGGGTAAAAAATTTCACTTCTTCCCTGTATCTCCGGTATACAACACAGAACAGGCCGATACAGGCCAGAAGTCAAAATTCAGGAACAGTTCTTTATGCACCGCCGGAACTTCGAGCCTTTTTTTTTTTACTATCCTATACTGTCCCACTGCTGGGCAAAGGCCTCCCCCAATTCCTTCCACCTGTCTCGCTCCTGCGCCACTTCATACCAATTTTCTTGGTGTGCTTCAAGATCATCTCGCCATCTTTTTCTAGGTCGGCCTCGGCGACGTTGTGCCTTTTCAGGGATCCATTGTGTGGTAGTTTTTGCCCAGCGGTCAGGATGCATACGGGTAACGTGACCCGCCCAGTCCCATTTGAGCCTGGCAGCCTTACCTACTTACCTTCGAGCCTATATGACTTAAAATCAGTGGACCTAGTCGACTCCAGCCTTGACAATGGCATTGTTATCTGTCCCTGAATCCGTCCATAAAGCGTTTCTTTGATTTATTTTAACACTTCATCCCCAGATGTTTATGACGTCACGGGGTTTAATGACAGTTAAACTTTGTTGTTTGTATATTATAATCTGATGATTTTATTTTCAGGAGAAGCGTGTCCGACGATGTTTCCGAAACTAATCTCTCTGTGCAAAGCATACGCCGAGGTTGGTTCACCGAAGCAAGCTAAAAATGCCGTCAGGTAATGTACCTGCACTTTTTTTCTTTATACCTCGGCTTAATGAGCAATGAGCATGATAACTGACTAATCCTGGTGAAAGTACTGGTTAATGTGCTAAACGCTTTAGAAAATCAAGGGAATAAGTTCCAAAACTTATTTTAATGAAAATGTACTGCCTAGTTAATTTGGTAATATCCAATAGGGGATCGGACAACTTTTCAGAAAGTGTTTTAAATTAACTACAATGAATATATATAGCCATGAAAAATACTATTTTAATTAAATAACGCTCTAAAATTAATAAAACTTTGTTTATAATTATGTTTCAAATATTGGCGCGCAAAAGGTCACCTCAAAACTTGTGACGTCATTATGTATGTAGAAAACGTCAAACTCTTCGAAATAAAACTTGCAAAGAGATTCTAGTACGTATTGTGAAGTTTGGGGACTACATTGAAGTAATGGAACGAAAAAATTAGCAAAAATACATTTTATGTAAAGCAAAAACGTAAAATAAACACAAGCTTGACTCACGGCATTTGCCTACAAATGACGTCATGCGCTGTGATTGTTGTTTCGTTTGAGATGAAGAACAGATTAAAAATGTCAGATATATTTATTGATTTAAAAATATAAATCATTGTTATTTCACAAAAATATTGATTGAATGATCTTTCTGGTTCGACGAACATTCGTTCTAACTACATTTTAGATTTTTTCTCGATTACTGTCCGATCCCCTATTGGGATAAAAAATATCCTACGTCCTTCTCCTAGCTATTTCTGTGCAAAATGACCTGACTTCAATTTGAGTATGGGAAAGAAATAGGTAGACATGCTTCCCTTTTTGTCAGTCATGATATTTTAAGCTACAATTTTTAACGGATTTCAATTGATTTGTATGTGTATATGATGATTGCTAGTGAATTTTTTGTGCCTATTTAATAAATAACCCTTTAATTCCAGATGTCTGTTTGTGAATGTGCCGGAGCAGCGGTCTCAGATCTTCACCGAGATCCTGGAGACGCTGAAGGCGACGCTGAGCCCGCACTCGGAGCACTACCGCACCGCCATCGTCACGCTCGGACATATCGCGCACAATCTGCCCGACAACTTCCCCGTTCACATTAAGAACATCGTCTCTAGAAAGGTGAGCTTTATGGCTTTATACTTAGAATTCATTTAGGCACAGTATACCCTAAAACCTGGACCAAGTGGAACTTGGACACGACTCGCTCAGGATCGCAAAACGTGGCAACGCATGGAGGAGGCCTACACTCAAATTAGGGTGCCCAAGACAAATTAAGAAATAAAAAATACAAAATAATGATAAATAACATATATATATATATATACATATATATATATATATATATATATATATATATATATATATATATATATATATATATATATGTATAACATAATATAGATATAGTTAAAATGTATTTTATTTGGGTAATAAAAGGCTATTTTATTTTTATTTATTTTTATTATACCCTAAAACCATATCTTCATCTCCTTTCTACCATCGGACAACAAGACGCACGGAACCTCGGCATCCGTGGTTGACATTCCTCCGGCCTGAACAAAGCGTTTTGCTTCGACCTTTATGATGCGAACAGCTAAGGAATGAAGCGATCTAGAAGATATCGCTGTAAGCGATAAGACCGCTCATTGTTACACCATTGTAAACATTCAACTGCTTAATTTTTATGATTAAGAGGAAATACAAGGGCCGTTTTTCCATACAAACTTAGTCCCCTGTTTCCTCCCTGGATAATGCCAGTAGATCAATATATATTTTTTTTTATATCCATGGCTACTATTGGCAGGTCCCTATGTTTTCCTTTTTCTCATAAATGTATTATTAAAAGAGATATAAATATTCAAAAACCTAAAAAATTGGCATGATTTTCCGCTGTTTTCAAACATTCAGAAAACAAATTTGACTAAATTATATAAAAAATAGAAAACATAGGAACACGGCAAAAGTCTTTCTTTATTTTTTAATGAAAAAAGCAGTTAAATCGGTTTAGTTTTGGAGAAGAAATCAGGGGACTACGAATCATTGATTTTGTGTACTTTTAATTGGTATTTTCGGTCAAAGCTGCAGTTGTCTCTATCGCGCTCTGCGGGGGGAGGCTTGAGGTTGGGGAGGCGCGGACTACGTACACGCTTGAGACGTGACACGTAGTCGATAATTGTATCGATATTTTAGTGTTGTTCATTGATATCGATATTTCTAGTTATAATATTTTGCGTGAAGTGCTTTTAATAGATTATTGTGTTGTTCGATTGTTGGAAAATATTAAGTAACTGATAAACTTTTTGATACATATTTCTTTATTAAAATACTATAATCACAAAAACATCAAAAAATTTACGGTAAACGTAAAGTTAGGTGTAAAAAATAACTATTCAGTGGCTAATCCTTTTCGCTCTCTTACTGGTAAATTTCGTGGGATACGACCGTCGATTATTTCTGGCAACAGACATTCCATGTAAAAAGTTTCTAATAACGGTTCCATTTTCTGCCAAAATACATCGTCTCTTTTAATTTTTTCGTAAAGCATACCTTTAGGACTCCACAAAATAAAATAGCAGAATTTTCGGCCAGTTATGTGTAATTGCCCTTGAACTTGGTAGTAGTAATTATGATTTTTCTTTAACTCCAGCGTATCGTTTTTAAGTACGCAGAAGTCTATTTTCTTTTGTTCTATTCCTTCTTTAGGTGATAAATCAACAATTTTATAAGGACATTTAACTTCCACTATTGCATCCTCTTCAACAAGACCATCAGGACTCGCTGCCAAAAACGTTTTATGTTTGTCGACGAATAATCCACATTTTGATACCGGTAGTCCCGTTTCTTCTGTGAATTCTTCTATTGCTTCATCTTCTTTTTCTTTACCGTAGTTTGTGGCAAGAGTGCCCTTAAATTGAGAATACAGGAAATATTTTAAAAGTCCTGTTACTGAAGTTGTTTTACGTAGTTTACAAATTCGACCGAAGTTAGATGCTGTAAGGCGTTTACGTCTTTCAACTGCCCACAACTTATTCTCGCTCTGGCCTAAAGTGTTCCGTTGAAGCTTATCAATTTCGGTGTTATTTAACTCCAAAATAAATTCATTTTTCTTTTGCTCAAATATCTCAGGTGGCATATCTGGTTCTAAATCTAACTGACCATAATTCTCGTCAGGTCCAGTAACTTTTCTTCTTTTGCTTGGTACATCTTCGCCGAACGCAATTTTTCTCTTTCGACACTTTTCTGTATTTATTTTGGAGCGCCGTTTCCTCTCTATAAACTGTTTAGTGTATTTGCCAGGGCTACAATCTTGAATTTTTTTTGAAAGGCGTGAGTGGATACCCGTTTCACTGTTCCACGACGTTACTGCACCAAAACACCGTGCCTGGTATGAACCTCTTGTAGTGTAGTTCACCCTTTTGCCACCAATAAATTTCGCAATGACATTATTAAATTGTTCCACTGTGTTGTTTGTAACATCTAGAATTAGGCTTTCTGCATTAGATAACAACAATAAGAGGTACTGCTGAATATCCGTCCATATTCCACAAGATTGGAGATCGGGTACCAAATTTGTGTCATTAATATATTTTTCCGGCTTACAATAATAAGACGCACAATTTTTGTGGTCTCCGAATACATGATTAGCGACATTCTTTATGTCCATTTTAAGATTTCTTATTTTATCGCCTTGATTAGTATTACCTTCTTCTTTTCTATAGTTTATAGCTCCAACCACTGCTTTCCTCATGCGCAATACGTTTGATACAACTTTTTTTCTCAGATCGACAGGTACAAAACCTTTGTGGTTGTTTGTTTTTTTCCCTAATGCTTTGATTTTATTACAAAAGTTGCGGAGCAAATGGTTTTTGCACTCAATTTTAGTTATAGTGAAATTGGGCCCATATGGCTTGTTCAATATCAATTTTTTCATTAAACTAGAGTCGCCATCTCCGATAAGTCTATTATATTTTACTCCATGCATCTCCATACTTTTTGCAAACCCTTCTGCTATTATGTCCGCTTCCATGGCATTAGCGCTGTCATTCCAGTTTTTAAAGCACCTATGTTCAGGGACATCTATATTTAATTTTGCACTTCTAGCACATATACAGCAGTAAGAGTTCCGAACTCCAAGAAATAACACCTTTTTGGTCTGCAGTCCAACTATGCACCCAGCACCAGATGCCGAGCTAAATCCGCTTTTGTAGGACCGTTTAGCCCAAGATCCATCTGCAACCACTGATATTAGAGGACAACCATCTTTGTCTACATCACCATTCAAGATAGCTAGCCTTTTTTCTTCTTGGCCTGCTGCGATCATCTCGTCTAGGGCACATTCTTCAATTTTTGGTGCCAGACTTCGTTCAATCTTCGTGTATGTTTGATTACTCATATTTGGCATATTTAACACACTACATATTTCATTTAATTGTGCATACCCATTTCCTGAACAGACTATTCCTTCTACAACAGCGTCATTTACAGATAGTTTCAATTTAGGATCTTCACTGTACACCATTTCAGTTTTTTTACACATTTTGCATTCAAATGTATATTTGCTAATAAATCCATTTCGCTGTTCTCCTAGGAACTTTAAATCAGCAAACGTGCAGTCTGTGTGTTCGTGCTTGATATTTGAAAGCTCGGTAAACAAATATTTTATATCTACGATTCTGCGACCTACTAATTGTTCATCTTGAACGACTTCGCCACAGTTGTTATCATCAGCATTACAAACTGTTTTATCAAAATCAGAAAGAGTAGACTCTGAGGATGAGCTCGCATTTTCTTCGAATACTTCACGATTCTCGTTTAAAGTTTCACGCATTCGTGATGAAGGACCTGGGTTTTCCTTGTTATTATCACTGTAAAAATAAAAGAAAAGGCATTCATTATTTTATTAAAGTCAGGCCCAGCGTAAATAGTAGGTACACTTACTATTACAATGCAAACCATAACAAAATTGGTATGAAAGTGAACAAATATTTATACCCGGACTTATAATTTTATTCAGTGACTTGATAGTTCAATGAAAAATAATGATACCATACTACAACTAATAGAGTTGGGTAATGAACGACTTCGCGTAAAGAACGATGTATGACCGAATGATAAAAATGGTTTAATTTAAATATAACTTTAAATCGTTTATAACAAGTGGAAAACTAAAAATTATAATAATTATTAACAAAAATAATTTCCTTCTCTTATTTCTTCTCATTTAAACGAAATAAAAGTCATGTAATTCTACTTTCGTGGAAATATCAGAATTACTTTGAATAATTAATTCTACAATATTTAATCCTTTAAATCGTGTTTTAAAAATAAGTTTTTATTTTTTTGATAAAATGTGCACATAAGTACCTACATTATTTAGATTTATGTCGATTTAGTTTATTCGTACAACACTCCACTATTTTTTTTGTCAATACTTGGTAACCCTTTAGCTGTCAACTCGCTAAATAAAATTATAAGTCATGGTATAGGTACTGGTAAACTGGGATTACTTTGATGTCCTGGGGCTACATTGATCACTCACTTTTGTCTAGTAATCAAGTGTTATTTTCGTGCACGAAAAACGTGAGACAGTCCCAATAAGGGGTAATACTCTAAATCGGTCATCCTTCCCTTAGCACAAACACAATTTTAGGTAATCGGCAAGCGTGTTACATCTTTGGTTACCTACATCAAATTAAAAAAAATACCAACCTTGAGATTGAACGCGGTGCGAAATGGATCTGACGTTTTATACTAAAGTGATGCTTTTTTCGTTTAGCGGATAAAAATAAACGCTTTTTATTCCCTTTTCTTTTACCCATTGTAAACAAAAGAAAGGGTTTACCTGTAACAAAAAAATTAGGTACTTAGGTTAGCATTAAAATTTAGTACTGAAATGAACTTAAAACGTAGAGTGGTAGTTGTAGAATATATTTTTAGCTGACTGCTTTACCACTATGCAGAAAAGTTCATAATTAAATTCAAAATTTACTCACGATTTATCTTCTTTTACCAGAGAAAATTCCAAAATCCAATACACAAGCCGAGTCAAAACAGTGAAGTAAAGAAACAAGTCCAGTAAACAATAGCCAAGGTCAAACAAAGAGCAGGGTAGGTAAAACAATAACATGAAACACTCCGCAAACGCCGAAATCAACAGACAGACTCAGTCAGTCAGACTACTGCGCCCGAGTGCGAGCGTGGCGCGGGGTGCGGGGCGCGAGGGCGGAGCGGCGTCGTCCGGCGTGCCACGCACACATTGACAGTCCCACTCACACATTGATAGCTCGCTTGTTCGGGCATCGCGCGACAGCAATAGATTTTACAAATACCTAATTTCCAATCCTCAAGCCCGTGGTATTTCCTCTTAATTATTTTACCTGATGGTAAGGTGTCAGAATAATAAAGTGTTTATCCATCTATTTTTTTTTGCTTTCAGATAGTAAAAGAGTTGTTAGTCCGCGAAGGCGGCGGCGCTTCCAATTCGCCGCAAGAAGAGTGGTGTCCAGAGGAACAGCTGCCGGAGGAGACGCGCTGCAAGCTGGAGGGGCTCAAGTGCATGGCGCGCTGGCTGCTCGGACTCAAGAAAGACGAACTGTCTGCCCAGAAGACTTTCAGGATGTTAAACGCTTTTATAGTGCATAAAGGAGATCTGTTACAGGTAATTTGACCTTTAATTCCATTAGTATTTAGTCTTCCTTTGAATAATTCATCATCAGCCCATCACGTTCCCACTGCTGGGACACGGCTCTTCTCTCATAGAGAGAGATTGGGTCATAATCCACCACGCTGGCCCAGTGCGGGTTGGTGGATGTCACATGTCCTTGAATTTTTGTGAAAGATTCTTGGACATGCCGGTTTCCTCACGATGTTTTTCTTCACCGTTTTTGGAGCGAGTGTTAAATCCGCACATAACTTAAGAAAGTCAGTGGTGCGGGGCCAGCGGGATTCGAACTCGGGTGCGTCGGATCGAAAGTCGCACGAGCTCCCACTGAGCCACACTCGCTCTACTCTTTATTGAATAATTATTTTTTAGAAAAAGCTACAATACAATACAATACAATAATACTTTATTGATCACCAAAACAGGAAACAGGAAACAGAAGTTTATAGTTACAAATAATAGTGGTAGAACAATGGGCGGCCTTATCGCTATGTGCAATTTCTTACAGGCAACCTTTGGATGGACAGGAATAAAATTGTAAAAATTTGCGGTCAGTTGGTGTATAAAGTAATTACCTAATATAAAAGATATAATTTAGTAAATACAAAACTTCAAAAATATAATAGTATAGACATAATAATACAAACAAACAAAATAATACATATATATAAAATACGATAAATATTATATATAATTATATTATATCAAACAAACATAATATGATTAACAGATACATATATTACGATATATAATTTAGCAGTTGCAAGCTACTTCAATTTATCTTCGAAGTCCAAGGTCAAATATCGATGAAATTTATATGGGACCACTTCGTAGCTATACTGAACCCACGCAAAAAAAAAATTCCAAATCGGTTCATAAAAGACGGAATTCTGAGGTAACAAACAAAAAAACAATCAAATAGAGAACCTTCTACTTTTTTGAAGTTGGTTAACAAGTGCCGTCAAGATTCAGCGAAATCAAGATTTTAAACAAAACTAAGATGTAGGAAAGTCCAAAGTGGCTTATGGTGAATGTTCCCGCAGCGGACAGATCAAAGCTAAAGTCGAAGCTAGAAGAAAAAAGGAAAAAAATATACTTTTTTTTTACGGTAATAGATTTTTGTTATATTAAATTTAATAGGTTTGGCCACTATCTCGCCTGATGTGAAGCGATGATGTGGCCTAAGATGGAGCACATAGATCTAGAGAGAGATGGCAGTTGAGCGGCTGCTCAGACCCGTCTCCCCGATGGTTCACCGAACTTGCACATAATATAGTTTATTCGTAGTCCGTATCTAACTATAATAACACAACTATGGTCTTTCGTGTTAATTTCTTGTTTAGTGTACAATAAAGCATTATATTATTGTATTGTAACTTCAGAGCCATTGTATAACAGGGTGACGAGCGCAAAGCCGTGCCGTCCAAAAGATTTTGCAAAGCATACTTGGTGGACTGCAACTATTATAGGTACGCGTGTTGCTTACCATCAGGTGAACGAACTGCTCGTCTGTATAAAAAAATTACTTGTTTGAAAATTGTTACAGCAAAACCGGCTATCAAAAGCCGAGATGGCCCACCTTCGCCTCGCGGCCGGCGCGGCGATGCTCAAGATCTGCGAGCAGAAAGGAGTCGGCGATCAGTTCACGGCGGAACAGTTCTATAACCTGTCACATCTCATGGTTGTGAGTAATCTTAATATGTTTTTAATTAATGCAATGGAATCAGGCGTGACGTTGCGGAAATTCATCTCAAAACTGAAACGCAATGAAAATATATAGTGTAATCCCGCTGAATATTATGTAGGTTGTTGTTAGGAACTAACAACAACAGTCTTTGTACGACACGTGTTTCGCCGTCTGCACGAGGCATCATCAGGTGTCGACTCGCCGAACGCTGAAACGAGAGTGAGCTCATAAGGGCGCTCCGTCGCTTTAAATACCCTCTCGCACGTCGTCTCTGCCACGTGATGAATGATCGAAGATGCGTAATAATGGAGACGACACGTGATTTTGGTCATTCAGCAGTGTATGAGCTTGGTTGTTGTTTTAAAATTTCTAATTGTTCCAGTACACACAACCGGTACCCTTTTTCACAAACGTGTAGAATTTTGTACGTATTACACTCACTCAATTCATGACAATAATAAGCGGGATTACACTATATATTTTCATTGCGTTTCAGTTTTATGATTTTAATTTGCATTGCACCTAACAAACACAGTTACAGCTTTTGTGGTGTAGTGGTTGGGTGGGTTGGCTCAAATCTCATACACCACTGAGGTTGCGGGTTCAATTCCCGCGACGGGACAAATGCTAGCATATAATAAAACGCAAGCATTTGTTTCATGTCTGGGTGTCGTGGGACCACGGTCCTCGTAGTTCCTGGTTCCCTAGATACAGGGAGTCCTAGTTAGGGGCCAGGATCGTTGAGAGTATTTATTAAAAACATTGTCAACTCAACTTTTTCTTGTTTGAAAACATTGTCATATACCCCTGAAAGACCCCTAGAGCCGGTCGAGTGGACTGCTCCGTGACGGCCAAAGAGGTGACGAAAAACATACTCTACAGGTAAAATTTTAATCTGAATGTCGAGCGGCTGGAGTCTCGCTACAGGACTCATTTAAATTAATGATGTAGATACTTATTATTAATTAGAATCGGAATGTTGAATAATATTGAATTATAATAGAACTGCACTCATTATGCAACACCCTTACAGGGTACATACTTATAGCATACTTTATGACACTATTTTATCACCTGTCTGTAATAATATATGTATGAGCATTAATAAATGAATATGAATATGCATTTTACTCATTATACTATTCCTTCGCAGTGAGAGTACCATCGATCAGAACCGAATGGCTCTCATAAAGGAAGACTTGGCCAGTGTGTGCTGTGTTTCGTCGTTTCCAAAGCCGGTTATTGGATACCACGCGTCACGCGTCGCCGCCATTACATGATAAATCAGTGTTGTAAAATCATAGAATATGTAAAAAATAGGCTCCTATTTCCCTTAAAAGTCCCTAGTGGGAATTACAGGCAGCATGGTCTGTAATTCCCACAACGCCTTGACAGTGAAGAAATAATAGAATTGTTTTCTGTATTTATTATTAATTATTTATTTAATAGCATACAAAACCGAATGCCATCATTTACAGACTTAAGTATGTGTTGTATTTCAGGATGACGTGCCTCAAGTAAGAGAAGCTTTCGCTGCGAAACTTCATAAAGGACTCTCAAAGGTATGTTTTATCTTTCACCTAAGTAATACATAAATATTATTTGTATTATGTACCTACTGAAATCGACCCATAGCAGTACAAATCATGCGTTTTGTTACTGCCAGGTTATCCAAATACAGGTAATTTCCAATCATTAGCAATTTAAGAACAGTAAAGCATGTTTACTCAAATATCATTCATCAATAAGTCGCGATCGCTATCGCAATCACAATCGCTAGTTTGTCGATCTGAAGATTGTAAATATCCTTCAAATGCCAAATTGAAAGGTATAGCGATGGACGTGAAAGTTAGACAATAAGCGATGTTACGACACTAGGCGAGGTACGCTGCGAGCGCTACACTGCAACTCACTTTTTTTATGTTGAAATGGGTTTACGTTTGTCAACGGATCGTATTTAACTGTACCTTAATTTATTCTCGTTTTCCGCCAAATTTACTGATTGTGCACCAAAAAATGTTCATTAAAATATTTCATAATGAGAATCTATTTTATGAATATTACATGTCCGCGGCGTTGGGGTGGCCCAAGGGCCACCCCCGCCGCACCCTAACCTACCGAGGGCTGCCCCTTATACCTTTGAGGTGGCCCAAGGGCCAAGGGCTGACCCTTATACGTTTGAGTGCTAAAACAGACTAAATTTGGTGTACAATCAGTATTTTTGGTGAACAGTTAAAAATTATCCTTTGACAACAACTCCCCGTCGTAGTTGCGGTCTAAGATGGAGGACGTTTGCCCATGAGGAGCCTATTCACTCTTGTCTTAAAGAGACCCAGGTTGTAATTGAAAGGAAATTAGGTTCTCTTATCTCTTCCGCAGGGCATCCCAAACAAATGCCTCCCACTAGACTTCATGGGAATGTACGCGCTGGCGGGGCGCGAGCCCGACCGCCGCATCCGCTCGCTCGTGCGGCAGTACATGCTGGCAGACGTGGTGCGGCGCCGCGACTACATCCGCAACATCACCGTCGGCACCAAGGGTGAGTGTAGTCCCACCGCTGCACAGTGGGACCGCCGCATCCGCTCGCTCGTGCGGCAGTACATGCTGGCAGACGTGGTGCGGCGCCGCGACTACATCCGCAACATCACCGTCGGCACCAAGGGTGAGTGTAGTCCCACCGCTGCACAGTGGGACCGCCGCATCCGCTCGCTCGTGCGGCAGTACATGCTGGCAGACGTGGTGCGGCGCCGCGACTACATCCGCAACATCACCGTCGGCACCAAGGGTGAGTGTAGTCCCACCGCTGCACAGTGGGACCGCCGCATCCGCTCGCTCGTGCGGCAGTACATGCTGGCAGACGTGGTGCGGCGCCGCGACTACATCCGCAACATCACCGTCGGCACCAAGGGTGAGTGTAGTCCCACCGCTGCACAGTGGGACCGCCGCATCCGCTCGCTCGTGCGGCAGTACATGCTGGCAGACGTGGTGCGGCGCCGCGACTACATCCGCAACATCACCGTCGGCACCAAGGGTGAGTGTAGTCCCACCGCTGCACAGTGGGACCGCCGCATCCGCTCGTTCGTGCGGCAGTACATGCTGGCAGACGTGGTGCGGCGCCGCGACTACATCCGCAACATCACCGTCGGCACCAAGGGTGAGTGTAGTCCCACCGCTGCACAGTGGGACCGCCGCATCCGCTCGCTCGTGCGGCAGTACATGCTGGCAGACGTGGTGCGGCGCCGCGACTACATCCGCAACATCACCGTCGGCACCAAGGGTGAGTGTAGTCCCACCGCTGCACAGTGGGACCGCCGCATCCGGTCGCTCGTGCGGCAGTACATGCTGGCAGACGTGGTGCGGCGCCGCGACTACATCCGCAACATCACCGTCGGCACCAAGGGTGAGTGTAGTCCCACCGCTGCACAGTGGGACCGCCGCATCCGGTCGCTCGTGCGGCAGTACATGCTGGCAGACGTGGTGCGGCGCCGCGACTACATCCGCAACATCACCGTCGGCACCAAGGGTGAGTGTAGTCCCACCGCAGCACAGTGGGACCGCCGCATCCGGTCACAACACCTGCAGTGCCCAAAAATGTATAACAAAATCCCAGACAACATAAAAATAGAAAGCATAACCTCAATCTTCTTAAAAATGTGATTTTCATAAAAATGCTATTATAATTTAGACGAGTTTTTCAATGACAAGTAATAAAAAAATAATTATTTTATAGACTATTAATAAAAATATACCATATTTATTTATTGAATTAGTCCGCTCGCCTATAGCTTCTAATGCCATATCCTATCAGGGTCATATATGTTTACTCACCCTTTCACAAGACCTCTCCAAATGTACATATATGATTGAGAAAATTGCATTGCAATGTCCTGTGCACTAGACTGTGCTCTTCGAGATTCCAAATCTTAAATGCCCCGTCTCTCGCTTGACCGCCATTCCAATCGTAACAGTAAAGTATGCACAATACTATTTCATGGAAGAATAAATAAATAAATAAATAAATAACTGACGCTACTCACCTAGAGTTCTCCTGCTACAATAGAATTATGTTATTTTTGTATGTTTTGCTGCATAGAACGTGCCTCAGTGGCAGTATGCATCGCTATGGGCAAGTTTTTATACTGTTTAAGCTTGCACTACACCGTCTTTGAAAGTGTCTATAACATCATGCTTTAGTTTGTTTTCTTTTACTACACTTCACAATCACTTTTATAACATTGACTCTCCATCTGGGCAAAGACCAGAGAGAGAGAGTTCTCTCTGTCGAGGAATAGACTAGCTATTATTATCATTTTGCGATTAAGTTCTCATTACTCTTGTACTCAATAATATAATTATTGAGACACCACCAATGTATCAATAGGCCATTTGGGCACCTTCTTTCTAAAACCAGGTGTTTGACTCATCACTAAATAGTATAAAACAAAGTTCCTTTCCGCGTTCTTATTTCTATTTCTCCGCTTACTTCTAAACCACGCAACGGATTTTGATACTTGAACGGAGTTTTCAATGTCATTAAGAGAGTTTCTTAACGGAAGGTTAATATGTACAATACAATCTAATAAAGTTTTTGTATAGTAGAGAAAATTCAAAGATTTTTAATCAAGTCGTCAAAAATGTCAGCACATTAGTAATTGCATCCATGCGAAGCTGGGGCAGGTTACTAGTATCATACAAAAAAATCGTTTATAGCATTGTTTATAGCTCTGTGTATTATTGGAATGTACACACATAATACATAGAGTGTGTACTCAAGTATCATTATGAAGCTGTGGTCGCTACCTTAGTATCGTACCGTTGTAACAACATGGCCTGGCGAGGTGGCTGCCACGACTACGTTATGATACCACTTCACAGTTCGTGTTGTTTCGTGGCAACCATCTCACAGCTGTTGTTTTGTGGCAGCCACCTCACAGCTCATGTTGTTTCGTGGCAGCCATATCACAGCTCGTGTTGTTTCGTGACAGCCACCTCAAAGCTCGTGTCGTTTCGTGGCAGCCACTTCACAGCTCGTGTTGTTTCGTGACAGCCACCTCACAGCTCGTGTCGTTTCGTGGCAGCCATCGCACACCTGTTGTTTCGCGGCAGCCATATCATAGCTCGTGTTGTTTCGTGGCAGTCACCTCACCAGCTCCTGTTGTTTTGTGGCAGCCACCTGACGGCTCGTATTGTTTCAGTGGAGCGCGCGGTCAGCCAGCTGCCTCACATTCTGCCGGACTACATGTTGGTTTTCGCTGTGCCAGTGCTCACTCACGACCCAGCTTACACGGCGTACGACAATGTCGCGCAACTCAAGGTAAACTTTTTTATAACATATGGGAAACAGCCTACCTAATGGAATTTAAATCTTTAGGCAATTCTCAATGGGCACTCTGACAATTGGGTCGAACCAGCTACATTGTAATGTTTTAAACTCAATTTCAGCTACAATTTCTCATTAATCCAAGCGCATTACTACTTGGCGGCAGAATAACTGGCAAAGCGGTGGTACCTACTCAGACGACCTCCCGCATATGAGAGACCTACCACGAGTAAAAATTCAATGTAGACGCTCAGTAAAGTAAATGAATACGACGTAAGGGGAATTAAATTGTTGTATTTTCTATTGTAACATTTGATTTTACTCCGGCAGACGATAAAGAACTGCCTGTGGTTCGTCCTGGAGCCTCTGATCACGCGCAACGATTTCTTCTGCTACGGATTCTACAAGAGCCTCATCGAGCGTATGAAGTTACACAAGGACGCTGTCAATGAAACCGACGACGCTGTTAATTTCGTGAGTAATCCTATCATATCCTACTAATTAAAAACGGTGAAGGAAAACATCGTGAGGAAACCGGCATGTTCAAGAATTAATCACAAAAATTCAAGGACATGTGACATCCACCAACCCGCACTGGGCCAGCGTGGTGGATTATGGCCCATACTCTCTCTACGAGGGAAGGCCCGAGTCCCAGCAGTGGGAACGTGATGGACTGATGATGATGATGATGATGATGATCCTACTAATTTACTTCCTACTATCTCCTATCTTCCTACAATATCCTACTAGTATCATAAATTTGAAACTTTGTTACTCAATCACGCCAAAACTATTGAACGGATGTTTATGACATATGGTAGGTTCTTTAGGTCTTGTATAAAGACATAGGATAGTCTTTATACCGGAAAAGCGCAGGTGAAACCGCGGGGCGCAGCTAATATTATAAATGCGTAAGTTTGTGAGGATGGAGGGATGGATGCTTGTTACTCAATTAGGGCAAATAAATAAAGCGCATAAGTATCATTCGCGGTTTTGCGAGATAAAAAGTATCTTATAAGAATAGACCGTATCTGATCTAACTGGTTATATGTTTATGATTTTCACAGAAACTATGGGCGGTATGCGATCTCGCCATGTCAGTAATCTGGGCGAAGTCTCAGAGCTTCGAGCTTCGTGACTTCCCGTCGGACGCGCGCATTCCCACCATGTACTTCGCGCCGCAGTCGGAGTACTTCGCTAACACAAGAGTCTTCTTACCTCCAGAATTACAGGTAATTAAGAACGGCAAAAGACATTTAGAGAGCAGCTGAAACGGTGCGCCTAGTCTTAAAAGGAAGTCAGTAATTTAGGCGAAATCATAGAGTTTAGACGTTTGCAGACCCATTGTGTAGTTTGCTATCGTGAGTATCGCCAGAACTACAGATAAACTTGTAGACAGGAACTACAGTAAAATATACTGGCAGCAGCTGAAATGGTGTGAACATGTTCCTGGTCTTAAAAGGAGGTCAGTCAATCTCGGAAAAATCCTAGAGTTTCGACGTACGCTAGCACGAAGGTTTTCTTACTACTAGAACTACATGTATGTACTACAGGTATGTTCATATGTTCCGACAGGAACTGCAGGAACACCAGAAATAGCCTTGTGGGATGCTACTTGCGTCAAGACTATTTTTCAGAGCAATTGAAATTGTGCAAAAATCCTGCCTGGTTTTAACAGTACAGAACCTATGGGCTCGTATTGTAAATTTTAAGACTAGCGCTGCGGTGTAAACATATGCTTTGGTCTTAATTGAAACTTCAGCAGTATGCGACATCGGTATTCATGATAAAATACGAATAGGGGATAAGACAGTAATCGAAAAAAAATCTAAAATGTAGTTAGAACGAATGTTCGTCGAACCAGAAAGATCATTCACTCAATATTTTTGTGAAATAATAATGATTTATATTTTTAAATCAATAAATAATTCTGACATTTTTAATCTGTTCTTCATCGCAAACGAAACAACAATCACAGCGCATGACGTCATTTGTAGGCAAATGCCGTGAGTCAAGCTTGTGTTTATTTTAAGTTTTTGGTTTTCATAAAATGTATTTTTGCTATTTTTTTGTTCCATTACTACAACATAGTCCCCAACAACACGTTTAAGAATCTGTTTGCAAGTTTTATTTCGAAGAGTTTGTCGTTTTCTACCTACAAATGCCGTCACAAGTTTTGAGGTGACCTTTTGCGCGGCAATATTTAAAACATAATATTTAAACATAGTTTTAGGTACTTTTAGAGCGTTATTTAATTAAGATAGTATTTTTCATGGCTATATATATTAATTGTACTTAATATAAAACACTTTCTGAAAAGTTGTCCAATCCCCTATTGTCGAAACACTAGGAACATTAAAAGCATATGTGTAAATGTGGAGATCCCATTGTGGTGCCTTACTTAGTCAAGTGTTTCGACGAATGTTGTTTATGAATACGGGTTGACATTCATCTAAACTATTGCATGCCTCCAAGGCTATCTGAAAGGACAAATAAACGTTATATCTATCTATCTTAACATTTTATCTGCGACACTAACGTGCCACCGAATTCACAATGAATATAGTTTATAATTAAAGGCAGTAACATCTCCCCCACTTCGACAGTTCCAGCCCAAGCGGTCGGCGACCAATCCTGACTCGAACCCGCGCGGCCGGAAGCGTCCGCGCAACATCAGCGAGCAGCGGGAGAACGCTAACGACGTCGAGGTAACTACTGCTTATTTACGCATTAGACGAGCATGTCGTTCGCCTGGTGAAAAGCGCCACTCTAACCCAGTCTATTTGACTGTGCAAAATGAAATTCTTGATGACGCTGCATCTGTTACGGACAGTTACTATCAAGTGAACGACCTGCTTGTCAAACCACTTAGTTTAAAAACAACATTTTATAATCATCAGCCTATTAACCACTGCTGGGACATGGACATTTTCTTGTACAGAGTGTATCATCATTTATTGCAATATAAAACAAATATTGTACTTAGCCGTGCAGGGAACTCGAACACCGATTCCAATCGCATTCAAAGATATCTTTAATCATGTCTAAAAATGTAATTTCAATTCATTTCGTTAAAAAATTGTTTTTCTTCAATGCATAATAATTATAAGTACATCTAGATGGGAGAAGCCACTGGCACCCGAAACACAGTTCTTAACTCGGGAGCCTATGGATTCCAGATTCATTTGTAAAACCTTTGTGCAAATAAACTTATTTATTATTATTTTTTTTATTATTTAATCGGTATTTGTCTTTGGAATTGTCTTATTTTTGTACTCAAAACCCACGTTATAATCACCAATCATCATTGCTAAAAATAATCGATATCGCAGTTTGGAGGATGCTAACGCCTTCCAAATTTGAAATTAAAAACGATCAGGATCGGTGTTCGTGTTAGAACATTCCACTGCTGGTCTGTGCAATTTTTAGATCTAGGTGATATTCGCTAACGTTCGCTAAGTATCAAACCATTGCGTCTGTTCCAATGTAACAGGTATCTTGGTAAATACTTGTTACATTGGTATTAAATACTAGTCACAATATGATATTCAAAAGGTTCGATTGCTTTAAATTTCAAGTTAATTTTTAAATGGTTTTTTTTCCTAACATTCCGATTTCTTATGATTTAATATACTACTTAGGTAAAAGCTACTTTCTGCTACTGTATTATTTCCTCATGTTTATTGTGAACTAATCATACAGCACTACCCTATCCTTTCTCTCTGTCTATTGCATGCTTTTTGTACGTCCAGCCTTACACTGTCCCTTTCCCACTTGTGTGTGTATAGCACCGACTGTTATAATATGTACCGTATGTGTTCCAAGCTTACCGTTGTGCCAGAAGTGGTTGGACGCTCTGGGAGTATTGACGTTCAGGTAAACACCTCATATTATGTAGGTATCTAATATCGTATGTACTATCTAGTATCGTATAAATATGTAGTATTTAGTACTTAGTATTTTATATGGTTTTATTGCCCCCATTTTTGTAGTTATTATCATATAAATAGAAGTTTCTTTATTGTAAAAACAAGTTAGGTAAATGGTTGTTGCAATGCGGCCATATGTTTTAGTTGTTACTGTTACAAAAGGATGCATTTTCCAAATCGAGTGAAAAAGTCAAAAGCTATTTGTTAAATAGGCACAAAAAATGCACTTTTAAACGTCATATACACATAATACAAATCTATTGAAATACGTAAAAATTGTAACTTAAATCATGACTTTGAAATAAAAAGGTAGGCATGTCTACCCATTTCTTTCCCAAACCAGGCCTAGCGCACTCCGCACTGTAGGTATGAAGCTACAAGTACATAGCCGGACACCGACGGCGGGTCGCGCGTCGTTACACGTGCCGCGTCAGAAGAGATAAGAGCTATGCGATAGAGAGAGAGGCGCTCTGTAGGTTAATATGACTGGTAGGTATGCAGCGCTACGCGAGCTAAATTGAATTTTATTGCGTCATAGCAAGAGTCGCTATTTGTTTAAATTTCTCTGCGGAGTGATGCTTCCGTCCCTTAGTATTCTGTGCCCAAACTCAAATTGACGTCCGGGCCCAGAAAATAAATGCGAAAACTGACTCTACGTGGTGCGGGTCAGCGGGATTCGAACTCGGTTGCGTCAAAGTCAAAGTGAAAATCTCTTTAATCATTTTGGCATCACAGACGCACTTATGAACGTCAAATTATCACCATGACTCTATCATCGGATCGGAAGCCGCACATACTCCCACTGAGCCACGTTCGCTCTTAAAACGTAGATTCGTTTTCGCATTAACCTGCCTTTCTAAATCGTGGTGATTACCTTTATAGTATCTGCAAAAGTGTCTTCCCTACCGTCAACATACGGTGAAATCGAGATTCCAAACAAAAAGAAACACAAAGGTGTAGGAATAAGGTCTAAAGTGGCTTACGGCGAATCGACCCGCAGCGCGAAGCCAGACGATCGAAGCGTGACACTCAGGCATAACTACAAATACAAACCGCTGACAAAAAAAAGTATACGTTAGATTCTGCGATGTCTATTAGAATTTATATGCTTAATGCCTATTTGTCGCTTTCCTTGTTTCCCTTTATGTTGCACAAAATCCCTTTTTTTTACTTTGTGATAATTGGTAGTTAATAATGTGTTAAATTGGTAGAGAATAATGCCTCGGAGGATTTTGCATAACATTGTTATGGATGGTGCTGCAACTGTTATAGGCAGGCGTGTTGCTTACCAGGAGGCGAACGACGTGCTCGTCTCATTAAAAATCAACGAAAATCTAATCTAAAGCCACACAATCCACACACGTAAGATTAGCATCCTCGATTCTCGTTCTAGCGATCGAGTATCAAGGTCGCACACTTTATATGGATAAAGAAGGGAGCAACAGCAACACACTAATGTTTCTTTGTCTTTTAATACACAATTCGATTCATTATTGAATATTATTGATGAAAAAAATTATTAAAAAATTTACGGCATCATTCGTCGTTAAAATAATTAAATGAAAATTTGAATCAACATAAACGCGCCAGTTGCGTGTGGGGATCTAGAATAGAATAGAATAACTCTTTATTATAATACCAAAATAAAGAAATAATTAAAAACTAAAATAACAACTAACTTAATAATAGTGTCACAATGGGCGGTCTTATCGCTCAAAGGGATCTTCCAGACAACCCACAAGTGAAGGAATGTAGACAAAAATATATATGGACGGTGTTACTTTAAGATAATTTTGTTATATAATATACCTACATAAACCAAAGTCATTACATAAAATACATAACATAAAATACAATATACATAATAAATACTTGAACATAAAATATACAAGTAAATTAAACATAGGTAAATACAAAATAACAAATGAGATTGAAGGGACTATCTAAGGAATAACTAAACTCTCGATGACCAAATATATTCTGCCTTTAATTCTCTTAACTTAGTTTATATATTATCTTATTATTACCTGTGTGTGCATTGTGCAATCCTACTTACATGTGTCTTATTGTAATTTAAACAATACGTTATTGTATCCCACATTATTCCCCCCTTTTAAAAGAAAAAAAAACATAGGAACTTAGAATTTACAAAACAAACAAAAATATATATTAACCTTAAACAAGAAAATAAACCTGATAACTAACTACTAAATTCACAATGCAAATCGCACCACGCGCGCGGCACGAGCCGGTCTCATTGTCTTCATGTTCGCTGACACCGTGTGATCCTTTGACTCAGCATTCGGTGGATCATTGCCCTCGCTGCTGACGTCTTGTAATTGGAACGCTGGCTTGAGTCGGTCGATTGAGATTACAGCTGTTCGATTGTGTAATTGGACTTTGAAATATTTTTCATGTTTTTCTAATATCTTGAATGGTCCCTCATATGGTGCTGTCAATGGTTTTTTTACTGAATCTGTTCGTACAAAAACGTATTCACACTTTGCCATACTTTTATGAATGAACGGCTTTTCTGACGAGTGTGCTGTTGCTGGCACGGGACGTAATGTTTCCATGGTTTCACTTAATTGACGCACGAACTCATTTGGCGAATTTTGTTGCGTTTTCTGCTCCAAAAATTCTCCAGGGAGTCGCAAACTCATTCCATATAACATTTGAGCTGGACTAACGTTACAATCGCTCCTCATGGCAGTTCTTAAACCAAGTAACACGATTGGCAACTCTGATGACCAGTCTTTGGTATTACCCCGTGCTATGAGCGCTGTTTTCAGTGTGCGATGCCATCTTTCTACCATGCCATTTGATTGTGGATGGTAACTTGTTGTTCGAATTTTTTGGATACCCATAATTTTAGCTAAAGCTGAAAATAAATTAGATTCGAATTGTCTTCCTTGATCTGTAGTTATCCTTAAAGGGCAACCAAACCTTGAGATCCAATTATTAAAAAATTCTTTCGCAACGCTATTGGCGGTAATTTCTGGCACTGCTATCGCTTCTGGCCATCTTGTAGATCTGTCTATCATAGTAACAATGTATCTTTTACTGTCTGAAATGGGTAATGGCCCCACAATGTCTAAGTGCACGTGTTGAAATCTTGTTGACTCAGGGAATTCCACCAGTGGCGTCTTGTTATGTTTGATTACTTTGCTTCGTTGACAGGAAACGCACTTTTTAGCCCATTCGCCTGCATCTCTGTTCATACTTGGCCAGAAATATGTCGTAGTTAACAATTTTCTAGTTGTTCTGATCCCTGGGTGTGTCACGTTATGCATAGTGTCGAACACTCTTTTGCGAAGTGATATCGGCACATATGGACGTTGTTTACCCGTTGAACTCTCACACCATAATACTGTTTGGCCAATGTCTACTTTCTTCCATTTCCTATTTGAGCTGTTCAATAGACTATCTAGTTCTAAATCATGTTCTTGCTGGCGCGCCATCTCTTCCCAATCTACTGTAGATGGACAATTGATCTCTTCTATTCTAGATAGCGCATCTGCCACCGGATTGCGCGATCCAGCTAGATGTCGAATATTCGTCGTAAACTGAGATATGTAATTCAGATGTCTTAATCTTCTAGGCGATATTTTTTCTTTCGTTGTCGTCTTATTGCTATGAAATGCGTAACATAATGGTTTATGGTCGGTGTACACAATCAATTCTCTTCCTTCAATTTCATCTTGAAAATATGTGATTGCCATGTATATCGCTAGAAGTTCCCGGTCGTATGTACTGTAGTTTCTCTGGGTACTGCTCAAGGTTTTTGAAAAAAATGCTAAAGGTTTCCATGTTTCATCTTGTAGTTGTTGTAAAACAGCCCCGACACTAGTTTGTGAGGCATCTGTCATCAAAGCTAATTGACTCTCAGGCGAAGGAGGACTCAATGTAACGGCGTTTTTTAAACTAGCTTTACATTGATTGAACGCTTCTATCGCTGTTTCTGTCCATTCGATTTCAGAACTATCTTTTACATTTCCACATAAATACTTATTTAATTCAGCTTGATGCGTTGCGGCTTGTGGGATGTTTTTCCTATAAAAATTTATCATTCCAAGAAATCTTCGCAATTCTTTTAGCGTTCTTGGTCTAGGAAATTCGTCAATTGCTCTAACTTTTTCTGGTAACGGGCGAACTCCATTGCTGGACACTGCATGGCCCAAAAATTCAACTTCTTGCTTGCCAAAATCACATTTGTCTAAATTTATAGTTATGCCGTTTTGATCTAGTTTTTCAAATAGTTTCTTCAGATGTTCTCTGTGCTCCGTGTCTGATGATGATACGACAAGTATATCGTCAACATAACTGAAGACAAAATCGAGATCTGACAATACTGAATTCAGAAATCTCATGAAAGTTTGACCTGCATTTCGTAATCCAAAAGGCATTCTAGGGAACTCAAAAAGACCAAATGGAGTGCAAACGGCCGTTTTTTCTGGATCTTCGACAGGAATTTGATTGTAGGCTCTCTTCAGATCTATCCTAGAAAATATGGTTTTTCGTGGTAGTAAATGGACAAAGTCAAGCAATCTTGGTATAGGGTAACGGTCTGGTTTCGTAATGGCATTCAATTTACGATAATCTCCACATAAGCGTATGTCGCCATTTTTCTTTGTTGTTACATGCAATGGACTTGACCAAGCACTTTTTGATGGTCTGCAAATTCCTGCGGTCAGCATACTTTGTATCTCGTGCTTAACTTTATTGTATTTATCTGCTGACAATGGACGGCATTTTGAATGCACTGGATGACCTTCGGTTACAATTTGGTGAGTTACGTTATGTTTCGGAGCAAACTTCGTTGATACTGGTCTAGTAATATCGGGGTACATCTCTATAATGTCTGCGTATGGAGACCGTATGTCCACTGTTCTGACTGTAGGTACATCAGTTTGCGTGATTGTACCTGTAGTCCGTAATCCAGTAGCTCCGTCAATTAGTCTTTTATTGCGCAAGTCGATCAACATATTGTGGTATTCTAGGAAGTCCGCTCCTAATATCGGTTGCTTGACTCCCGCAACTATAAAAGTCCATCGGTATGTTCGTCGCATTTTAAAGTCTAACTCCATTGTCTTTTCGCCGTACGTAGTAATTGGAGTGCCGTTTGCTGCGAATAATTTGTATTTAGTATCCTGAGGTATTGAATTTTTCATTTTGGGTAAAACTGAGATATTGGCGCCAGTGTCCACTAAGAAACGTAAGCGACTTTTGCAGTCGATAACGCACAGGCGGTTTGATGGAAGGATAGTGCTGACATCCGCCCTTGACAACACTGGTTCTAGTTTTCCGACGGTTGTTTCCAAGCACATGGTTGCACACAGTTCCTCGCAAACTTTCCATATTTGTAATGGATCCAGCACAACCAGTCCGGATCGTTTGGAGTCCGTGGTCCTCGTGATCTTGACCTTGAACGATTTTGATATCGGTTATATTGTGGACTTCGGAACGTTTGACGACTCTGACGGTAATTATTTGTCTGATTTTTGCGTAGTTCAGCTACTTCCAAAGATAATTGGTTAATGCTTGCCAATAACTCGGGTATTAAAAAGTTGTTGCCTGCAGAACTCGCGCTTGTGACTTGGGCTACCTCACCAGAGGCGGAGTTCTCGATAATCTTATCCGCTACTGTCGCAAGCCCGTCGATGGTACTGTCAGGACATACAGTAAGGACAGCCCTGACGGATGTTGGGAGTCTTGACATCCACAAGGTTTTCAGTGTCGACTCTGCAACCTGCACGTTACTCGCTAATTCTTTCATTCTTCGTAACAACTGCGATGGTTTCTGATCGCCGAGCTCCATCTCTTCTAAAAGTTTTTTAAACTGTCTCTCTGCAGACTCCTCATAAACTGCCAATAAACGTTCTTTAAGTGCTTTGTATTTCTCTTTTGGAGGCGACTGCAATAAATCGCTGATTTGCTGAATGGCATTTTTCCCCAACTTGGTAAGCACTAAATGGAATTTGTAATCTTCGCCTTGTTTTTGCGGTGCTACGATTGCCTCAAAGTTTGAAAACCATAGACGTGGCATATCGGCCCAAAATTCCGGTATCTGACCTGATATTGAAACTGCCGCCACTTCACCAGTAGGGTTGTCGCTAGGCGGAGAACCTGGTGTCACTATGACTTGCATCTTGCCGTCAGTTGTCTGCGTAGACTGGCTAGCCGCATTGGACACATTACTGGTCAGGGGTGCAAGCACTGGTTGGTTGGATGAAAACATATTGGTATCGACGCGAAACTTCTTTCGTATTAACTTTTCGTATTAGCTTGTTGTTTGATTCCTATAGTTGCAATATCGCCGTTATGTGCGCCTTCTCAATCTGTCTGGTGAGACCCGCTTGTGGGAGGCCAAACAGACCGATTCGCTAACGTCGTATATTGTCAACTTTTGACTTGCGTGTTCACTGTCCGGGGTCACCAATGAAGGGACTATCTAAGGAATAACTAAACTCTCGATGACCAAATATATTCTGCCTTTAATTCTCTTAACTTAGTTTATATATTATCTTATTATTACCTGTGTGTGCATTGTGCAATCCTACTTACATGTGTCTTATTGTAATTTAAACAATACGTTATTGTATCCCACAAGATCATAATTACTAACAGTAGACGAAGCATAGGTAGCAGGCTATTGTGCCAGATAGAACTGCTACCTAGGTTCTCATCATTGGTTTATCTATGCTACATGTGTGCGTGTGTCACCAATAGGGCGGGCTCTTTGTCAAAAATTGAACAATAAGCTGCGAGCCGCGTGACGTCATAATGTGGCTGCACGTACACGTACTCCAGCGTTTTGCGATTACGTTCCGTTTCTCCAAAAATAATAAAATAAACATTGAAATACATAAAAACTACGCAATTACCTAATAATAATAATTATATCACTACTAAATAAGGAGTAATGTATCATAAAAAGTAATTTTCAGATATTTCGACAACACAAGCATATTCCCTATTTTTTAACTGGGTCAGCCTTTGACCACAATCTCACCTGATGGGAAGTGACGATGTGATCGAAGATGTAGCACGGTTGCCCAGTAAATGCTTGTTCACTCTAGATTTGAACACACCCAGATTGTATTGATGTAGAAACACAGACGACGGCAAGGCGTTCCATTCCTTTGACGTTCACACTAAAAAGGATAACGAGAAACGTTTAGTACGAATAGGCGGAACTTCTACCATGTAGGGATGCAGTTGTGCCGATCGTAAAGTTGTCCTTGTAGTAAGCGTAATGAAAGACGGACTATCGCAAACTGGCGTTATTTCTATGCGACAGTACACCTAAAACACAAGCAAAGCGAGGGTAGCAAAATATAAAGCGCTACCGTCTAATAGCAAATATTACAGTCCTGTGGTCTTTTCATGGTAAGACCGTCATAGTTCAGACGCAGTAATAGTTCTGCATTTAAAATATATCTTATATCTTACCTACAGCCTTCAGAAGCCTCCGACACCCAGATCCAGCTGCCAGGTCTCGAGCAACCACCGGAAACGGATGTCGACGATCCAGCAAAGCAAACCAGTGAATGAACGTATGCGCGGCCCCAATGTGCTCGCAACGCGTGACGTCACTGGCCACACACTAGCATAGAGTTGACAGACCATTGACAGGTACGTGCGAAACGTCAAATTATTTGCAAGTCATAGACCAGTTGTATTTTTTTTTAATCGGAGCGTCTCTTTTCCTTTTCCTTACTTTGTATTTTTCTTATTCTCAATATTTTTGTTTGAATCTTAGTATTTTAATCTAAAGTGATCTTTTATGCTAATTGTAATTTCATTAGGTATCGAAACAATGTAAGACATTGATATTTCTCATTGTATATTGTCTATGTAACTGTCTATGGTGTCAAAACGTTTGTCTATGCTAGGTGCACTAGATGTCGAACTTTGTTAAACAAATATGAACCTTAACGGAATGTAATTAAAATTGTAAATCAAATGTTTTGTGTTTAAATTAGACGGGGGAATAGCAGTCTTCACTTGCCTAGTTGTTTTTGCAGTTGTCATTTGTTTACTGCTTAAAATTACTTGTGCTTCGATAATAAACTTTAAGGTTTTTGTATTTCCCTTGCCTTCTTCTATAGTTTGCTATTCCCTAAGGTTCAAAACCCTTTGCCTTTAAGAATCGCAATGTGTTTCTACGATTCTGATTGGCTCTAAAGCGTTTCGAACCCAATCTTTAAGGAAATGTGTCTATAACAACTGTCACTTGTAAAGTACGCTTATTACGAAAGACTGGTTAATTAACCAACTCAAAGTAAAATGACATTCAAAACTGGAAAAGATACTCTAGATCGACCAAGCTATCTGTGAAACTAAAGATTTTGCTGACTAATCAAAACGTTGATAAAATCCGGTGATTATATTTTGTCTGTGGTGATTTTCATAAAAAAATAAACCGTTTTCGAACGTCAAATATAAATATTTTTTTGTTAAATTATTTATAACCTATAGTTTGATTCTAATCTATAAAAATCTGGCGGGAACATAGACGACATTAAAATTTAGTGACTGCGCCACTCCCAACGCAACGTCAGCCGAAGTGGCTTCGATATTTGTCTGAAATTCATCATCATCAGCCCATCACGTTCCCACTGCTGGGACACGGGCCTTCTCTCATAGAGGGGCCTTCTCTGATAGGGAGTATGGGCCAAATTCCACCACGCTGGCCCAGTGCGGGTTGACATTGTAAGCAGTTATTTTTTAATTTGACCACAGATATCTTGGTAAATGTATTAAGATTTTGTTCCGATGTTTCGTTACTATTAGTAACATTTACTCGTATTTGGAATTATTTATTTTGATCTGACTTCAGTCATAGCTTGAGATTTTAACCAATTACAGACCAGAATTTATGTTCTCATAGATAACCGCACTAGCTAAGCGTCCATTAGGCGAGTCGGGATGGTTCGCGCGCAACACAAAGCTCCGCCTGTATACATTTTGTATGAAACTGCATCGATATTAGGCGCGCCCGTACGTAAAATAACTTGCCGCGCCGTTGAGGTCCGGTTTAAATAGAACCTTTGCTTTATGTTGTACCTTTTCTAACTCTTGAAAAACAAAAGAGAGAGAGAGAGAGAGAGAGAGAAGGTACAACTTAATTCTTCACTCGCAAAACGAATCAAGCGGTCCTTATTTCATTATGCCCTCGAACGTTAATTAAGGTCGCATTTCCACCTGCAAGATAATATCTGCAAGACATGTCCGGCTAACTTACTACTAACACAGAATACTAAGGGACAGAAGCATCACTCCGCAAAGAAATTTAAACAAATAGCGACTCTTGGTATGACGCAATAAAATTCAATTCACCTTGCGTAGCGCTGCATACCTACCAGTCATATTAACCTACAAAGCGCCTCTCTTTCTATCGCATAGCTCTTATCTCTTCTGACGCGGCACGTGTAACGACGCGCGATCGGTCGGTGTCCGGCTATGTACTTGTAGCTTCGTACCTACGTGCTAGTGCGGAGTGCGCTAGGCCTGCTACTAACTTGTAACTAAACTGTAAACTGCATACCAAATGCCAGTTTACACTTACGTGCTACCATGTCTGAAATGTTCCATCTTTTTGTCATCTATTACTGGTTTTTCTTGAAAAATGGTCCTTCGCTTGTTAAGTCACATAATCTCAAGCTGCGACTACCTAATTATGGATTTATTGTAAAATAATACAATATTATTATGGTTATATGATTAAGTTCATATCACGTGTGGTATTTTATAAATCATTGTCAATAAGGAGCTTTTTAATCGATACTCGACTTTATATTAAAGAAAGAGTAATAGGTTATTGATTGCTGAGCCCGCGTTACCACCTGCAAGAAAACTTGCCATGAAATGTCCAGACGAAACTGTTTGATAGTAACTTGTTAGTAGGTAACCTCAACCGACACATATATCAACATAATAACAATATAATATTAATCAATATGATACTATATTTTTGAAGTTTTGAATTTACTAAATTATATCTTTTATATTAGGTAATTACTATACACCAACTGACCGCAAATTTTTACCATTTTATTCCTGTCCATCCAAAGGTTGCCTGTAAGAAATTGCACATAGCGATAAGGCCGCCCATTGTTCTACCACTATTATTTGTAACTATAAACCTCTGTTTCCTGTTTTGGTGATCAATAAAGTATTATTGTATTGTATTGTATATATCAACGACTTACGCATTAATCCCCACAGATGGCGCTGATATAAACGCCTAATTTAATTTTCACTTTTCTGGACAGATTATAAACTTGCGAGCTACTATCAAAGCCCGTTGGCTATCTTGCTGAAAGTTTTCTTTCAAGTGGAAACGCGGCCTGAGATGAGATTTAGAACCAGCCAGCTAGCAAAACATTAATTTACATAAAAAAAAGTTCCTAACGAGGAACTTTTTACAGTTCTGACCGTATTTACTTTGTACTGAATAACATTGCGTTTAATAGGACGCTATAATATGAATTGAAGAATATATATCCGCGGTTCAGAAAATGTATGTTTTGCATTTCCTTATTTGTCATTTGTGATAAGCCATCCACGACCCTACATTATAGATGAACGCTTTATTGCGAGCATTAAATTAAAGACATTTTTTTATTGTTAATTTGCTTGCGTTTGCCCAATATGTCACCAGATGGTATCGACGATGCGGTCGCCTAGCACGTTTGCCTAGATAGTACCTGTTCACTCGAGTTGAAGATTCCTAGATTGAAGCTATCGGTGCATGAAAACAATTAAATAAAGTGTTAAAATGGGCGGCCTTATCGCTCAAAGGGATCTTTTCCAGGCAACCTTCGGATGGAGAGGAGTTATCAAAATGTTAAAGATGGGGATGTAAAGTGATGCTTACAGTAATTACGTCAGTGGTTTTGTATGCCTAAAAATGCTTTTTATATTTTTTTAAACTTTAGCACAAAACAGTTTATACATGGAGGACTTCATGCATTTTCTACCAGTCACTCAGGATGTGCAAGAATTCTTTTTAACGATTAAACTCCGTAAAGCTGTTGTTTATAACCGCAAGCTCCGCGACCGCATCATCACTTACCATCAGGTGAGATAGTAATTGATATAGAACGGCTAAGACTCGCGGTTAAACGTCGAAATTACTCCGCTATGACCACTTAGCGATTCCTTGCTTCGAAATCACGTGGATTTCTCAATAAACGACATCTCTATGACGCATTCATATATGTGTATGATTCTCTATGACGCGTCATAGAGAATACAAATTTCGCAGGACATTTTAGAACTCCTTCTTCTGGAAGTTATGAGATCAAGCCGTGATGTACGTCGCGAGTGTTGGCACGTAAGCTTTTCAAAATCTAGGTGAATAGTGGTTTATACAAGCTTATTGACAGTAAAATATTTGCATATTTAAACACAAGACAGAAATATATTAACCCAAAACCACAGAATACTAAGGGACAGAAGCATCACTCCGCAAAGAAATTTAAACAAATAGCGACTATTGCTATGACGCAATAAAATTCAATTCAGGTCGCGTAGCGCTGCATACCTACCAGTCATATTAACCTACAGAGCGCCTCTCTTTCTATCGCATAGCTCTTACCTCTTCTGACGCGGCACGTGTAACGACGCGCGACCCGCCGTCGGTGTCCGGCTATGTACTTGTAGCTTCGTACCTACAGTGCGGAGTGCGTTAGGCCTGATATAACTGAAAAAAGCGATGAGTCTACGGTTTCAAGAAAAAGCCTGTAATATAGCGTCTTAGTCTAAGCTCCATAACGTTTGTTTGATCGTTGATTTAGTTTTTAGTTTGCTGGTCTAGTTTTAGTTTTTTAATGTTATTTTTTCTGTATAGTCTGTATTGTGACTGCTCCATGCCTACGATTATGTTGCATTTTGTTTTTCGTACCGTTGGACATCGCGGGTGTTGAAACTTGTTTTATTGCGAAAGTTGGAAAGAGAGCTTTGTTCCTTTAACAGTAAGCGTCTTTTTGTATATTTCAGTGATATTAGGCACGCATTAGAATCTGTCAAAATCCATTGCGTACTATATAAGTGACTGTGATTCTTAAAGAAAGTATTTTTTTATTGTTTTCTTTTAGGTTTCGTACGTGCGATGCGGCAAAGACGCGTACAGTCAGCAACATAAGTAGCTAAACATTTCTGAATCTTTGATTGACTACACCTTCAATGCTTGGTTTTTCCCTCATGTTCCATTTAAAAGCGTGATAATATCCTGAGCTAATACGGAAAGTGCAAAAATTTTGCATTAATAATTTGTATATTTACGGTGTTATTGTCAATTGAACGATTGGTAATGTTCAGCTACTTATGTCGGTGACTGTACTTTTATAAGCATAAAATTTTAAAATGTTAGCTTTTATATTTGCAATTTAATATGAAATGCACTTACAATTGTGGTAAATACGCTGAGACTGGCAGTGAAATGGAGAATAGGGTAGAATGGCGGAGTAGACGTTGCAGTCGCGCCGCGATCATACGATTGAATGTATTTATGTCAACGGCGTAGACGTATCCACCGAATCAACGCGCTGAATTCCGCACTTCAGTGTCATAAGCATAACTGATTCAGTAATCCATTCGTATTGCCTTACAATAAGGTATATTTTTAACATTTATGCATGGCGTTTATAACTATTTAAACTAGTAATCAATGTGACGAAATAGGTGCATTAATTTCTTTATAAACACAGTGGAATTGAATTCGATATTTTCCCGAAAGTATATACCCATGTTTTGGAATACATCAATAGTGTTAAAATAAAAAGAAAAATATTGGCCAAAATATAATTGACAATTAGCTGAAATGTCAATGAATGAATGTGAATGAAATGTAGCGACGCAGGGAGGCTAGTAGGAGCCGCACCGTGCACCCGCGCTCCGCCGCGCCGCGTCGCTCCGCGTATCCTGTTTAGTGAAATAGACATTTCAGCTAGGTAATTATCAATAATTTTTTGGTCATATATTTTTAATTAAACCCTTCATATTCAATCTAAAGCTCACTCAGTCCATACTGAGGACATACGTTTCGGAAATAAATCGAATTCAATTCCACCCTGTGTTTCGTTTACGTGAGCATTGGAAACTGGCTTTCCTACAAAAATGTGTTGACCATTCTAACCTATTCTCCATTTCTTTGGGCATTTCTGTAACCTTAAGGAGACCTGTAGAAATCATAGCTCGAAATTTAAGAGTTAAACAATTATGTAAATATTGTGAAAACTTATATTATCATGCGATTACAATATGCTTACGTACCGGAATCGTGTCATCTATCATTTACTATCATTTAGGAAAATAAACTTGTCTCTAGCAATTTTGGTCCGTGAGCCGTTTGCATTTGTTATTCCAATGTTCAAACATAACTAAAAAAACAGCAAAAAGGGATGTCGAAGGAAACAATAAGAATTTCCGCAAAACTTTATATTACCGAATTTTAAGCCAGTTGTGTTGATTGTTTGTTTGTCTTAAATACTGCAACAAATTTTACAAAAGTAAACAAAAGTGTTATAGTATTTAAGAATCTTATTATATTTATATTAAGCATTGGCGAATTCCAAGCGAGAAACGAATCGAATAACGGAAGAAAATACTTGACATCGACTTGGTGACCACCGTAGCTCAATCGGGCAGAGCCCTTCCCGCGCTCAGGGAAGATTGTGATGCGGGTTCAAGTAGTCTTATTTTTTCTTTCCGAAAAACCTTTTTGGTTATTTAAAATGTCTACCGATTTACTTAAAAAATAATTATATATACCGCTCCGATGTCCAACATAAGTTTAAATGACCAGGCGTTAGGTTAAACACTAATGAATATCGATAAGTGTACCAAAAACACATGAATTATGAAATCGTGGCGTAGAAAACGCCTACACTGTCGTCCCAGCGACAAATATGTAGTTATATAATGAAATGAATAAAATAAACTTAATATATTTGGAGTCTTTTATTTAATATTCGATTGACAAATATAATAATAAATAATTTAATATTTTTATACAAGCATCGCAAGCACCATTATTTTGTGAAAGAGTAAACAATTGTTTGTGAGATCGCTAGTTAATACTTTAAAGTGCTTCGTAATTTATAATAATACAGTGACCTTAATGTCAAAATATCCATAAGTGTAAGTAGATTTATTATAATTAATAATACACATTAAATAATACACAAAAGTGTGTAAGTTTGTGATAATATAAGCAAAAAGTCAAAAGATATTTTTAAAAATGCACAAAAATTCACTTAAAACTTCATATACACAATATAAATCAATTAAAATACGTTGAAAATTGTAACTTAATATATCTTTACTGAAAAAGAAAGGCAAGCATGTCTACTCATTTCTTTCCCATACTTAAATTGAAGTCAAGGCCCAGAAAAGAAATGCGAAAACTGTTTCTACCCGTGTTTTGAAATACACCCGCTAGAGAAGAAAGCACCAAGAAACTCTGCGGGGCTTTTTCTTACATATTGGTTCATACATAACATTTTATGTTAGTAATTTTTATTATTATTTTTTTTTTTTAAACTTTCGCGATTCGAGCACATAGTTTATGATATTAAAACGGGACTTAATCGCGCTAAAAACATTAATTAAAACATTTTATGTTATTAAGTACTTTATATATCTTTATAGATCTCCTAGCTGACCCGGCAAACGTTGTTTTGCCATATAATTTTTTTTTTAAATGTTAAGGGTGGACCACCCTTATCACTTAGGGGTATGAAAAATAGATAGTAGCCGATTCTCAGACCTACTGAATATACATATAAAATTTGGTAAAAATCAGTAAAGCCGTTTCGGAGGAGTAAGGTAACTAGCATTGTGACACGAGAATTTTATATATAATAAAGAAGATATATAGATCTCTATCTAGAGCTAAATTTAAAATTCTAATAACGTTCTATACAAATTATGAAATTTTAAAACGTAACTTAATGTTTGTTATAATAAATATAAATATGCCAACATGCATATTTTCACATGTACCTATATGTTACGGCTAATAGCCGAAGTGCGGCTACACCTACTTTTAGCCAGCTACAACTAGGTGCAGCCGGCCACATGCGGTTAAACTTAGATTCATCATAGCGGCTAGAACTAGAATGGGCTGGTCACATCTCTTGAAGGACGGACAACCGTTGTAGTGTACGTGTCCTTGAGTGGAGACCGCGAATCGGCAAGCGTAGTGTAGGACACCCACCGGCCAGGTGGAGCGACGACCTGCGAAAGGCGGCCGGAAGAAACTGGATGAGAAGAGCCGAAGACCGGGCTCAGTGGCGTGCATTGGGAGAGGCCTATGTCCAGCAGTGGACGACTACAGGCTGATGATGATAATGGCTAGAACTAGGTGCAGTCGCGCACCAATCAAACGTATAAGTGGTAGCCCTCGGTAGGTCAGGGTGCAGCGGGGGTGGCTCTTGGGCCACCTCAACGCCACGAACATGTATATTAGATAATATAATGTAGATTAACCGAAAAATAATGCGACGGTTCACAATCTTTCGACAGTTTACAATCTGGCGTAGGATACATCTTAAGTTTAACCGCATGTGGCCGGCTGCACCTAGTTGTAGCCGGCCAAAACTGGGTGTAGCCGCACTTCGGCTATAAGCCGTAACATGTACATTTTTATACACATATGTAAATACATTTGTTGCATCATAAACTAAGCACTAATTTCTGAATCACTTGTAAAAAGTTCAAAATACATTGTTCCCCTGATCTTTCAATACTTTGAATTGAAATGCCTATCGTAATGCCGCTAGCCCATTGCTACGCACGAACTCACATACATTTTTACAAAGCGTACTTCTGCTATTAAATAATATTGTACACTGATAGAATTGCTACAGAATTCATTTAAGATATGTAAGCTGATGTGTCGGCACTATTGATTTATCCGAGAGCGACGATTGCAGTGCAGTGCCACGCAGGGCTTTTCTCAATTCAAAGTTAAGAGGCACTGCAACAGACAAAAGACTTGGTCCGTTACCTCTTTCTATAAAAAAATGCATGTGCCTATTAGTGTGCGCCGCAATGGAATAGTATCTTTATGAACTTGGACATTTATCACAAACTGTAGACCTATCTTGAGATAAAACACTTGAGGTTACTAAATTCCTAAAATGTCTCCAAATATTCTAGTTTGGTTTACCTTGTAATTTTTGTGTCATTTTTTAAATTTACTTGGTCAAATTTAATGCATATTAAAACCAAATAGGTGTAATTTCAGTGAGCATTCTGCAAATATTAAAATATAATTAAATGTAGCTGGTGAGTGCACAAAAACTGCGACAACTGATCCCCAAAACCGGCCAAGTGCGAGTGGAACCGCATAATCAAGGTTCTGTAACGTTTTAAAGCATTGTCGAAAGTTGACACTAACAAAATAAATCTATAAAAAATCCCTCCACTGAAAGTCGACAGAAAACAGATTGGCAGAAGAGTAACAGTAATTTAGGGCTGTTTGAGTCTTTTGGGTACGGAACCCTAGAAATAAAAATTGCGTATTGTGTGAAGTAATATTTAAATAGTTACGTATTTTTTATTCTTTAACATACATAAAATGTACGTAAGTACATACATATTATACATATATATAACTTACATACATATGTATTATGTGTATCAGTACGAAGTACTTTGCGTAAAAGTTTAAGGTGAGGATCTTAATCCACCTATTATCGCTGACTAACGAAAAAGTCTGTTTTACAGCTGCTCTCATTTAGGGCGTTTGTCAAGAAAAAGCGCGGAGTGAATCGAAGATGCGAAAACCAGGTTAATATTCATAAATATCAAGAGAAAATCTTTTCATCAACAGTTACAATACGCGCCACGAAAGATGAGACTTGACAAGCGTCAGTAGTGGGGAGCCTGCGCAGGTACAGTCGTGTACGAAATAGTTATCCATAATTTGTATATCTACTCAGGGATTTTTGACAACATTCAGAATTAGGTAGGTGTGTAGCAATACTATATTTTTTTTTTAAACCTGTTATAGATTTATTACTAAATAATAAAATTTAAGATAAAAACGGCAGATTGTCCTAGTCACTGTCACTGTCAATATATGATGTAAGAGTAAACGTCGTAAACCATCTTCCTACTTTGTCTTCTTAATGTTTCACCTCGAGGCATAATTAAGATTTCACAAAGTTACACTCGTATACAACACAACTATAACAAAGTAGAAATTTATAAACACAAGTTGCACTCGATTGTACCGCGGAGTCAAGCGGTGCGTCCACGGGGTGAGGAGGACTGACACGCATGCGCAGTGCCGTACTTGCACCTCCCGCGCCCTTTCCGCTGCCCTGTTGATCCCCGATCCCTTCCCGCCTCAGACCTCATACCGCTAAAGAGACCTATAAATCGTCTACTGCGCAAGTTTAACCACGTGGTTTGTCAAGTCTCATCTTTTGTGGCGCGTATTATACAAAGTGTTAGTCCCAATTCGGTACAACCCTCATTTGTCCATTGACCATTTTTGTTCATACATTCATAAAAATTTAAAAACAAATGAATAGCTAGTTCAAGGGTGGAGTTAATAAAAAAAATATTAGCCGTGTTCAATAAAATACAGGAGATAAACTTAGAAACTTGTAACACCATCTTCCATCCATCCACCATTTGTGAAGTGGTAGAATTTGGAACTATGAACGATTCATACATTTTGACAGGCTCCGATTGGTTTTTCTTTGCCAGTAGGATCCAATTAACTTCACAGATATAACTTTGTAAGTATGTAGCTTACCTTTTTTCCAACTCCGATTCACTCCACTTTACAGACATCTTTAGTCACAACGTGAAACCTTATAATCACAACAAATCTCAAACAATCAAGTTCTGGGTGGCGCTGCAACTTAGGGTAGGCTTGTTGCTTACCGTCAGGCGAACGACCTGCTCGTCTCGTCACTTAGTTACAATCTCAAACGAAAACTGGTTCTGGCTCTATCTTCCAATAACTCTGAATTTCTTGTAAGCTTTTCCCCTTTGTCTCGGGCACCCACAGCACAGTATAAACAACTCCCAGTAGGGTGACAGCTGAGAATGTATAGAACACTACGTATGGACCGAACTGGTTCGCTACCGGTGTGTAGAAAAGGACGGTCATTGAACTGCAGAAGAATGAGAATGCCATTGAAGCGCCAGCCATTCGTGCTCGGAGCTGTGGAGAAATGTTAAAGATTTTAGTTGAAGTCATTGAGCTAAATGTACTAAGTACTGGAGGAGACACGACGTACAAACGTCAGGCACCCACACTATGCCAGTACGCCAGGATGTACAAACACACAGCTGTCACTGGCTGCTAGGCAGCCAACTCACTACAACCTTCCCGAACATAAACGTCAGGAAACCACACTATACCAGTATACCAGGATGTACAAACACACAGCTGTCACTGGCAGTTAGGCAAGGCAACTCATTACAACCTTCCCGTACATAAACGTCAGGCAACCACACTAAGCCAGGATGTACAAACACACAGCTGTCATTGGCAGCTAGGCAACCAACTCACTACAACCTTCCTGAACATAAACGCAAGACTCAACACTAATTTACCTGGAAAGTGAAGCACTCAGCCATAAGCACCATAGGCACAGGTGCCAGGCCGGCTCCGTAAGCCAGGATGCATACACAGACAGCCGCCACTGGCAGCCAGGCAACCGACTCGCTGCCGACCAGGAAGCAAGTGGCTAGAGTTGCCATGCAGATGGAAACTACGCCGGAACTGCACGCGAGGGGGATCTGTGAAGAAAACATGTAAGTACCTCAGTCTTGTATAGATTCGCTTTAAAAATATACTAAACTAGCTGCGCCCTACGGTTTCATCCGTGGTTTCCCGGGATAAAAAGTAGCCTGTGTGTTATTCTGATGTGTAAGCTATATTATTGTAAAATTTCATCAAAATTAATTCAGTAGTTTTTGCGTAAAAGAGTAACAAACATACATCCATATATTCCTACAAATTTTCGCGTTTATAATATTAGTATTAGTTTAATCATCATCATCATCATCATCTAAGGTGCTACAGCCCTGGGTGGGCCTTGGCCTGGTCGAGAATTTTTCTCCAGACAGGTCTGTTTCTGGCTTGCTGCCTCCAGCCTCTAACACCAATCGTCTTCAGGTCTTGCTCTACGCCATCGAGCCACCTTAGCTTAGGTCGACCACGGCTTCGGCGACCATCCGGTTTTCCCTCTAGGAGACGTTTAGGTGTCCGTGTCTTCTCCATACGCTCTACATGGCCTAACCAGCGAAAGCGTTCAAGTTTCACCGTCTTGACTATATTCGGTTCGTCAAACAAGTTATAGAGCTCATGGTTAAACCTCGTCCTCCAGCAGTTATTTTCCACAACAGCCCCGAATATCCGCCTTAGAATCTTCCGTTCGAAAACTAGCAAATTATGCTCATCCATCGTTTAATGGAGACCTACAACTGAATAAAACAGTAGGTCTCCATGACTTTAGGCACCGATCCCTCAGCAAGAGTTCTAAATTATGGAGTTCAAGGCGTTACTACAGAATCCTACTATAATATTATATATGCGAAAGTTTGTGAGGAAATTATTGTCAAAAACAAACATATTGTAACAAAAGTTCTAAAAAATCCCCTCAGTTTCATGCCGTATCTTCTGAGTAGTGGTTCTTTTACCGATACGGTGGTAGAGTTATTGTCATAATTGACGTTCATAAGTGCGTCTCTGATGCCAAAACTGAATAAAAAACTTTTGAACTTGAACTTGAAATTAACCGCAAATTCTTCATAGAAAGCCTATCAGCTGGTAGCTACCCACCTTCCTTCCAAACTTCTCAATGAATACCGTAGTGAAGCCCGAGCCGGCCAGCTGCAGCGAGCCGACGAGCAGCGCCAGCGTGTTAGGGCTCCACTGCGTGCCCGCGCGCTCGAACACGTCGGCGGCGTAGTTCATGAGGGCGAAGCACCCGGAGAGGGTCTGCATCGCCATTAGCGTCAGCGTCATGCGCAGAGCGGAGAATGCGGGCCGGTCGCGGACTGGCAAACATTTTAAATAGGTAAGTTAGAACCTTGCGTCAAATTACGGCCGATCGTCGGCGCACCACCACACTTGCGCAGCATACGAGATAGCATTAGTTTATTTGATGTTTATTTGACACTTTTCAACCGACTTCAAAAGGAGGAGGTTCTCAATTCGACGGTATGTTTTTTTTGTATGTTTGTTACGCGATTACTCCTCTAATTACGAATTGATTTTGATGATTCTTTTTTTGTTTGGTAGGTCATACTTCAGAGGTGGTCCCATATAAATTTTATCGAAAATGATTTCGCATTTTTTTTAATAAAGAACGAAACCAAAAATTATAAGTTTAGTCTTGAAGTCGGTTCTCTTCTAAAAAATAATTATATTTTATTGAGTTAGCATAATTTTAACACTTTGTATAGATAACTGGCGGTTAACGATGTGGATTACTCTTACACCACTATGCATGCTAATACAGTTATAATTAAGTTTTTTAGAAGTAACTGTTTGTTAACCCAAATAAATAAATAAGTAATTTATTTTCCCAAATATACTCAAAAAATTGGCATATCTACAATTCAGCTATCTCTTATGCAGATGCTTTCACATAATTTTTTAGTGATTCTTGCTACTGCGTAGGTCACGTGGTGCGCCGGATAGCGACCATAAATATACCCTACAGCTTCTAAGATGTAGGTACTCTAGGTAAACTAAAGGTAGGAATTGCACGATGGCAGCTGCAGGAGATACGTCAGATACGACCAGGATATGACAACCTGCGGTGTAGGGCATTTGGCTGACACTGCGCAGTTTTTTGTGGTCATACATCCGTCGCTGATAAAATATAAACACACTGTTTTAGTATAATCATAAAACTTCCTAGTTCCTAAGCACAGGGAATCCTAGTTAGGGGCTGATAGTATCTTTTTATGAACCTCGGGCGCATTTCTTTTATTTACTTTTTTACAAAAGATAGATCTATGTTTGACCACCATCCTGATCGCCTGATGTTAAGCGACGATGTGGCTGAAGATGGAGCACGTAGATCTAGAAGATACCTATTCACTCTGGCTTTGAAGATACCCAGATTGGAGTTATCAGGAAATAGAGAAGACGGCAAATATTTACTGATTCTTATGTACTATTTCTTTTTTACAACTTTCGCGCACAGTCGGTTCTTTCATACCTACTTTATTTTGTTTGCAAACACGCAAGAGAAGTCAGTGCTATTTCTCATACTCATTAATTTTATTTTAATATGCAAAATAATATTACATATATCTATTTATATTGTTTTTTTTTTTGAAGTCATAAAATATTTATTTATATTTATAAATGCAATGCAGTGCTACGTAGTGCTTTTTATGCTATGAAAAGTTCTGGGTGGCATTGCAATTGTTATGGGCAGGCGTGGCGCTTACCATCAGGCGAACGACTTGCTAGTCTCATCACTCAGTTCCATGAAAAAAGTATACCTACGTAGATCTAAATAAATGGATAATACAAAATTTGCCACCAGCTAAGCCCATGTATGTATGTTATCTCATACCTATCTATCTAATTACGGATTGTAAAACTATGCTAATAAGCGCATAATAAATGATTTCATTTACAGTAAACGAAACTATCTAGGTAGGTAGGTTTAATACGAGTTTAAATCTGAAAGTAAAGTCGTAATCATAAAACCGTGATAATGGATTACTACACAATAACCTTAGGTATACCTTTAATTATATTTGTTGAGTCAATGCGCTTATAATGTAACATTTATTTAGGATTTAGGTATCTAAATGTTTGGATGGTTAAAAACATATAAGGTGATAGAAGTGCCAACTAATTAAAATGTTATTGCAGCGCGTTATTACCTACCTTATATGTATATACTATGACACACAGAACAAAGGTAACCGACATAGCACTCAAAATTAGAAGTTGAAGTAGCAATGGGCCGGCCATATAGCTCGTAGAACCGATAACCGTTGCGGTAAAAGGTTCTCGAGTGGCGACCACGGACCGTAGGCGGAGCGTAGGACGGCCTCCCACAAGGTGGACCGACGACCTGGTAAAAGTCGCGGGGAGCCGCTGGATGCATACAGCGAGCAACCGCTCGCTGTGGCGATCTATGGGGGAGGCCAATGTTCAGCAGTAGACGTCTTCCGGCTGATGATGATGATGATGATGATATACCTACTATCACGGTGGCTAACTTATTTGTGCTATCTTCTCTAGCGGGCGTATTTCCGAAGCACTGGTAGAGTCAGTTTTCGCATTTCTTTTCTGAGTGTTAAATCCGCACATTACTTAAGAAAGTCAGTGGTGCGAGGCCAGCGGGATTCGAACTCGGGTGCGTTGGATCGAAAGTCGCACGTGTTCCCACTGAGCCACACTCGCTCTCTACCCATACATATAATCACTCCATAACTGTTGTTAACCATCTTAAATACTTGAATTTATGTAATGACTTAAGTTTATCCTAAAATCGTACTTTTTAGTGATTGCTACTTTTGGAAGTGAATTCTTATCATTATACTAACATAAATTAGTCCTATCCTATCCTAACTGTTTAATTTATTATTATTATGTATTGGTTGCGCTACGGAAATAGAAACGTCTTCCGGGCCCTTGCAACACTTGCATGCGGCTGTGAGTCATCCTTCGAAATTCGTACTTTCTAACTTTCTACTGCTTAAGGTATCGTATTCGTACTTGTATTATGCTACTAGATTTACCATCATGTGGTACTCGCTGAATTCAAACCACTACGCGACAAAGTTATTCTACCGCCAAGCAGTAGTGCGTAAGCATTACTGCGTTCTGGTTTGAAGGGCATTGTAGCCAGCGAAATTACAGTACTATGAGATTTAACAACTTATTGTTTCAGGGTGACGAGCGCAGTGCACCGCCGCGCAGTATTTTGCATAAAAAAGTTCTGGTTCTCACAATCGCTAGTTTGAGATCTGAAGTTTGTAAATATCTTTCAGATGTCAAATATTTTTCAAGACAAGCTTTTAACATATTCGTAATCGAAACCACGAGCAGATTGAAATGAGACCAATAGTTTACGATTATCCGTCAAAGAGTTCCATGGCCCACCTTCCGTCTCCATCATCAGATCAGCTGGCTGTCACCATAATATTGCATTGTCATCGGACTTTGACAAGTAGCCAAACTTCAACTCCGTAGGATAAGAGGAAGTGGTTCTGCAGGGCGATCACGAACATCGCATGTTGCGGACTAACGTGCAATAGAAATTCATTTCAATCGATAAAATGCGATCATGTAACTTTTTATGTCTCGATTTCAATGTGCTCCTATCAATTACCCGACAAATTTACAAAGCGAGATTATGTGCTATGTGCTATGAATGAATATGTATACGCCCAATGTATGCAATTTTACTGTGTAAAACGGCTCTTGTTTGGTTAAATTTTATTGGTTTATATATCAATAGAAACTTTGTTTGTCAAAACTTATTTTTATTTCAATTGAGCTTTCGTTGACGTTTGATTGCAACAAACGGGTTACGTGATCGCAAAACCATCTTCGAAACTGGTTTCTTATAAAAAAATATTGAAATAAAAGATACATGATTGCCCTGCTGATTCAACTTGCAAGATTTGACCTAAACTTTGCTAAAGCTAGACAAAAGTTAAATAAAAGCTTGTAAAAAAGAAGAAGATATTATATTTTCTTACTTTACCGACACTGAGCAGAGAGACGCGCGGCGTCTCCAGGTATTGCCGGTGTTCGTGCCTTAGCTTCACTATCTCTTCCGCAACCACTTTGTGTTCAGGGTCCAAGTTGCGCAGCCAGGCTATCGTTTTCGCTGCTCTCTGAAATTATAAGTCACGATCATAAATTAATTGTAGACGTTTTATTTATTATAGGCTTGCGTTTGACTAGATTATAATTATATAGTTTTATATTTATTTGCTATAAAGTTTTAAGTTTGTTAATACGAGTTTCTACGTTTATTTCTGACTAAGGCGTTATCCAATATTAGCCTTTCATAAACGACTCCGCAATACTCTGCATAATGTTTAATCTGTGAAAATATTTATCTTGCTTAATCCTCCTTGCGCCAACGTGCAATCGATGTTAACACGTGGGTTAGGTTGGGTTTTGAATCAAAACACAACCTAACCAGCCGGTGCGTATCAAAACTTTTGATATGAGGCACTAAGCCCTTCTTGCGCCAACGTGCACCCATGGATTAGGTGTAAATGTTTATACAAAAAATCAAATTAACCCATTGGTCCTATCCTGACTTTAACACGCCATTTCACGTTGGCGCAAGTGGCACTTATTTTCATCATCAGCCCATCACGTTCCCACTGCTGGGACACGGGCCTTCTCTCATAGAGAGAGAATGGGCCATAATCCACCACGCTGGCCCAGTGCGGGTTGGTGGATGTCACATGTCCTTGACTTTTTGTAAAAAATTCTTGGACATGCCGGTTTCCTCACGATGTTTTCCTTCACCGTTTCTAGAGCGAGTGTTATATCCGCACATAACTTAAGAAAGTCAGTGGTGCGGGGCCAGCGGGATTCGAACTCGGGTGCGTCGGATCGAAAGTCGCACGTGCTCCCACTGAGCCACACTCGCTCTTATTTTACTTACACCCAATTATTATCTCGACTCTATCACGCCATATCACATTGCTTCTATAGTGGCACTTATTTTACTTACACCCAAATATTATCTCGACTCTATCACGCCATATCACATTGCTTCTATAGTGGCACTATTTTACTTACACCCAATTATTATCTCGACTCTATCACGCCATATCACATTGCTTCTATAGTGGCACTATTTTACTTACACCCAATTATTATCTCGACTCTATCACGCCATATCACATTGCTTCTCTAGTGGCACTTATTTTACTTACACCCAATTATTATCTCGACTCTATCACGCCATATCACATTGCTTCTCTAGTGGCACTTATTTTACTTACACCCAATTATTATCTCGACTCTATCACGCCATATCACATTGCTTCTATAGTGGCACTTATTTTACTTACACCCAATTATTATCTCGACTCTATCACGCCATATCACATTGCTTCTATAGTGGGACTTATGTTACTAACACTCAATTATTACCCCGACTTTGACCCGCCATTCCACGCCGGCACAAGTGACACTTATTTTACTTACGCCTAATTATTAACACGAAGAATTTATTAACGTGGCACTTAACGTTGGCATTAGTAGGAGTAAATGCTTTGTCTTAAATCTTACCTTTTCCCTTCCAATCTTGAGCAGATAGTTAGGGGATTCCGGCATGAAACTGAACAGGACCACATGGATACCAGCTACCACCAAATACACTATCTGGTTCGCTTGGTAAGACAGGAACATGCCCACGGCATACACGAAGATGACCCCTAACTTGCAGACGGTCATGGTGAGAGACCCTAGGGCTCCCCTCCAGGCGTCTTCAGATATCTCCTTTATGTAAACTGGGACGACGATGAAGCATCCTCCGGATGCAAGGCCAGCGATGGCTCGAGCCGTGATGAGAGCGGTAGGAGTGATGCAGGTTAGCTTGATGGTCCAGGATATCTTTAAGAGATGCATTATTGCTACGTGGTTAAGAACAAAGGAGAGAATCGTAACAAATAACATACATAGCTAGCTTCCAGAACAAAGATTCCCTGTAATATCTAGTAAACCAGGAAGTATAAAATACTAGCTGCGCCCTGCAGTTTCACCCGCGATTCTCCGGGATAAAAAATAGCCTGTCTGTATCCAGGACCCAAAGAACCTTCATACATACTAAATTTCATCAGAATCCGTTCAATAGTTTTGGCGTGATTGAGTAACAAACATTCATCAATGCATACATCATTACAAACTTTCGCATTTATAATCTTAATAGGAAGGACTATACTATAAGACCTGTGTATGCGAGAGGCCGTCTGGGTTGGTACCACCGCTTTGCCAGTTATTCAGCCGCCAAGCTGTAGTGCGCAAGCATTACTGTGTTCCGGCTTGAAGGGCATTGTAGCCATCGAAATTACTGGGCATTATGAGACACAACAGCTAATTGTCTCAGGGTGACGAGCGCAGTGCAGCGCCGCGCAGGATTTTGCAAAACATAGTTCTGGGTGGTGCTGTTATTGTTATGGCGTATTGCTGGCCATTAGGCAAACGACCAGCTCGTCTCGTCATTCAGTTACATAAAAAAAATTCATTGCTTTTCAATTAGTAGTAAAACTTGGCAATGAGTTCAAAGGCAGCAGTGGATGCTTAAACATGATAAACTTACGCAAGACAACACCGACACAGCAATCCCAGACACTTTCCTTCCGAACTTATCCGAAGCATAACTAAAGAAGGGGATCCCACAGATCGCCGCTAGCGGCAAAGTTGCAGCCATCCACGACACTTCTGTGGCTGTGAAGGGCGCTGCGGCCGGCGTGTGGTCAGACTTCAAGAGTGGGCCCATCGGGGAAAGCCAGCCGATCTGGATGCCGTACGTGAAGGTAGGGATGGTAGCTGTGAGGTTAAAAAATATCTTAGCACATAGTTTATTATTGTAATCATCATCATCATCAGCCCAAAACGTTCCCACTGCTGGGACACGGGTCTTCTCTCATAGAGAGAGTTTAGGCCATAATCCACCACGCTGGCCCAGTGCGGGGTGGTAGATGTCACATGTCCTTGAATTGTGATAAATTCTTGGATATGCTGGTTTCCTCACGATGTTTTCCTTCATTTTTTATAGAGGTAGTGTTAAATCCGCACATAACCTAAGAAGAAGAAAGTTAGTGGTGCGGGGCCAGCGGGATTCGAACTCAGGTGCGTCGGATCGAAAGTCGCACGTTCTCCCACTGAGCCACACTTACACTTTATTATTGTAATATTTACGTTATTTTATCTAATTTTTATGTAGTGCTTTTATATGATATTAAAAGTTCTGGGTGGCACTGCAATTGTAATGGGCAGGGGCGTGGCGCTTACCATCAGGCGAACTACTTGCTCGTCTCATCATACAGTTCCATAAATAATTAATTTTTAGAAAAAAAACAAAAACCGACTTTAATGTATCTTCGAAGTCCAAGGTCAATTATCGATAAAATGTATATGGACTTCGTAGCTATACTGAACCCAACGCAAAAAGAATTTTCCAAATCGGTTCATAAATTACGGAGTTCTGAGGTAACAAACATAAAAAAAAACAATCGAACATAGAACCTTCTCCTTTTGAAGTCGGTTAGTAAAATAAGATGGGTCGATGGTGTAGAGCAAGACATAAAGACTGAATGCCGGAGGCAGCGAGAAACAGACCTGTCTGGAGACAAATTCTTGACCAGGTCAAGACCCACCTAATGCTGTAGCGCCTTAGATGATGATAGTTATGTTTATTACCAAAAATCTGTCTAATTCAGAAACCTGTTTGATTCAAAATTAATTACGTTACGCAGGATAAGGACACTTTGACAGGTCAAGAGCCGCATCTGCTTGACCCCTGAGAAGTTGTAATCACCAGAGTCGTATTCAGTAGGTAAGTGCTTAAGTGTAGTTATGTTTAAAGAAATTAATATTTAAAGCACCTTTAAAATGAGAGATTATTTTATCAACTCTATATTTTTACTGGTGATAAGTTTTTCGTATGCGAGAGGTCGTCTGGGTGGGTACCACCGCTTTTCCAGTTATTCTGCAGCCAAGCAGTAGTGTGCAAGTATTACTGCGTTCCGGTTTGAAGGGCATTGTAGCCAGCGATATTACTGGACATTACGCGACTTACGCTAATTGTCTCAGGATGAGGAGCGCAGTGCAGCGCCGCGCAGGATTTTGCAAAACAATGTTCTGGGTAGTGCTGCAACCGTTATGGGCTGGCGTATTGCGTACCATCAGGCGAAATTTCTGGTTGGCACTGCAATAGGGGATCGGACAACTTTACAGTTTAAAATTAACCATAATGTAATATAGCCATGAAAAATAGTATTTTAATTAAATAAAGCCCTAAAATGTTATGTTTCAAATATTGCCGCGCAAAAGGTCACCTCAGCACGTGTGACGTCATAAGAAAGCAAACGAAACGACAAGCTCTACAAAAACAAACTTGCAAAGTGATTTATACGTTTTTGTGCAGTTTAAGGACTTTAGGTTCGTCATGGAATGAAAAACATATCGTTTTGATTTAGATAAAAAGCAAAAACATAAAGTAACACAAGCTTCGCACACGGTTTTTACTGTCGAATGACGTCATGCACTGTGTTGGTGTTTCGGAACAGATAAAAAATTACAGAATTATTAGATTTTATTTATTTTTAAAAATATATATCATTATTATTTTACAAAAATATTGATTAAATGATCTTTTGGATTTGACAAACATTCGTTCTAACTACATTTTAGATATTTTTTCGATTAGATAATGTCCGATCCCCTAGTGTGTGTGTTGTAGTGTGTTATGGGCAGGCGGGGCGCTTACCATCAGGCGAACGATTTGCTCGTATCATCCCTCAGTTTCATAAAAAAATATAGGAAACCGGAATTATGCACATCTATTTATTTCGGTAAACAATAAATCAAGATCGTAGTTAATGTATGTTTGACGAATGCCTACTTCGCATCGTTAAAATGCCATGCACGTATTGTGAGCAGACGAGTTGATGTCCTTCTTCCAATGACTTCAGCAACTCAAAACAATCAACTCAAGAGAATATGTAAAACTAGCTTCTCCCAGCGGTTTCATCCTCCACTACCCCATACCACAAAATATAGGTAGGTAGATATATTCTGTGGCGGCCGGCGCCGCGCGCGCCTTTTGCTCCACGAAAATCACTGACTGAAAATCACTTCTAAGGTATTTATTACCTTAGTTTATGCTGAGTCGGAACCTTTCCCTGACGCAACATTACATTACTATATAACAGTTCTTATATATCATATTTTTCTGTTATGTTGAATAACAAGAAGCACTAGGAATGACATTGATTTTGACTACAATACGAAAGAAATCATTTTAATAACTACTTAACAAACAACTACTTAAGGCAAGGCGGTATGGTCCTAGAGACTTTAGCCTGCTCAAACGGGCGAATAAAAAGAATAAGCTGACGTTTATCCCTATATACCAACCTAGCTACGTAACATAACATGTAGTAATGCTAAGCCAAAATAAAACAAACTTTAAATGAAACATACCTATTATAGCAGTTAAAATCTGCTTTCCCGCGCCGCTTCCGTTGCTAAGTCGATTTCTTTCCATATTTTTTAAACAACGAACACTTAAGAGTTTTATGTACGTAATTAGCACCACTTAGGTTAGATTTTCGCCGACTGCAATTTGCAACTTTAATAAAAGAAACACAGATAAAAATAATACACAAAACCTTCTTCGTATCGAGTTTCAACTCGTTAGTGACTTTTTAATTTTTTAACCATTTTTTCTTTTCTTTTAACGGCGTTGGCAAGAGGCACATTCAGCCAGAGTTGCGTACGAACACTGACTACATAACATGTCTAACCTCACTTTGCGAGTATTCATTCGCACGAACTTCTTTGGTAAACAGTTACGTATTTACAAAATTATACAATGCCTTTTCAATTCAAATGTCATATTCCTAAACCATAAGAATAAAGTTGAAATTGAGCTATCAAACTCTTTATCAAATCATAAACTATTTTTGTTCCGACGGCCCGACGGCAAGGTCGTTTTCATCTGTCAACATGGAAACTTACGCAATATTGGACTTTATTGCGTTAGCAAAGAGATCTCGTGGAAGTATTATCAAGTTTGATAAGTTGGTGCGGTTTGGTGAATTGCTCTGTCGCAAAAGACAACCGACCTGCTGAAATGAGAACTGAAATATTTAGTTAACGGATTGGTTTGAGCTTTTTACCGCATGTAATAGTGCTACCACTCTCAAAGTAGGTTCTAAATGAGACAGTGTAATATGAATAAATAACGGACTTCCATATATGATTTCGAGTGAAATCGGTCATTGATGATTGCGTTCTTTGTATTCTTTGAAAAATTCATAGAAGTCTATTACTGTGTCCTCGTATTTTGATAGTGTTGTGGTTACCGCGATGTCTATCAGCGCCCACTCGAATCGCTCGTGACGCGGAGAATAACATAAAAATAACAAGCTTTGCCAGTTATTCTTCCAAGCAGTAGTGCGCAAGCATTACTGTGTTCCTGCACAGAATATCCGGTTTGAAGGGCATTGTAGCCAGCTAAAGTACTGGGCATATGAGACTTAATATCTGATGTCTCAAAAACGTAAAACATTCGATACATTTTCTTATCGAAAATTACATCTGCACATAGCTTAGTCGTACGGGGCCAGCGGGATTCGAAACTCCTATGCGTCGGATCGTAAGTCGCACGAGTTTCCCCTGAGGCACACTGGCTCGTGCGTATTATTCAACAATCAATTATTAATAGATTTTATCTGATTATTTGATTATGGGGCGGAAAACTTGTTATGCCCTGCCCCCCTACCCATATGTACCTCAAGCGCCAATCGTATATCGTATTGAGCTCGGATTAAGGTGTAGATTCACTACGACAATTTGTTATGTTGCCATATATTGTCCCATTAAGTTTATCTCAACTCTTAGTCATCGTATTTTGGTATAAATTAATGAGATTAATTCGATTACTTGCCTGAATCGACAATAATTAGACCGTATCTTATTAGTCGCAGTGAAGCTATACCTTAATTCGACCTCAACACGATGTACGATTGGCGCTTGAGGGGCATATGGGTAGGGGGGCAGGTCGCTAAAGCTTGAATTGCGCCACTCTATCAACCATGACTACTTAGAGACTTTTTTAAGCCCTTCCCTCTAAGAAAGTTTTCCAAACGTATTAAAGTTAAAGTTAACTTATGTTAACATGACTTTGAAAAAAGTTAAGTATATTTACCCATTTCTTTCCTATTCTCAAATTGAAGTTGGTGCAGAAAAGAAATGCGAAAACTGACTCTACCAGTGCTTCGGAAATACGCCCGCGAGACAAGATTAAAATTGCTTCTTCGGGTTTAGGAAAAAACTATTTCACTCGATCACACCTTACACCCTGTAATCCCTGTATACATAATTTCGTTTCAAGAAGCAACATAAAATAAAAAATCTTAACAACAACTCAAAAATTTAAAACAATTCGTTTATTAGCCGCAAGCGTCTCGCCTGATCTGGTCAGGCTAGTCATGTCTGTAGTCGGGGTCTAGCTCCACCTGGACCATCTCCTCGGTGTCCTCGTGTATCTGCGTGTTGGTCGGTGGCTTGACGTTGGGGTCCACTTGGACCATCGCTTCTATAAGGTCAGCGGTCGTTTTGTACGAAGCGATTGTGTTCTTTACGAAGTCTCTATGGAATTACAAGTAAACGTTTATCAAACAAAAAAACCGACTTCGAAGTCCAATGTCAAATATCGATGAAATTTATATGGGACCACTTCGTGGCTGACGGAGTTCTGAGTTAACAAACATAAAAAAGAACAATCGAATAGAGAACCTTCTCCTTTTTTTGAAGACGATTAAAAATGAAATCAAATATAATGGTACATATGTTTGTGCACAAAAAAGCGAAAGTATCTCTTTCGCACTGGGTGTTGTGTTACCTGAGTTTAGCTGTTGAGGCCTAAGCCTCAACAGCTAAACTCAGGTAAGGAAGGTAAGAAAGGAAGGTTAAGTAGGTAGGTATGAATAAGTCTGTGTCGGCTGACCTAATCGTCACCACCGACCCTTACAGTTTGTTTGAGTCCCCTCTATCCAAAGGATGTCTGGAATAGATCGCTATAAGCGATAAGACCGCCCATTTGTAACACTTTAGCTTTCAGTATTGTTTTGTAATGATTTCTTGTTGTGTGACACTAAAGTGTTTTTTTATGTAACTGAATGACTAGACGAGCTGGTCGTTTGCCTGATGGTAAGCAATACGCCAGCCCATAACAATAACAGCACCAACCATAACTTTTTTTTTAAGTATTATCTAATCTAATCCTATCTACTAATATTATAAACGCGAAAGTTTGTAAGAATGTATGGATGTATGTTTGTTATTCTTTCACGCAAAAACTACCGAACCGATTTTGATGAAATTTGGTATGTAGGTACTTTAGGACTTGGAATATCACATAAGCTACTTTTATCCCGGGAACCCCGGGGGAACCGCACGGCGCAGCTAGTCTTATCTAAGCCTTAAGCCTTAGCCTTAGCCTTATCGTAAGGTTGAACAATTGTACCTGAAGTAAAACGCCTTGACGAAGACGGCAGGCTGGAAGGCATGCCCACATTTCTCAGGTCCGAAGCTCATGATGCCCATCAGACGGTTCTGCTGCACTGCCGGAGCGCCTGCGTCGAACTAAAGGCAAAGTGTCAGTGAGATAATAGTTATTGCGGACTTAAATATATCAGGCGTTATACATAGTGTATTAGAGTTAGGGTCTTTTTAACAGAATCTAAAAAAGGAGGAGGTTCTCAATTCGATTGTATTCTTTTTTATGTTGGTTATTATCTCAGAACTCCGTTGGGTTGCGTTGGGTTCAGTATAGCTACAATAGGTGATAACCATATAAATGTCATCGATATTCGACCTTGGACTTCGAAGATACATCAGAATCGAAGTCGGTTTTTTTTTGTTCTAAAGTGAATAATATTTTATTATGCAACTGCTATGAGACGAGCACGTCTTTCGCCTGATGGTAAGCGCCACGCCTGTCCATAACAATTGCTGTGCCACCCAGAACTTTCAATACCATGCAAAGAACTGCGAAGTACTAAATTGTGATCATCACTCCGATAAATCAGAATTTAATACTCATAATGCCCAGTAATTTTGCTGGCTGCAATGCCCTTCAAACTGGAACAAACTGGGCGCAAGCATCACTATCATCAGACCGACATCAGGTCGGGTGTATAGTGATCGAGGAACAAACTTACCAAACAAGCATCCCTGGTGCCGTTCCTAAGTGATGCGCAGAAGAAATCCAGCGTGAACTGGAAACCGTTGACGAGCTGGTACGCATCGATGCAGTACTGCTGCGAGCGGACCTTCAGCCGCGCCGTCATCAAGTCGGACGTGTGGTCGCGGAACGCAGTGTCCGAGCCCTGGGGGACAACAGTCAAGTCAAAGAAATTTATTAAAAGGCGCAAAGAATGCACTTTTAAACGTTATATACACATCATATAATCAATTAAAATTAAATTGTAACTTAAAATATCATGACTGAATTAAAGTATACGTTTTGTCAAAGATTTTTTTTCTATGGAATTGTCTAACTTTCCTACTCAAAGTCCGATCCCAATCCCAATCCCAATCCCAATCACGAGTTAACAAGTATACGTTTTATCACACAAAAAAACCGATTTCAATGTATCTTCGAAGTCCAAGGTCAAATATCGATGAAATTTATATGGGACCATTTCTTGGCTCAAACAACAAAAAAAAGATGTTTCCAAATCGGTTCATGAATGACGGAGCCATAGAAAGCCTTCTCATTTTTGGAGTCGGTTAAAAATAAAGGCAAACATGTCTACCCATTTCTTTTCCGTACTCAAATTGAAGTCCAGCCCAGAAAAGAGATGCAAAAACTGACTCTACCAGTGCTTCGGAAATACGCCCGCTCGCTAGAGAAGATAGCACCAAGAAACTGCGGGGATGTCTCATATTTTCATCTTTAAAAATGTCTTTAAATATAACACTGAACAATGAGGTAAGTACTCATACATAACATTACACAATGTCAAACTAGAAGTGCGAGTGAGATGTCCTATAGTCATAGTATCAGTAACATGAAAATATGAGTAATATATAAATAGGTATATAGATACAGTAGCAGTTAGTGATCAGACCAGTCCGGACGAAGAGGGATAGTATAGCCACATAGGATTACAATAGGAAGAAAGAAAGCAAGAAAGTAAATACATTTATTCAGAACATCACAAAACATTACACTGACCATGCTAAAATAAAGACAAAACAAAAACAATAAATACATCACAGTGAAATGTGGCGCGATGTCAGGAAACCTGCTTTCAAATTAAAGAAAGCATCCAAATTTGTTCACCCGTTTAAGAGCTACGGTGCCACAGACAGACACACATAATTCGACAGCCTCTGTGGTGTAGTGGTTGGGCAGGTTGGCTCAAATCTCATAGATCACCGAGGTTGCGGGTTCGATTCCCGCGACGGGACAAATGTTTGTGCACATAAAAAAATGCGCAAGCATTTGTTTCGTGTCTGGGTGATCATGGGCCTCATAGTTTCTGGTTTCCTAGATACAGGGAATCCTAGTTAGGGGCCAGGGTCTATGTATGTGATCGTTGGGCGTTATTTATTTATTTATTTAATGGTCAAACTTATACTTACACATACTTACACCCTTCCTTTTTGCGTCGGGGGTTAATATAAATAAGAACTGTGACGCGAGATCAATTAAAAAGTTTGTTTTACCCTGCTCGTCCCCCACCCCGTGACCACGATGAAGCTCTGACTGTAGGGCTCCTTCAATCCTTCGTATATTTTAATCAAGTTCACTTGCTTGTGGAACTCTGAAAAAGAAAAAAGGTTCAAGCATTAGGGTTCCGTACCCAAAGAGTAAAACGGAAAAATGCTAATGCTGTTGTGACTGCGAATCGAAGGAGTGTCCCGTTCCCCCATGCGCTTCGTCGGCGCGATTTTTAAGGCAGATTTTTAAATCAATTTTGTTTGATGTTTTTTGTATGATGTAGCTTATCGAGCCCTTTCATTTGAGGCCAAACACGAAGGATCAATGAATGATAACAAATAGTTAATTTATATATTTCAATAATTTAATACATTATGTGCATACATTATATATGTTTGATGCCCAATAGATGTGTACGTTATGTATCTATCTAACAAAATTATCTTAAAGTAACACCGTCCATATATATTTTTGTCTACATTCCTTCACCTGTGGGTTGTCTGGAAGAGATCACTTTGAGCGATAATACCGCCTATTGTGACACTATTAATTAGTTGTTATTTTAGTTCTTAATTATTTCTATATTTTGGTGTTATAATAAAGAGTTATTTTATTCTATGTGATAATGAAATTTCGCACGAAATTGTGAATTTACAACTGCTATTAGCATCGCAATAGCGCAAATGCTAACGAACAATATTTCACATGCTAATGCAATTAATGAAAAATAGCAATAATTTCCATAACTAATGTGAATAAGACGTTTAAAGTGCATTTTTGTGCCAATTGAATAAATAACTTTTGACTTCTGCCCTTGTATTTCCTCACCAAGGTTCTCCGACAGTTTGAGCAGCGCGACGTCAGCGTGCGGCACGGGTTCCTCCTCGAACTTGGGATGTCTGACCGCGCCCGCGACGTCCACCAGGGTGCCGCCCTCATGCGCGCGCACGCTGCCCACCCGGATCTTCACGTATTTCGACAGGGACTTGAGGGGGGATACGTGGAGTACGCTGGAACAGAAAGGCGATAACGTATTATCACTACATAGTATAAAACAAAGTCGCTTTCTCTGTCCCTATATCCCTATGTATGCTTAAATCTTTAAAACTACGCAACGGATTTTGATGCGGTTTTTTTTAATAGATAGAGTGATTGAAGAGGAAGGTTTATGTATAATAACCGTGCGAAGCTGGGGCGGGTCGCTAGTTAACAATAATTTACGGGTGACAGTCACGTTAAGTTAAGTTTTCAACCGACTTCAAAAAAGGAGGAGGTTCTCAATTCGAAGGTATGTTTTTTTGTTGTTTTTGTTTGTTTGTGACGCGATTACTCCGCCAATTATGAATTGAATTTGATGATTCTTTTTTTGTTTGGCAGGTCATACTTCAAAGGTGGTCCCATTTAAATTTTAACGAACTTGATACAGCCCTTTAAAAAAAAATAACAAAAACAAAAATATAAGTTTAGTCTTGAAGTCGGCTCTGGTTTTTTTTTAAATATAATTATTTTTTTATGCTACTAATTGACACGACGAGCCGGTCATTCGCCTGATTGTAAGCAACATGCCTGCTCATAACTGTTGCAGCACCACCCAGAACTTTGTTTTGCAAAGCCTTCCGCGGCACAGCTCTGCGCTCGTCACCCTGAGACAATACCTACTCCACAACGCTCAATAATTTCACTAGCTACAATGGACTGGACTACAGTAATGCTTCATGCTTGCTGCGGCACCGGACTGCGCTCGTCGCCGAGACAATAGCAGTACCACAGAATACTAAGGGACTGAAGCATCACTCCGTAAAGAAATTTAAACAAATAGCGACTCTTGCTATGACGCAATAAAATTCAATTCAGCTCGCGTAGCGCTGCATACCTACCAGTCATATTAACCTACAGAGCGCCTCTCTTTCAATCGCATAGCTCTTATCTCTTCTGACGCGGCACGTGTAACGACGCGCGACCCGCCGTCGGTGTCCGGCTATGTACTTGTAGCTTCGTACCTACATACAGTGCGGAGTGCGCTAGGCCTGGCAGTACTTACTAGTTCAAACAATGTGCTGCAGTAACGACCCAGTTAACGTCGACGATTGCGCCCGCGCACCACAGCCTTCCGTTGATGATGATGGCCGCCATGTATGGAAAGTTCTTTGTGTCCGTTGCGTTCCCGCCGCGGATGCGTAGGTTATTGCCGATGAGGAGTTGCTCCTGGACGGGAGAAGGGAAAGATTTAAAAAAATATATGTATTTTTTTTTACATCTGTCTGGGTCAGCGTTTGACCACGACCTCACCTGATGGGAAGCGACGATGTGGTCGAAGATGTAGGACGCTTACCCAGTAAGTACCTACTTGTTCACTCTTGATTTGAACACACCCAGACTGTATTTAGGTGAAAACACAGACGACGGAGGGCAAGGCGTTCCACTCCATCGACGTTCGCACCAAAAAGGATGATTCGAAACTTTTAGTACGGATAGGGGGAACGTCCACCATGTCGGGGTGACGTTGTACCGATCGTCTGGTTGTCCGATGGTAAAATGGTGATGGAGTGATCGGATTTTGCAGTTCTTGAGCACACTCTCCGTAGTATTTTCTGTAGAATACCGATAAGCTGGCGACTTCACGTCGATGAGCCAGGATTTGGACTTATTATATATGTTTTTCTATAAGTATGTACCCAGTAAGGCTGTCTCATAATGATTGCAGTTATATTATTATGTTCTTGTTTTTCACAAGCTTTTAACAAATTCGTATTGGGAGCAGCAGATTAAAAAAAACCGGCCAAGTGCGATTCGGACTCGTGCACGAAGGGTTCTGTACCATTATCTATAAAAACGGCAAAAAAATCATGTCTGTTGTATGGGAGCCCCCTTAAACATTTATTTTATTCTGTTTTTTAGTAAATCATGTTGTTATAGCGGTAACATAAATACATCATCTGTGAAAATTTCAACTGTCTATCACGGTTCATGAGATACAGCCTGGTGACAGACGGACAGACAGAGAGACGAACGGACAGACAGCGGAGTCTTAGTAATAAGGTCCCGTTTTACCCTTTGGGTACGGAACCCTAATGAGCCCTAGTACTACTCGTAAACTACCTATTAGTAGGTAGTTTACGATTTTTCGTCAAGGAGTTCCATTGCCCACCTTCCGCCTTCTCCATCATCAGGTAAGCTGGCTGTCACCATAATATTACATTGTCATCGGACTTTGACAAGTATGCAAAATTTTAACTCCGTAGCATAAGAGGAAGTGGTTCTGATTTACCTTGTAAAATTTGACCCAAAAATTTCGCTGTTGTTAAATTCGCACATAACTTAAGAAAGTCAGTGGGGTGGGGACAACGGGATTCAAACTCATTTGCGTCGGATAGAAAGACGCACATGCTTCTACTGAGCCACCCTCGCTTTAAAAGGTATTGCGATAGACAAAATGGAACCTGGCTCCTGGCTAACTAATGCACTAGTACGCCACCGTCTTTTGTCGTTTCACAAATCCTCTCCATCCAAAGGTTGTCTGAAAGAGATCGCCTATTAGCGATAAGATCGCCCATTGTACTAGTCAAATATTTAAGTTTATTTTTATTTGTTCTTGTTATGTTTTTGGTGAACAATAAAGCGTATCAATCAAATCAATCAAACACAACACACCTTGTACTGGTTGCGTATCCGCAGGGGGTCGCCGTGGTGCGCGCGCCGCCGTCCGTCTACTTTGGGTCGGTTGTTGATATCTACTCGGAAGTTCACTGTTGAGGCATGAGGAATTGTAATACCACAGAATACTAAGGGATAGAAGCATCACTCCGCAAAGAAATTTAAACAAATAGCGACCTCTTGCCCTATGACCTATGACGCAATAAAATTTAATTCAGCTCGCGTAGCGCTGCATACCTACCAGTCATATTAACCTACAGAGCGCCTCTCTTTCTATCGCATAGCTCTTATCTCTTCTGACGCGGCACGTGTAACGACGCGCGACCCGCCGTCGGTGTCTGGCTACGTACTTGTAGCTTCGTACCTACAGTGCGGAGTGCGCTAGTCCTGACTATATATAAATATTATGTTTCAAATATTGCCGCGCAAAAGCTCACCTCAAAGCTTGTGACGTCATAAATATGAAGGTAGGAAACGACAAACTATTCGAAATAAAACTTGCAAAGAGATTTCAATACGTTTTGTGAAGTTTCGGGACTGTATTGTAGTAATGGAATGAAAAAATTACCAAAAATACATTATATGATAAGCAAAAACGTAAAATAAACACAAGCTTGACTCACGGCATTTGCCTTCAAATGACGTCATGCCTTGTCAGAATTATTAGATTTTATTTATTGATTTCAAAATATAAAATAAATCATTATTATTTCACAAAAATATTGATTGAATGATCTTTCTGGTTTGACGAACATTCGTTCTAACTACATTTTTGATTTTTTCTCGATTACTGTCCGAGCCCCTATTACAGTAATGTATAAAAGTTTGTATTTGTAGAGAAGTATATATTTACATAGAATAAAACACTATTCGCGTCCTCATTTCTGCTGTTTCTCCGCTGTTTTTTTTTACACTTTATAGATCTATATTTAGCTAATATTTCGCCTGATGTGAAGCGATGATGTGGCCTAAGATGGAGCACATAGATCTAGAGAGAGGCGGCAGTTGAGCGGCTGCTCAGACCCGTCTCCCCTATGGTTCACCGAACATCATCCCGAAACACGACTAGGTCGCTTGACGGCATGGCTTTGTTCGGTGGGTGGTATTACAACCACGGCCAGAGCCTACCACTGCAAAGCGCGTAAGCGGGTTTCATCACGATGTTTTCCTACTCCGTTTTAGAGCGAACCACGCAACGGATTTTGATACGGGTTTCACTGTCATAGGGATATTTTGACGGAAGTTGAATATGTTCAATACATTCTAATTAAGTGTCTGTATAGTAGAGACAATTCAATTTTTTGTAATCAAGTCATCAAAAAATGAGACCACATTAGTAAGTTGCATCCGTGCGAAGTGAGAGCGGGTTGCTATTCTATATATACTATTCTATTACTATTATAAAAATGGAAAAGAGCCAATTCTGTACATTGAAGATATTTTGCTAAACTAACTGGGATGGACTATTTAGAGGGTAGGTACTGATATCGAACCTATGATTTTTAGAATTTTTGTCTGTTTGTTTGTGTGTTTGTTATCTATAGACTCGGAAACTGCTGAATGGATTTTAATGCGTTTTTTGGGTTTGGTAGCCTCAGTCCCAACTTAGATTATAGGGTATGTAATATTAAAATTCGTTGGGTGACTACGAAGTTACAGCTTGATCTCTTAGTAGTAGGCACTCCCATATATTGGGGAGGTCTTGCTAAAATAGTTTTGCAAAAAAGACAACTATGGGCTTCTGTCGTCTACGCGGACGAAGACGCGGGAAAAGCTAGTTTATAATTAAAGTAGAATTAGGAGGAAGTATAGCCTCGCGCTAAACTTGATGGCGGCTGACTGGCGCATCACGTGATCTGCGCAGATACAATTTTGTATGCGATTTTGTTACTGCGCAGGTCACGTGGTGCATCTGTCAGCCGCCATTAAGTTTGACGCGTTTTATAACATAGGATTACTTACCTACGGATTCATCTTTCTTAACCTTCGAATACTTGGATTGGCAAAGAGGTATTGCTATTGCAAGCAATACGTATTGCAGCAACATTGCTCAGGATAGCAGTGATTCTACTTGTTCATGATAAATATAAAAATAATCATGGCAAATGTACGGATTTGATATTGGCAATAAAAACTATTGTTTTATATTGATTCGGTTTTATTGTTTTTTTATTGTTATACCAATAAAATGTGTGTGACATGTTTTTATGACTTACTTATATTGTAGCTAAATTGATTTGTTGGGTGTAATACACAGACACCACAACTGGTGGTAGGTTTTTTGTATGCGAGAAGCCGTCTGGGTGGGTACCACCGCTTTGCCTGTTATTCTGTTGAGTAGGTTATTAGGTATTGTGTTCCGGCAGGCCTAGCGCACTCCGCGCTATAGGTCCGAAGCTACAAGTACGTAGCTGGACACCGACGGCGGGTCGTGCGTCGTCACACGCGCGATGCCGCGTCAGCAGAGATAAGAGCTATGCGATAGAAAGAGAGGCGCTCTGTAGGTCCAAAACAAACTTCTGGGTGGTGCTGCTACTGTTATGGGCAGGCGTATTGCTTACCATCAAGCGAACGAGGGGCTCGCCATGACACTAAATTATAAAAAAAAAACCTTTATCAATTTTGAAGCGGTACCTACAAATATTGAAAGTATTTCTTGAAGAAGGTATAATTCATTAACTAGTGTAAGTCGCCAGCTTTTTTGGGCACCTTACCCGCAGACGGTGACCTAAATTCTGTTTTTATGTTTAAATTTACTTTTTAATATGGTGGTGGTAGGTTTCTCGTATGCGAGAGGCCATCTGGGTGGGTACCACCGCTTTGCCAGTTATTCAGCCGCCTAGCAGTAGTGCGCAAGCATAGCTGTGTTCCGGTTTGAAGGGCATTGTAGCCAGCGAAATTACTGGGCATTATGAGACTCAACAGCTAATTGTCTCAGGGTGACGAGCGCAGTGCAGCGCCGCGCAGGATTTTGCAAAACAAAGTTCTGGGTGATGCTGTTATTGTTATGAGCTGGAGTATTGCTTACCATCAGGCCAACGACCAGCTCGTCTCGTCATTCAGATACATTAAACAAATATATTTGTAGGTTAGTTTAGTCGTTATCACTGTATATATTTGTAAATAATTGTACATACCTAATGTAAAGTAAAAAATAAATAAAAGTGTATAAAGTAAGTTCGGGTCGCTAGTTTTAGGAAAAAATAGAACTTCAATAAAACAAGGTTTTTTAAAAAAAAATATTTTTATTTCATAATTATTTTGAGATTCAATAAAAATACCTGATTTATACATTAATTAATTCGTCACTAATATCACAATCGGTTGACAAAAGGCACGGCCGGTGGTTTCCAGTTTGAAAACTTACTTACATAAAAGCATCACACTTATAGAACCTTGACATTATAATCCTGGTGAAAGATTTAACAGGTATACATATCGTATGAGACCGAGTGTGGCTCAGTGGGAGCACGTGCGACTTTCGATCTAACGCACCCGAGTTCGAATCCCGCTGACCTCGTACCACTGATCACTAACACTCGCTCTAAAAACGGTGAAGGAGAACATCGTGAGGAAACTGACATGTCCAACCCGCACTGGGCCAGTGTGGTAGATTATTTTATTTACCCATACTCTATCTATGAGAGAATGACCTTGTCCCAGCTGTGGGAACGTGATGGGCTGATAAAATATGTGTTAGTGTAAAAGAGGGTATTTGTGCGTGTGTATAACTTTACTTAAGTTGAATCTTCTGTAGCTATTAATTGCAAATTTTTATTTTTCTGCTGAAAGTCCTATAGTCTAAAAATACACGTATACCTCTTTTACTTATTCAAATCAATGGCACATAAATATAGCTAATCTAGTAATTTCATGTATATAATATAATGTAAAAGGCGGAAGTACATACACTGGAGCAGAGCTGGTCATAAGGGTGCCAAGACTGCCAATATATGCGGAGCGAAGCGAGAAAAATTAAACCAGTAGCATTGCTCAAAATTATTTGCTTTAATTATTGAACTTCGTGCCATACGTGTTATCGTAAGGAATTCACACTCGCGATGCCAATGGCGAATGGAACAAAAACGGTTATCGTACTGATTAAAATTTGCTCGCTTCGCTCCGCACACAACGGTGAACAAGGAGTGATATTTAGATAAATAATTAAATTTATGGCACAAAACTATAAATATAAAACCATTCTGTTCTGTAAACCACAATAAAGAGTTTTGTTAGCTCTTTGCCGCTAACAATACAGTAACAGCTTTCACCAGAATTAAAATGACCAGTAGGGGTGTTGGAGTTACCCGGTCCCCCCGCAGGTTTTCCTTTGACAAAATATACCCTACCCGAAGAGGTCTCACAACCTGCTAACCTCTGTTCCAATCTCCGGATCTTTCCTCTTCTCCTTCTTCCTTCCATCCCTGAGTATCGCATAGATCTCTTCCACCGACCTATCCCTGGTCTCAGGAACCCAGAGAACTGTGTACGTGGTCCCGAGGAAACAGACGCAGGAGAACATAATGAAGACCCAGTGGATGCCTAGGAGTTTGAGGAGAGGATCGTAAGCCTTTGTTTGGAGGAAGTCGCTGAGAGCGTCGACGCTACTGACGAATGACGTCACCATGCCGCGGTGCTGGAAACAAATTGATTGGTTAGATTTTTTGGCAAAGGCTCCGGAATTCAGGAATCCTAGTTAGGGGTCAGGATCTATGTATGTGATCGTTGGGCGTTATTTATTTATTTTTATTTATTTAATTATTAAACCCATATTTTTTCTCTATTATATAATATTGTACACAATCGTTGGCCGCTGCGGTTGCGCAATCGTTTTTAGTTTTTTTTTTTTATGGAATTGAGTGATGAGACGAGCATGTTGTTTCGGAATAGCGTCCCGACGCTTTAACCACTGGGCCACCCAGCCAACTGCTCGATCAAGCAAATTTCTTCTATTCTTATATCGTCATACGGGGACGATTCTACGTCATCTGACATGACATATAACATGTGCTAATGCGTTCAATATCAAACATTCGTAAACTACCTATGCTAGACTACTTTTTTTAAATTTAAAATGTCGGCAATCAATCATACGACCCGCCTGATGGTAAGCGGTTACCGTCAGCTACGGACATCTGCAACACCAGAGGCATTGCTGCTGCGTTGCCGACCCTTAAGGACTCTATTAATACACCTTTTAAAGGACTCGATCTTGTAGCTCAAGGAAATACCAAAAAAGGTTGGCTGTTCCTCATTAAGATGTGGAAACTTCCTCATCTTAAGGAAGGAAAGTGCGAGTGAAGCGAGCCGTTTCTAATATTTATTAAATTCATATCTCTTACCTGGAAAGAGAACAGCTCCGATGTAATCACGTAAGGCACAGGCTGGTACCCGGCTGCATCAGAGAAGATGCACAAACACATGGCCATGACGGGCAGCCAGCCCGGCAGCCACACGCCGGCCGACGTCAGGTAGAACCAGCCGCCCAGAGCCAGCATGGAGATGCCGGTCGCGAACGAAGTGCTCGCTAGCAGCCACTGGAAGCAGAGATAGGATAGCTTATAAATAGGGGATCGGACAATAGTCGAAAAAATACTAAAATGTAGTTAGAACAAATGTTTGTCGAATCCGAAAGATCATTCAATCAATATTTAATTTTTTTGTAATATAATAATGATTTATATTTTTAAATCAATAATTAAAATCTTATAACTCTGACATTTTTTATACGTTCTTTATCTCAAACGAAACACCAACATGACGTCATTTGAAAGTAAATATTGTGTGCAAAGCTTGTGTTTATTTAATATTTTTACTTTTTATCTAAATCAAAATGATTTTCATTCCATGACAAGACGATAAAGTCCTTTAACTTCACAAAACCGTATAAATCCCTTTGAAAGAAAGAAAACATTTATTTTGACAAAAAGTTGCTAGTTTGCTTTCGTAGAGCTTGTCGTTTCGTTTGCCTTCATATGACGTCACACGTTCTGAGGTGACCTTTTGCGCGGCAATATTTGAAACATAACATTTAAACATAATTTTAGTGGTTTTAGGTACTTTTAGGGCATTATTAAATTAAAATGTTACTTTTCATGGCTATATATTATATACTAAATATACTATACCTACATTATAGTTAATTTTAAACCTTTACAAAAAGTTGTCTGATCCCCTATTATAAATAAACCAGCTGCGCCCGGGTGCGCGGGTTTACCCGCGGTTTCCAAAATAAAAAAGTATTAAGTTAAGGTCGTGATTAAATAACGAATCATCCATCCATCCATCCATCCAAAGCGGTGGTACCCTCCCAGACGCTGTCATCAGGCTAGGCTGTGACCATGTAAACAAAAATCTTTGGTGTTTTTGTGTTATCAGCTTGTTTGATGAACAGTTGAAGGTTGCAGAGCATTGTTGATATTTTATCTTGACGGCTGTTTCGTAAACCATGACAGTATACAAACATTGTCTTGTATACCTTATAATATAAAAAAATGAATCGTGAACAGCCGGACCAATTTCGCTAATTCTTTTGTTGTTGTTTATTGCCAGGAGAAGATTCTTATGAAAGAAAAATTTAAGAAAAATGCGCGGTACATTAGAAAATTTAAGAAAACTTAACGGCCATATTAACTTTTCTAATGTAACCTTGTGGTGGCGAACAGACGGTTACCGATCTGGGGGCAGACCATCAGCCAGATGGATCGATGACGTGGCCAGGGTTGATGGGAAGATGTGGTTAAGAAAGGCACAAGACCGGAAGGGGTTTTGTGAAGGAAAAGGATGCTTATACTCAACAGTGGGATAAGAAGGGCTGAAAAAGAAAAAGGAGAGTAAGAATGTAACCTTATGGCGCTTGACATAACTGTCAGATTCATAGTTAAGACAGAACAACGTCTGTCGGGTCAGAAATGCTCCTAATCGCGTCGTTATAATATGTTAAAAACTGTAACAATTGTGACTTTGGAAAAAAGGTAAGCATGTCGACTAATTTCTTTCCCAAACTCAAACTGACGTCCGGGCTCAAAAACGAAATGCGAAAACTGACTCTACCAGTGGAAATACGCCTGCTAGAGAAGATAGCTCCAGGAAACTCTGCAGAGATGTTTCTTTTTTCAACGCTTTTAAAATGTTTCAAAATATAACAATGAACAATGGAGTATAAATTAAAATTAGAAAAATGTCAAACAAGAAGTGCGACTGAGATGTCCCATAGTCATAGTATTAGCAAAGAATACTATCTATTACTTACGTACCAGTAATAGAAAAATATGAACAATATATGAATAGGTACCTACCTATAATATATAGTAGCTTACTATATATATTATGTACATGTGTTGCGTATATATTGGAATTATATATGTATGTATATGTTTTATAGTATGTATAGACAATATAGATGTATTTATGTATAAATGTATCTATATATATTTGTATATCTATATGTATATATATATATATGTATATATATTTATATATCATATTTTAATCATTTAAGTTTAAAATCATTTCATTCGTTCTACTTATTATCTACTGCACACTATCCTCTTTTAAGTGTTGTTTTCCTTACCCTATGGTTGTCTGGAAGAGATCACTGCTTAGCGATAAGACCGCCTATTGTGCTTATTGATTATATATTACCAAATGTAATTCTGTTTTAATGCAATAAAGTGTTATATCTATCTATCTATAGTAGGAGTTACTAGAACAGACCAGTCCCCGCAAGCAGCACCTGTTCACGAATATGACTTGTGGACCAGCCATCACCCCCTCAACCATGGTAGGTAGGTACAAGGTAACAAGGTAGGTACGTCTGTAGTTTAATGTAACCAATGCATTTAGGGTAAGCCCTCCAGTGAATGAACTGTTAAGCGATTTTCAACGTTAAATATTTTTTTCGATGAGATTCAGAGGTTGTAGCATATTCATAGTCAGTTACATACAACAAATAGACACTATTCTTAACTGAGACTCATTTTTCCTTAGAATTTAAACACGAGATATTGCAGACCACCACGTTGAAACCGACAGATTATAAAATAAAGTAAATGTTGCAATAATAAGAAAATACTGTTGCCAATCGAAAAAAAAAATATGTTTCGTAGAAAGGTTTTATATTCTTATTTTAAGACAAAACATGTTTATTGTTCATTCACTGGGGGGTGTTCATTCACTGGGGGGTGTTCATTCACTGGACGGTATAATCTATCTTGAATCTTGCGAATGGTTCGCAAATAAGCAGCGTGGGAGGCAGGGAGGTTCTTGACCTGCTTACATTGTTACGCAATGATGTCTTGGTGCTAAATGGTAATGTATGTGATTTGCGCAATACTGATGGATAGCATTGTTGTGGATTAAATGTAGGCGTAGTAACATCTCGGTAGATGCATAATAGAAGGAACTCTGCACATGTGAATGTAAATATTCGGTAATGAGTAATAGAGAGCGAGTGTGGCTCAGTGGGAGCATGTGCGACTTTCGATCCGACGCACCTTTTTTCGAATCTCGCTGGCCCCACACCACTGACTTTTAACACTCGCTCTAAAAACGGTGAAGGAAAACATCGTGAGGAAACCGGCATGTCCAAGAATTTATCACAAAAATTCAAGGACATGTGACATCCACCAACCCGCACTGGGCCAGCGTGGTGGATTATAGCCCATACTCTCTCTACGAGGGAAGGCCTGAGTCCCAGCAGTGGGAACGTAATGGGCTGATGATGATGATTCGATAATGCTTAGGAATTTTGAGATGGAAGTCAACTTTTTACCCCCGACGCACACAGTGGGGCAGTGGGGTATCTGTGTATAAGTGTTCTTAGCTATGATTCAAGAAAAACTGTTCAGGCGTTTGAAGACCATCAGCTCTTTTCCAGTTGATGAAGAAATGTCAGCTTCCACAGGTCTGATCGATTCAAAATTTGGTATTCTGCTACTTAAATGATATTGCAAGAACACTGTAACCTTGATTTTATGCTGCAGCATCACCTGGAATCTGCAGGATGCCCAACTCCTCACCAACTTTCAGCAGAAGTATCGTGTTTAGGCTCATTAGAATAGTCTCAATCAATAGGTTATGGATAGATGTTGATCAGGGTCTGCTGATGGAGCAGGAAAGAGCAGTTGAGGTCGGGCGATATAATTTATTTTAATTCTTCTTCTTAGCGAGTCGATCCTTTGGGTTTATAATTTATTGGACCAGTACTCTGCCACAAGCACAGCATTGTCCGTTGCATTGTACAGGTCCTCGCGCGTACAGGTGGTAGGACACGCAGGGCAAGACAAAAGGTGCGCTATAGTCTGGGGAGAGACACCGCCCTGGCATGCACTATCCGAGCTGTACCCCCCACTTCCACATGTTTTCCTTGTTATGGCCGTTTTTTTTAATTTATAACTCGTAAAAAATGGTAGTGTGCAAAAGAAACTGCATGGTAAAAGCAAAGAAAACCAACTATTACTTACGTAGTAAAAGTACTCGAGACACAATCAAACGCTATTTTTATCCGATTTCAAAAAGGAGAGGGTTCTCTGATCGATTGTATTTTTTTTTTAATTTTTTTATATATTTTTTTTAGCTACGAAGTGGTTCCATATAATTTTTCATCGATATTTGACCTTGGACTTCGAAGATACATTGAAGTCGGTTTTTGTTTTTTCTAAAAATTAATTATTCACGCTGTTCTCAGTCCTTTTCAAACCCACAAAAGTTATGTTAAAGCACTTGATGCTAAATTATTATCGATACAAAAAGGAAGCATGACGTAGTTATATTTCCCATTCAGTAAGAGATTTTTGTGTCTTCTTTATAGAACAAGTATACATTTAATAACAAAAAGAAACCGACGTCAATGTTGACGTATCTTCCTAAGTCCAAGGTCGAATATAGATGAATTTGTATGGGATCACCTTGACGCTATACTGAACCCAACACAAAAGAAGTTTCAAAATCATCTTATAGGAAAGCCTATTGAGTTAGTATAGTGAAGTGTACCTATTGTTTTTTTTACGCTTATTACATCCATGTTTGGCCACTATCTCGCCTGATGTGAAGCGATGATGTGGCCTAAGATGAAGCACATAGATCTAGAGCGAGACGGCAGTTGAGCGGCTGCTCAGACCCGTCTCCCCGATGGTTCACTGAACATCATCCCGAAACACGACTAGGTCGCTTGACGGCATGGCTTTGTTCGGTGGGTGGTATTACAACCACGGCCAGGGCCTACCACTCCAAAGCGCGTAAGCGGGTTTCATCACGATGTTTTCCTTCACCGTTTTAGAGCTATTGTTGAATTATAGTTAGTGCTACCCTAAAAAAACAAAACCACAGTGTCTTTGCCTTGATAGAAACAGTAAGAGAAGTGTTATGGACACATTCTTAGTTTTACTCCACTTTATTTAATTATTATTAGATGATCAACAGCTTATACAAGAATTTCAGTTACAATCTTAAGTAATCATAATATAGGCTAATAAAAGATCTTCCTAATTATTACAATTAATTTGCATTTTGCGCTCTCTCTCTCAACAGTTTATTAATCTTATTCGGCTAAATTGTAATCTTGAACCTAAAAATTAACATACATCGTAATGTTAATGAGGTGTCTTACTAAGATACGAAAATAAGAAAAAAAATTCAAATGTCTGTGGTTTTGGGGGAATGTCCGTCACAGGACGAGTTGAAAATCGGTCAAATATCATCCTTATATAGTAGACATTCCACCAATTCGTACAAAGCGTTTTGGTTCCACGTTCATAGTGCGTAAGGAACGGAACTCTTTGCAGTCTTCTCTGTTTTCTGATAACTATAATTTGGGTATCTTCAAGGCCAGAGTGAATAAGTATCTTCTAAATCTACGTGCTCCATCTTCGGCCACATCCTCGCTTAATATCAGGTGAGATGGTGATCAAACGCAGATGTATAAAAAAAAATATAAAAAATGTTTTCTCACCTTTCTGCCAGTCTGCTCCACAATGCAACTAGCGACGATAGAACCCAGCATCTGTATGGCGCCCACCACAATCGTCTGCTTGTTGGGGCTCAGCTTGAGGTGGATGGACTCCGAGGCCTGTTCGAAGATGGAACCAGCATACATCAGGACCACGAGGTAGCCGCAGGTCTCTTGTGAGAGCATCACGTTGAGGGAAATCCGGAACGCTTTGAACGTGGTTTTGTCTTGCACTGAAAGAGAATTATGGGTTTTATATAAATCATTTTTTTTTTGTATTTTCTACTAGCTGCTTTCCGTGGTTTCACCCGTGCTTTTCCAGGACCTAAAGCACCTACATACTAAATTTAATTAAAATCCGCTCAGTAGTTTTTGCGTGTTCGAGTACAAACATCTATCCATCTATCCACACAAATTTTCGCATTTATTTAGTAGAATAGGACTAGTTGCTCTTTGCGGGTTTTCGGGATAAAAATCTATTATCCTTTTCCAAGTCCTAAAGCCTACATACCAAATTTCATCCAAGTTCATCCATCCATCCAACCATCCACACAAAATTTCGCATAGGATGAGTTTTAAAACGGTAAGGATATAACATAGATATTAATAATATTTAGCATATTAAGTTTGTAAAACTATAGCCAAGTATCCGTAATTGCTTAGAAAAAGAACATCAATGGTATAAAGTAGGTATAAAATAAGCTAATTTAAAACTAAAAACTAAATTACACCCGCTATACTCATATATACTAAGGTGCCGATAGTAATCTTGAGATTATCAAACATCGATTTCAGTTTAAACTAAATTAATTTAAAACGTTATGCGTTTGAACGTGACCCGTCCTTATAGATTCGATTCCCGTGCAGGTTTGTTTTGATTATCCCAGAATAAAAATTCAATGTTTTTGCTATAATAAAATAGAAGCAAAAACAGCAATCTTTGCTAGTACAAAAACTCATTGCGGTAAGTACAGGCAGGGGCAAAAGTAGCTGAACATTTTAAACTTTTCACACAAATAGGTTACTTTGCAAGCGAAGTTAATATATTATATATATTTTATTGTATGTATCTGAGTGATGCGACGAACAAGTTGTTCGCCTGATGGTAAGCGTCATGCCTGCCCCATAAAAAGCACTGCGTAGCACTGCATTGAGCTCATCACCCCGAGACATCAGATTTTAAATCTCATATGTCCAATAATTTCGCTGGCTACAATGCCCTTCAAACCGGAACACAATAACGCTTGTGCACTACTGCTTGGCGGAAAAATAACTGACAAAGCTGACCTACCCAGACGGCCTCCCGCATACGAGACCTACCACGAATTTAGGCACTAGGCACAGTCTATGTTTTTGGTTGTAGGTAAAAGCAGGTTTAACAAATATCTTAAAGGCTAATTTTGGAAAGACGCTGTCTTTTGTAACACAGTTTTAATAACTAAAACAAAAGGCAGAGTTACAACAACCACATGTAACATATTTTTGCAATAAAGAAATTTGTAATTTGTTTTAAAGACTTTTGTAACTGACTGTACCTAGAGGCGGCCTATGCTTTGCTAAGTTTTGCTTTTTAGCTTCATATCTGAAGTTCAATGCCAGCTCAGAGCTCAACCCAGGTAGTAAAAAGTCTGATACCTACCTAACTCGTTCAGAATTTTAAATTATTTTTACACAACCAGTTTTCAATCTAAAGGCAAAAAACTCATAACCAGCCACAGTTACTCATAAGATGTATTGCACGACTGTACACCCATTTTTAGTACCTATAAAACATTCAAAAGAAGCATTCCCATTTGGACGCCCATTTTTTGAGCACTAATGAATTGAGCACATAAAATAGGTGCTCAAATGAGATACTTGATCCAAAAAGCACAATTTTGTCATAGAGATTTTTGGAAATGTTTTCATGATAATCTTTTCAATCATTGCCATATATTATATCGATGTTTACAATGGATTAAAATGAAGTCTCTTATCCACGTCTGTCTCTTTGTTTGCTTTTTTTTATTGCATTGTCATCGGACTTTGACAAGTATGCAAAATTTCAACTCCGTAGGACAAGAGGAAGTGGTTCTGATTCAACTTGCAAGATAGGACCCAAACGAACAAACGTTGCAAGTTAAATAAAAGCTTACCTTAGTATTCTGTGTAATAACTCAAGCCATGGACCTAGATAGGACTTAAGGAACCCAATCTCATACACAAAGAATTTAAAGACATTTAAAGTGTCTCTAAGAGACTTATTCAACCGATAAATGTGTTTAATTTTGCAAGCGCGATTAGCTACAGTACAGACCCCTTACCGTTGGCTGAGATTTGTACAGGATGCTTCAAAATTTCAAGTTTATCCCTGGCTCGGCTTCTCGCGTGTGCAAAGTTCAAAAGTTCTTTATTCACTTTTGCCATGACAGACGCAACGATATCACAATGACTACCACCGTATCGGTAAAAGAACCACTACTCAGAAGATACGGCAAGAAGCTAAAGGGAATTTTCTTCTGTTCGTTTTTCCGAGATGAAAAGTAGGTTTCTTATGTCCATCCAGAACCTAAAGTATTTAAATACATTACTTTTTTCAAAATCCTTCGATTTTGATGAAAGTTGTTACATTACATTATTACTTTTTTACAGTCCTAAGGAACAACTATAGACATAAGTAATTATATATGCGGACGGAGTCGCAGCTTCTGGCTATGATATTAATATATAATATTACTTATGTAATAAAAATTATTATTATCTATCTTCTATAATGATACATAAGCAATATTTTATGTATAATTATCTATTGTTTTAGTTCTATAGCATATATATTTATGACTTATACCATTATGTTACACTGTTAATGCCTCAATGACTCAAATAGCACAGGTAGCAAACCTACGTCATAATGACGTCAATTGCAAGCATTTTTAACCCTTCAAAAAAGGAGGAGGTTCTCAATTCGAAGGTACGTTATTTTTATTATTATTATTTTGTATCTTGTTACGCGAATACTCCACCAATTATGAATTGATTTTAATGATTATTTTTTTGTTTGGTAGGTCATAGTTCAGAAGTGGTCCCATATAAATTTTATCAAAATTGATGAAGCACTTTTAAAAAAAAATCAACAAAATACATAAGTTTAGTCTTGAAGCCGGTTCTTGTTTTATTCTAAAAATTATTATTCGACGACATAATTCATACAATGACGTCTGGGAGTACCAGAAAATGAGGTAAATTTGTCACAGCCTCATCTCATGTCATGATCAGACGTCATCTCATGTCGTAAAAAAGACGTGTATAATAATTTATTTTAATATTAGTTGATAATAGGTACTTTTTATTTCTAAATTATTCTAAAGCAGCAATAACTTGATTTTAAAGGTGTTCGTTATAAGATTTTGTATCATATGATTGGTGTCGAAACTGGTATTTTACCACGTATTTTTTTTTTTTTTTTTTTAATCTGTTAATTGGCTCGCGTTTTTATTAAGTCACTTTCTTGTCTGTCTGTCGTTCCATGTGGAATCTTGCTACTAAAATTGCGAGCACTTTCCGATTAGCTATCCGGCTAAAAGTTTCAGGGTAGCTCACAACTCGATGAAAATGCATTCTTAATCCATAAAAACATGGTTTAAAGATTATATTTTTAATCTATTAAGTTTAAGTACTGAATCCTTTAAAATCAGGGTTAGTTTCGACCTCAGCTCAGTGGTCGTTGACCTTAGACCTAAGTGACCTTACTATTAAGTCGTTTGTGGTAACCTTAACAAAAATTGCTTGCCAAGGCACCCCCCCACCCCAGCATATCATAAAACGGGGGATTACTTGTACCAAAAAATTCATTCGAAATGCCCGAGTCTTGATTTCAAAAATGCCTTGTCACCCACAACGTATTGTTGTGTTTTATAAACTATACTAAGAGAAGAAGATCAAATTGTTTATGTATTAAATATATTTACGTAGAATGAAAACACCATGTATATTTGTGGTTGTTTGCGTGTCACATCTCGTTAGGAGGTGGACGCAAACTGGAAAACCCAACGCAGTGAGAAGAGATATTCTCGGAACGGTATACAGTAGTGTTACAATGTTTGGCTCGCGGTATTTCGTATCATAAGTAATTAAGTGGGTCATGTGGAATTTTTTTTATGCAAATGAATGACGAGACGAGCATGTCGTTTGCCTGATGGTAAGCAATACGCCTCCCCATAACAGTTGCAGCACCACCCAGAAATTTGTGTTGCAAAATCCTACGCGGCACTGCACCGCGCTCGTCATCCTGAGACAATTAGCTCTAAGTCTCATAATGCCCAGTAATTTCGCTGGTTACAATGCCCTTCAAACCGGAACACAGCAATGCTTGCGCATTACTGCTTGGCGGCTGAATAACTGGCTAAGCGGCGGTATCCACCCAGACGGCCTCTTGCATTCGAGAAACCTGACAAGAGTAGTAGATTAGACATATAAATAAGATCTAACTCCGAAACTTACTTCTGACAAACGTTTCTGTGCCGAATGAACCGCCGACAGAATGTTTCGTTTATGAGTTGTTCAAAAACAGAACCTTTCATCTACGAACGTTTCGCCGACAGAACGATTCATTCATGAGCGAATCGACGACAGAATCTTTCACCAAAGAAGGATTCGACGACAAAGCTTGTTTATGTACGACAATGAGCGAAGCGAGGAAGAGTATTAGGAGTATCACATCAGTGCCCCCACAAATGTGGAAGAAGGATCTAGGTACCATACGATCGTTGGGAAACTATTAATTCAATGGTAAACAATTCATTAGGATTTTAAGTTCTGGGTGGTACTACTGCGCTGAGCATCAGGCGAACGATCTGCTCGTCTCCTTGCACTAAAACAACTTACCTATACTCTTCCACGTAGCCTTCTTCATAGCTCTAGCTTCTTGTTCTTCCCGCTCCAGCTCCTTGATGGCTTCCTCCAGGTCCTTATCATCAGGACTCTTGTTGCGCAGCCACGCTAGAGCGTTCCGCGCCTCCTGTGAAAATAAGTTTTAGGATAGTTGTACTTTTTGTATGGCAATGAGGAATTCAAGGTTTATTCAAGTATTAGTTCCACGAATTGGATCCGATCGAAATACGTGCAAATAGGTTTATCAATGGCGACAAGTGGAAACCAGAAGCCTGTCACACCGACGTGATGTCACCAGTACCCTATCGGTATTCCACACAGAATATACTACGGGAATGTGCTCAAGAACTGCACAATCCGATCCACCAATAACCATCCCACCATCGGACAACTAGACGATCGGCACAACGGCACCGCTATATGGTAGAAGTTCCGCCTGTTCGTACTAAACGCTTCGGGTGGTCTTTTTTAGTGCGACGTCTTTTATTTTCTATTTAACTGAATGACAAGACGAGCTGGTCGTTTGCCTGATGGTAAGCAATACGCCAGCCCATAACAATAACAGGTCCTTTAACCAGAACTTTATTTTGCAAAATCCTGCGCGGCGCTGCACTGCGCTCGTCACCCTGAGACAATTAGATGTTGAGTCTCATTATGCCCAGAAATTATGCTGACTACAATGCCCTTCAAGCCGGAACACAGTAATGCTCGCGCACTACTGCTTAGCGGCTGAATAACTGGCAAACGTCTTGCCGCCGTCTGCGTTCCCATACATGGTACAGCAATAAGCGTCAATACCACGTTTAGACAGTGCCAGTAAATTATTAATTTACCATTATGGTATGCAGCAACAAAACTTGCATCGACTACATGATCCTCAATAGGAATTACCGTCACTTATTTTATGAGGAGAGATAATATGGTATATCAATTACCATCAAAGACATCTGATGCTATGTATCACCATGTCTCTCATTCACGACTAAGTGGGTACTTCCTAATGGCGATTTGTCTTGAAATAGTGACTTTAAACGACTTCGTCGTCCACGTGAGGTAGTTAAAAATACACAGGCAATTTGTTAATCCTATTAGAGCTTAGGCTTTGAGCCATTAACAAAGAAGTGAGCACGTGATGGTGAAAAATTGTAAGCGTTTCAAGCGTTAATAATGTTTTGTTCTATTTTGAGAATTATGAGTTGCTAGCTGCGCCCCGCGGCTTCGCCCGCGTAGTAGAAAGTCGCAAGTAAGAAAAGTAGTCGGCTGCGCTGTTATGATTACTTCTATGTTGTGCTCACTCTATGTAGTGATTACTCTATGTTGTGATCACTCTATGTTGTGATCACTCTATGTTGTGATCACTCTATGTTGTGATCACTCTATGTTGTGATTTTCTTCAGCCTTCAGATTGTAGTAGGCATAGCTGGTTAAGGTGACTTCATACCAGTGTAGAAAGGTATCCAAGATGTATCCAAGGGGGTCAGAATAATGCGGACCACACAGTAAGGTACAAATCAAGTTGCTAATCCAAACTTCCTTATTAATAAATTCACTTTGAATCCTTAGTCTTGAGCGTGGCAACCCTGACAGTAAGGCGAAACTTTTGGTAGGTAGTATACTGGCTATACTAGCTATAGCTAGGCACAGTCTAATAATGTAGTGGCTTTAGGAACTAGGTAAATACCATTTTAACTAAATCAGATAGGGCTGCCTCGCTAGCGCTTGAGTATAATTATGACGTAAACTTTAGGTACATGCCATTCGTTCAATGAAAAAAAGTTTCGAAAAGTCGTAGAACAAACGTTGTTGACATTCGGGAGTAGATTTACCCCTATCAGAATAACATACGAATCCCAACTCACCCAGTATATATTCGTTATATATTATTACAGTGTGTATATAATATTGTATTTTTTACGCCTTAACGTGCTCCAACGCTCTTGATACGTAGTAACTAGCGCGTATTCTGTCTGAAGTACTTTTCACATGTGACAATAGAACTGTGTGTCAAAGTAATTGATAAATGGGGGTTATTAAGTGGTTCGCATGATCCCGTGTGTGAGAGATAAAGGACCAATTGCACCGCAAAATGTATAGATGTAAGAATAAGATCTTACAATAGAATAAAATATACCTACGGCGATTATGAAGAAGCTTTTGTCTGCCTCATTTTGTATGTGTTGAACGGTGTTTTGATACCTATTCTTTGAAAAGTATTTGTGTATGTACCTGCTTTATATGTATATGTATAAGTAAGTTTATTGTAGCCCTTTGTTTTTCATTCAAAAGTATACCATAAACATATGTGTGGTTTTGAAGTATGCATAGAAATGTTAAATTGTCGTGGTAAATACATTTGGGTTTTGTTATATAGACTCGTTTTATATATACCTATAGCTTCCCCTTTTTGATAAGTTCTCTTTTGTTTACCTTACATGTTGGACAAGTTTCATTTTTGATTTACTTTTATCTTTCCCAGTTTGACAAGTTTTATTTTATATTTACCCGTATCTTTCCCAGTTTGACAAGTTTTATTTTATATTTACCCGTATCTTTCCCTGTTTGACAATTTTTGTTTTATATTTATCTGTATCGTCTCCTATTTGATAAGTTTTCTTATGTATTTACCTGTATCTTAACCTGTTCGACAAGTTTTCTTATGTTTTACCTGCATCTTCACCTGTTTGACAAGTTTCTTATATTTTCAAATTTTCTCCTGTTTGACAAGTTTTATTTTGTATTTACCTGTATCTTCCCCTGTTTAACGAGGAACACAGGAGTCTCCGGCATGGCGAGGAACGCTAACAGATGCACGACGGGAACAGCCGTGCAGATCCACATCACTGCCGCGAACGAGAGCATGTCTCCTGCTATGTACACGATCAGGTAGCCGAAGTTCTGGACTAGGATGAATAGCGAGCCTAGGGCTCCGCGGATGTTGTCTGATGCAATCTGGGAAGGAAGGAACGTGTTGAAAAGTTTGGAACAAGTTGAATGACAAATCAAGTTAGCAATTTAGTTATTTTTACTGATAACAGTTTTATGATTTCGCTTAATATCCTCTGCACACAGCGAGCGTGATGCGAATGTATGTGGGTGACTTTTTAAGTGACAACTTAAGTGGTATGTGAATTTAATTGTGAAATTTTTTATTTATTTATTTTTTAACAAAATCTCGATTCTATTATTGTATTATCATTAAATCTTGACATTTGTATCCATTTTGACCAATCAATTTATATAATTTTGACAAATTAATTATTTTTATCTTAATTGCATTATCATTGTATAGCTAACATATTAGAATTCTTGACATTATATTTGTGTAATGTGACATTTCATAATTGAATAGTTAATGTTAATTTTCTTTTATAAATTAATTCGATTCACTATAAATTATTGCATGCCGCTGGCTGAATATAGCGACCTAATATTTAATATGTAACACCAATGTACCACCTACACTCGAGAGCAATGAATCCGGGTCACTTAAAGAATGTTAAAAATCTCAGAAACTAAAAATGATAGGTTAATGCAATAAATTGTATTTAATAGACAATGTAATACTCCTTAAATGAAAATAAAAAAAATATGAGTCACCATACATTTTATTAACACAAAATTACATAAAGAAAAAAACTGCTGATCTCTCCTTAAAACAAAAATAGGAAACATGAAATTTTTGAACTTTATTACGATTTTCTTGAATTTTAATACTTCGTATTGCCTCCTCGTGCTTCCATTACTGCGTTTACGCGGTTTGGCATGCTGTACACCAAGTTCCTTATACGATTTTGGGGAATATTCTCCCATTCCTCTGTGAGAGCAATTTTGAGCTCACGAAGCGTGATTGGGGGAGGGTTTCGTTGTTTTACGCATCTGCCTAGCTCGTCCCAAGCATGCTCGATCGGGTTGATATCCGGGCTGCGCGCTGGCCACTCCATACGAGTAATGTTCATCTCTTGAAGGTAGTCATTCACAATCCTACCTGTATGAGGTCGGGCATTGTCATGCATAAATATAGCATCCTCACCTAAATTGACCATAAATGGACCAACGTGATCATTGAGGATTTCTTCCACATATCTTACGCTAGTTAAAGAGCCGTTTTCTATGATCACCAGCTCTGTGCGACTTTCAGAAGAAATTCCGGCCCACACAAGTACAGACCCACCACCGTAGGCTACTTTTTCTTCGATGCATGCTTGCTTGAATCTTTCCCCTGGTCTTCGATACACTCTGTGTCTTCCATCGTGCTTGTAGAGCATAAATTTTGATTCGTCGGAGAACATAACTTTTGACCAATCTTCAATACTCCAATTTACGTGGCTCTGGGCATATCTTAGTCTCGAAATACGATGCCCACGCTCCAGCTTAGGGCCGTTTGCAGGTCTAAGGGGTTTTAAGTTAGATTCAGCAAGCCGACGTCTTACTGTCCATGCACTTGGGTTACTTCCTCCGAGGCGTCGAAACTGATTGGTGAGTTCAGTTCCTGTGAGAAAGCGATTTCGAAGCATGGTGTTCACCAAGTATCGGTCTTCTCGTGCTGTGGTACACCTGGTTCTGCCCGTTCCTGGTCTGCGTAGGTTAGAACCAGTTTCTTCGTAACGTCGGAGAACTCTTTGTACTGTTGATAGCGACACACCGACAGTCCTGGCTGTATCGCGCTGACTCCGGCCGGTTTCCAGCATTGTAAGTATTCTGGTGCATTCTTCAGGCGTAAGCGACATAATTTCAGCTTGAATAATGAATATAGAGCACTATCAACATGGTTTATGTACCCACATAAATGACAGATTACAAACAAAAGCAAAACCAAATGCTGTAATTTCGTAGTTCCATCTTCGAAAGTGGCCCTTTTTCAAATTTGATTTTTTTATGATATAACTTTACAATAACTAAGAAGTTTTAATACCTTCATTTAAGGAGTATTACATTGTCTATTAAATACAATTTATTGCATTAACCTAGCATTTTTAGTTTCCGAGATTTTTAGGATTCTTTAAGTGACCCGGATTCATTGCTCTCGAGTGTATATTCCCAATAAATGATATTTGATTTTGATTTTGTATTGAACTCTCTGTGTGCGAAAAAAAGTGTTCAAAAAAGCGCAGACGTGACGTGACGTTGCGCTGCGGTCAAGTCACGCCCGATGTGTGCAGAGGCCTTAAATAGGTCAGTTTTCATAAAAAGTACAGTATAGCGCATGCATTGCGCTCATCAGCCGAGCTACCATAGTTTAACTAGGTCTAAATAAATAAATACGCCCAATCGATCCTGACCCTTAACTAGGATTCCCTGTTCTAGGGAACCAGGAACAGACATGAAACAAATGTTTGTAATTTTTTCTTTTGCACTAGTGTGCACAAACGTTTGTCTTTTTCGCGGGAATCGAACCCGCACCCTCAGTGGTGAATGAGATTTGAGCCAACCTGCCCAACCACTACACCACAGAGGCTGTTTATCTGTATGAATTCTCTTTGGCTGTATAGATCATGAAATCGAAAGCACTGCAGTGACGCTGCTTATTCTCCAACAAAACATGTCATTGTGAGGTTTTGTTTTAAAATATGCAAATGTCGAATAATAATATCAATACGAATAATAATAAGTGTGAAAATAATATAATGTTATGACAAATTATTTACGAGTGGAGACCACGTTTAGGCAAACGTAGTGTAGGACGCCCTCCGGCCAGATGGAGCGACGACCTGCATACGACCGGCTGGCAGTAACTACATGTAATGAGAAGAGGATCGGGCTCCGTGGCGTGCATTGGGAGAGGCCTACTTATGTCCTGCAGTGAAGTCATACAGACTGTCGATGATGATGATGATGTTCATGCGGGTGGTGCGGGTGGTTTGCAAATTCCTGCGCGGCGCCACACTGCGCTCGTCACCCTGTTATATTGCTGATGCTGATGATAAAGGCGATTACTTACTTCTTTTAAGTACAATGGTGTGACGACGTAGCAGCCGGCGCAGGCCAGGCCGGCGACTGCTCGCGACGAGATCAGCGCCCACGGCGCCAGGGAGAACAGGGTGATGGCCCAGCTGATCTGTTTAGAGTTACAGGTGTCTGGTGAGGTAAGGTTTTAGGTTTTTTATGTAACAAAGGGATCGTCCGTCTCTAACGGAGAGGGTCTATCACCAGGGTGTATCTCATGAACCGTGATAGTTAGACAGTTGAAATTTTCATAGATGATGTATTTCTGTTGCCGCTATAACAACAAATACTAAAAAACAGAATAAAATACATATTTAAGGGGCTCCCATACAACAAACGTGATTTTTTGCCATTTTTATAGATAATGGTACGGAACCCTTTGTGCGCGAGTCCGACTCGCACGTGGCCGGTTTTTTTTATTATTATCACTTCTTGTCTGTCTGTCACTTTTTTGTTTGTCTGTCTGTCATTCCGTGTGGAATCTTGCAACTAAAATTTCGAGCACTTCCCGATTAGCTTTCTGGCTGAAATTTTCAGGGTAGCTGGGCAGCAGGGTCACAACTCGATGACAATGCATTCTGAATCCATAAAAACGTTTTTATGATTATTTTTTAATTTATTACGAATTTATCTACAAATGTTTCAATTTTTTTATTACAAATTTTACCTACAAGCGCATTCATAGTAAACAATCAATTAATTGTTCTGTTGACATGGCAGCGGTGGCGGGTAGTTATAACCGCTTCAATCTCAGCCTCTTAATTACAATTAATTACTTACAGACCTACCATGAGAAGGTACGCTCAACAACAAAAGTTACATTTACAACACACTCGACACAAAACATTTGTGAATCTTTGATTGACAACACCTTCAATATATTTTGACTTGTTTTTTTTTTTACATCAGACTAGGCCAACGTTTGACCACGATCTCACCTGATGGGAAGCGACGATGTGGTCGAAGATGAAGCACGCTTGCCTAGTAAGTAACTATTCACTCTTGATTTGAACATACTCAGGTTATGTTTCTGATTTTTGCATTAAATAAAATTATTTTTTAGAAAAAAACAAGAACCGACTTCAAGACTAAACTTATGGTTTTTGGTTCTGTTATTTTTTTCAAAAAGTACTGAATCAATTTCGATAAAATGTATGGGACCACCTCTGAAGTATGACCTACCAAACAAAAAAAGAATAATCAAAATCAATTCATAATTGGCGGAGTAATCGCGTAACAAACATATAAAAAAAAAACATACCGTCGAATTGAGAACCCCCGCCTTTTTTAAAGTCGGTTGAAAAGTCTGTTAATATCCTGTGCAAATGGGAAAATACGAAAAATTGCAATGTTTATTATTTTTTGTTCGGGTCAAATCTTGCAAGTTGAATCAGAACCACTTCCTCTTATCCTACGGAGTTGAAATTTTGAATACTTGTCAAAGTCCGATGACAATGCAATATTATGGTGACAGCCAGCTGATCTGATGATGGAGACGGAAGAGCAATGGAACTCTTTAACGGATAATTGTAAACTACGAGTGTTTGGGCTCATTTTAATTTGTTCGCGGTTACGATTTTTAACAAGCTTGTCTTGAAAAATATTTTTTTTAACAAAAAATCTTTCTAGAGTTAATTGAAAGATTGTAAAAGCTCAGCTACTTATGTCGCTGATTGTACTGAGTTGAGCAGCTGCATAATGTTACAATGCGATCGACGATAGTGTATTATATTACACCACAGAATAATTAATAGTAATACAAGTATGTATTATTATTTTTTTTATTTAGTTTTTTACTCTTAATAGATCCATGTTTGGCCACTATCTGGCCTGATGTGAAGCGATGATGTGGCCTAAGATGAAGCACATAGATCTAGAGAGGGACGGCAGTTGAGCGGCTGCTCAGACCCGTCTCCCCGATGGTTCACCGAACATCATCCAGAAACACTACTAGGTCGCTTGACGGCATGGCTTTGTTCGGTGGGTGGTATTACAACCACGGCCAGAGCCTATCACTCCAAAGCGCGTAAGCGGGTTTCATCACGATGTTTGTATGTAAAGTGTGTTTGTGTGTTTGTTCCTGAATTTCTAATAAAAAAAGCTTGCTACACAATTGAGGAATTTACAGATGACAAAACAGAAATTAACTAATATATATATAATGTGTGATTGGTACTGATAATTTGACATTTTTAATTGTTATAATTCGTTTTCATTTTACATTTATCTTTTTTTGACTGGCATCGCAATTTAAATCCCATTATTATTATTGTTCATAATTTAGTCAATGTCATTGTTTTTATTGTAATGTACTAATTAACTTGTGACCATGTCTGTATGCCAATATGCCGGAACTAGAGGAACTATCCGTTTATAACAACTACTTATGTATATACCTAGATTTGCAGACTAATAAATCATTGTATCATTGTATTCCTTTTTCACGCTGTAACGGCTCAACAGATGAGTAAAATTCAGAATCGAGATAGCTTACACCCTGGATTACCACATATGGGCTACATCTATTCCGGGAAACGGCGGGTGAAATCGCGGGGCGCAGCTAGTAAGAATTAGATGTCGTTTTTGTGGAGCGAGTGTGGCTCAGTAGGAGCACGTGAGACTTACGATCTGACACACCCGAGTTCGAATCCCGCTGGCCTCGCACCACTGACTTTCTTAAGTTATGTGCGGATTTAACACTCGCTCTACAAACGCTGAAGGAAAACATCGTAAGGAAACCGTCATGTCTAAGAATTAATCACAAAAAATTCAAGGATATCTGTTATTCACCTACCCGCACTGGGCCTGCGTGGTGGATAAACCCATACTCTCTATGAGAGATGGCTCCTAACCCAGCGGTGGGAACGTGATGGGCTGAATGATGATGATTTCAGCGTTTATAACGGGCTATGTGATGGGGACTGATACAGTCGATCGCTTATTACATCAACATTCATAAGATCAACACCACTTCGAGTATATGTTTTTTTCTTTTTACTAAAACTAAACTACTTACAAGGAGAAGCGACTGGACAACCCATAGACCATTAAAGGCCTATAGATAGCTCAAATGCTCCAACTCACTACCAGTTAGCAGCATTATAATAATAATAGAAGTTTCAGTATAATTACAATAAAATTGTACTATGTGACATCCACAGAAATCACAGATAGTTTATTCCGAACTTCTATAACCACAACGTGTTTGACTAACTACGTAAAAGGAATGTTATATTGAATGTTGTTAGAAAGAGGAAAGTTCAGGAAGTTTCTTAGAATTATCGCAATACGTAGAAGTTAGTCTTTAAATAGAAAACTAGATTTAGTTGTAACATATAAGAGTGCACTGCAGGGGAATCATGTAACTCTAACGCCGATCCCAATCGCTTTCAAAGATATCATATATAAGATAAGAATTGTCTTACTTTTCTACTCAAAGTCCACGACCAAATCCCTATCGCAATCAGGATCGCAAAAAAATATCGATATCGCAGTTTGAAACATAGTAACACCTTCAAATTTGAATTTGAAATCAGTGTTCAAGTTAGATGATTCCCCTCCTGTTCTTATCGTAAATAAAGTTAAACACATAACAATTACCTTCATTACTAGCGGATGAGCGCAGATCAGCAGAAAATACTTAACACCGATTCAGTACCTCACGATAACGAATACCGAATCGATTCAAAATTGAACGTCAAAGGAGTGGAATGCCTTGCCGTCGCCGTCGTCTGTTTCCACACAAATACAATCTGGGTGTGTAAAAATCTAGAGTGATCAAGTATACTCTAGGTAAGCATGCTACATCTTCGACCGCATCGTCACTTCCCATCAGATGACATTGTGGTCAAAGGCAGACCTAGACTGTTGTAAAATAAAAATAGATTCGGCTATTGTCGATCTCGTTTTGTATGTTCCTTTTCGAGTTCCGCCCCGAAAATTTAATACGGTTTCAATTACAATATCGGTATCGATTACAAGTTGCATTTACGGAATTTGTTTTGTGCAATATTTTGCATCGTAACATAGGAAACGGAATCGATCGACAACGAGGTCTAGTGAGGTTCTGAATCGGCCCGCAGATCTCTCGGCTGACTTCTAGGTCTACTCACCACAAGACTGAGAGAAGTGAGAAGCGTCGTGATCTTCCTCCCCCATCTGTCAGCCAGATCGCCCACCAGGAACCCGCAGAATATCGGGGGGAAGAACGTGACGGATGCCATCCATGAGATTGTCTCGTCGGAGATGGGCTCTGGAGCTGGACCGTTTGGGTCCTGGAGGATGGGCGTCATGGGTGACTGCCAGCCCATCAGCATGCCGAAGTTCAGGACTGGAATTGTGACTGGAACAATAAATAAATGTTAGTGGAGTTGAGATCATTTTGTTTATTTTTATTTTCCATGGTTCGCCCCACTGGCATAGGAATAGATAATAACAGTACACCGTATTCCTACCGTATCTATATCGACATAATTAAAAATGAAGATATGGGGACGAATAAAAAAAAAACTTAAATAAATGTTATTATGGCATTGATAAATTTTTTGACGACAATTTCTATTGAATATAAGCTATTATCTTATTTTTATAATAATGTGTTATGGGTATTACATTTTTGATTTGACTTGTAATACATTTTTCAACACACTTGCTCATAAAGTGGCTCTATGGTCACCGCAATTAGGCACAGAATGACACCCATAATTTTATCTTTGCCCATAATCAAACTGTGACTTTTTCATTGCTATAACTCACTAGTGAGTTTCCCATCACATAGCCCGTTATAAACGCTGAAATCATCATCATCATTATCAGCCCATCACGTTCCCACCGCTGAGTCAGGGGCCTTCTCTCATAGAGAGTATGGGCTTATCCACCACGCAGGCCCAGTGCGGGTTGGTGGATAACAGATATCCTTGAATTTTTTGTGGACATGACGGTTTCGGTGAGTTATAGTTTTCTTTTTAATTTTATTGGTTGAGGTGCTTTGTCTTAAAAAAGTTTTTATTCAAAAAAATATCGTGTTTAATAGAACAAATAAATTAATGTTTCTATTGCTTGCTCATTTCATGCAACTTCTTATTTAAATAGATAATTTTAACTCGTACGTGTTTAATAAATAAAACTTTCACTCAAATATAAATTTTGATTTCTATGTAATAAAAGAAAACTTTAAATTCCCCATTTTGTACGTGGCAGAATAGGCGCAAACCCTATGCGCAGAAAATAAAAACAAACCTCATCCCTTTAGACTGTGGCTGATCGCAATGGGCGCGCTTAGGAAAACTGATTAATTTTTCCCGCCATAGCGAATCATTTTTCACAACTCGTTTTCACTGTTGAAAATGAGTTTTTATTGTTATTTTATTCACAAGTGTGTTGAAAAACGTCGTATGATACATGTGTGTATTGATGATTACCGTCCTCGGCTCTCTTAAGACCCTCACCTAACGACTCGGGTCTCAATGGCGCCTCAGCGGTAATCACCAACATTACACACTAGTACCATAATATACTATTACCAAGAGGTTTTCTTATGACACTGAGTGATGAGTCGAGCAAAGTAATATATTTTCAGAATTTCTTGACTGCTCTTACAAAAGGCCGACTGATGAGCCAGTCTGGGACCGACAGAAATAACGAACGAAACAATTCTAACATAGTGACTCGACTTAGTGACCAGCTCAATTGGGCAGAGCCCAGTTCAAGTACCAGCCGGCGGATGTTTTTTTTTTTTTATTATTTATCTGAATGACGAGACGAGCTGGTCGTTTGCCTGATGGTAAGCAATACGCCAGCCCATAACAATGACAGCACCACCCAGAACTTTGTTTTGCAAAATCCTGCGCGGCGCTGTACTTGTTTGCTTTTAAAAACTTTTTTTGAGGTTGTACTCGTATTCATATAATCGTCTGTCACAAAAGACTAAGACAAGTGCATTTACGATTCATCCAACAGTATAATTCATCCAATCATTTTTATGGACCAGTAACATAATTAATTAGTTTGCATAGAGCGATATCTGTCACACAGTGTGTAATTATTTTATGATTGCGAACATGTACTTCTACTTAGAAATAATAATAATGAAATATAACGCATGCAAGGTACAGTCAACCGCAATAAGTATAGCATAGTTTTTTTTTACTTTTTTGTACTTTAATATTGCCTGAAATAAAAATTTCAATGATAATAGTAAAGTATACCTACTGCCTACACATCCGAAACTAAAAGAACATCAGATTTAGATTTACTTAGCAATATTAGGCTTCAGTGAAAAAATTGGTGGTAGGTTTCTCGTATGCGAGAGGCCATCTAGGGTACCACCGCTTTGCCAGTTATTCAGCCGCCAAGCAGTAGTTCGCAAGCATTACTGTGTTTCGGTTTGAAGGGCATTGTATCCAGCGAAATTACTGGGCATTATGAGACTCAACAGCTAATTGTCTCAGGGTGACAAGCACAGTGCAGTGCCGCGCAGGATTTTGCAAAACAACGGTCTGGGTGGTGCTGTTATTGTTATGGGCTGGCGTATTGCTTACCATCAGGCAAACGACCAGCTCGTCTCGTCATTCAGTTACATAAAAAAATAAAAATAATAATTTATTTATTTATTTATTTATTTTGTATAAATGCTTGTTGTGCTTACAGCAGTGCCAAAGCGCACAACGAGCTAAATCTATCTATGATACTTATATTTATATCTACTTATGTAAAAACTGAATACAGTGTTTAAGAAATATACAGTAACGCATATGAAAAATATCGACGTCTGGTGCCTGAGCAATCAGGGCGTTGAGTAAGGTTACGGCTTGGGCTGTCGGTGCATACTGCGCGGTCTGCGTGCGCACCGGCGGAGCCGCGAGCAGGCGCCGCGCGTGCGGCCGCCGCGACCGGTCCGGCGCCACTAGTGACAAGCGGGACAGAGCGGTGGGGTTATCTAAGTGATTATTTAAGAGCAGGTAAAAATGCAGTATTATTGCACATTTGCGCCTGGATCTCAATGTGATTACACCTACCATGCCGGCAACAAATAGGGAGGGATAAAGATATGGATAATATCCATACAGCTTTTTATAAAGAAAGCGACAGAATTTCTTCTGCACCTTTTCAATCATGACGTTATATTTGTCTTCGTGGGGATCCCAGATAAGCGCATTATATTCTAACTTACTTCTGACGTATGCGTAATAAAGAGAAACAATTGTGCTTCTATCATGAAATCGTGCTGACTGTCTCATAACGAATCCAAGGGATTTGTATGCGCGGTCACACAGCTCGATGATATGCGGATTAAAGGTCAGCTCTCTATCTAGGGTAACTCCTAAGTCACGAATCTGATCGACACGTTCCAGAGGGACTCCTCGTATGCAGTAGGAGTTTGAGATGGGCGCACGCGAGCGAGTAAAAGTAATGGTTTTGCATTTAGATGCATTAAACTCCAGTTGATTGTCCGCGCTCCAATTTACAACACTATCGATGTCCCTCTGCAACGCCTCGCAGTCCGTTATGGTTTCTATACCCAAGTATAGCTTCAAATCGTCGGCAAACATGAGGCACTTAGCTGCTCTGACAACACTGGGCAAGTCATTAATCATTATCAGAAATTGGGTAGGTCCAAGCGTGCTACCCTGACTCACACCCGAACTGGTGACATACGAGTCTGAGCGGAAACCTAAGAGTTGCACGTATTGGACTCTATTTGAAAAATAGCTAGCAAATAATTGTAATAATTTTGGAGTGAAACCTATGGCCGAAAATTTTCTTAGTAAAACGTCATTGTGGACGCGATCGAAAGCTTTTTTAAAATCGAAATAAGCCGCGTCCACTTGCATTCTGTTATCCATCTTAGTAACTGCGTATTCTATAAAATTAATGTGGTTAGTGACTGTAGACCTGCCTGCTCTAAAACCGTGTTGAGCATCGGTGAACTGTGTCTTGACTTGCCTGGTGATGTAGTGGTTTAAAATGGACTCAAAGATTTTTCCGAATGCTGACAGAACAGCTATAGGTCTATAGTTTTCTACCTTCGATTTGGAGCCACCCTTGGGAACAGGAGTCACCCTAGAAATTTTCCACTGAGCAGGGTATGTTGCGGTATTAACGGCTAAATTATAAATGTGTAATAATGCTAATTTAAATATGGTAATACAGTCCTTTACTATAAAGGGAGGTATTCCATCAGGTCCCACAGAGGAATGCGCTTTTAGACGTCGAACTGCAATTAATAAATCTTGAGGGCTAATACTATCTACAGCAATGCGAGAAGAACACAGCGCGCTACCCGCCTCGCGTTCAGCGCTGTTAGCTGATAAAATTGGGTTATCAATCAAAAATACAGACTTAAAATAAGAGGCGAAGGCATTCGCTGCGTCTGCCCCAGATACAGTATTCCCATCATATTCAAATTCTTTAATAGACTGTCTCGTAGATTGCTGATCCGTAATAAATTTCCAGAATTGCTTTGGGTTTTTTTTAATATCTGATTCCGTTTGCCTTATATAATTATCATAAGCTAAATTGATTAGTTCTTTTGTGCGTTGCCTGTAAAATTTAAACATTTCTTTATTAAATTGTAGTTGATTTTCTTTAAACTTTTTTAAATGGAAATACTTCGTTTTTATGATTCTTATTATATCGGAAGTATACCAAGTAGGGTACTGGTAACGTGAATTACAGTTACTTGGCCGTTTAAATGGAACACAGCTATCAAAACATGAACTTAATTTATTGTAAAAAGCATTTACCGCTGTATTAACGTCAGTGGCCACATATACTTCATCCCAATCTATAGCGGCAAGAGAAGTGTAAACACATTGTAGATCAGCTTTACGAAAGTTCCATTCCCGCGGTAGATGTTCGCGGTCCGGTCGCGGAATTTGAACTCGCAATGCTCCGTCCCGCGGCCTCGCCGCCGGCCGCGCGCTTCTCACGCACACAGCAAGAGGAGGGTGGTGGGCATCAGCAGGTACAATGGGCTCCGTATCACCACTTACCACGATACACTCATCGCCCAGATTGCTCAGCACCAAATCTAACATAACACCGTATTTGTTGTTAATTGTATTATGTTGCTTCAGCTTACAGAAACTAAGCATGCAATTAAATTGCAGCTTGACATTTTGGCTGCAAGAATTCAAATTAAAATCACCTATTACTAATACGTCTGATTTTGGAAATTTAGTAACTAGATTTTCTAGTACCGTAAAAGTGTTATAGTACTTTTCTTCATTACAATTAGGCGGAATATAAACAACACAACAGATAATTTTTTTATACTTCAGCGCCACTATAGCTATAACTAGTTCGATGTCATTGAAATAACCATCCACGTCGACTATCTGTTGGATCTTGTAAACGTCCCGGACGGCCAGCAGAACTCCTCCCCATCCTGCGTCTCCGGCTCGGTCACGGCGCAGCACAGTATACCCGGCCGGAAACACTTCCGCGTCGTTGACTCCGCTAACTAAAAATGTTTCCGTGAGTGCAAATAGATCAGCTGATTCGTTTAAAATAGCTTTCTTGCAAATATCGATCTTGGTACGGAGGCCTCTAACATTTTGGTAAAAGAGTGTGTAGGATTTATACCTAACTTTTTTGTTCGGCTTGTGAGTTGCGAAATCCACTACGCCATGGTTTGATGTAAACATCTTCAGCCCAGTGTTCAGGAGATAGGTATTTATCTACATGCTTGGTAGGCACGGTCAATTTAAAGGAAGCGTAATCACCCCGTGATTTTAGAGTTTCCGCTGAGCAGGTATCCTCCGAGCAAATATTATGTAAATGCGCTATTACTTGTTCCGCGGTAGTTCCACTTTTTACGTAATAAAGGTGTAGATACGATTTTCGCTCTGCGGCTGATAACAGGCATGCTGTTGATCCCGGGGCAGCCGTGCCCTTAGTAACATTAGTAGGTGCCGGGCGACGAGTACGCCTATACCTTACATCAGTCCACTCAGCATTAGAATCCTCCTTTGGTTCTTGCTGCGTGTGAGTAATCGTCATCGAGGCCGGCTCCGAGACAGGGAATTCCGGCTGTTGTGTTATCGGAGTGGTCGGAGTGGGGGGCGCGCTGTCGCTGTGGTTCGCTGGCGCTCGGGCGGATTCGGGTATTGCAAGGAGGTCGGCATATTCCGCGCGCGATGTAGGTGTAGGTGACGGTGACACTTTGCGTCCTGCTTTAACCTTTTTAGTGGCTGCGGAGAGAGCCGACGCTGCACGAACTCGGGCATCGCGCATTGGTCGTTGGGAAGGTTGCGATGCACTTTTACCCTCTTCTGTCACGAGATTTATTCTAACTACCGGCTCACTAGTATTGTCACCGTCACTAATTAATCTTTTAATAAGATTATTCTGATCCAAGACAATCTTCTCCAGTGACGAAATTTTATTCTGGAGACCGAGCACAGTTTTCGCGAGTTCGCGGATAGCGGTTTCCGTGGATTTTGCCGACATTTCGAATTTTACGGATAAAAAATATATGGAGCGCTTAGCAAACGACCTCCTGCCACAACGGGTGGGGGTGGCTTAATAATTTGTGTTCTACAGGAATTCTGTATGGAAACAAGTCTATAATGTAGTTAAAAACATTTATCTAAAATCCACGTTTTTATGTGCCTTAAAAAGAATGCCTTTCTTTCTTTTTTCTTACATGGTCTTATGGGGACGATTCTACGTCATCTGATATGCTAGCATGCGCTAATGCCTTCAATATCAATAACCTCTTCATCATGTCGCAAAATTCGACAAACTACGCTAGTCAATTAGTTTATAATATTTATAAACAAAAATCCGCAATTAATTAAAAAAATAATCATAAAACCACGTTTTTATGGACTTAGAATGCATTGTCATCGAGTTGTGAGCTACCCTAAAAGTTTCAGCCGGATAGCTTATCGGGAAGTGCTCGAAATTTGAGTTGCAAGATTCCACCCGGAACGACAGATTGACAATCAAAAAAGTGACTTAATAAAAACGTTGTAAGTAAAAAAAGGTTCTGAATAGTAAGCGAAGAGAAAAAATAGACATGTGCCAACCTGCCCAACCACTACACCAGAGGCTGTCAATAAAGTGGAGCCGTTTTATTTACTATGAATTTGTCTGTAAAATCCAGAATCACAGTTTTTAGAGCGTGTGGCTCGGCGGGAACTCGTGCGCCTTTTGATCGGACGCACTTGGGTTCGAATCCCGACTCAGCCCTGCACCAATGACTTATAGTTAAGTGCAGATTTTGCACGCTCGCTCTAAAACGGTGAAGGAAATCATCGTGATGAAACCCGCTTACGCGCTTGGAGTGGTAGGCTCTGGCCGTGGTTGTAATACCCCCACCGAACAAAGCCATGCCGTCAAGAGACTTAGTCGTGTTTCGAGATGATGTTCGGTGAACCATAGGGGAGACGGGTCTAAGCAGCCGCTCAACTGCTGTCTCTCTCTAGATCTATGTGCTCCATTTTGCACACATCATGGCTTCACATCAGGCGAGGTAGTGGCCTATTAAACGTAAAAAATAAAAAAAGTAATTAAGCGTAAACTTTGATGCTCACTGTACCAACATGAGTTATTAGTTTATTATTCAGATTCACGATAACAGGCTGTAACTGTTGTAAAATCAGCTCTGTCAGTCATGATCGGAATTCCGCTAGGGCACACACGCTTGATCTTTGCGATAAAACATGGCATTGACAGGTCATGTGGACCTTTCGTGCTACGAGCTGATGGTTAGGAGGATAGGTGATATTTAACCTCTGGTGAAGGACAATAGCTTATTGTCATCCCGGGCATGATGCCATTTATCCCTGAGTGGTTCACTGGCTCGGACACATTTTAATTTTTCATTCAATCTGTTATGATTTTATACAGTATCAAGTCTGTTCTTTATCGAATAAAGTTCTGGGTGGCACTGTACGTAAGTCGGTGGTACGTAACTTTTATGGGCAAGTATGGCGCTTACCATCAGGCGACTTGCTCGTCTCATCACTCAGTACGTAAAAAAAATGCTTCTGCGGTGAAGCGTTTGGGTAGGACGGCTCATAAGAAGGCCGGGCGTTGTGAAGCGAAGCGAGGAAATTTTAACCAATACAATGGTTTTATTTAAAAACAGAAGCGAATCTACGATGATCTTATTGGTCAACAATTCACGGTGGACATCAACATAATCAATATATCGATTTCCTGGTTCGATTTCCTCACGGGACAATTTGTACAAAACTGCAAACGAAACAAACACGTCTCCCTTATTTTGTGTCTTGAGTTTTTAGATCTATGTTCCTTCATTTTCTATAGACAAAAGTAATTCTAGAGGTCGCAAGTATGCAAATATTTCGTACCTTGGTAGCCCTTCGTCGTAATGTCCTATCTATCTGATCACTATACATTACCACAAAGCCTGTCAAAGTAAAAGTATGCTTCCAAATTATGGCTCTTACCAAATTAGGCTAAGTTTCATAGGCTTGGTAAGGTGCAGCTAGCTCTTAGTAGATTAGTCTACAACCTTGATAGAATGATAAATAGGATATTAGGATATTAGTGACCGAATCTATCGCCGGACTGGATCGATGGAGACAATAGGCACTTAGTCTTGTCAAAGACGGATCAGTGTTGACGTGGCTTCACCCACCTTGCCCAAAAGTATTGTTTCACCGTGAACGGTGAAACAATACATTTGGGCAAATAAATAAGAAATGAATAGTTGAAGTGAACTTCAACTATTCATTTCTTAGTGGTTTCTGACTACAGAAGAGGTGCAAAGTGACAAAGCAATGTCGAAGGTGTAGCAAACTCATTTGAACCACAGAATTCTTAATAATACCATTAGAAATTAGGTACTTACGGGGAATTTTGAGACTTGGAAGCTGATGTGTCAGTGCTCAGAGAACTGATGCGGGGATTAAGTAAAAACAGCTAACGTCCCGTGAGCAAGGGTATCGGTTTTTTATCTTTATTATTTTGGAAGGTGTTTTGTCACATAACAACCATGTCACCTTGGTACAGAAAGAGTCCTACTGGACCCTTACTGGACCCCAGTATAAGCAGTCAAAATTAAATATTTTTTTGTCTGTTTGCTTTGGAGTGTCTCTGCTACCTACACTCATCCATCTCATCTCGTCTCCTTTCATATAATACATAACCGTATTCATAAAGTATACGGTCCATTATCAAACCAAGCAATAAATCTACGTCATGCATAAACAAATTTAGAAACGTTCATGTGTAAAAATTTTATTAGTTTTTTATCCGTAGCTTGTTTCCTACTGTAGTTACTTTAATATATTCTACTCTATTGTTTGGTTTGTTTGGGTTCGGAAAACTTTGTCGTTCATGAATTATGTATTTTAGTTGACAGCGGTTCTAGGGTCGTAGTTATAAACCAAAATCAGAACTGAGTCTAGAATCAGGATTCGATAGGTAAACATATCTTGAAACTTAATCTAAGAATCACTCAAGTAAACTTTAAAGGTGAATCTCAGTTCAGTTGATTTATAAATATTACTCAAAACGTCATTCACAATCGCCATTCTATGAACAATAATCAAGTCTCGACTTGAAACTGATCTTGATTGTAGAGTTAGTTCGGAATAGTGGTCGCGGCGCCCGGCCCGTGAACTTGAGTCAAGACTCGGGTGATTCAGGTTCAATTTTGATTAATAAAGTAGAGACTCAAGACAAATCAAAACGTAAGTCGTGATCAGGCGATCGCAGATCAAACATGAATCAAGTCTAATCTATAAATACGAGATTAGTTATGTTACGTAGAAGTGGTAGAAGTTTGTTTTGATTATTTTGATGTTGTTTATGTGATTAAATTAATAGGTACCTACTTAGTTGTATTACGTAGATCGATTGATATTTTTAATATTATATATTAAAAAACCTGTAGTTTTGTCCGTTGTCTATATTTTTTATAATAATATAGTATAGGTATACCTAAACTATTTAATCTTCTGCGGTGTAGATTGAAGATGAATTGATACGGGTTAATGGACCTGTTTTTGCTAACCTCAGGGGTCCACTGACATGAACCAACCTTATGAATATATTTAAAGACAAAAATAATTCCAACGAATTAAAATAATTAAAAAAATAAACACAAAAAATGTTTTTGTTTCCTGGATTAAAACGAATTTTATTTAAGAATGTGTACATATTATTAATATTATGAATGCGAAAGTATGTCATGGTGTTTGTTATACAATCACGTGAAAACTACTGAACGAAGTTTGATGAAATTTTGTAAGTAGGTAAAATGTATTCCTTTATCCCGGGAAATTGCGCGTGTAACTGAAGATTTCCCTGACTGCAGCTAGTCGAGTATATATCACCACATATATATATATATATATATATATATATATATATATATATATATATATATATATATATATAGCTGTGTAAGTATATCACACCAATACTTTTGAATAACCAATTATTCAAAGAAATGATATGCATCTATTAAAACTATGCTCACAACACATAATAACTAATATAGCTAATAGCACCAGTCGTGGCCTGGTGCTGTCTGTCGTGGAAACGTTCAAGATGAACAGTCCAATAACTCTACACGATTAGGTAATGTATTTGATGTTAATGCCTAGTCACGTATTTGCCTGCATAGGCTGCCCATGCCCACCCACGTCACCGATTTTCACCACGTTATTAAATCACTTTCTTGTTTATCCGTCTGTCGTTCCGGATGGAATCTTGCAACTCAAATTTCGAGCACTTCCCGATAAGCTATCCGGCTGAAACTTTCAGGGTAGCTCACAACTCGATAACAATGCATTCTAAGCCAAAGGCTTATGGCTAATTAAATGGCTTATGCTCATAAATATTAGCATGTAATGCCGACTTAATCTGTTCCTTTCTTGTTTGTTGGTGAAAATTAAACGGACGGAGTTTTTATTTTCAACTTTTTATTATACCGAATGACGAGACGAGCTGGTTGTTTGCCTGATGGTAAGCATTACTCCAGCCCATATAATATATAACAATAACACTACCACCCAGAACTTTGTTTTGCAAAATCCTGCGCGGCACTGCACTGTGCTCGCCACCCTGAGACAATTAGCTGTTGAGTCTCATAACGCCCAGTAATTTCGCTGGCTACAATGCCCTTCAAACTGGAACACAGTAATGCTTGCGAACTACTGCTTGGCGGCTGAATAACTGGCAAAGCGGTGGTAAAACCCACCCAGACGACCTCTCGCATACGAGAAACCTACCACCAGTAAAAAAATTCATGATTCATCATATTGCAATACACACGTACTTACTACAAAAAGACGGTCAAAATTAAGTGATATGATAAGTGCAAAAAATCGGTCCGACTATCAGACCTACAAAAAGTCTGACGTCGACCACAGAATACTAAGGAACAGAAGCATCACTCCGCAAAGAAATTTAAACAAATAGCGACTCTTGCTATGACGCCATAAAATTCATTTCATCATTCATTCATTCATTCAGCTCGCGTAGCGCTGCATACTACCAGTCATAATAACCTACAGAGCGCCTCTCTCTCTATTGCATAGCTCATATCTCTTCTGACGCGGCACGTGTAACGACGCGCGACCCCGCCGACGGTGTCCGGCTATGTACTTGTAGCTTTGTACCTACAGTGCGGAGTGCGCTAGGCCTGCGTCGACGGAGGCACTAAAGCAGATTTCTCTTTGAGGTTGTCCGCATCTTTCGGAGCATTGATATTCTGTTCGAATACGTCTTGTAAAGGTGTGACGTTTTTGGAATATTAACTCTGAGATTCATTCTCTCAGATTCGAATTCAGATCCAAATTTAATCAGGGAATCAGTTATTTATATCAATCAAATTTCTTTATTCATGTTTGGCATCACAAGCGCACTTATGAATGTCAATTATTACATTGACTCTACCACCGTATCGGAAAAAGAACCACTACTCAGAAGATACGGCAAGAAACTGAGGACCATTTTTTTTTAACTTTTGTTAATTATGTTTCTTTTTGACAATATTGTGTCTCTTACGTGCCAGTTTGCTACTTGGCAGATGCGGAATGTTCCATGCATCTTTATAGAGACTACTAGCCGATACCCGCGACTCTGCCTGCGTAGAATTCGGCTTATAGCTGTTCTGTAAGGAACTGCTCATTTTTATGGAATGGAAAGTTCTATTCCAGGTCCCAGAACACCCAGATACAACATTTTATCAATATCTGTTGAGCGAAGTCTTAACAAATACTTCTTCACTTGCACAACACACACACCCTTACACGCACACACTTTTGCATTTTTAATATTAGTAGAAAGTAGGAATATAACTTTAACCACAGAATATTAAGGGACAGAAGCTTCACTCCGCAAAGAAATTTAAACAAATAGCGACTTTTGCTATGACGCAATAAAATTCAATTCAGCTCGCGTAGCGCTGCATACCTACCAGTCATATTAAGCTACTAAGAAATAAACATAGGTAAGCATTGCACCTATATTCTACCGTAGTATATATATCAATGTAGGTAAGGAATTAACTATCATCTTCATCATCCCATCAAGTTCCCACAGCTGGGACACAGGCCTTCTCTCTTAGAGAGTATGGGCCATAATCCGCCACGCTGGCCAAGTGCGGGTTGGTGGATGTCACATGTCCTTGAATTTTTGTAATGAAACAATTCTTTCTTTCATGGATTCTTCATTCATTCATTTCTTTCATGGTTTCCTCAGGATGTTTTCCTTCACCGTTTTTAGAGCGAGTGTTAGAGCCGTACATAACTTAAGAAAGTCAGTGGATCAGGGCCAGCGGCATTTAAACTCGGGTGCGTCGGATCCAAACTCGCACGTTCTCCCACTGAGCCACGCTCGCTCTAGGAACTATGTAAAAATAACTATGTAAAATTGGAATGCCGCTGTCACCCTGTTTTGTGTAGCACTATGAATCTACTGACAGATGGAGTCTGTCAGAAATTTCACATCTTAGAATTGATTATATCTCTGAGAATTTTGCAAACTTGCCCATTAGCGTTGCTTATCTGGTATAGGTACTATCTGTAGTGTATGAGGGTAGGCACCACCTTTGAATATAATAATTGTACTAGAGGGTAGGTGCGTGTGCCGCTCATTCGGAATATATCTGTGCTAACGTATACTTGCTTTTCTTTTGCTCGTTCCCAGGCTAGGAATTTCCCACTATACTTCCCTCTAATTCCTTACCGAATCCACCCACTCGCCGATGCCGCCACTGGCTTCAAGTAGACAAGGTTAATCTAATTTTAGCCTCTAATAACATCTCTATTATTCTGTATTGTATAATTTTGTACTTATTTAGACAAGTAAATCCAACTCTGTATCTTACCAAGGTAGGTAAGTACTATTAATTTAATCATAGCACTTAATCATAGTAATAATAGTCACCAAACGGAAGAAACACGATCAAACTTGCTTATTTTATTGACATTGTTTATGTTTATGTTATTATTGTAGACCTTACATCCCCGTCTTTAAGATAATTCCTCTCCATCCAAAGGTTGCCTGGAAGAGATCGCTTTTAGCGATAAGGCCGCCCATTGTAACACTGTCTTTAATTGTTTTTATGTTATGTCTGTAATTTAATGTTTGCAATAAAGCGTTCATCTATCTATCTATCTATCTTGCTACGCTTCATACGTTAGGCCTAGGGTTGGCAACTGTCCTATATTTTTGGTCCATATAAAGTGGCTCAGACATTTCTCAACAGTTGATGAGAAATATTTTTTTAAAGTTGGAAAGATAAGGAATTACCTAGTATCTGTGGATCAGTGTAAATAGAAAAATAAAAGATAAAAATAAGGATAATGATATTTTTTATTTTTTTACGCCTTATAGATCTATGTTTGGCCACTATCTCGCCTGATGTGAATATTATGAAGCAAATGATTTATATGAGTAAAAATTAGAGTTGTTGAGGAAGTGATTATGAGGAAGAGGAGGAGGAAGAGGGAGTTTCAAGCACAAATCTTGAGGATGCGGATGAGGATGAGGATATTTTTTGAGGAAGAGGAAGCGGATGAGGTAGCGGATGAGGTAGCGGAAGAGGAAGCGGATGAGGATGATATGATATATATATACTAACAGACCCTACAGACGCTGTCCTGTACACACACAAAAAAACATCAAAATCGGTCCAGTCGTTTAAAAGGAGTTCAGTGACATACACATTCACACAAGAAATATATAGTTGCTTTCAATAGAATCTAACAAAAGTGTAAACATAATGGTCAGCTGACATTGTCACAGTCTTGTCTATGTCCCTTAGTGATGTGAATACTCTTTAAGATACTTCAATCGGCACTTAAATAATAATTAAAGTTATGATAATAATAATAGAATATGAGGAAATTTAAGATTCAATTTTAGATCAGTGCCAGATTCTATTGAAAGCGATTGTATATATGTTTATATATGTATATGAGAGAGAATGGTATATAATTTTATTTAGGAATTGAAATGAAAATAATGAATGCAGTCCTTTCTTTATTAATTAAGTATTTCGAATTTAAGTAATCAAACGATATTATCTTATATAGATATTAATAATCAAAATTAATTATAGGGAGGTTGATTTTCATAAAAATCAATTTGGATGCTGTTTCCCCTGACAACCGGTTCCTTAACTCATCATAAACCAATCCAGCATTGCTAAAAAGTCGTTCGCTGGGTACACTTGATGGAGGAGAAGATAAATATTGCCGTACAGCTCCGTAAAGCTCAGAATATTTCGGGCTATTTTTCCACCATAGAAGACTATCTTCATGCATATTGATTCGTTTTTCTTTAATGTAGTTATTTAATAGGCACTTTAGTACCACGCATCTATCTTCTATTGGTAAATCGGCATCGTGCTGCGGCGATACGCGCATGCGCAGTGAAATTCCTCTTAAATTCCTCTTATTTTGAGGAAGCGATAGCGGAAGAGGATTTTTTATTTTTTATTTATTAGGATGCGGTAACGGTTGAGGAACTCAAAATATAGCGGAACTTCCGCATTATGAGGAAGCGGAAGAGGAATCCTCAGCAACCCTAGTAAAAATAAGGAATAATAAAGCTAGTTCTACATTTTAACGCCAACGCCATCTAGTTCTGTTTTTGGAAATATATTTGGAACTTTAAGTATCAAATCAAGATAAAAGGAAAACAAAACTTGCAGCAAGCTTACATTCCATTGCCGCGCGACAAACTTGACGTATCAAATCAATGTAAAAGAAAAAGAAACTTGCAGCTAGCTAAAGTTCTACCTGGCTGTGTTGCTCGGGTGTTACTGTCGTGGGAGATAGGAGCCTTGGGAGCCATCTGGACGATATAGGTAGGTGTATGACAAAGACATCGTGGGAATACGAGACTTAATATCTGATGTGTAGGGGTGATGAGCGTAATGCAGCGGTACGCAATACTTTTTTTGGTATTAAAAGTTCTGGGTGGCACTGCAATTGTTATGGGCAGACGTGGCGCTTACCATCAGGTGAAAGAGAAGCTCGTCTCATCACTCTGCTCCATAAAATAAAAATGTGTTATATATAAATAAAAGATTCCATATTTATGTTTGCAAGTTGTAATAAATTTAGATGAGTGTACGCACACCATAAAATTACATTTTTGGTCTCGCTCTAGTCGCTCTACCTACCCCAGATCCGGCGCTGGCACGAGATCGCAGGCAGTAGCTAGATTTAATTATCTTAAATTTTTTTTTTATTGTCGTACTTTTTAATGATAAGGGAATAATAAAAATAGGGATAATTATTCTCTCTATACATAGAAAATTGTATCTAGTTCTCGGCGCCCTCAGAACTGTTTTGAGACAACCCTACGCCAATCGCAGCTTGATTAGAAGGTCAAGCAGATTGCTATACTGTGAACTGCTAAAAGTTCGTCTGCACATATGTTATCTTTCCGGTACGTTATTATTAGTGTGGATTACTTTGCGAGGATCAAAGTCTGTTAATAGGTACCTAATGTGGTAAGACCGGTTGATATTTTTGAGGGCCTCATCTATACTGTAAAATTATGAAGAGACAAAATTGTAAGTATGTTTGTAGAAGGTAATCTCTGGAACTACTAATCCGATTTTGAAAATTCTTTCACTCATAGAAAGCTACACTATTCCTGAGTAAAATAGAGTTTATTATGTCGACGTGAACGACGTCGCGGGCTTCTAGTCCATTCATAATTTTTACGGGGAAATATAAATGAATAATACATCCAACGATCACATACATAGATCCTGGCCCCTTACTAACTACGAGGACCATGGTCCCACAACACCCAGACACGAAACAAAAACTTGCGCTTTTTTTCTGAGCACAAACATTTGTCCCGTCGCGAGAATCAAACCCGCAACGTCAGTGGTGTATAAGATTTGAGCCAACCTTCCCAACCACTACACCACAGAGGCTGACAATATAGCAATATCAGATTATTAGCCATATCGTAGTTGTTAATTTATATATTGTTACACAAACATCATTGGTAGTGTTGATATTAAATGATTGCCAACAGTGCAGTCACAGAACTAGACCCCGAATAAGCATAAAACCTCTCCTGACAATGCCATCGTTTTCTAGCATGCTATTTCGCAACATATCTAAAGATAGCACATTTAAAACAACTTTATGATGAGCTGTGCTGCGCTTAATGTTGCTTAAACCCAAATTAACTATAATTTCTATTATGATATGAAAATTTGGTATGCCGGAATGAAGATAGATAGATGAACGCTTTATTGCAAACATTAAATTACAGACATTACATAAAAACAATTAAAGAAAGTACAATGGTCAGCCTTATCGCTAAAAGCGATCTCTTCCAGGCAACCTTTGGGAGCTACCAACCGCAACTATAAACCGAATTCTACGCGGGTGAAACCTCGTGGCACAGCTAGTTATAAAATAAGGAGTCGCATTTCAACATACTCCAAGTACCTAAATGTAAACATTACTGAATATCCTAAAGAGCTGGTTTTCCAAGAATCCCGCTGCCTAGATAGCGACTGACCTACCTGCCCTAACACCGACGTAAGTTAACATACCTGGTTGAACTCAGTTCACCTCGTTGGCTGTCATTTGCTGAACTTAAGTACACAGATCGCATGCTTAGGGGTTCCATCATTCACGAAATATTTTCAAGACGGTACCCTAAGTGTATGACGTATCTCGAAATATTTAGAAACCAACATATATCACCAGTGTGTCCTTTCTCACCTCCATCCACACAAACGTGGCCTCAATGAAGAATATCCATGAGATAAAACTTACTCAGAGAGCCATGGACGCGTAAAGAACACAAGAACATTGTGTCTTCGCCTTAACAGAGACAATAAGAAAAGTGTTGATGGACATAGTCTTAGTTTTATTCTACTTAGAAGTTTAACTCAAATTTAAATTAATTATTAGGCTAGATTGTAATTCTAAAGGAGGGTCATTTTTTGAGTCATGTCCTTAAAATAAAAGAAAGAGCCATGGAGCGTGCTATGCTTGGAGTCAGGTTGGCGAATCGGGTGTCAAATATCGTGATTCGTTGCAGGACTAAAGTCGAGGACGTTGGTGCGCGGATCGGCAATCTTAAGTGAAGATGGGCGGGTCACGTGGCTAGCCGGGGCGACGAAAGCAATCACAGAATGGCGGCCAGCGGAAGGGTGCAGATCTAGGGGAAGACCGCCAGCCAGATGGGTCGATGACTTAAGTCTTAGGTTAGTAAGATGTGGTGGAGAATGGCATAGGATAGGAAGTCTGCTTCAAAACTTCTGCCAAGTAGCCAACTGGCACATTAGAAACATAATATTGTCAAAAACAAACATAAAATATTATAACAAAGATTTTTAAAAAATGCCCTATAGTTTCTTGCCGTATTTTCTGAGTAGTGATTCTTTTTCCGATGCATTGTAAGAATTGACGTTCATAAGTGCGTGTGTGATGCCAAAACTGAATAAAGAACTTTTGAACTTAAACTTGAAACCGGTGACGAGATGGAGAAGAGGCCTATTACGCGTCATACATAGAGAATACAAATTTCGCAGATGTCGTTTATTAATGAAAGAATCGACGTGACCTCTAAGCAAGGAATCGCCAAGTTGTCATAGTGAATTAAGGACCTAGTCATGTGTCATGCTCATTACTGGACATTAATTCGTGAACATGACGTTTCAATAATGAAGTTTAATTTTGAATTGAAAACTCCTGACGACGTAACTGGATGCCCCAAAATTGCTGGGCATATGAGACTTAATTTTTGATGTCTAGGGGTGATGATCGCAATTCAGTACTACTCAGTGATTTTATGGTTAAAGTTCTGGGTGGCATTGCAGTTATTATGGCAGGAGTGGTGATTACCATCAGCGAACGACTTGCTCGTCTCATTACTCAGTTCAATAAAAAAACCTATAGTATTGTTATTACCGAGATTGAGCGCGTGTGGCTCAGTGGGAGCACGTGAGACTTTCGATTCAACGCACCCGAGTTCAAAACCTGCTGGCCCCGCACCACTGACTTTCTTAAGTTATGTGCGGATCTAACACTCACTCTAAAAAGCGGTGAAGGAAAACATATGAAGAAACTAGTATGTCCAAGGATTCATCACAAAATTTCAAGAACATGTGACATCCACCAACCCGCACTGGGCCGTGACTGATTATGGCCCACACTCTCAGTATGAGAGAAGGTCCGTGTCCCAGCAGTGGGAACGTATTGGGCTGATGATGATGATGATTGTTATTGCCTGTACGCGCATTAAACCTGACTTATGAGCTTATTTTATTTTATTTTATTCATGAGACTTAGCCAATAAACTGTCCGAGAACTGGCGAGTGCTTGGCAACCCTATCTGCGTGTGACAGAAACTTGTTTTAGGTCTTGCACTGAGAGGTGCGTGCATCTCATAGAGTACATTCGGAGGCAGAAGTGTAATGAATTACATTAAATATTTAATTTAATTGTTATGACGGCCAGCGTTCTGGGCACTTTTCAAAACAATATAAAAATATATCTTAATATCTTTTTGCAACAAACTAAACTTTACACAACTATCAGAGACAAATAATATAATGTTACCCATTCAAATATTTTACATTCCAATAAAATTGTAGTTCAATGTAACAATTAACTAGATATATACACGGTAAACGGTGAAGGAAAACATCGTGATGGAACCCGCTTACGCGCTTTGGAGTGGTAGGCTCTGGCCGTGGTTGTAATACCACCCACCGAACAAAGCCATGCCGTCAAGCGACCTAGTCGTGTTTCGGGATGATGTTCAGTGAACCATCGGGGAGACGGGTCTGAGCAGCCGCTCAACTGCCGTCTCTCTCTAGATCTATGTACTCCATCTTAGGCCACATCATCGCTTCACATCAGGCGAGATAGTGGCCAAACATAGATCTATTATTATTAAATGTAAAAAAAAATATATAATTTATAAACCTACTCGAAGTTAACGTTATGTGTTTGATATTATGTTACTGCTAAACGCAAGCAAGCGTTATTTCTGTATTGTCAAATCTAACAGGGTCGCCAAGATACAGGCCTAGCCTAGTTTGGGGCCCACCGGCAATCGAATATCAGATCATTGTATGTGTAAATCAATATTGTAATTTAATTGTACAGTGAATTATTGTAAATTTGGTAAATAAATCAAATCATATACTTTCACCTCCACCATAGTCCTTTTAGAATATTTCTTTAATATTATACTAGCTGCGCCCTGCGGTTTCACCCGCGCTTTCCCGGGATAAAAAGTAGCCTATGTGTTAATCCAGGGTATAAGCTATCTCTATACTAAATTTCATCAAAATCCATTCAGTAGTTTTTGCGTGAAAGAGTAACAAAGGTACATCCATACATCCATTCTTACAAACTTTCGCGTTTATAATATTAATAGGATTTTGTAAATATATTTAAGTTATTTTAGTTTAGAATTATGTAAATTGTATATATTTCTATGTAAGTGTAAATCGGGTTAAAGAATATTTATTTCTCAACAAGAAACTACATTTCACTTATATGAGAAAAAAAGGCTTAAAGTAAATTATGCGCTTCGACATTTTGTGAATATAAAAGTAACTTAGGTATAAAGCAGACAATATTATCATAAAACATTTTCTAACTACCCGCAGGGATAAAATCGTACCTAGTTTGGACGTATAATATTGACATGACAGGCAATAATATACGTAGGCGCCACAGTGCAAGCAACATCAGATTGATAACTTGTTTATCTTAGTAATGTTATGTCGTTCAGTATGTGTCTCTTTAGTTTGTTTTTAAAAATATTAAAAGAAACTGCATTCTTCACCTCCTTTGGCAATTTGTTATAAATTTGCTATAAATAAATTTATAAACAATAAAAAATATATTTAATGGTTACATAAATTACATTAGATTCAATCCTACCCTACTTGTCCTATTAATATTATAAATGCGAAAGTTTGTGAGGATGGATGTTTGTTACTCAATCACGCAGAAACTACTGAACGGATTTTGATGAAATTTGGTATGTACTTGAGTACTTTAGGTCCTTTAGTATTTAACCTTTTACTTTTTTTTTATTTAAGTAATTACTAATACCAATATTTATACCTACCTATAGAAAGATCAAAGTGTTTACCACATTGAAAGGACAATAGCTATGGATAGATACTTACAGTAAGGTCTGCAATTGATTTCTTATGGTGCTATTGTCTTAGCAACCGGATACCGTAACGAGCCATTTGATAGTTTGTACCTAAGTACTTACTGGGTAAGCGTGCTACAACTTCGACTACATCGTCGTTTACCATCAGTTGAGATCATGGTCAAACGCTGACCTAGTCAGATGTAAAAAGAAAAAGAATATTTATTATTTGATTCTTAAAGTTGATTCTTTTATTTTTGTTCATTGTACCCACTGTTTCTGTGTCACTTTGTTGACAATTATTTTTCCTGTGTTTGGTATTCAATAAAGCATTATTGTTTTTTTTTTTAAATCAATGTATTTTTTTATGGAACAGGTCTTTCGTATGCAGGAAGCTCAGGAAGGCACCACCGCTTTGACAGTTATTCTGCCAAAAAGCAGTAATACGCAAGCATTATTGTGTTCTGGTTTGAAGGGCATTGTAGCCATCGAAGTTACTGAGGCGTGTTGCTTACCGTCAGGTGGACGACCTGCTCGTCTCGGCACAAAAAGTTACTCAAAGGAGACATTCCTGTATTATTTAAATGAAACAAATCTGTTGTTATTCCTCTCCATCCAAAGTTTGTCTGGAAGAGATCGCTTTAAGCGATAAGACCGCCCATTGTTACACCATTGTAAACATTTGAATTGTACTTTATCTCTATTTATAAGGTGAATAATAAAGTATTTATCTATCTACCTAAATCTGCATTCAAAGATTTTAGAAAACTCGCTTGCCACACTCTAGAATACTACCTAAAAAAACTGGATAAAAACATAACATCCTGTACTTTTATGGCATCAATAGACAGGGTCAATCATAAGGATCAAATCTCTCTAACAAACATGGTAAATTAAATTAAAGGAAATCCAAGAAATCTAAGTTCCCCACTGAAAACAATGTCGCCTGCCTATTCACACAGCCGGACCGTTTCTGTACAAATCCACTCAACTTTATGAACTATAGGTACCTACTAAATACAGTGATATTATGCAAGTATCGGGTAAAGACCGGTAGTGTAAGTTTACAAACATCTACCACCTTAGTCTGAAAGTCAACAAAGAAATATTTCTGACGTCATGAAAACTTGTTTGATGTTATTTTTGCGAACTTTAAGAAATATGTTTTTAGGGTTCCGTACCCAAATAGTAAAGCGGAACCCTATTACTAAGACTCCGCTGTCCGTCTGTCATTAGGTTGTATCTCATGAACCGTGATAGTTAGACAGTTAACATTTTCACAAATGATGTATTTCTGTTGCCATCATAACAACAAATACGAAAAAACAGAATAAAATAAATATTTAAGGAGGCTCCCATACAACAAATGTGATATTTTGCCGTTTTTATAGATAATGGTACGGAACCCTTCGTGCGCGAGTCCGACTCGCACTTGGCCGGCTTTCCTTTTATATCCTTCCTTTTGTGTTCTTATAAAGTTACGGCATCAATGATTCATATAATTTCTCAGAATTCAGATAGCAACGATCGTACCTAGTCTGAACAAACATCATTTTGTCCGATTAACTTGGGTGGTAATTTGGTACCTAGGTTTTTTTTTATGCAACTGAATGACAAGACGAGCTGGTCGTTTGCCTGATAGTAAGCAATACGCCAGCCCAAAACAATAACAGCACCACCCAGAACTTTGTTTTGCAAAATCCTGCGCGGCGCGGCACAGACTCGTCACCCTGAGACAATTAGCTGTTGAGTCTCATAATGCCCAGTAAATTTGCTGGCTACAATGCCCTTCAAACCGGAACACAGTAATGCTTACGCAGTACCTGAATAACTGGCAAAGCGGTAGTAATATGAATGTAGCTTATTTTTGTAATAATAATAATACATATGTATATGTATGTGGGATGTTGACTCGACGATCATTGTCCCGATACCTAGCTATTTCTACGAACGGCCTTATAGCGAAAAGCATCGAATAACATCTCTCCTTAGACGGTTTAGGTTTTTTATAGCATTTATGCATATTTTTATCAACCTACTTCAAATAAGGAGGTTCTCACTCGACGGTTTTTTTTTGTATGTTTGTTACGTGATTACTCCGCCAATTATGAATTGATTTCAATGCATCGTTTTTTGTTTGGTAGGTCATACTTCAGAGGTGGTCCCATATAAATTTTACCGAAATTGAATGAGCACTTTTTGAAAAATATAACAAAAACAAAAGATATAAGTTTAGTCTTGAAGTCGGTTTTTGTTTTTTTTCTAGAAATTATTTATAGAAATATTGTAAAATCCCTATACCTAAGAAGGAAAAGAAATATCAGAATAATATAATGTATAAGCCAAATGTGCGCGAACCGCTCTGTAACCACAATAAAAATAAGACTCAATATTCAATAAACTCAACGGCATGTCCAAGAAATTATCACAAAAATTCAAGGACATGTGACATCCACCAACCCGCACTGGACCAGCGTGGTGGATTATGGCCCATACTCTCTTTACGAGGGAAGGCTTGAGTCCCAGGAGTGGGAACGTAATGGGCTGAAGATGATGAGAATATGAGATGATGATTTAAAAAACTGGTGTATAATAATTGGTGATGATTCATTGACTTGAAGTTTTTGGAGGGCAACATATTTTTTGTAAGAATCGCGTTTTGTTGACTCTTAAAAGGATAAATGATGGTTTGATCGATTATTTATTGATTCATCTAATCATTTTGCATTTCAAAAATATGCGGTCCAGTACTAGTAGCTTTTTTTTTATGTTACTGGCTGCTAGCAAGTCGTTCGCCACGCCTGCTCATAACATTTGCAGTGCCACCCAGAACTTTTAATAGCATAAAAAGCACTGCGTAGCACTGCATTGCGCTCATCACCGCGAGACAGATATTTAGTGTCATATGCCCAGTAATTTCGCTTAGTAGTTTTTGTAGAAGTTGTTGATCAGGGAAAGACGACAACATAATTTTGACCTGTTAATACTGGAAGTGCTTCATTTTGAACAGCGAAAAACTATTTTACTAAGCATTTAATATGAAAGAGAAAACTACCGTAGGAGTAGGTACATAATTAACAGTTAAAATCCAAATTCTAGTATCGATATTGATGTAACTACGTATTTACTTATTTGTTACTACGTATTTACTATTTACTTAAAATTATGTATGATAAAACTTACCCATCAAAGCCATAAAAAATTGGTTGGCGATACCGCCATCTTGAATCCGAGCAAGCCATCGCGCCGGAAGTACTAGCATACTGCGGAGGGTCACTTCCGGTCAATCGAGAGTCTCAGTGATGCATGTTCTTGATCCTTGATAGTATCTGAGGAAAAATGGAGGTCGTTTAATACTTGTTTAGATGATTTCGTATTCTAAATGGTGTTACTTGTATTGTTCTAATGGGGTTTGCCACCTTCCTTGTTATGATTTACGTTTATAATATTTATCCTGCTTGTGGTTACGACACTTATTGTATAACAATAAGGACTGCGCGGAAGTAAAGTTTTGTGTTTTTTTAAGCTTGTCAGATGTAGGAATGATCAGTTGCAAGGCCAGCCGGTATTATTGATGACGAAGATCTTAATATTTCGTTATTTCTTGATGGTTTATGCGGCTCTTTTATTTTATTATTCCGAGTCCGGAAGTCATTTTAAGCCGTTTTTTTATTTAAGGCTTTGCTCGGTTTTCATTCAACCAGTGTGGAATGCAAAATTGAAACTTTTTTATGTTTTATCCAGAAATATAATTTTAAAGGAATCTTTAGTTATCTTCTGTTTAAATCAGATCTTAAAAAGTATAATGTAATCAAATTAATTTGAAAGAAAATTCTACATAATACTAGGACCTACTCCTTTGAAATGCCTTTAGGTGCATAATTACTATATAGGTTTATTCTAGGAAACTATTACTTTTTTTTCTACTAAAATTACGCCTTTTTAGGGTTCCGTACCCAAAGGGTAAAACGTAACCCTACCGCTGTCCGTCCTTCTGTCGACAGACAGAAGGACGGACAGCGGTAGGGACAGACAGACATGTCTGTCGGTCTGTCACCAGGCTGTATCTCATGAACCATGATATAATTACACAGTTGAAATTTTCACAGATAATGTATTTCTGTTGCCGCTATAACAACAAATACCGCCGCTATAATAAAAAAACAGGATAAAATAAATATTTAAGGGGGCTCCCATACAACAGACATGTTTTTTTACTAACTGAATGACGAGACGAGCTGGTCGTTTGCCTGATGATAAGCAATTCCCAGCCCATAACATTAACAGCACCACCCAGAACTTTGTTTTGCAAAATTCTGCGCGGCGCTGCACTGCGCTGTCCCTTTCATCCGACAGAACAAAGATCGTAATTACGTTTTCAGATTAAGGCCCCAGGATCTATGTATGTGATCGTTGGGCGTATTTATTTATTTATCCGGTTAATGGTAGGTAGTAGGTACATAGTAGGTGGTAGGTACTATAAGACGTATGCAAGTACTCTCTGTCACATTCCGTTATGTGCTTACTAAGTACCTGCTAAATGCCTTCTAAAGCTTTACCAAGGTCTATCCGCACCTATTGATAGCTATGTATTTAGTTTGAGGTACCTAGCTACATAGAAGGTATATTCCGTTCACCTGTCATTGAGAAACTTGTTCACGTTGTATACAGGAATCGTTTAATTTTAAGGTGCATAAAAATATAAATAAAATTACGTAATCGCTGTCTATCTAATTTAAAAAAAAAACCGGCCAAGTGCGAGTCAGATTCGCGCATGAAGGGTTGCGTACCTTTATTTAAAAAAATGGCAAAAAAATCATGTCTGTTGTATGGGAGCCCCACTTAAATATGTTTTTATTCTGTTTTTTAGTATTTGTTGTTATAGCGTCAATAGAAATACATCATCTGTGAAAATTTAACTAAAACGTTAACTGAAATTCGTTATGAAATTTGAAATGTACCCCATCTCTTTCAGCAAACGTCAAATCTGTATGATATTTTGGTTGTACCAGGCCTAGCGCACTCCGCACTGTAGGTACGAAGCTACAAGTATAGGTACATAGCCGGACACCGACGGCGTGTCGCGCGTCGTGTCACGTGCCGCGTCAGAAGAGATAAGAGATATGCGAAAGAAAGAGAGGCGCTCTGTAGGTTAATATGACTGGTAGGTATGCAGCGCTACGTGAGCTGAATTGAATTTTATTGCGTCATAGCAGGAGTCGCTATTCGTTTAAATTTCTTTGCGGAGTGATGCTTCTGTCCCTTAGTATTCTGTGGTTGTACTTGATTAGACGACGTAATAGTATGGTACTCGTAAGAAAATATCTCCTTACTTAAAAAGATAAGATAAAGAAATTCTTTATTGCAACTGTTATGGATATGTATTATTTTTATTTTATATTTATGATATCGGGGAGACGGGTCTGAGCAGCCGCTCAACTGCCGTCTCTCTCTAGATCTATGTGCTCCATCTTAGGCCACATCATCGCTTCACATCAGGCGAGATAGTGGCCAAACATAGATTAGCGACTATTAAGCGTAAAAAAAAAAATTGTATACTTATTTCTTTTATGTATTAAGTTCTTTGTCAACAATATCCGTACACCATAAGGGGCTATACTGAAAACCAGCGTCTGATGTCATCGACATTAGACATAAATATGTGCTGAGCTGTAGTCCCTTTTGGCACCACTAAAAAAATATCTATTCATGTATTTCGTATTATTTTTTGTTATAAGTATTCTTTCTCTCTGTTTTTGTATTTTATCCTACGTTTGTCTTTTTTCATTTATGTTTTGTGGTTGTCTAATAAATGTTTTTTTCTTTCTTTCTTTCTACTACAAACAACAAATACACAGCTTCTTAGAGTACTTAGTATCTAATTAATAACTATAAACAAGCAATGTACCTACAGTCAGAGTGCAAACGGAGCAAATTCAGCATGTGCTGTGATCACATCGTAGATGAGAACGCAGCGCTGTTCTACAATTTACACCGGTGCCGGTGCCCAAACTGGTTACTTCTTCACTAGTTCCTATTTGTGCCGGGTTCATACAGATCGTTGTCGAAGTATACGTATATGTATACGAACTATTCATACATGTGTATCTTATCTATCAATACCTACATTGGATTCATTAACATTTTTTATACTTGGCGATCATCGCCAGAATTGGAATTATTCCACAAAATCCGGTAATCCGGATAATTTATTTAAGTTCCTCAGTTAAAAGTATAACGGCGTCACCTATTAAGAAAATATGTAGAAGGCTTTATGAATAAAAACAATAATAACAAAACTATAAGGCAAACACACCCTGTAGATCGCCACCGTGCGGCAGGGTGCCCAGAATACAGGCGGCGGCGGCGTTACCCCTTTGTATTAATTAGAATGATTAATTTTTGAGCGAAGTACGCGCCAGCTCCGAGACTCCACAAAGCGAGGACCAGTCTCGTCGAAATATCTTTACATATAAATATGTAAAGATATACACATATACATTTATTACATATAAATATGTAAAGATAGTAAAGAAAAAAAATATTTATACATACTTTTTTTTTTGTTAATCATTTATTTTATTTAGGTAGCAGTAATTTAAGCTTAATTATCTCATTATACTGTTTATATATTTATTTTTTGTTTTTGTAATTCTGTTTTCTTTTCTTTCTTTATTTTGTTAGTATATGATTGTGGTCGTCAAATAAATGTATTTTCTTTCTTTTCTTTCTTATTGACATTGACATACATATTTAAATAAAGAATTACAATATGTTTCACGCGTTTGATACGTTCATTCAGCTTCACTGTTTATGAAAACAAATGAATGCAATTGCTTTAAATTTTTACGACTGTTGCGCTGCGCTACCTACAGATTGAGTATCGGACCGAGTCGTATCGATTTGTGGATCAATTGATGAGTTATCGATACCTCCATATAAGTGCATATATAAAATTGTTCTTTCTTCTTTCCTTCTTGTTTATAAAACTTACTATTTGATTTGGCACCACTATTTCATCTTTGTTTTTAACCGACTTCAAAAAGGAGTAGGTTCTCTATTCGATTGTATTTTTTTTATATTTTTATGTTTGTTACCTGAGTACTCAGTACTCAGTACTCAGTACTCCGTCATTCATGAACCGATCTGGAAAATTATTTTTGCTTGGGTTCAGTATAGCTACGAAGTGGTCCCATATTCATCGATATGTGTGTGTATCGATTGAAGTCGGTTTTTTTTGTATGATAAAACGTATACTTGTTGTTTATTAATATATATCCGTTAACGATTTTTCTTGTTTGTTTTTTTCTTTTCTATGTTTGTTCCATAATTTCGTGGTTATCAAATAAATGTCTTTCTTTCTTTCTGATTCTGGTAATGAACAAACTTCTAGACAAACTTTGAATGGATTGAACAGGTATGACATAATTATATTAATATAGATAGATATAATATAGCTATTACTTATACACATATTTAATTGTGAAAATAGTAGGGAATAAAATAATTATAAATATACAAATATTATTAATTGCATAATAAGTAAATATACATTTAAAACTACAAAAATATGATAATGCTAGATTTTTTTTATTATTTAATTACTAATAATCAACCATTGATTTTGAAATGCCAATAATTATGTCCTTCCTCTCTTATAATGTTGCTGTGCCCGATGGGGTCCATATAAGACTTAGTACGTATACCAAATTACACCTTGTATTACATATATGAAAGCAATAAAGAGTTTGGATTTGAATCTGGACCGTTTTCTTGCTAGAAAGGACCTAGTAAATGCTACAATAAAAATAAAAGCGCAAGTATTTGTTCCGTGTCTGGGAGTCGTGACAAGACGGGCGACTGGGACCATGAGGTACTGGGACTACGGTCCCACTCACCCGATAGCATTTTTGAATTGGTCCACTGGGACTAAAAATCACGTGACATAAATTGTACAGTTGTCAAAAACATGAAGAATCCATACGCTATTTATTTTTAAAATATTTACGTTAAGTAAGAGTTGCGATGAAAGCCATTTCATGTTTTTGAAACTGTCTAGTTACACTGTTTTAATTTAAGATCCTACGGTGAATATACCTATATTACCTATGGCCGTTAGAAAACAAATTGTATTTACTGAAACACATTCTGTGATTTTTTTTATAATTATTGTACATAATCATGATTCTTATATATTTAATGCTGATAAATAAATGCAGGATTGAACCCTATCAAAAAGCGATTTGCTTTTAATTTTAAATACTTCTCCTGCTAACTGTACTAGAATTACGATAAAACAATCGATTTATTGTTAATATTAGGTGTAGTCCCAGTCGCCTGAAGAAAAATAATAAAATAAATGAATCAGGCAACTGGGACCGCGGTCCCAGCTTCGAAGCGGTCCCAGTCGCCTGAACACTCGGAGTCGTTCAGATGATTTTGAATTGTATTGTGTAGTATACAAACCGTAGGCTGCAAAGCCTGCTGATAACGGTAGCAACCGTACCGGTATAAACCTACCGAAAATATTCCGCGCCTCTAAAAAATACAAAACTGTTTAAAACTGTGACGATAACAATGTTTGTTTACAGTGGCATTACCTCATGTCGTCATGTCGTCGGTTCCCGCGAAATGTTTTTATTCCGCTTTATTTGTTGAAAGATTTAATTTTAGTGACATCGTTTTTTTTTTATGTAACTGAGTGATGAGACGACCTGGTCGTTTGCCTGATGGTAAGCAATACGCCAGCCCATAACAATAATACCACCACCCAGAACTTTGTTGTGCAAAATCCTGTACGGCGCTGCACTGCGCTCGTCACCCTGAGACAATTTAGCTGTTGAGTCTCATAATGCCTAGTAATTTCGCTGGCTACAATGCCCTTCAAACCGGAACTCAGTAATGCTTGCGCACTACTGCTTGGCGGCTGAATAACTGGCAAAGCGGTGGTACCCACCCAGACGGCCTCTCGCATACGAGAAACCTACCACCAGTAAAACTTGCTGGAATTCTTTACAAGAACATACAGATGTTTGCATTTCAGATTTTAGACATTGTGCTACATTGGTTTATTTCCGTCATGGTATAATAAAGTTCAATATCTTGAATGGAGTTTTTCTTGACCTGCGTTCACCCGCGACACTCCATACAAATGAACTGAGTTATTTACCTACTACTACTACTACCACCGCTGCACCGGCCTGTATGGACGCGGTTTGTGTGTGTGTGTGTGTGTGTGTGTAATTATTGTAGGGATGAGCTGAGACAATCGAGCGGGAGAGGACAGCGGTATACGTACACAACATAAGTGTTTTTCATTCAAACTACTTTGCATTGTGTACATTTTGAACGAACTTATTGTTTGGTAATAAGTAATTTTGTTTGGTATTTACTTTAACAATAACAAACTGTTCTTTTTTAATCATCAACGTCAGTAATCACCACTATTTTTAATAACCAGAAAAAACTGGGCAATATTTTCAGTTACTTCACAATGACAAAGTTATTTCAAGTTGAAGTTTCTATAAATGACGGACATTTCGAACAAATAATCAAAAACTTCTAAGGTTTTTTGTCTAGACTTGTTCAGTTAAAAATAGCGATGTAACATCAACATCAGTAATAAATCAGCAGATATTCAAAATAAAATAAGGAACATTTGAAACACATTCACACGCAGCGAGCGGTGAAAACCGAGTGACGCAGGCACGGCAATAGGGGATCGGACAACTTTTCAGAAAGTGTTTTAAATTAACTACAATGAATATATATAGCCATGAGAAATACTATTTTAATTAAATAACGCTTCAAAAGTACCTAAAACTATGTTTAAATATTATGTTTCAAATATTGCCGCGCAAAAGGTCACCTCAAAACTTGTGACGTCATACGTAGGTAGAAAACGACAAACTCTTCGAAATAAAACTTGCAAAGAGATTCTTATACGTTTTGTGAAGTTTGGGGACTATATTGTAGTAATGGAACGAAAAACTTAGTGTCGCTTCTTTACGTAAGTAATAGTTAGTACTCTTTGGTACCAGCATAAACTAAACATATGGTACCAGGTACTCTGATATACATTGTACTATCATGTAAAAACCTTTTACAAAAACACTAACAGTAGGCTACATAAATTAAAAACAAAACTAATGGATAATTAAACCCAATAAATTTGAATAATACGTACATATACGGGTATCGGTTGTGGCAATTGAATGGCCAACAGATAATTCATCCGATGCTCGTCGTCCGGCAACATGCCCAAACTGCTGGCGGCGCGGCGTTGCCTCTTTGGGCTTTTGGGCGCTTCTTTAAATTTTTTGGGCACGCCCCGCCTCTGATATATTTTTAGATCTTATCTTAATTACAGTCTTGCAAAAATACTGCCAATTATTGCTAATTGCTGCTCTCATCATGGGTATCATAGGTAACTCACTAAAACACGTAGTTCCCGATATAACTAGGTAAATACCACGCGCATGAAGTCGCGGGCAACACCTAGTCAAGTCGTAATTGTAATTTGTATCCATAAATTCATCAGCACAACCTAACAATTGTTCATAACGTCTTGTATTATAACTTTAACTACTTCGAACCTCTAACTACTATTAAAAAATATTGATTGCAATATCGACCTTGTATCATAGCGTTCTGACATCTCAGCATCATAATTGATCTCTAATAAACGTAGCTGGTACATATCGACACGGATCGGTGGTAGACCAGTATACACTGGTATCTTTATCTTTAGGTACTGTCAGGCCTAGCGCACTCCGCACTGTAGGTACGAAGCTACAAGTACATAGCCGGACACCGACGGCGGGTCGCGCGTCGTTACACGTGCCGCGTCAGAAGATATAAGAGCTATGCGATAGAAAGAGAGGTGCTCTGAAGGTTAATATGACAGGTATGCAGCGCTACGCGTTCTGAATTGAATTTTATTACGTCATAGCAAGAGACGCTCTTTGTTTAAATTTCTTTGCGGAGTGATGCTTCTGTCCCTTAGTATTCTGTGGTACTATTAAAAAATGTAACTGAACCAATTTCGTACGTTGCAGATATATTTGAAAAACCAACTAGGATCGACTATTTAGATGGTACAGAAAACGAATCAACGTTTTTAGAGGTTTTGTCTGTTTGTTTTCTATAGACTCGGTAACTGCTGAACGGATTTTAATCCGGTTTTCAGGGTTTGGTAGCATTAGTCCCAACTTAGATTATAAAGCCTTAGATTATATTGACCTCTTTGTAGTACGCGCTCTCATATTCTGGGGAAGTCTTGCTAAATGTCTTGGATAAAATGAAAATAATATTTTCATATTTTCATTTAAAATATAAAAAAAAACGTTTAAAGTCGCTGGAAAAATCTAGTCAGGTATAAAATCATTCAAAGATTATCCAATCTTTCTTGCCGAAATATCGAGAAAACAAAACAAATACATGGTAAATATCCCGTTTCTAAATCAAATTCTAGCAGTGACCATGTTGGTTTAAAAACGCATATCCGACTGTCATTTCACGCAGTTTTACAAAACTGTTAAACGTCGACCCATGCAAAACGTTTAAATACAATCCTGCTTATAAGTTCAGTCATTTTGTAAAACGGCTGAACGTCGTTTGGTTGTTTTACATAATAGTGCTTTTATGTTCAATGACTAGTAGTTATAAAAAATAGCGTATTATACAATCCAAGTATAACATAATTATACCTATTATGTACAGTAGGAGATACACTGAACAGAAAACCCCTAGTTGACTTCATCAGTTTTTAAAGAGAAGGGCTATATTGATGGCGTATGGTGGACCAGCAGTGGAATCGTCTAACCAGAACACCGATTTCAATTTTAAATTTGAAAGGCTTTAGCATCCTTCATACTGAGATATCGATCATTTTTATCGATCATGATTGGGATAGGGACGCGGAATTTGAGTTAAAAAGTTAGACAATTCCATAGAGAAATACCGATTCCGAGATATCTTTGAAAGCGATCGGGATCGGTGTTCAAGTTGGTCGATTTCCTACTGGTCAGTCACTGCTGGTGGTCAGTTGACTAACTCTAGAAAATTTCATACCGCCACCAACAAATGGGCCTCTAGCTCGAGGCTTGTCTGCTTGGTCATGATCCTGAATCATGATATGATTCATGTCAGCCAATCATGGGATTAAAATTAATAAAGCTAATCTGGTAAGAAGCCAACAAAACAGATGGCAATGCACTGGTAACTGGTATCCACTAGACGATTGAGGTGGATAGTACTACCGAGTACCGAGTTCAAGATAACTGTGGAATTCGTAGAGTCGCTTTTAGTAAAAAAAACCTATCAGGGGGCTTATTGTCTATCTTTCACATCTATTGCGATACCTTTCAATTTGACATCTGAAGGATATTTACAAACTTCAAATCGACAAACTAGCGATTGTGATTGCGATAGCGATCGCGACTCATTTTTGCAAGTTATTTGAGTGAACATTATACTCATTTAATGTTCTTAAGTTGCTAATAATTGGATATTACCGGTATTTTGATAACCTGGCAGTAACAAAACGCATTATTATTATTAAACTCTTTAATTTAGGCAATATTAAAGTACAACAAAGTAAAATTAACAGAGGCTCATAGTATATAGGTATATACCTTACAGACTAATACATACAAAAATATAATGTATGTACGTGTAATTATGTGTACAGCTTTGCATCGACTTCTTTCACCTAAGTAATACCAGTATTCTGTGGTAATATATTCGTTCTGATAGCGATTGTGATTAAAGAACTTAGACAATTCCATTGAAAAATAGGATCACGATCATAATCGCTATCGCTTTAAAAGGTATCGCGATAGATGTTAAATTTACACAATAAGCCGCCAGGAGCTGTCAAACCTTAAGAATGTTTTTGAATTATATTTACCATTGATAAAGTGATCACAGATGAAGTGGTTGCTCTGATACCTGAGGCTTCTACTATAAATTATTCTGTGCCTGATTATAATATAGCTGTGAGGGACGCACCCTTGCCGCAAGCACGTCACGATGCGGTTATGGTGCGGTTGCAGTTTCATAAAATGACCTCAAGGTCATCTGTAATTGGTACTAAGTGGGACTTAACCCAGAAGTGTTTATCGAACAATGAAATTAACCATGTCACACAAGAAATTGTAGCTTTGTTAATGATTATTTTTCGCTGCATTAATTAATACAATTAACGAACACACACCAGCTGTTGATGCTGATAGGTACTTGAAGCTGTTAAAACCATTACACGAAGAACTGATATGCACCGGTTCATTGACTGGATACCGACCAGATATTGTATGTTTATATTTATCTATTTAGGTTTTACAAAAATGGAACTGAACCAATTCTGGGCATTGAAGATGTTTTTTTAAAAACTATCTGGAATCGACTATTTAGAGGGTACTTAACACGAATCCATGGTTTTAAAAATATTTGTCTGTTTGTTTGTATGTTTGTAATCTATAGACTCGGAAACTGCTGAACGGATTTTAATGCGGTTTTCAGGGTTTGGTAGCATTAGTTCCAACTTAGATTACAGGGTATTGTTACATTAAAATCAGTTGGGTCATTATGAAGAGAAAGCTTTACTTCTTCGTGGTATGCGCTCTCTGTACTGGGGAGGTCTTGCTAAGATGGTATTGGAAAAAATACGTATATGAGCTTCCTCTATTGTTCACGCGGACGAAGTCGCGGGAAAAACGTAGTGTAATATATGTATGGTTTGCTCTGATAGATTGAGATTACTATTAATTTGACTTACATCGCAGAATAATACAGGTAGGTATGAAATATAATTATATAATAACCTACTTCCTTGCGCGAGACCTCCCTTTCTAATAATACACAAATATACAACATAACGTCTCGCTATAGTCACAATATCCAACTCGCACTGGCTCGGCATGGTAGAACATGACATGAAACCACCCATAGGTCTAGAGCAAGTGTGACTCAGCGGGAACTCGTGCGTCTTTCGATCCGACGCACCTGGGTTTGAATCCCGACTCAGCCCTGCACCAATGACTTATAGTTAAGTGCAGATTTTGCACGCTCGCTCTAAAACGGTGAAGGAAAAAATCGTGATGAAACCCGCTTACGCGCTTTGGAGTGGTAGGCTCTGGCCGTGGTTGTAATACCCACCGAACAAACCCATGCCGTCAAGCGACCAAGTCGTGTTTCGGGATAATGTTCGGTGAACCATCGGGGAGACGGGTCTGAGCAGCCGCTCAACTGCCGTCTCTCTCTAGATCTATGTGCTCCATCTTAGGCCACATCATCTCTTCACATCAGGCGAGATAGTGGCCAAACATAGATCCATCAAGTGTTAAAAAAAAAAAACAGCCAGCGTAATTACTGGGCATATGAGAATCACTATCTGATGTCTCAGGGTGAAGAGCGCAATGTAGTGCTACGCAGTGTATTTTTTAGTTCTGGGTGGCACTGCAATAGGGGATCGGACAGTAATCGAAAAAAAATCTAAAATGTAGTTAGAACGAATGTTCGTCGAACCAGAAAGATCATTCAATCAATATTTTTGTGAAATAATGATGATGTATATTTTTAAATCAATAAATAATTCTGACATTTTTAATCTGTTCTTTATCTCAACCGAAACATCAATCACAGCGCATGACGTCATTTGTAGGCACATGCCGTGAGTCAAGCTTGTGTTTATTTTACGTTTTTGCTTTTCATAAAATGTATTTTTGCTAATTTTTTCGTTCTATTACTACAATATAGTCCCCAAACTTCACAAAACGTATTAGAATCTCTTTGCAAGTTTTATTTCAAAGATTTTGTCGTTTTCTACCTACATATGACATCACAAGTTTTGAGATGACCTTTTGCGCGGCAATATTTGAAACATAATATTTAAACATAGTTTTAGGTACTTTTAGATCGTTATTTAGTTAAAATAGTATTTTTCATATATAGCATATATTCATTGTAGTTAATTTAAAACACTTTCTGAAAAGTTGTCTGATCCCCTATTGTTATGGGCAGGCGTGGCGCTTACCATCACGCGAACGACTTGATTGCCTCATCACTCAGTACCATAAGAAAAAATATGTAGCAAGTGGCAAATCGTGCTAAGATGATCTCTCTCTTCATGATATCTCTCTTATCTGTGGTATCCTAATATATGTACCTTGATTTTCAAATAGGCCACCTGACGGCCGCCTTGCGAGCCAAAGGATTGTCCATTGAAAATATTCATTTTTTATGACAAAAATATATAAGTAGCAAATAAAGCCAACATTGTCCATGCGTTAAAATAAACTCAGGATACAAAAACATCATTCCCCTCTACAACTTTAGTAAACTTGTTCTGCTATAGAATTCCAAAAGGTTGGTCTATTATCTTTTCTGTGGCCAGGTGCAAATAGCGTGTGACTTTTGCTCCTCTTTTTTGTGATGTCTTTTAGAATGTAATACAATGAAATAGGGTAGATTTTTGAACGTTAACATTTTTGTTCGAGCTATAAAAAGATTATCGTAGTGGACAGTCAAGCAAAAAAATCAGTTCAGAGTCATGGGTTCCGTACAGTTTCCTAATAATATTATAAATGCAAACGTTTGTGAGGATGGATAGATGTTTGTTTTTCAATCACGCAAAAACTACTGAACGGATTTTGATGAAATTTGGTAGTATGTTTAGGTACTGGAAATACACATAGACTTCTATTTATCCCGGAAAATCACGGGTGAAACGGTGGGGCGCAACTAGATCGGAACGTTTTTTTAATCTATTTTAATTAACTGGGTGGACACAGGCTGAAATGATGATGATCATCGTTTCTATGTTCTGTGATTTGATGATGATAATGATAAAACTCAAATAAGTTTGTTAGGTCGGTTTGTGTTTTTAATATTTTTTGTTTCGTCATTCATCTTGTTTTCGTATTTTGGTAGTGCGCATTTATTATCATTTTCTGACGTCATTCAACAACTTACATAAACATTAGTGATTTATTCATTCATTATTATATTTGATTAATTAATTCGTCTTTCATTTGAAGCTCTCCGTAGCCGTCTCTCTCTAGATCTATGTGCTCCATCTTAGGCCATATCATCGCTTCACATCAGGCGAGATAGTGGCTAAACATAGATCTATTAAGTGTAAAAAAAAGCTACCGTTTATTAATTTATTTATGTTTCTTTTAGAGAGCAAGTGTGGCTCAGTGGGAGAGCACGTGCGACTTTCGATCCGACGACGCGCCGGAGCTCGATTCAGCCTGTCCCAGCACCACTGACTTTCTTGAGTTTTGTGCGGATTTAACAATCGCTCTAAAAACGGTGAAAGAAAATATCGTGAGGAAATCCAATAATTATTCACAAAAATTCAAGGACATGCGAGATTCACCCACACCGTGGATCTCTATGAGAAAACGCCCGTGTCCCAGCAGTGGAAATAGGATGGGCTGATGATGAAGATATTTATCAAAGTCAAAGTCAAATATAATTTATTAAATAGACACAAAAGTGTACTTTTAAAGGTCATAAACACATGATACAAATAAAATATTTTAGTATGAAAGTTTTCGTGAGTTTGATTCATTATAAATATTTAATAAAACGGCTAGGACTCACGTAGTTTGTCGACCACTGGCGGTGTCGAGGCGAGATGCGCGGGCGGCCGCCCGCTCCGCACGACGCGAGGGGGGAGGTGGCGCCGGCGGCGCCTGCGGGGAGCGCCACGCGCCTCTCGCGCGCTGTCGTGTTGCCGACGACGACCGCACTAATGTCGGCACGAGTTCTTCATCATCGCTGACAACGTCGTCGCCGAAAGTTCCGTCACACACTGTGCTGACTGTGTCACACTCTAGACTACCTACCACATTCTGTGTCGAGGTAGCATTAAGAATTGGTTTCCACGCTGCAGACAACAACCATCCACGGTCCCGGTTGAAGTTAGGACATCGATAGATCTCTATAGCCTCACGCACTTTTCGAGGTACGAAGAACTTCTCTCTGGACAGTACGGAGGCTTTGTCAAACCTGATGTAATGTTTGACGTCTGCGAGATGTGCATGCTCTGCCAGAGCCGATTTTGTTGTGTCCACATTCTTAATGCTCCTTATGTGTTCGGTAAGTCTAGTTGCAATATTGCGTCGCGTTTCGCCTATGTAACACTTGCCACAGTCGCACGGTATACTGCAGACTCCTGGCACGTTCAATGGATCACTATCCTTCGGTGAGCGTAGCAGCTGTCTTAGTTGACCCGGAGGACGGAAGAACGCCTTAATGTTGTACTTACGTCGTAAGAGATATCCGACTTTGTCCGTTACTCCTCTTACAAACGGCAAATAAACCGGAGACCGTTCCACCCTGGGTGGCCGCTTTAGCTCACTTGGATTCAACCACCGAGAACACTGACGCCAATTGTAACCATTACTCTCCAATACACCTCTTACGTGCTCAAGCTCGCTCTCTACGTATTGAGGGTCACACAACTTAAGCGCTCGATTGATCAGCGATCTTGGCACCGAAGATAAATGCGCAGGATGGTGATGTGAGTCCGCTTGTAGGTATCGGTCTGTGTGAGTCGGCTTACGGTGGACAGTATGGGTCAGGCTGCCATCAAGTCCACGAATCACCCGGACATCTAAGAATGGCAATACCCCTCCACTCTCTTCCTCCACAGTGAAGCTGATATTGCCATGCAGTGAGTTCAGGTGCTCAGTGAACTGAGACAGATCTTTCTCGGCGATTATCGCGAAGACATCGTCTACGTATCGCCACCAGTATCGCGGTTTCACAGGAGCGTCTTCCAGCGCAAGACCTTCAAACCACTCCATGAAAATGTTCGCCACCACTGGCGCAATTGGAGAACCCATGGCTACTCCATCAACCTGCAGATAGTACTCCCCACTCCACATGAAATATCCACTTTTTAGACAGAGTTCTGCCCACGCAATATACTCAGTAGGTAAATCAGAATCCTGGATGATAGCCTTAATAATGTCTATAGTATCATCTACTGGTACATTCGTGAACAGAGAAGTGACGTCAACGCTGACCATCACTTCAGTGGGCTGGATTCGAACATCCTCTAGCAGGTCGATGAAGTGTTTTGAGTCCTTCACATAGCTCCTGGTCTTCCCGGTGAACCGCTGCAGGACAGAAGCCAAGTGCTTAGATAGCTTATATGTCGCCGAGTCAATTTGGCTAACAAAGGGTCTTAATGGCCAATTAGGCTTATGAATCTTCGGTAAGCCATAAATCTTCGGTGATGTGGGATTGTGAGGACGTAGGCGTGCCAACATATTGACATCACTATTTGCTTGTAGCAACTTGATAACTTTCGTGGTTACTCTCGCGGTAGGGTTGTAATTGACTTTTTTGTACTTAGTGACGTCACTCACCATATGCGTGAGTTTCTCCTCATACGTTTTTGTGTCGACCACCACTGTTGCATTGCCCTTGTCAGCTGGCAACTAGGTCGACTAATTCGACAAACTACGTGAGTCCTAGCCGTTTTATTAAATATTTATAACAAATAAAATATGTTAAAAATTTTAACTTATGTTAACATGACTTTGAAAAAAAGATAAGTATGTTTACCCATTTCTTTCCTATACTCAAATTGAAGTCTGAGTGCTGAAAAGAAATGCGAAAACTGACTCTACCAGAGCTTCGGAAATACGCCCGCTAGAGAAGATAGCACCAAGAAACTCTGCGGGGATGTCTTTTTTTCAGTTCTTTTAAAATGTCTCGAAAATAACAATGAACAATTACGTATAAATTAGAATTAACAGAATGTCAAACAAGACATGCGAGTAAGATGTCCTAAAGTCATAGTATCAGTAACAGAAAAGTGTAAATAAAATATAAGTAGGTATGACAGTAGTAGGAGTGACTAGAACAGACCAGTCCCCGTTCACGAGTAGCAGCACCCGTTCACGAGTATGACTTGTGGACCAGCCATCTTCTTATCATATCGCATATCTTTAGCTACTTAATAATTCTACATTGTAAGTACTATTGGTAGTAAGATATCGATAGTAAATCTGCGGGTCAGCTTGTTACCTCTGACCGCTAGATCCCTACGCTTCCTCTCAATGCCTACATCGTCCTTAAGATCGTTGGTAATGTAACGTAAATGTACTTATTATTTTTTACAAAATATTTTGTAAAAAGTAATAAGAATAATAAAAAATGATAGGAATAATAAAGAATAATAAAATATAATAATTATAAGTATAGCTCATTAATAAAATTCACAATCATAATACTTGATCTTAACAGGATTTATTTTCTTCTAAACTATCAATTGCAGTTAAATTTTAATATTGAAGCAATTGAATGTAACATCCAGGAATGACGTATCAAATAATTAATTTTTAGAAAAAAAACAAAAACCGACTTCAATGTATCTTCGAAGTCCAAAGTCACATATCGATGAAATTTATATGGGACCACTTCGTAGCTATACTGAACCAAACGCAAAAAGAATTTTCCAAATCGGTTCACAAATGACGGAGTTCTGAGGTAACAAACATAAAAAAAAAAATCAACCGAACAAAGAACCTCCTCCTTTTTGAAGTCGGTTAACAACGGTTCTCTCATTTCTTTATTTTGCACTTTGTAACCCTAAAAATGTTGACAAGCTCTAGAAACTTTACTTTACTAAGTATGTTTTATTATGTCAACACAGTGGAATGAACGCGTATAATATGTACCTGAAACGTTATTATACCTAAGTATTTCATATAGTATTTTTTATAATAATACTGACAAAACTCCCTTGCATACCTTGGAGTATTTATTAAATTGTAAACATCCACATACCTGGCGATTATAGACCTGTTATAATAGCTGTGACGTGAATTGCTATTAATATGAAATAATGGGTTATGTATGGTGTTACTTATCTATAATAGTATCTTTAACGGTTCTATTTAATGTTTGCTATAGAGATTGAATAAACAGATCAAATATACTATACCAGTGTACGTATAGCACAATTTTGAAACAGACCTATTTTCTTATTTTCTGAATGAATTCAGCCTGAATAAATGTATTTTGAATGAGTTCTGAATGATGACAGTCTCTGTGGTGTAATGGTGGAGCAGGTTGACTCAAATCACATACACCATTGAGGTTGCGGGTTCGATTCCCGCGACGGGGCAAATGTTTGTGTAGGTACAGATAAAATAATAAGCGCAGGCTTTTGTTTCGTGTCTGGGTGTTGTGGGACTATGGTCCTCGTAGTTCCTGGTTTCCTAGGTACAGGGAATCCTAGTCAGGGGCCAGGATCTAAGTATGTGATCGTTGGGCGTTTTTATTTATTTATTTATATTATTCACAAAGATAGCTTTATATGTTTTGTGTTACAGGAATGTGTGGGAAAGATGGTTACACTATCGCATTAGGTAGGTATATACCTGTATTGATAGCTGTAAGAAGAAATAAATAAATAAATTTATTCCATGACTGTATTACCTACAAATAAGTGACAATTTCAGCACAGTAACTTTATGACGAGACGAGCATTTCGTTCGCCTGATGGTAAGACATACGCCTGCCCATACCAGTCGCAGCACCACCCAGAACTTTGTTTTGCAAATTCCCGTGTGGCACTGCACTGCGCTCGTCACCCTGAGACAATCAGCTCGCTGGCTATATAATGCTTATTAATAGTAAAATTAGGTAAATTACATAAAACTTAATTAACTATAATTAAATTAACGCCTAACCTAGGTAAGTACCAAGTCTTTTTGTTACTACGTAGGTAGCAAAATTTAAAAGTAGAAAAAAGAAAATCTTTGAATATCTAGGAATCTTTTGTACGAGCACAGATGAGATATTACTACATATGTCCCTACAACTAGGTCTAAAAAACGGTGAAGGAAAACATCGTGAGGAAACCGGCATGTCCAGGAATTGATCACAAAAATTCAAGGGCACGTGACATCTACCAACCCGCACTGGGCCAGCGTGGTGGATTATGGCCCATACTCTCGCTATGAGAGAAGGCCCGTGTCCCTATATACTAGGTAAGTATAAGAACATAATAAGTAAAAATACTATCATAAAATTATATATACATAGTTAATTAAGTAATGAATAAACGAGGTAACGTTGCCAGCTTTTTGGGCACCCTGCCCGCAGACGGTGACCTAAATTCTGTGTTTTATATTTAATTTCATTTTTTAATTTTGTTGTAGGTTAGTTTAGTTTTTATCATTCTATATTTTTGTACATAATTGTTAATTGGTTCTGTAAATATATATATACCTATATAAAAAAAGTAATTAATTAAATATATAAAATTTTAATAATAGACTATTACCTATATACTATAAAATGCAACATGAAGTATTTTTTGGGCCCGTTAGTTATTTAGGTAAGTATAACGTAATTAAAAGTACCTACAAAACTAATAAAATCGCGGAAGGTAGCGAAATTTAATTTGAGTTAACAAATGAACCATCGGAATCTTCAGAGATACAAAAAGCAAAAAGAAACAAACTTACCTTTCACTGCTGGTATTTTCAAGAAAGTTCCACTTAAGATTATACTATATTTTATATCACATTATATATTAATTGGCAGGTAACAAACAGCCTATCTGTACGTCAAAATCACAAATTCACCAATCACAGCAAAATATATTAACTTTCACTTTTAGCTTTTTGTAACTTTTTAATATCTCACTTCATAGCAAAATTAAAAAACTTTTAAAAAGAGCGCGATTAATTTTTTTCCTAATTTTTGACGTTGAGTTTTTTATTATCTTTTTTCAAAAGCGCGGAGATCGAGAGGTTTTACGCGGGAACAAATTCGTTTCGAGACGGAACGTACGTCTCAAGCGAAGCGCCTGCGTTTACTAAACGCGATCGCCTTGCCTTCCCTCTTTTATGTGTCTAATAGATACAAATATATTTTCCTTTTAATGATTCGTTAAGAACATGCGAAATTTCTGAGAACAGGTAATTAAGTATTTGCCATAAATAAAACTTGAAAAAACTACTGTTTTATATTGTTTTGACAATGTGATTTGAATAAAAAATTCATACATTTTTTACATATCTAAATGTTTTTTTTTTATGTATCTGATTGACGAGACGAGCTGGTCGTTTGCCTGATGGTAAGCAATACGCCAGCCCATAACAATAATAGCACCACCCAGAACTTTGTTTTGCAAAATCCTGCGCGGCGCTGCACTGCGCTCGTCACCCTGAGACAATTAGCTGTTGAGTCTCATAATGCCCAGTAATTTCACTGGCTACAATGCCCTTCAAGCCGGAACACAGTAATGCTTGCGCACTACTGCTTGGCGGCTGAATAACTGGCAAAGCGGTGGTACCCACCCAGACGGCCTCTCGCATACGAGAAACCACAACCAGTAAATAAAGTAAGTAATTAGTTTGTAAATGTAAAAGAATATTAATAAAAATAGCTTATATTAATTTTTTTTACTGGTTATAGGCTTGCGTTTGGCCACTATCTCACCTGATGGCAAGCGACGATGTGGTCTAAGATGTAACACGCTTACCTAGAAGATACCTGAACCAAAGATAGAATTAGCGTAGCGCTTGTAGCGTAGCTCATCTAGCATTTCGTAACAGATCTTATAGGTTAAGCAACGTTCGCAGCGGTCACAACTTGGATGGGTGACCGTTTGTGTGGTATTTATATCTGAGCACTACCGTGCTTCGGAGGGCACGTTAAGCTGTCGGTCCCTGTTGTAGTCTTAGGACAACAGTCGTTAGGCCTTGTCGTTTACTTTGCATACTTCCACAGCTTAATGTCATATGGCATTTTGCTGTGGGGGTCTGCCGCGGATATAGAAGCAATTTTTATTTTACAAAAGCGGGCGGTTCGCGCTATTTATGAGTTAGGTCCTCGCGAATCATTAAGAGAAGTCTTTAAACAAATTAATGTATTAACTTTACCTTCTCTGTATATTTATGAAAATATAATGTATGTTCGTAAAAATCTGCACAAATTCAAGGTGAATAGTGACCACCACAACATAAACACTAGAAATAAGGATAGAATTGCAGTACCTAGGTTTAGACTGAGTAAAACGAATAAGTCCTTCATGGGCAATTGTGTACGTTTTTACAATAAAATTCCAAAATGTATAACGGAGCTCACAGAAAGTAGATTCAAATTTAGGGTGAAAAATATTCTAATAAAAAAAGCATACTATAAAGTTAGTAATTACATAGAAGACAAAGGTGCATGGAACATTCCGCTTCTGCCAAGTAGCCAACTGGCACATAAGAAAAATAATATTGTCAAAAACAAACATAAAATATTGTAACAAAAGTTCTAAAAAAATATGCTTCTCAGTTTCTTGCCGTATCTTCTGAGTAGTGGTTCTTTTTCCGATACGGTGGTAGAGTCATTGTAATAATTGACGTTCATAAGTGCGTCTGTGACGACAAAATTGAATAAAGAACTTTTGATTTGATTGATTGATTGTCGGAGGCCTTCGAGCGGTCTAAAAACTCCGACACCAGGCCTGGCCACACACACACCAGAGAAGAAGATTATGAACTTATTGAACACTTATTCAATTATTTGTATATAAGTACTAAGAAAAAAATATTAGCTTCAATAAAATTTGCCTAAAGTCAATATAATGGCTATTTGTCCAGCGCAAATATTTTTTTAAAATGTTCATTAACTTTTGTCGCTGTCTGTACCTACCTTAGCGCTATCCAATAAGCGTATGACTTTTTTAAATATATATACCTACCTGTTTAATATTATAATTAAGGTAGATATGCGGTAAAAGAGGCCTCGTGTTTTAATCACCAAACATTTATTTTTACAGTAAATTGTTTTAAAATCTATAAAAAGATCCTACAAATCACAAACGCAGTTCGTCATGTAGATATCGCAGCCAACTAGCTTAATTCGCCGTTCAATTAAAAGCCTAGCCCCTTACCTAAACAGCGCCGTTCAACTAGTGGCCTGAATGATATTCAGCCATAGCGTCTATTACAACATTTCATAAACTGGCTGGCTAATGCTTAGGCATGTGGTTAAACTTAGATGTATCCTACGCGAGATTGTAAACTGTCGAAAGATTGTGAACGTCGCATTATATTTCGAAGTGATAGATTATAATCTACTTACATTATATTCGTATCTAACATACATGTTCGCGGCGTTGGGGTGGCCCAAGGGCCACCCCTGCCGCACCCTTACTTACCGAGGGCTGCAGCTATATACATTCTTCCATTGTACTATTTTCCATTAAACTTTGAAAAACAGGCTTTAAAATGAACAGCCCAGGCAAGTAATTAAACGTCATCGATCCAAGTCATTTGCCTAGCTGTTTGATCAAATGGCTGAATATCATTCAGGCCGCTACGCTAGTTGAACGGAGCTGTTTAGTTAAGGGGCTAGGCTGTTGATTGAATAGCGAATTAAGCTAGTTGGCTGCGACATAGATACGCGAATTGCAACTAGGTAAGAGGTAAGTGAGACATTTTCTTACTTGGCCTGAATCACAGTTTTTTTTTAATGGCCTCTGGTATCTGTATGGAACACAGTAATGCTTGTGTACTACTGTTTGGCGGCAGAATAACTGGCAAAGCTGTGGTACCTACCCAGACGACATCCCGCATACGAGAGACCTACCATGTGTAAAAGAGTAGTTTTCTAGAGAGATCTAAACATCCCTGCCTAATATAGATATCAACATCATCATCATCAGCCCATCACATTCTCACTGCTGGAACACGGGCCTACTCTCATAAAGAGAGTATAGGCCATAATTCACAACGCAGGCCCAGTGCGGGTTGGTGGATGTCACATGTCCTTAACTTTGTGATTTTGCGACATGCCAGTATCCTCACGAAGTTTTCCTTCATCGTTTTTAGAGCGAGTATTAAATCCGCACGTAACTTAACATTCATTGGCCAGCTGGATTCGAACTCCAGTGCGTCAGAATGAAAGTAGCACGTGATCCTGCTGAGCCACACTCGCCACTGAGCGACTGCGCCCCGCGGTTTCACCCGGATGTCACATGTCCAGGTAGATGTATACCTAAGTATGTGTTTTTTCTTTCATAATTACGCTACAAAGTATTGACATTGAATATGAAATATATACTAGAACAATGAAACTAAAACTAAAAACCTTAAGAAATATAATACAATAACTAAAATATTTTATTAAAAGGAGTCCCTTTAGGCAAGGTTCCGAAGATACTGGCAGCGTTCCCCCTTTGAATAGCTAGACTAATTCTTTGTCCGAGATAGCTGCCAGCTCTTCGGTCTCCTGTGATGTCGACTAACCTTTGTGTTTTGTTTCGTTAAGAAGAAATGGTTTAACATGATGTGTTCCTTTGTTGTTTTGACCTAGGACTTCCATTTGTGGCTTCCTACTTCCTTTTATATCCTTCCTTTTGTGTTCTTATAAAGTTACGGCATCAATGATTCATATAATTTCTCAGAATTCAGATAGCAACGATCGTACCTAGTCTGAACAAACATCATTTTGTCTTCCAAACACCCGATTAACTTGGGTGGTAATTTGGTACCTAGGTTTTTTTTTATGTAGCTGAATGACGAGACGAGCTGGTCGTTTGCCTGATAGTAAGCAATACGCCAGCCCATAACAATAACAGCACCAACCTGAACTTAGTTTTGCAAAATCCTGCGCAGCGCCACACTGCGCTCGTCACCCTGAGACAAAGCTCATAATGCCCAGTAATTCCGCTGGCTACAATGCCCTCTAAAGCGGAACACAGTAATGCTTGCGCACTACTGCTTGGTGGCTGAATAACGGCCAAAGCGGTGGTACCCACCCAGACGGCCTCTCGCATACGAGAAAACTACGACCAGTGTCTTCCAAACGCCCGATTAGTTTGGGTTGTAATTTGGTACCTAGGTATAAGTAGGTGACCTATATAGGGTCAGATTACTGATCTTTATGGCAACTACTCTAACCGTCAAAGGTAGAATAATTTATTTTTTAATAAATCCATCTTATTTTTCTAAACCCATTAAAACTGCATGCATAGATTTTTATAATATCGATTTTACTGGCAATAATATAAAATAAACACAAGTTCGCACACGGTATTTACTTTGAAATGACGTCATGCACTGTGTTGGTGTTTCGGAACAGATAAAAAATGTCAAAATTATTGGATTTTATTTATTGATTTAATAATATAAACTATTATTATTTAACAAAAATATTTATTGAATGATCTTTCGGATTCGACAAACATTAGTTCAAATTACATTTTAGATTTTATTTCAATTACTGTCCGTTCCCCTATTGTAATTGTAACGAGTGAGCATGGCTGTTCTTCAGACTGACTCCGCGCACACTCCACCAGGATGTGATGAACATCCTCTGGCACTCCGCATGGGGCACAATTAAGAAGTCTTTTATTTTCATAAGGTGATTAAACTTGTTGAGTGATAGCCTTTGTATTAATCGGTTAATCCTTATAACTCGCGTCAAACGTAATGGCGGCTGACAGACGCACGGAAGGTGGGCAATGGAACTCCTTGACGGAAAATTTTAAAGTATGAGTTTTTGGGCTCATTTTAATCTGCTCGCGGTACCGATTAAGAATTTGTTAAAAGCTTGTCTCGAAAAATATATACGCTACGCGGGGATTAATCAAATGTTTTTAGAACGCGAATCATATTATAATTGTTGAACTTTATCACTGTTGCAAAAAAAGTCCTAAAATATGCACCAAATAATATAAAATAATAAATAATATAAAATAAGTTTCTTGCCGTATCTTCTGAGTAGTTTCGTAGTGGTTCTTTTTCCGGTACGGTGGTAAAGCCATCGTAATTATTGACGTTCATAAGTGCGTCTGTGATGCCAAAATTTAACAAAGAACTTTTGTACTGTGTTCTGTAGGAACTTTACAAAACTGGAATAAAATATTATCAGGCCGTGTTGCTTACCATCAGATGAACGGCCTGCTCGTCTCGTCATTCAATTATATTTAAAAAAATCTTCATGTGACAAAGACCAAAGAAGGATGCACAAAACGATATTACTAATCCAGTCGATCAAAATCACTTAGATAGGTTAGGTACCTATTCAGGTAAGCACGTACTTACTACGTTCCTGTATCTTACCTATTAGGAAAAACCTGGACCCCGGTTCTTCATAGTCACCTCTAGTTTTATTTACCTGTCATTCTTGTGCAACCTATGACCAGTCTAGTAAATCAGAATACCTACTAGACTATGTATACCTATGACGAAAAGCCACCACCGTGTTTGTAAACCACAGCGTTTGAATAGCGATAGGTAATTTGAATTACCATTTTTTATTGGCTTGTGTTTGACTACTATCTCACCTGATGATAAGCGATGATGTGATCAAAGATGTAACACGCTCGCCTAGAAGATACCTGTTCACTCTCGATTTGAAGACTCTAAGGTTGTAGTTGTCAGGAAACACAGACGTTGGTAATGCATTCCACTTCTTAGCTGTGCGTAAGATGTATTTTCTTCGCGGAGATCGAACCCGAAACCAATGTGATTTGAGACAACCTGCCAACCACTACACCACGGAGGCTTTCAAAAGGTGGCTACAGGGATGTATTTTACCTATTTACTTTGTTTTTATTTATTTATTAATTATAGGCTTGCGTTTGACCGCTTTCTCACCTGTTGTTAAGTGACGATGCGGTCGAAAATGTAGCACACCTAGATTACAGCTATTCGGAAACACAGATGCCGGCAAAGAGTTCCACACCTTGGCCGTTCGCATTATGAAGGTCGAAGCAAAGCGTTTGGTGCGAGCAGGAGGGATGTCAATCATAAATTGATGACGGCTTGCCATACGTCTGGTCGTCCGGTGATGAAATGGGTATGGCGGAATACGTTCATTTGTAATTCCGTCGCACATTCTCCGAAATGTATCCGGTAAAAGATCGATAAACTGGCAACTTTGCGCCGATGTTCAAGCCTCTGGAGCTTAGTCCATCGTTACCAATGAGCTTTTCGGCTCGTCTTGTTGTCGTCATATTTTAGTTATGTTACCTATTTTGTGTTTTGTTCATTCTTACTAATATTATAAACGCGAAAGTTTGTATGTATGGATGTTTGTTACTCTTACGCGCAAAAACTTGAGCCGATTTCGATTAAATTTGGTATGTAGTATTGTACTTTAGGACTTGGAATAGCACATAGGTTACTTTTATCCCAGGAAACTGCGGGTGGAACCGCAGGGCGCAGCTAGTCTCAAATAGATTAAATAATAACAAATATATGAGCTGCGTAAGAGTTTATTGCTACTATTGTTCTTGTAGGCGTTTCTGTCTAAGCCATATATAAAGTAATGGTACAAGGCAGACTGTTGTTTCATGCATGCTATTTTTATGTGATTAAATGACGAACGAGCAAGTCGTTCGCCTGATGGTAAGTAATAGTCCAGGAACATTAGGGGTTTCACCTCGGAATGAGAGATAGTCAGCTATAAACTTGTATAAACCTTTATTTTGACACCCTAAAACTTGTCTCAAAACATACTTATCGTAGGGTGTTCGCGAATTCTTCACGCATTATCCAAACTCCAATTCTGGGGTTCTAAATCATGCCCTAATCAAGTCTGAACTTGATAATAAACAGGATTGTAATGTTAGTGAGCTGCGCGCTCTGCATTCTGTCTGAAAATGATACAAGATATAAAAAAAATGTGTGAACAAAAGTTGTAGAGAATTTAATCTTTTACAATATTTATAACAAATACAAATAGCATAAATCCATAGGAAACGAGATATTTGTAATGAATGTGTAAAAATCGATTTTTTTACTTTTGACCTTGGAATATCTGTAGTCGCGAACACCCTACGATAAGTAGGTTTTGAGACAAGTTTTAGGGTGCCAAAATAAAAGTTAATATGACTGGTAGGTATGCAGCGTTACGCGAGCTGAATTGAATTTTATTGCGTCATAGTAAGAGGATGCGGAGTGATGCTTCTGTCCCTTAGTATTGTATTCTGTGGTTGCAGCTTATGACTTATTCACACGCATTTGGTGTCAAATTAAAGGCGTTTTTACAACAATAATTATTTTTATTTTCAAACAATCCTTAAAATAATGATAAAGTATGCACTTAAATTGTTAATGCATGATTATTAATTTGATAAATACACCACACAAGTCTTTTAATTATTATATATCACATAATATTTACAAAAAGGAAAACACGTTGTGTTGTTCAAAATTTAATTTTCATAAGAGTAAATCTGTCAAAGATTCAATTCAATTCAATTTTTTCATCTTTTGACATTTCATAATGTTCTTAGATATGTCATAATGTGCAAAAAATAATAATATTTAATTACAAAATAATGATTTATCGGCAAAAGCCTCGTCAATACATGTATATATAGAAATTATTAATGATTCAATTACAAAATAATGATTTATCGGCAAAAGCCTCGACAATACAGTAAAAGCTTTTATTAATAAGATGTTTTTTATGTAAGATTAAAAGTAACATAAGCTTTTTTATTATGAAAATAGCAGTATAAATACTGCAAACTGTCAATGTGTCATGGCGAGTTCTATAAGCGCCACGTCACATATTTTTCAATTGAGAAAACTGCATTATAAATACCGCTGAACGACACAAGTGTGGTGGCATGTTATTGCGCGCTCTGAAAGCGCCACGCCACAATTTTTTGAATTGAGTAAACATAATTATAAATACTGCTAACCGACACAATGTGTCGTGGCACGTCATGGCGCGTTCTGTGTACATATAAGCGCCACGTCATATCTCATCCACAGGAACTTAACACATAGTTTGGTTGCTGTCGACTATATTGGGCAAGACAAATGATAAATTCTCTAAAAATAATTGATGTTTTTGCAGAAATGTTTATATATTCCACTGTTGAGAAAACACAAAATCATATTTATATAATTATTAATATTGTGTAAAGTGTAGATATGACTTTGTACTATTTTTTATTATTTTATTATTTGTTGTCGCACCATACTTTACAGTTATAAGTAACATTGGCTTCTTTACAATAAGTATAATAATAATTGTATACAATTAATATAATAATTATAATGACTCAATTTAGTAGTTTCGTTATATAAATAACGACTGACTAAATAAAAGTAATTAAAAAATCTCAAGTTTTAAATCAGATCTAAATATTTAACGATTGTATCTATGTTAATATATAATTTGTTTTTATAAGTAATAAAGTTATTATTTTTATTTATTTTGTACACACTTTAGCGTACATAAAACATTAAAAATGTCACTGAGATTGATTTTTTACAACTCTAACAACTCACATTACATTTAAATAATTGTCACTATTTATACTCATCCATATCTTATCCACACAACATCGCTAAAGTAAAAACCATAAACACTAGACACACTCTTAAATTAATAATCACAAATATCTAAGTCATATTTATATGAGAAACGGGACTTAGAAGCGTGACCTAACTTAAACTCTACTTAAATTCTTTTTCACTTGAGACACGACATCATCACAGTCTAGTAAATAAGCTGTGAAATCAAGTTCGTTTGTCGTGTGTCGTGGCATGTCATGGCGTTTTAGGTGCTTATCAACAGCGCCACGTCACAAATAAAGTCTGAAACAGTTAAAAGCCATCGAGGAGTATTTTTTGAGCTTAAAAAAAACTTTCATCATGATTATTGTGATGATGCAAGATGTCATACTAAAGGTAATTTTCACATTAAAAAAATCTTTTTCATCCAAATAGGTACATAGAGAAGCTGGTTTATGAAAGCATAAAATGACTTCAGTCACAAAAAAAAATATAAACACATCATTTATAATTTAAAGTTTAAATATAAAATTTAAATTGTAAAGATAATAATATATCCGCTAGAGAAGATATTAACACATAACATTTTATATCAAATTAAAATTTGAAGTACAAAATTAAAAACCATTTAATATTTAACGTCAATGAAAAATTTTAAATTCTAAATCAATTTCATAATTCAATGTAATTCCGACTCTTGTTCTTAAGTCCCGTTTCTAATAAATACAAATTCTCATTGAGAACGTCCCTTATCTAAATATTTCTTGTCTTTAGGGCACAGCCTCTGTAGTTTTATTATCTTTATCGGCCTTCTTTCCTTCCAATTTAGCGTAAATCTCTGCTATCGTCTTCTGCCTCGTTTCGGGGAAATATATTATAGAGTAGAAACCAGCTGAAACATTATTAAATATTGTTTAATCGTCAATACGTACGTAAATAAAATTCAAGTAAAAGTTTATTAAATTTTGAATTAATTGACTATAAGGTGGTACAAAGATCGCGGGGTCAGCTAGTAATAATTATCGTTTGTTTTCCTATCTGCCACCATTTGCCACATGTGGGGGCCGACAGCTATATAAGAGTTACCATTTGCCACTGCATAGTTTGATGCAGTGGCAGACATTAACACATTTTGAAACACTATGGTCAAACATCCCCGCGGGGGACGTTAGCCATTACTATTACCATCTGCCACCGCGTGGGGGGCAGACGATAATAGTTATGACTATATATGTGGATACCTATTAAATTCATATTTTTGTATATATGTTAGTCTGTAAAGTATATATATGGGTCTCTGTTAATTTTACTTTGTTGTACTTTAATGATCCCTGAAATAAATAAATAAATTGATGCAAACCTGTAAAACAGACAGATCCAAAGAATACGAAGGTCCAGTGAATCCCGACTAGCTCGCAGAGTGCGGTGAACCACTTCATCTGGACAAAATTGCTCATCTTTGCCGACACGTTGGCAAACGAAGACACTGTTCCTCGGAGCTGTAATAATTAAAATAAGGTTTTTTTTATGTAACTTAATGACGAGACGAGCTGGTTGTTTGCCTGACGGCAATACGTCAGCCCATAACAATAACAGCAACACCTAGAACTTTGTTTTGCAAAATCCTGCGCGGCGCTGCACTGCGCTCGTCACCCTGAGACAATTAGCTGTTGAGTTTCATAATGCCCAGTAATTTCGCTGGCTACAATGCCCTTCAAACCGGAACACAGTAATGCTTGCGCACTACTGCTTGGCGGCTGAATAACTGGCAAAGTGGTGGTACCCACCCAGACCCAAACCTAGTGAGATTTAATATTGAACAGTTTATTCTGGGGAAAGTCATCATGCATGTTCATTTGAAATAACGCTACCCAGCCTGCTATCGATGATGAACGTTTAAATATTTCTGTACTTCTAAATAAACGATATATGAAAAGAGCGAGTGTGGCCCAGTGGTACCTGCGACTTTCGATCCGACGCACCCAAGTTCGAATCCCGTTGGCCCCGCACCACTGACATTTCTAAGTTATGTGCGGATTTAACACTCGCTCCAAAAACGGCGAAGAAAACATCGTGAGGAAACCGGCATGAATTAATCCCAAAAATTAAAGGACATGTGGCATCCACCAACTCGCACTGGGCCAGCGTGGTGGATTATGGCCCATACTCTCTCTATGAGTGAGGTCTCGTATCCCAGTGGGAACGTGATGGGCTGATGATGATGAAATAAACGATAAAGATTATTTTATAACAGAAGTTTTCCAAAACGAATGAGAAAAGTGAGTTTAGTTATATTTATTCTCTTTTGAATTTAAAACAATTGTTTTGATTATTTTCTGGCTACTATGTACAATATCTAAAAAAAAGTTTAATTACAATTAACAATTTTAATACATATCGGAGATGTGGAACAATTTGCAGTTGTCACGTTTGTTATGAAATGCAAGGACGATACGGTGGTAGTCATTGTAATAATCGACGTTCATAAGTGCGTCTGTGACGACAAAATTGAAATAAAGAAGTTTTGAATTGAATTGAATTGAACCTCATATATTTATAGAATACTTTTCGGTGACAGTGCACAGAAACTTTGCGCCTTGATTCCACCCTACCCCTTCCATCACAGGACGAACAGAAAGTCGGCCAAATTGCATCCTTATATAGTAGACATTCCGGCAATCCGAACAGAGCGTTTTGGTTCCACGATTATACTACGTACTGCTAAGGAATGGAAATGAAATGAATGAAATGAAATGAAGTTAAATGAAATACTACGTGCTCCATCTTCGGCCAAATGTTCGCTTAACATCAGGCGAGATGGTCAAACGTAGATTCATCATAAAAAAAACCAAAGGTAATAAAAAAACAGTTAGGTACCTGGAAAGTAAACATATCCGTAATAATAATATAGGATATTGGATGGAAGCCGGCCGCGTCCGCAAATATACAGAGACACATCGCGAGGACGGGCAGCCAGCCCGGCAGCCACATGCCCGATGACGTCACGTAGAACCACGCGGCCAGCAGGTACATGCCCACGCCCACGGCGAACGACGTGCTCACCAGAAGCAGCTGTGGGATATTAGATTCTTGGAACTGATGCACCTCTTCGCACTAGTAACCTAACAACGCCGCAGCCGGCTATGCGCCAGAAGAATAATATCGGACATAAATTTGGCTTATCATTTTAATTTTTTTTTTAATTTTTAATCTTAATGTTTTATTTATAAAAATATGGATGTGTATATTGTCCGAAATAAAGAATTTTTATTTATTTATTTATTATTCTGCTGGCGCATCGCCGGCCTCTGGCGCAGCACGCTCGCTTCGCTCGCTCGGCTCGCACGTAGCGGTGCACCAGTAAACTATGCATGACTTTGCCCTGAACTAGTTATTAAAACAATACTGTATTAAACAACACATTATTCGTTAAAATTATACCAAAATATACAATACAATACAATGATACTTTATTGATCACCAAAACAGGAAACAGAAGTTTATAGTTACAACTAATAGTGGTAGAACAATGGGCGGCCTTATTGCCATGAAATTTCTTACAAGCAACCTTTGGATGGACAGGAATAAAATGCTAAAAATTTGCGGTCAGTTGGTGTATAGTAATTACCTAATATAAAATATATAATTTAGTAAATACAAAACTTCAAAAATATAATAGTATAGACATAATAATACATACAAACAAAATAATACATATATATATAAAATACGATAAATATTATATATAATTATATTATATCAAACAAATATGATATGATTAACAGATACATATATTACGATATATAATATGCTAAAACAATATATCTAAACAAATTATGATAATTGAAGAGTATATATGTTACGGCTGATAGCCGAAGTGCGGCCACACCTAGTTTTAGCCGGCTACAACTAGAAGCAGCCGGCTACATGCGGTTAAACTTAGATGTATCTTATGCGAGATTGTAAACTGTCGAAAGATTGTGAACCGTCGCATTATTTTTCAGTAGATTATAATCTATTGAAGTGATAGATGATAATCTACATTATATTATATCTAATATACATGTTCACGGCGTTGGGGTGGCCCAAGGGCCACCCCCGCCTCACCCTAACCTACCGAGGGCTGCCCCTTATACGTTTGATTGGTGTGCGGCTGCACCTAGTTCTAGCCACTATGATGAAGGCTAAACCTAGTTTTAACCGAAGATAAGTAGGATATATCTAAGTTTAACCGCATGTAACCGGCTGCACCTAGTTGTAGCCGGCTAAAACTAGGTGTAGCCGCACTTCGGCTTTTAGCCGTAACATATATAACATTAGTAGTATATCAAAACATAGTATTACAGTAGATAGATAGTAATCAGTTAGATTACTATTAGTGATTGCCTGATAACCACAGGGCAATATGCATAATGTCTAGGCAATGTAATAAATAATGAAGTTTAAATTATAATTATTTATTTAGCCCGAAGTAGCTTGTCATTATTCATAATGCCCGGGCATTATTAATGCCCCTATTTATCGATTGGTCCATAACATATACACAGATGGCAGCTCGGGAGAAAGTAGAAATTATGGTTGTTTAATATTCTTTGATAGATTATTAGTAATCTGTTTCTCGAAAATGTGACACAGTAAAAATAATAAGTGGGTACACAAAAAATTAAGCGCGAATACAGAAATTCGCGCTCGCTGCGCTCGTACTTCAACTTATTACAAAAAAAAACTGAATATAACCTCACCTTCCTGCCTGTTTTCTCAACAATAGCCGTAGCGACCGCAGCCCCAATAAGCTGCACTAGTCCAATCAGCATGACTTGCTTGTTAGGACTGAGTTTCAAACTGATGGATTCCGAAGCCTTTTCGAAGACAAACCCAGCGTAGATTAGCACGATGAGGTACCCATCGAATTGTTGGGTGATCTTGATGACGAGGGTGATGATGAACGCTTTGAGGGTTGGTCTGTCGTGCACTGGAAGAAAGTAATACAAATGTTCGGTTGGTTAGCCGTTATAGGTCGTATCACTTGCCGGTGGTAGGCTTCTTTTTGAACCCCCGAAAAGGAGGGGATGTTATATGTTTGACCACTATGTGTGTCTGTGGAACCGTACGGGTGAACCGATTTGGATGAGATTTTTTTAGGGTTCCGCAGCCAAAGGTTAAAACGGGACCCTATTACTAAGACTCCGCTGTCCGTCCGTGTGTCTGTCTGTCTATATAATTTTATAAGGTCAACCCCAACACTGCGGTAATTTTGAATTAAATACAAGCAACCAAGGGTTTTAGGTATATAACTTTTTCTTTCGCCACGTTGTAGGTTTTTTCCAGTGATAACACGAAATCGAGTTGAAAAATAAAATTGAACTAATTCCTCATACTTACAAATTATACTCCATGCGGACTTATCATCAGCCATGACTTGCTTCTCGGCGCGTACGATGGTGTCAATATCCGTCTCTACTTTTCTATCAGCGACGGTCACTCCTCGAAGCCAGGCTAGGACGTTCTTTGCTTCCTGGGAAAGAAATATTCAGAATTGTCTATTATTATTGTATATTGCAGTAGTGCGCAAGCATTACTGTGTTCCGGGTGGTTCCGGTTTCAAGGGCCAGCAAAATTACTGGGCATATGAGACTTAATATCTGATGTCTCGGGGTGATGAGCGCAATGCAGTGATACGCAGTGCTTTTTATGGTATAACAATTTTTGGGTGTTTAATAACTATAATAACGGTGTCAAGTATGGTTTTTCGAAACTATGGGGCCGTGGGAAGCAAACTCGCGACTTCTGTTCAGGGAGCGATCCAGACGCCTCATAGAAACAACAGGTGACCAAAGAGCTGGCGCTTACCTGGGCCAACGAATAATTAAGTCTGGTCTTTCAACGAGGAGGTAACATCGCCAGCTTTTTGGACACCTTACTTGCAGACGGTGACTTTTGTTTTTTATCTTTGAATTTACTTTTAAATATTAAGTATTGTAGGTTAGTTTAGTTTTAACACTGTGTATTTTTGTAAATAATTGCATGTACGTAATGATATAAGACTGTAAAATAAATAATAATGTAGACACAAACCCCCGCTTCAACGAAATGCGTCAAAAGTTAAGTTAAAATCAGGTTTGATACTAGGCACAATCCCTCGCCACCTTGACACAAATATCACAAAAAAACCTATATAAAGACTGGTTATTTTAATGTATTTTAATGAAAATATACATATAATAAATTTACATATTACATAACATTAACATACGGAAGTACCTACAGTCGATGAATTTTAAAACGAACTTTGATATATATATATATATGACTGACTATGACGTCACCCTTAAGACGGTTAAATAACGGAAGAAAAGATTCGACACTTGAGTTGGTGACCACCGTAGTTCAACCGGAAGCGCTCTACCGCTGCCCGCGCTGAGGGAAGATTGGGTTGCGGGTTTGAGTCCCAGCCGGTGGTCGTATTCATATTTATTTATAAGTGTACAAAGGTCTTATTCTATAGTATGGACCTATTAGCAGGCGTAGCGCACTCCGCACTGTAGGTACGAAGCTACAAGTACATAGCCGGACACCGACGGCGGGTCGCGCGTCGTTACACGTCAGAAGAGATAAGAGCTATGCGATAAAAAGAGAGGAGCTCTATAGGTTAATATGATTGGTAGGTATGCAGCGCTACGCAAGCTGAATTGAATTTTATTGCGTCATAGCAAGAGTCGCTATTTGTTTAAATTTATTTGCGGAGTGATGCTTCTGTCCCTTAGTATTCTGTGCTATTAGTCGCCTTTTTCATCGTACTTTTTTTCCGAAGCACCTTGTTCTAACTCTGATATAGTAAATAAATAAATTATTTTTCAAAAAAAACTAAACCGACTTCAAAACCCAAATGGCACTCAAAAGTAAAAAATAAATTAATATAATTATCATAAGCGCTACCCACTCATATATTTGAAGTCGGTGCCAGCCAAGTCTAATAGGTAGCAGATAAATACTATGTATATAGTAAGTACTACTTGTAGGTAGTATCTATCTACTACCTTTTGCCTTTTGGCTGGCACCGACTTCAAATATATGAGTGGGTAGCGCTTATGATAATTATATTAATTTATTTTTTACTTTTGAGTGCCATTTGGGTTTTGAAGTCGGTTTAGTTTTTTTTGAAAAATAATTTATTTTACCCTTTTTAGTGAAAAACAAGTTTTAATTAAATTAAATCAAAAAGTTTTTAAAGACAAGATTTTATGATCTAGAAGCAACATCATGACGAAGTTAAAACCGGGCTATCACAATTAAATGCATGTACAAAAAAAATTCATGTCTGTCCTATTCTCTGTTGAGGAGTTCCCTCGCCGGAAGTCAATCCTGGGTGTATCTGCCATGTCATGATGGAATTTAGAACAGGCTATTATGGTTAAATCCATTTACGAAATGTTGTGTCTGTACTATTCACCGTTGAGGAGTTCCCTCACCGGAAGTCAACCCTGGGTGAAGTAGGTGAAGCAGTCGAATACAAACCTCCACCTTTAGAAAGTTGGTTACGAAAAAAACAAGAACCGACTTGAAGATTAAACTTATATTTTTTGTTTTTGCTATTTTTTTCAAAAACTACTGAATGAATTTCGATAAAATTTATATGGGACCACCTTTGAAGTATTACCTACCAATCAAAAAAAGAATCATCGAAATCGATGCATAATTGGTGGAGTAATCGCGTAACAAACACACAAAAAAAAAATAAAAAAAAAAATAAAAAAAAACATACCGTCGAATTGTAAACCTCCTCCTTTTTGAAGTCGGTTAAAAACTAGTAAGATGTATTGAGATTATCATGATCGTAAGCGGAAGACATCTTCGGAAATGATAATAGAACGGAATAATTTCCGATAAACGCCATTCGTATGCAAAGCTGATATAGAGCGGAAGATGGAATGTCCATGCTATGCTAATTCTGGAACGTGTTGACGTCTTATATAAAACTAGAATTGTATTCTTAGGTTATTTAGGTTCCGTACTAAAAGGGTAAATCGGGACCCTATTACTAAGACTCTGCTGTCCGTCCGTCCGTCTGTCTGTCTGTTTGTCTGTCTGTCACCAGGCTGTATCTCATGAACCGTGATAGTTAGACAGTTAAAACATTCACAGAGGATATATTTCTGTTGCCGCTATAACAACAAATACTAAAAACCAGAATAAAATAAATATTTAATGAGGCTCCCATACAACAAACGTTATCTTTTTGCCGTACGGAACCCTTCATGCGCGAGTTCGACTCGCACTTGGCCGGCTTTTTTTTTAGTAACGCCTATCGTTCACTTTTTTATGTAACTGTATGCTGAGACGAGCAAGTCGTTCGCCTGATGGTAAGCGCCACGCCTGCCCATAACAAATGCAGTGCCACCCAGAAATTTTAATGCCATAAAAGCACTGCATAGCACTGCATTGCGCTCATCACCCCGAGACATCAGAAATTAAATCTCATATGCCCAGTTATTTCGCTGACTACAATGGCCTTCAAACCGGAACACAGTCATGCTTGCGCACTACTGCTTGGCGGCAGAATAACTGGCAAAGCTACGATTATCTGTCAAGAAGTTCCATTGCCCACCTTCCGTCTCCATCATCAGATCAGCTGGCTGTCACCATAATATTGCATTGTCATCGGACTTTGACAAGTATGCAAAATTTCAACTCCGTAGGATAAGAGGAAGTGGTTCTAATTCAGCTTGCAAGATTCCACCCGGACAAACATACATACATTGCACGTTAAATAAAAGCTTGTAAAATAATTTTAAGAAAAAAAAACAAGAACCGACTTCAAGACTAAACTTATATTTTTGGTTTTGTTATTTTTCAAAAATTGCTGAATCAATTTCGATAAAATTCACATGGGACCACCTCTGAAGTATGACCTACCAAACCAAAAAATAATCATCATAATTAATTTTTAGAAAAAAACAAAAACCGACTTCAATGTATCTTCGAAGTCCAATGTCACATATCGATGAAATGTATATGGGACCACTTCGTAGCTATACTGAACCCAACGCAAAAAGAATTTTTCAAATCGGTTCATAAATGACGGAGTTCTGAGGTAACAAACATAAAAAAAAAAAATTTAAAATAAAAATACAATCGAACAGAGAACCTCCTCCTTTTTGAAGTCGGTTAAATATCAATTCATAATTGGCGAAGTAATCGCGTAACAAACATACAAAAAATAAATTAAAAAACATACCGTCGAATTGTGAATCTCCGCCTTTACATAGTAGGTTAAAAAAAAAAGTTTACGAATATGCCGATTTGCCCATCCTCTACTCTACAGAGGCTGATTAACTGATTACTTACATCAACCTTCCCCTGCTTCACCAGGTATTCTGGCGTCTCTGGCATGGCCAGTAATACGAAGAACACTACAGCAGGTACCAGGAGGCCGAGGCATAGCATCGTGGTGACGTCCAGGAGGTCAGCGCCGACGTAGCTCGCTAGGTAGCCTATGTTTCTGAAACATACACACAAACAAGCGAATATCAGTAAACTAAAATTTAAAAAACCCCCGACACAAAAAACCTAGGTAAAAAGTAAAAAACGGCTGAACCGATTTTGATAAAACATTTCTTATAACCACCAGCTTTAGAAAACCTTCTTTCAAGTAAAAAAACGCATCCAAATCGGTTCACCCGTTGGAGAGCTACGGTGCTACAGACAGACACACGTAGTCAACATAATTTATAACACCCCTCTTTTTGCGGCGGGGGTTAAGAAACTAAAACCTATATTTACTGGCCCATAATTATCTTTTTTTTTGTTTTATAAGGGAAAAAGAGCTGAATTGTAAACATAACATAAACAGTTTTCAAAATAAACGACAAGTTATTTTATATGCAGATTTTTTTTTTAAATTAAGCCCTGGTTTCCTAAGCTCATCTTTCCATTTCCTTAACAATTTTAATTACAGCTTCAGAAACCCTCAATAAAACTCATTCTGTATCATCATTTTTAGGACTATGCACTATATACAATGGCATACTCTCAACAATTAAAAGTGTAAACTCATTTAATGCATTTAAATCTCAGCTAGCCCAATATTTAATCGCAGACCGTTCTCTTTTATACAAATGAATGCATTAGATGAGTACTTGAGTACCTACCTGCGTTTTTCCTTACCGTTCGGACGGAATGACGAACGTATTATTTTGTATTTAAGCTTAGTATTGTCAGACCCCCGACATCTTTACGTAGTAATATTTAGTTTTCTTTGGTATTGTCTCAAGTAAGTGACATGTGTCTTATTGAGAATAAATTTCTTTAAACCTAAACCTATATCAAATTTAAAAAAAGGAATAATTTAGTATACCTATACTATATACATACCATGACGTCAACAAAGAAACAACCCTATCCTGGGAGCCTACTCGGAGTTGCTTTCGTTCGTTTGTGACTTAGAGTATACATAGCTAGGTAGTTATATATACTCTAAGGTTTGTGCATTCATGCGGACTTAAAGAAAAACTCGTCTTTTTGTTGCATAGCGCTGTCCCTTTCTTCCGACGGAACGATGATCGTAATTACGAATCAGAGTAAGGTCCATGTTTCACAGGACAATAGGAATTTATTCTTGGTTATAATGATCACGGAGTGGAGACCCAGAGCCAACACCCGAGGACGAGGCAGACCACCGCAACGCTGGGTAGATGATATTAGACGACACGGAGGCCATGACTAGATGAATCGGGCACAAGATCGCCAGGAGTGGAGGAAAAGGGAAGAGGCCTATATCCAAGAATGGAGTACAAGAAGGCTTACAAGATGATGATGATAATCATCACACATTTTGTGTTTTTTATAAAGAACCTAAGTTTATGAATTTGGTAAGACTTATCACACAAATATATATGCGAAAGTTTACAAGCGTGTTAGTGTATTTGTTACTTTTCACACAGTAAAGGCTTTACGGATTTGAGTGAAGTTCGTAATGGAGATAGTCTCAGGCTACTTTTTATCCCGGGAAACTACGGGTGAAACCGCGGGGCGTGGCTAGTGAGATATAATTATGTAAATACAGTAATAAAGTTTACAGCCGTGACGATGATTGTTTCGATTTCGAACTTCATATAATTCAAGTACGAGTATATCAAAACATAAGTTTTTATACCTACCTAGTGCTAATAACCATACACACCACAAAATATACGTGGGTACAAAAAAAACTCATCAAAACATGACCATAAATTGTAAGCAAAATAAAACCTGGAATCTTATGCAGCTTTTATAAAAATGTTTTGGAGTTTATTTAAGGAAAATAATAAGATAAATATTTTTATTATTCCAATTCGAGAGATTTTGCGGAAAATGCAGAGTGAAGAAGAAGATTTATTTACTTATTTATTTCATTAAATGTTTACAGTGATAAAATGAAATTAAAACGTGAGAAAATCACGTTAGCGAAGCTTTTACTAATTTTGTATTACACCAATATTACATATGCGAAAGATTGTATATAAGTGTACATCTTGTAACAGAGCGAAAGGTACTCCGAAAGATTTTAGGACCCGTTAAACGCGAGGACGGTAGCTGGAGGATCCGCAAAAACCAAGAAATCGAAGAGCTAGTGTCCGAACCCAACATCATTGGCGAAATTAAATGCCACAGACTTCACTGGCTCGGCCATCTCGAGAGAATAGGGAAGGATCGTTCTGTGAAACGCGCCTACTTGGAACAACCAATTGGACGACGGCCGGTCGGTCGCCCCAAGTAGAGATGGAGGGACGAGATGGCAAAAGACCTACGGGAGCTACAAGTTGATGCCTGGCAGCAACTTGCACTGGTTCGAAAGAAGTTATTTAACATGCATTACGTTATTACTAATATAATGCTATAATTATGTCATTAATTTACCAGCTGCGCCCCGCGATTTCACCGCAGTGTGCTGGGATAAAAGTAATCTATTGTGTTAATCTAGGGTATCAAATCAACTATCTCCATTCCGAACTTCACTCCAATCCGTTTAACCGTATCCGCGCGAAGAATTATCAAACACACTTACACACTTAAAAACTTTCGCATTCCTATTATTAAGTGTGATACTAGCAGCGCCCTGCGGTTTCACCCGCGGTTTCCCGGGAAAGAAGCCTGTGCCAAGGTATAAGCTATCTCCATTGCGAATTTCACTCAAATCCGTTGAGAAGTTACAGCGTGAAGAAGTAACAAACACACTAAAACCCTCACTCACATACATACTTTCGCATTTACAATATTGGTATAAATGCGAATTTATATATCAACATTTATTTACAGAACCAATTAACAATTATGTACAAATATATAGAATGATAGACACTTAATTATAGATATTTATATATCATTAGTATAAGATAGAAGGATTCCAAAAGGAGGCCTTCAATTGAACTATTAATTATTCTGTGACTTCACTAAGGTAAATAAATAAATACAGATATATAAACAAACCACGTCTCGGGCTATGTGACTGGTCAAGTATGGTCATTGCCACCTATTGCTAGTACCTACTATTATTTATCCTGTGCTATCGTGTCTAATCAAATTTATCCTCATTCTGATGTAATAGCATTATTACAAGCGCCAATTAGTTTTACTTTGATAAACAATTGTGTTGTTTTAATCTACTGTCTTGACACGCACTGAGATATATATTTTTTACTAGCTGTTCCTCGCAGTTTTTTGGAATAAAAAGCAGCCTACATCCTTTTCCAGGACCTAAATACATATCAAATTTCATCAAAATCCGTTCAGGGCACTGTTTAAAGCGAAATTACTGTACTGTTATTACGGTACTATGACACTTGACAGCTGTTGAGGGTGACGAGCACAAGATCTCTATGGTGACGAGGTACTCTCTGCCGGCTTGCACGGCTCCACTCGTCTGGGCTGGGCTTTGGTGAGCAAGGTCACCCCTCCATAGGCGTAGTGGCCCGGTTCACACCCGGGCCTACTGCCGGGGCGAGATGATGAATGCTAGCGCGACCCCATCTCGCCCCGCCACGGCAGAGGACTGCTCACGGGGGGTTTTTAGTGGGTTCGAGCCGCACACACCCCCTTCTGCCACCCCCGTGGTAGACGGGCAGTGCAGCGGCATTTTCCCCACTCAAAAAAAAAGAGCCGCACAGAATTTTGAATTTTTGAAAAAAACAATGTTTTGGCTGGTGCTGTAACTGTTATGGGCAGGCGTGATGCTTACCACTATCAGGCGAACGACTTGCTCGTCTCGCCCCCTAATTAAATCCCCTATCCTACTAATATAATATATGCGAAAGTTTATGAGGATGGATATTTGTTACTCAATCATGCTTAAACTGCTGGACGGATTTTGATGAAATTTGGTACGTATTAGGTCTTGGAAAAGGACATAGGCTACTTTTTTACCCGGGAAACCGCGAATAAAACCGTGGAGCGCAGCTAGTCCCAAATATTAAAAAAGAAAAATATTACTAATAATCAACCATTGACTTTGGAATGCCAATAATTACGTCCTTCTTCCTTCTTCCTTCTAATGTTGCTGTGCCCGACGGGGACCATATAAGATTTTGTACGTTTACCAAACAAGTATACATTTTACAAAAATAAAACCGACTTCAATGTATTTTCGAAGTCCAAAGTCAAATACGATGAAATTAATATAATAAGATGAAATTTATATGGGACCACTTCGTAGCTATACTACTATAAAGAATTTTCCAAATCGGTTCATAAATGACGAAGTTCTGAGGTAACAATCATAAAAAAGAAAAACAATCGAATAGAGAACCTCCTCCTTTTTGAAGTCGGTTAATTACACCTTGTACTACGTATGCAAGCAATAAAGAATCTGAATCGGCCCCCGTACCCGTACACGTTCCTTAACCTGGTCTGACGTAGGTAGGAGGATGGCCACAGCATGCACTGATCATTTACTCTTGTAGGTAATTTCAGCCTCCCAACCCATATGTCCCTCAAGTGCCAATCGTATATCGTGTTGAGTTCAGATTAGGGTGTAGATTCACTGCGACAGTCTTATGGTGCCATACATTGTCTCATTAAGTGTATCTCAACTTGTAGTTATCGGATTTTGGCATAAATTAATAAGATTAATTCGATTTCTTGTCTGAATCGACAATAGTTACACCGTATCTCATTAGTCGCAGTGAAGTTATACCTTAATTTGAGCTCAACACGATATACGATTGGCGCTTGAGGGACATATGGGTTGGGAGGCTGAAATTACCTACAAGAGTAAATGATCAGTGCATGCTGTGGCCATCCTCCTACCTACGTCAGACCAGGTTAAGGAACGTATATCCGATTCAAGATAATTTACTTTTTATGATTTGCGGTCGACGGTTTTCCCCTATAATTTGATTATACTGATTTTAGGACGTAGAAGTGTTATAGGTATAATTTGCGAATAAATGGACGCAGATTCTACTAGATTTAATTTAATATTACCTCTGCACGTATGTATATGAGTTGAGTCATTTATATTGCTTCTTTTTGAATAGATTATATTAATGGGGCAAGGTATAATATAGAGCTTTTTAGAGCAGGGTTTCCTGTTTTATAGGGTAGGTCATAGAATTAGTATGAGCAGGCCTAGCGCACTCCGCACTCTAGGTATGAAGCTATAAGCCGGACACCGACGACGGGTCGCGCGTCGTTACACGTGTCGCGTCAGAAGACATAAGAGCTATGCGATAGAAAGAGAGACGCTTTGTAGGTTAATTTGACTGGTAGGTATGCAGCGCTACGCGAGCTGAATTGAATTTTATTGCGTCATAGCAATAGTCGCTATTTGCTTAAATTTCTTTGCGGAGTAATGCTTCTGTTTCTTAGTATTCTGTGGTACTACTTGAACAGTAAAATGGTAAAACAATACATTAGAACGGAGTAGAGATGATGTTGCCAAGTATTTAGCATCTTATTATTAAATCCTATTAATATTATAAACGAGAAAGTTTGTAAAAATGTATGGATGTACGTTTGTTAATCTTTCACGCAAAAACTACCGAACCGATTTTGATGAAATTTAGTTTGTAAGTACTTTAGGACGTGGAATAGCACATAGGCTACTTTTTATCCCGGGAAGCCGCGGGCGGAACCGCGGGGCGCAGCTAGTTTTATCTAATATACCTGTTCATAATAAGCAGTGACCCCAGCGCTCCTCTCAGGTCTATATCAGCTATCTCCTTCAGATATATAGGTAGCACGATGTAGCACGCCGAGCACGGGATGCCAGCTATAGCACGTGCGAGGATCATCGCCCATGGTTCTATGCAGAACAGCTTTATTAGCCAGTATATCTGTAAGGAAGAAATAAAAGCTTAGACATTATATATTAGCCAGTAGACATATTTGTCTGTTTGGTGATGGCTGGTCCACAAGTCATTCTTGTGAACGGGTGCTGCTTGCGGGGACTGGGCCCTAATTCACTATGACAACTTGGCGATTCCTTGCTTCAAGGAAATGTCGATTCCTTCATTAATAAACGACGAAACGAGCAGTTCGTTCACCCGATGATAAGCAATGCCCATAACAATTGCAACGCTACCACCTTCTTTCACAAAACTTTACGTAGCACAGCTCTGCGCTCGTCACCTGAGATAATAGTTCTCAAGTCTCAAATGCTCAGTAATACTTAGTAAAAACTAAGTTAAGTAGTCTTATTTCGCTGGCTACAATGCTCTTCAAACTGGAGCTCAGTAATGCTTGCGCACTACTGCTTGGCGGCAGAATAACAGGCAAAGCGGTACTAACTTAGACGTCCTCTCGCTTATGAGAGACCATCTATAATATGCTACTTATGGTATTATCATCATCATCAGCCCATTACTTTCCCACTGTTGGGACACAGGCATACATAGAGAAAGTATGGGTTATAGTCCGTCAAACTTATCTGTTGAGATTATCTATTGAGACTCACTATTTAAAAATAAATTGTACTCAATTACCTTTGTATAATCAATACATGTATAATGAATTCCTGCCTACAGAAAAAACAAATAGGTAAGTAGGTTCCTGAGTCACTGGTGATTGGCAGTTCATAAAATTGTACAGCGAAAAATTGTAATATTATAAAAAACCTGACAAGCCTACGCTAGATTGATTCGTTACTCTCTCACGCATGTTAATAACTTGAACGTCTGGGTTTGTTTTTTTGTTTGTACGTATTTAAATGACATGATAATTTTATTTATCTATACATACATGTAGCGAATGTCTTTTTAATTTTTACAAGTTTTAAAATTACAATACGGCTGACGTAACTTGGCGAGTCTGAACCTGAACATAGGCTCTGCGAACTTTAGCGCATGTACAATGGTGAAGAAAAATGTTACAGCTGTTATTAAAAATAAAATGAATAAAATTTATACTTTTATTGCGAAAGTTTGTGAGGATGTATGAATGCTTTTTACTATTTTACACAAAAACTACTGGACAGATTTTTTTTCACAAACACACATTATTAGCACTTAGCACACACATAATATTTAGCACAAACATACACATTTTACCGCTACCGATCTCTTCCGTTGATCCGTCATTAATTAAGAATTTATATTTAAAGTAAAAATAGCAGCACATAATATATACAACATTAACAATAAGAATCAGTAATAAAAACAACTCCGAGAAAATCACCACAAACACTTTAGTAACCGATTTTACTTAAGACAGAGACAGCGCAACCAATTCTAACGTGTGACTGAGTTACATTATCTCGTACCGAGCATTGCCGAAAAAACACGAAGCTTTACGTAGTAAACAAAAAGGGATGTCCAATATGCGTGCCTTTGAGTGATGTTTAATCGATTCTTATTAAAATCGATTGAAATCAAGTAATACAAATATATATTTCTATTCAATTGTATAAGGTTTCAAACAGTCCTTCCTTAAGTTATCATTAATAGATAACTGTAATTTATGTGAATGATTTATTTCAACCGAGAAAATATAATTTTATTAGAACCAGTTTTCTTTTATTAATAGAATCTTTTTTATTAACGACATTATTCACTATATTAGTAAATCTATTTCGTTTATTGTATCATAATAAACAAAATTCATGATTTCTAAATAAAAATAATCGATGGGATAATTGATCGATTAAAGGATTGATTGTGTTTACGTAAGGTACATAACTAGCCTAGACCACCTCCCGGCGCACTTTGCCTCATGCCACCATTTGGTTCCTAAAATGTGTTACTGCGCATCCGTCTGCGCGATGTTCAGACTCACCAAGTTATTTCGGTCGTAGTGTAACTTGCAATGTTTGTTTGTTTGGGTCAAATCTTGCAAGTTCAATGAATCACAACCATTTCCTCTTATCGTATGGAGTTGAAATTTTCCATACTTGTCAAAGTCCGATGACAATGCAATATTATGGTGACAGCCAGCTGATCTGATGATGGAGACGGAAGGTGGGCAATGGAACTCCTAGACGGGTAATTGTAAGTAGTGTTTGGGCTCATTTTAAACTACTCGCGGTTCCGATTACGAGTTTGTTAAAAGCTTGTCTTGTAAAGGTCGCGGCAGGCCCAGAAAAAGATGGCGGGACGAACTCGATTCCTACTGGAATGATTGGCCTGTTAGAGCCCTAAACCGCGAAGATTGAAAGGAGGGAAGAGAGGCCTTTGCCCTGCAACAATAATAATAATAATAATAGTATTTGATTGTATCTTCTAATGATGCACTTAGAGACAGTCCCCGATAAGTGTTGCCCATTACATATCTAAATTAAATGTTCTAAAAGGCCTCTACGTGTTGGACTCATGTCCTCGCGCAAGCCTTCCAAAGGACCGGGTGTATAACCCGTGAGAAAGAGCGACAAAATAATAATTGTCTTGAAAAATATTTTTCAACAATAAATCTTGTCTTAGTAGAAAAGTTAGACAATTTCACAAACAAATGCCGATCACGAGATATATCTTTGAAAGCGATAGATAAGAGTCAGACGGTTACTGCTGAATGCTGAGAGAAGGAAGCATTGAAAAGGCTCTGACGTTATAAGAGTTCAATACATCTATTTTCTTGTACCTAATTGGTCGCGCTTCACAAAACATTTTAAATGAACCGTCTTCTTTAGATGTCACTTTATTTAAATGGAAATAGTAAAAAAAACGCACGAAGCGTCCGTACCATTATCTATAACAACGGCAAAAAAATCATGTCTGTATGGGAGCCCCCTTAAATACTTATGTTTTTTAGTATTTGTTGTTATAGCAGCAACAGAAATACATCATCTGTGTACATTTCAACTGTCTTACTATCACGGTTCATGAGATACAGCCTGGTGACAGACGGACAGAGACAGACGGACGGACAGCGGAGTCTAAGTAATAGGGTCCCGTTTTACCCTTTGGGTACGGACCCTAAAAATTATGAGCTCGGAATATTAAATTATTAATTGACACTAGAGTGTACTTACCTACCCAGTGAATGCAAGTTCATAGAACTTTCAAGAGTTTCAAGTCTAAGTAAAACCACAAAAAGGTTATCCAGTTTAAGCAGCTCCAGTTAGTAGCGGAAATCCGAAATAAAAAGTCAACGGACAGCGTTCGGTTCCTTATCAACAACACCTATAAAAACAGCTTCGATACTGCGTTAATAAAAACAACAATGGGTGTTGTGGACTCACTTAATAGACTAGAGAGCATTGAATTAAGCTTTTTTTATGTAATCGTGTGACGAGACGAACAGGTTGTTTAACAAAAGGTAAGCAACACGCGGCACGCCTGTTCGTAACTGTTGTAAGCACTACCCAGAACTTTGTTTTGCAAAATTCTCCGCGGCACTGCACTACGTCATCCTGAGACACTCATAAAGTCTCATAATGCCCAGTAATTTCTATTGGAACAGTGTCCTTTCAAAGTCAAAGTCAAATATCGTTTATTAAATAGGCACAAAAGTGCACTATTAAAGGTCATAAACACATGCTATAAATGAAATTATAAATAGGTTTGTTAAAAATTGTAATTTATGGTATATTATATATGGAATATTTGCCCATTTCTTTCCTATATCAAATTGAAGTCCTGGTGCAGAAAGGAAATGCGAAAACTGACTCTACCAATGCTTCGGAAATACGCCCGCTAGAGAAGATAGCACCAAGAAACTTTAAACCGGAACACAGTAATAGTTTGCACATAATTTGTTATGCTGATGACTGTGAAATGTACTTGTATTACGTATTTTTGTATATGTATTTTTTATATGTATGTATTTTTAAGGTTTTAAACAATAAAGTGTTTATCTATCTGTCTAACTTAGTGGGCCTAGAAGCCCACTACCTACTATAAACAAAAGTTCGCTTCTTAGCAGGCGTACCAAATTGCGTATTTACAAAACTGTGATTCGCCCTATACTAATGTACGGCTGTGAAGCTTGGACGCAGACTCTGAAGGAAGAACAGAAACTTCTTGTAGCGAGCGAAAGGGACTCCGAAAGATTTTAGGACCCGTTAAACGCGAGGACGGTAGCTGGAGGATCTGCAAAAACCAAGAAATCGAAGAGCTAGTGTCCTAACCCAACATCATTAGCGAAATTAAATGCCACAGACTTCAATGGCTTGGCCATCTCGAGAGAATGGGGGAGGATCGTTCTGTGAAACGCGCCTACTTGGGACAACCAATTGGACGACGGCCGGTCGGTCGCCCCAAGTAGAGATGGAGGGACGAGATGGCAAAAGACCTACGGGAGCTACAAGTTGATGCCTGGCAGCAACTTGCACTGGATCGAAAGAAGTGGCATTCTTTAGTATCGGAGGCCAAGACACACTTTGGGTCGCTGTGCCAGCATAGATAGATAGATACTTCGCTATTGAATATCTTACAGAAGAGGTTTACCACTGTTGGCTGACGATCAAAAACAAAGATCCTGGCCCCTAGACAGACCCTAGAACTAGAATTGCCTGTACCTAAAAAACCCAGGAACTACGAGTAATATGGTCCCTCAACAACCAAACACGAAACATAAATGTTGTCTCGACGCGGGAATAGAACCCGTACTTTAGTTACGAAAGGTCGATAGGTACCTACCTCTCAGCGCCTCTTATTACCAGAACGTCATACCTTGATTATAGCTGGCGATAACAATCTGCATATCAATACGATTAAAGTACCTAGATCTATAAAGGAGTTTTAAATTGGATTTTGACATGTTTTTTTGTTATCAGATCATGATGTTGTATTCACTGACCACATGCGTACCTAGGTATGATTGTGAGGAATTTAAACTGTAGATGTTTTTTTTTACGCTTAATAGATCTATATTTGGTCACTATCTCGCCTGATGTGAAGCGATGATGTGGCCTAAGATGGAGCATATAGATCTAGAGAGAGGCGGCAGTTGAGCGGCTGCTCAGACCCGTCTCCCCGATGATTCACCGAACATCATCCCGAAACACGACTAGGTCGTTTGACGGCATGGCTGTGTTCGGTGGGTGGTATTACAACCACGGCCAGAGCCTACTACTCCAAAGCGCGTAAGCGGGTTTTATCACGATGTTTTCCTTCACCGTCAATAATTTACCAATAGAGCGAGCTCTATGTCAAAAATTGACCAATAAGCAGCGACGCTCGTGACGTCAGATAGTGGTTGCACGTACTCAAGCGTTTTGCGGTTACGTTCCGTTTCTCAAAAAATAAGAAAAAGAAACATTGAAATACAAAAAAAACTACACAACTAATAATAATAATTATATCACTATTAAATTTTAACAGGAGTTATCTATCGTAAAAAGTTATTTCCAGGTTTTTCGACAACACATGCATATTTTTTTTATTTGATACATAGACAAACAAGCAGACGGCCCGCCTAGATGGTAAGCGGTTACCGTCGCCTATGAACACCTGCAACACTCGGGGCATTACTGGTGCGTTGCCTAACTTTAAGGACCCTTTTCACCCTTCTTTTAAAGTACCCCATGCTATAGCTCCACAGGAAAACCTCGGGCGGTAGCCCATACACATGGCATACGGCAAATCATCAACAGCACATTGCGTTTCCGTTGCTGGGACACGGACCTTCTCTCATAGAAAGAGTAGTTATGGGCCATAATCCTCCACACTGACCCAGAGCGAGATGGCGGATTTCACATGTCCTTAAACTTTGAGATTTTAGAACATGCTGCTTTTCTCACCATAGTTTCCTTCACTATTTTAGAGTGAGTGTTAAATCCTTGCGGATTTAACATTCGCTCTAAAATGCATTTTGTCATTGGGGTCAATGGAATTTGAACTTCGGTGCGTCGGATCGAAAGTCGCACGAGTTCTCGCTGAGCCACACTCGCTTTTACGATGATATATTAAGTAAAAAGCGCTAATCTGTCAAGTTCCAGTATGCGCAGTCAACCTACCTAGCAACAGCTAATTAATTAGCGTGTAGTGATTATCTTCATTATGATTCATAAAAAACATGAGTAGGTAAGTACCTACTCCAGAAGACGCCATTAAAAGGCAAATAGAGCACGTAAAACAAAGTACCTAACTACTTTTGCATATTCTAGATAGGTCATGCATGAGACCAGTCATAGTTCTTTTATAAGTACCTACCTAATAAATAGATTTATTATTCTTTAGCCGCTCAAGAAACTCTATTTTATTTAGGTACTAACTTTTTCTGCGACTTCGTCCGCAGACGAATAAGGAAGCCCGTAGTTGTTTTTTTTATGACCATTTTAAAAAGATCGCAGCGGCTTATGAGAGCTCATAGAAAGAGGTGAAGCTGTATCTTCGTAGTCAGCTAACCAATTTGATGTAACATACCCTAAAATCTAAGTAGGAAATAATGCTACCAAACCCTGAAAACTACATTAAATTCGTTTTCATCCCATCTATTCGAAAAGGACGACTTGGTTCGCCTTTATGTGCACCCAAAGGTGGTGTTTTCTATAAGAAAATTTTAGCGGGCAGTAATGAGTTTTTAATCCTCTTTATAAGTGCGCCGCAATTATCTTTGCCGCGCACTTTTTGAATTTGGAACATCTTAGTGTTCAGCACCAAAGAAATCGAACGCAAATATTGTTTGAATAAAGACTGGCTGGTACGACGGCCCATAGTCACGCCGCCGGATGAATGAAAAAATCATAATTGCGAAAATGTCTCAAATGTAAATATAAGTTTTTAGTTGTTTTAATAAAGGATACTATTTAATTTCAATTTAGTTGTTACTCTATGTTTTATTAAATAATAATATTACAATAAAATATGAGGCGCTTTTATTTTCTCATAGTGGGTGATGAAAAGTAGTGTGTATCACTCGGGCGCAAAATATATTTTTGGCTCGGGCGACGTACTTTGAATCCAGAGCGAAGTGAGGGATTCTAGAGTAGAATCCCGAGCGTAGCGAGGGATTCTTTAGTAGAATCCTGAACGTAGCCCAAAAAAGCAAAGCACCCTCGCCGTAAAAATATTATTTTGCTCCCTTATGATACAATCTACTATTAGAGGTTCTTAATCTGTAGCTAAGAAACATACAAACACACAAACAAAATGTAAAAATCGTGAATTCATGTTTTACCCTCTAATTAGACGAATTCAGTTTTCTTAAATATCTTCAATGTTCAGAATTAACTTCTATACAGTTTTATAAATAGTATAGAATAGACAGATAGGAATAAAATAGACAAGTCATCATCATCATCATCAGCCCATCAGGTTCCCACTGCTGGGACAAGGACCTTCTCTCATAGAGAGAGTAAAATAGACAAGTAGCTATATATAATTAACTCACAATTAAAGAAAGCGTAGTCGCCAAAGTCATCTTCTTTCTCCCAAATTTGTCTGTCAGATGCCCCATTGGTGCTCCAAATATGATAGCAGTGATATACGTCACTGACGTCATCCAGGATATGTCCGAACTGGTGAACGGTTTCTCCGCCGGACCTTCAGAAGACTGGAGGACTGAGATCATGGGGGAGAGCCAGCCTTGGACCATGCCGAAGCTTAGCAGCGGTATCGTTACTGGAAAGAAGAGAAAATGATGAAAATATTGAGTAAAACCACAGAATACTAAGGGACAGAAGTATCACTCCGCAAAGAAATTTAAACAAATAGCGACTCAATAAAATTCAATTCCCATTGCGAAGCGCTGCATACCTACCAGTCATATTAACCTAAAGAGCGCTTCTCTTTCTATCGCATAGCTCCTATCTCTTCTGACGCGGCATGTGTAACGACGCGCGACCCGCCGTCGGTGTCCGGCTATGTACTTATAGCTTCGTACCTACAGTGCGGAGTGCGCTAGGCCTAGTAAAACATAGCACAAGATAACTTCCTGCTTATATTTGTAATAGTCATAAGTAAGCTTTATGGCATCACATGGTGTCTGATAACGTTTCAGAGGAGAGGAGAGTAAAATCCTGTGTTGCAGTTGTTTTACTGAATTAGTATTTAGGAGAAAGATAGTATGAAACACGTATACAACCAGAGAAATAGTTATTTCCATAATTATTTCTCTGTATACAATCATGAGTAATGATTATCGATAACTAATAGTGTTTTATATTTTGTTTTGAGTTTTCGATTATTTCAGAAGATGGACGATTTATATCATATTTACCTCTTTTATAAGTAGGTACCTATAGCGATGGAAAATGGAAGTTACTCGAAGAATAGATTGAGTCGGGTGAGAACTTTATTTTATAGACATAGTGATATCCCTTCGTGCGAGTGTGGGTCATTACGATGGGTTGCGACTTGCGAAGCTCTCTGTCTCTACCCTAATGACAAAATATTTAATATTATAAATGCGAAAGTTTGTATGCGTGTTTATGTGTTTGTGTTTGTTCCCTCTTCACGCCGCAACGGCTGAAAAGACTTGAGTGAAATACGAAATGGAGATCAAGAGTGAAAACTCTGGATTAACACATAGACTAGTTTTGATCCCGGGAAAACAGCTCTATGCTCTGCTTACGCTCAACCGTTTTCAAATATCTGTCTATGCCGTCTTTATGTCCACCATCTTGAGCGATTGATAACACAGCTTAACTATATTGAATAGCACATAATTAGCTGCGATCTGTATTCTGAGGCTGCGATAGATCGCAAAAGCCATCGCTAGTAATTATTAAAATGATGTAAACAAAAACAGATATGAGTATGAATTAGTTATTAGATTTTTGCGAAATCCTGATTCACCGCTTGTTGTTGCTTTCCTCCGCTTCGAAGGCTGTGCGGGTGTTTAAGAGGGCAAGCATATGCAAACGTTGATGCTAATATTAGAATTGAAACCTGTACTGTGGCACGCAGATGCTTCTAAATGTGGTGCTGATAGCGCCGCTTTAGGGTTGCTACCGGCTTGTTATTTGCTACAAGGTACAAAAAAACTCAATTGAAGGATCGAGTAAGCCCTGTCATTCCGCCAAATTGCTCTGGGTTCGTCCGCATTTGGTTGACTCATAAGAGACTCAAGAGAGAACTGAGAGAAGGAACGTGTTCTAGTACGGACGAAATTGGTTGATGATGATGATGACGAATGAACATATCAATGCTTTAATTAATCATATTATTTATTAAATAATTATATTATATTGTATTATACTTTTTTATTGTATTATATTTTTAAATTAATTACATTTTGTTTTATCATATTTTTTAATGCTTATTTATTCTTTTTAATTTAATTTTAAAATTATCACCGGCTTAATTCTGCTAACCCCAAAATAATTATCTGACGACAGAGACAGTTTCGGTCGTGTAGTACTTGGACGGATCAGCTCATTTTATATATATCCACTTGGGAGACGGGTCTGAGCAGCCGCTCAACTGCCGTCTCTCTCTAGATCTATGTGCTCCACCTTAGGCCACATCATCGCTTCACATCGGGCGAGATAGTGGCCAAACATAGATCTATTTAGGGGTAAAAAAAAAACTTACCATAATAAAGTGGTTCGATACCCCCTACGGGACAAACGTTTGTGCTCAATAACTCTAATATTTGTCTTGTATCTGGGTGTTGTGGGACCATGATCTTCAGTTACTGGTTCACTTGACACAGGAAATCTTAGTTAAGGACCATCAGGATCTATCTATATGCTTAGGTCCTGGAATAGGACATGGGTTTCGTTTTTCCGAGATAAACCAACAATTCCTTAGGTAACAAAATATGAACCGATTTCTACGCGGACGGAGTCGCGGGTATCGGCTAGTGTAAAATAGTTTTATTTTATTTATTTAATTCAGGCAATAATAACATAGTACTTAGAAGTAAACGCATCAGAGGCCCATATTATAAATACCGAACAGAATAACAATCAAAATCAAAATCTCTTTAATCATTTTGGCATCACAGACGCACTTATGAACGTCAAATTATCATAATGACTCTACCATTAAATAATCGTAATCCACCATGCTGGCCCAGTGAGGGTTGGTGGATTCATATTTTTTGACAATTAAAAGTTTCAGTTAGATATTAATTTTTAAGATTGGTATTCTGTTTGGACAACCTACGACCTGCAAGGTCGCCAGTTAATGGAAATAGTGTATTAGAAACGCTCAGCAAGTTTTCAATGAAACGAGAGATAATAATGAACAAACCCATTAATGATTATGGTTATAAACATTACTCATATTTTAAGTTGTAATAACATTGTAAGAGTACCTAATAATTTATTAAAACGGGTTTTCAGTTATTGGGAAATTATATATCGGTAGAACCGCTTAGTATCTTTATTTGATGGCAACCATAACATGTGCTGGATTTGGTTTTATCTAAATATTCGATTTTTAAGTACCTAGGTATATGAGAGACGCACAACGGGCCATGGAGCGTGCCATGTTAGGCATTTCGTTGAGCGACAGAGTTCGAAATACGGAAATTCGAAGTAGAACCAAGGTGGAAGACGTCAGATCCCATATAATTAAACTCAAGTGGCGATGGGCAGGACACCTGGCTAGAAGCAATGATGTCCGGTGAAGTACGTCTCCAACGGAATGGGTACCACACGTGAGAAAGCGCAGTAGTGGAAGACCGGTACAAAGATGGATTTATTACAATGTAAAACACCTCAAAAACACCTAGCCAAGACTGGCTCAATACAGGGATGAATAGCCTAAGGGGAGGAGGCCTATGGCCTGCAGTGGACGAAATGAGCTGCCAATGATGATGATGACTCCTTGTTCTGTCAACTTTGATCCGTGCTTATAGCCACCAAATTGATAGTCTAATAAATCTTTAAGTTTATCAACAAAACTTATTAGAAAAATAAACTTTTAAGCTAGAAATGTTTTGCCTATCCTTACTAATATTATAAACGCGAAAGTTTGTTTGGATGTATGGATCTTTGTTGCTCTTTCACGCAAAATCTAGCGAACCGATTTTGATGAAATTTGGTATGTAGGTACATTAGGACTTGGAATAGCACATAGGCTACTTTTTATCCCGGGAAACCGCCGGTGAAACCGCGGGGCGCAGCTAGTTATTTCATATATATTTTTCTAGTCGACTAATTATATTAAAATGACTTTTGTGACGATAACTTAGCAAATATACTGTTGTATTATTTAATAAACTTTCTATTTTATTATCTAACTAAAGTGTTAACCCTACATACTGCAAGGCTAGGTTGTCAACCAGTTAATGGGAAATGATCTGTTTATAGAACCACTCAGCAAGTTTTTTAATTGATGAAACCCATTACCGATGGTAGCGGTTATAGTAGGTACATATTATTGGGTGTATCTACTGGATATGCGCCGCGGAAGTTGGATAATGTCAGTGGTGCAGTGTGAGAATAGAAAACAGTAAAATAAAAGTTCGAGTTATAAAATTGGGGAAAATATGTTTGGTGATGTATCTAATTTAAAAGGCATGCACCCTGGCCAGTGGCGAGTAACAAGCATAGTGCAGCAAGCAGTGGCGTAGCTAGGTAACCAAAGACCCTGGGGCAAAAAATAAAGGGGAGGGCAGGGGGAGTTCCCCGCAAGTTTCAAACAAAGATGTTCGAGACTTGTTGGGAATTCAAATAAGTTGCCATTATTAAAGTCGCGTTCTTGGAATCTGGTTTATATATTCTGAATGTGGGAAAAATGTTCAGTAGTTTAATCTCAGTCCAAGCTCAGGGGGGCCCTCGGAATCTGGTCCGAGTGCTCCCTGAGCTTGGGGGCCTCGGGGCACTGCCCCGTCTAGCCCTCCGGTATCTACGCTACTGGCAGCTAGTTATTGATTGAAATCGGAAAATAAGAAAATAAATGCCTTGGATTTTACCAAATAAAATGCACAAATAATCTTCCTCCCTCCTAATTGCTGCGCCCACCAGGGTCTATGATAAACTGTATATTCATTTACCTACCACCTAATTACAGGAATGTAATTAAGAATTGAAATTGAAACATGAACTTACTTATAAGTATATTTGTCATCATTGTTGGCACTACGCCAGAGAAAAAAATAAGTAGGTACTTGTATATAAGCCACACTGAAATGACCGCCCTTATTTTAATACCTCTTTGACTTCTTTTCAACCGACTTCAAAAAAGAAGGAGGTTCTCAATTCGACGGTATTTTTTTGTATGTTTTTACGCGATACTCCGCCAATTATGAATTGATTTTATTGATTCATTTTTTGTCGGTAGGTCATACTTCAGAAGTCATATATACATTTTATCGAAATTAATACAGAACTTTTTGAAAAAATATCAACAACAAAATATATAAGTTTAGTCTAGAAATCGGTTATTGTTTTTTTCTAAATTATTATCTTATTGAATTCAACTACCTTGATACTAGGCAAAACCCAACAAAACCTTCCAATTGCTATCGTGAGCGAACTATCCACAATTCATAAAACAACAGCATTAACTGTGAACTACCTAGTTACTTGGTAATACTAAAATTACGGGTACTTATCTGCCTTATCAATACAAATGAATCGAAACTAATTGCGTACCTAGTTATAATGACAGAGAATTGCAGGCGACATGCACGAAAAGCATTAAAAAATAGGAATTATGGTCTTGTGATCTCGGTTGTTATTAGGTAAACATGGATCATCCAATTAACAGGCAACCTGATTAGATTCAGATACTTTATTGCTTCCATAGGTTGTAACAAGGTGTAATTAGGTAAACGTACAGTCTCATATAGATCCTGTCGGGCATTACATTTCTTTCCACGTTACTTTTTATTTGAATCACAACTAATTAACTTATTTTTTTTTATTTACTGGTGGTAGGTTTCTCGTATGCAAGAGGCCGTCTGGGTGGGTACCACCGCTTTGCCAGTTATACAACCTCCAAGCAGTAGTGCGCAAGCATTACGGTGTTCCGGTTGAAGGGATTGTAGCCAGCAAAATTACTGGACATTATGAGAGTCAATAGCTAATTGTCTCAGGGTGATAAGCGCAGTGTAGCGCCGCGCAGGATATTGAAAACAAAGTTCTGGGTGTTGCTGTAATTGTTATGGGCTGGCGTATTCCTTACCATCAGGCAAACGAACAGCTCGTCTCGTCATTCAGTTACATAAATAAAAATTATGTATTTTAATTGTATTTTAATATTGTAGATTCTCGAATAGGACATAGGTATATATACTTTTTACCCTGGAATGTCTACGTGGGCGAATCCGAGAGCCGCAGCTAGCAATAGTGCCTATAAAACAAAGCAGCTCTTCATCTATCTTTGTATTTGCTTAGGGCTAATGTATTTTGATGTGTTTTTTTTTGGTTTAATCCCATCTCGGCACCCATGAAAAAAATTCCTGCATTTTTAAGTCCTGCAGTCATTTTACGAGTAAGGAGGTTCCGTTCGTCGTTGTAGTGCAGTGGTTGTTGACCTAAGACAAAGTGACAAATAAAAAGACGTTTGTAAAATTTTTTTCGTAGGCATAAATTCATGGGTGCCGAGATGGCACTAAACCGTTTTTATCATCGTTAAAGATTTTAGAGAAATTCTTGAACATGGTTAATATATTATCCGGGGCGAGATGGTGAATGCTAGCGCGACCCCATCTCGCCCCACCACGGCAGGGAACTGCACAGACTAGTTAGAGATCCTAGAGAACTGCTCACGGGGGGTTTTTAGTGGGTTCGAGCCCCACACACCCCCTTCTGCCACCCCCGTGGCAGAAGGGCAGTGCAGAGGCATTTTCTCCCACTCAAAAAAAGGTACCTACCTATATAATTCATATTCAATGACTCGTTAATTCTGTAAGATTAAAGTTAACTCTAGACTGTTAACAAAGCCACTATGATATTTAAGTTATTTATTTAACCTTAAGTAATCCCTGAACCGCTGAACTTAAACAATTAGCGTATTCGTCAATTACACCTCACTCTGTCGTACTTATTGCACAACTTTTACTTGTCAACATACCTCTACCTATCAACTCGCTAAAAAATGTACGTACATACATCAGTTTTACTGGTGGTAGGTTTCCCGTATGCGAGAGGCCGTCTGGGTGGGTACCACCGCATTGCCAGTTATTCAGCCGCCAAGCAGTAGTGCGCAAGCATTACTGTGTTCTGATTTGAAGGGTTTTTGTAGCCAGCGAAATTAGTGGGCATTATGAGATTCAACAGCTCAGTCTCAGGGTGACGAGCGCAGTGCAGCACCGCGCAGGATTTTGCAAAACAAAGTTCTGGGTGGTGCTGTGATTGTTATGGGCTGGCGTATTGCTTACCATTAGGAAAACGACCAGCTCGTCTCGTCATTCAGTTACATAAAAAAATAGGTCGATAAAAATTAATGTACCAATAGGTGCCATTTTTATGCTTTATCCGAAAGAAATTCGCTCCTGCGATGGCGACGGATTAATTATAATTATTTATTAAACTCTTTATTTCAGGCAATATATAAGTACAACAAAGTAAAATTAGCAGAGGCCCATAGAGATTGTACAGACTAACATACATAGATACATAAATATAACATTCAATGTAATAAACCATACACACTACTTCACAGGGTTCAAACATTTTGTTCTTTCCCTGTATCTCCGGTACACTCGTATACTACGAGTACTCTTACAGGCCAGAAGTCAGATTCAGGAACAATTCTTTATGCACCGGAATTTTGAGCCTATAGGACTTAAATTCAGTGTGCACCGCCGGAACTTGACACAGACCCGTCTCCCCGATGGTTCACCGAACATCATCCCGAAACACGACTAGGTCGCTTGACGGCATGGCTTTGTTCGGTGGGTGGTATTACAACTACGGCCAGAGCCTACCACTCCAAAACGCGTAAGCGGGTTTCATCACGATGTTTTCCTTCACCGTTTTAGAGCGAGCGTGCAAAATTTGCACATAACTATAAGTCATTGGTGCAGGGCCGAGTCGGGATTCGAACCCAGGTGCGTCGGATCGAAAGGCGCACGAGTCCCCGCTGAGCCACACTCGCTCACTAAACATAGACGTTGGCAATGCGTTCCACTCCTTAGCTGTTCGTAAGATGAACGTGGAACCAAAACTCTTTGTTCGTACAGGAGGGATGTCTTCCATGAATGTGCCAGATTACTGCGATAGTTGGTCAGTGTTGCTTCCGATTCCAGTTTTACCGTTTTGTTTTATGCACTAACTTCGATCTTATTCTGATCTCGATTTGCAGTAGGTATCATAAAATGAAAAGTGGTTTTGGGGACTTTAATCTTATTTACATAACGTGAATCATCACAGACATGCATATTAAAATATTATATTATTATGTTTAGTTTGGTTTTTTGTTTTTTTATTCCACGCTCAATAGATCTATGTTTGGCCACTATCTCACCTGATGTAAAGCGATGATAGGGCCTAGGATTGAGCAAATAGAAATAGAGAGAGACGGCAGTTGAGCGGCTGCTCAGACCCATCTCCCCGATGATTCACCGAACATCATCCCGAAACACGACCAAGTCGCTTGACGGCATGGCTTTGTTGGGTGGGTGGTATTACAACCACGGCCAGAGCCGACCACTCCAAAAAGTAATGTAATGGAACAAGTCAATCGTTCGCCTGATGGTAAGCGCCACGCCTGCCCATAACAAATGCAGTGCCATCCAGAACCTGTAACATTATAACAAGTACTGCGTAGCACTGCATCGTGAGACGTCAGATATTAAGTCTCATATACCACGCAATTACGCTGGCTACAATAGCCTTCAAACCGGAACACAGTTACGCTTGCGCACTACTGCTTCGTAGTACACGCTCTCATATGCACGAGAGGTCTTGCTAAAATGGTTTTTCTAAAATGGCCTTGGAAAAAGACGATTGGGCTTCCTGTGTCCTCCACGCAGACGGAGTCGCGAAAAGCTAGTCACTTATAAGAAGCGGTCTTCTTACATCAAGTCTATTCACAGCATAGAGTTAACATTACTAGGTAGATTCACAGAATTATGTATATCAAGATTTTTCTCTCGTATGGCCAACCCTGCTGGTGGAGGTTTTAGACCGCCCGAAGGCCTCCGACATATCTTAAGACAACAACAGGGACCGACGGCTTAACGTGCCCTCTGAAGTACGGTAGCGCGATGTAAATACCACACGGTCACCCATCAAAGTGGTGACCGCTGCAACCGTTGCTTAACCTAGCACATCTGTTTCAAATGGCTTAGCGAGCTGAGCGCTATCGATGTTCTTAACACGTGCCGTGTCAGGGACGTGGCAGGCCATGCTCCGTCAGAAGCGCAAAAATATAATGGCGGTACATTTAAATTACTAATTATAAAAAAAAATATTTATTTCGGATAAATCAATTATACCTACCTAGTTAAAATCAAGAAATGATAATGAAATGGATATAAATGAACTGCGCAAAATTAAATATTTACCAGTGATAGGTCTCTCGTATGCGACAGGCCGTCAGGGCAGGTACTACCGCTTTGTCAGTTATTCTGCCGCCAAGCAGTAGAGCGCAAGCATTTCTGTGTTCCGGTTTGAAGGGCATTGTAGCCAGCGAAATTATTGGGTATTATGAGAGTCAATAGCTAATTGTCTCGGGGTGACGAGCGCAGTGCAGTGCTGCGCAAGATTTTACAAAACAAAGTTCTGGGTGGTGCTGTTATTGTTGTGGGCTGGCGTATTGCTCACCATCAGGCAAACGACCAGCTCGTCTCGTCATTCAGTTACATAAAAAAGGTACCCAAAGGTTGTCTGGAAGAGATCGCTTCAAGCGATAAGATCACCCATTGTACTACCATAGTTAAGGACTGTGTTATTGTCTATTTCTTTAAATTGGTATACAATAAAGAGTTTTTCTATATTATTCTATAAATCGGCCCAGTAGTACCAAACTTTATCCGAACATCGCAAACATAAACATTAATCTACGTACACCTACGTACGATGTTATTATAAGAGTAGGTAGGTATAGGTAAGTACACCTATACCTACCTACTCTTATAATAACATCGTATATTGATAAAGATCAAGAGTTTCATTATACACGTTCATAAACACAATTTCTATTATTCTGGTATGTGATATGAGCATTCCAAAAATGCTTCAAACTAGTTTTGACCATAAATTAGACGACCATACGACACATCCTTCTTGACTACTTTCTCTCAGAGTAGGTATTCGAAATTTTTGAGAAAATGCATTTTAAGACTCCGTCTGTTGTTTAATAAAAGAGATTTGATTGTTTTTTAAGTAATTACTAGCAGCGCCTAGCGGTTTCACCCGCGGTTTCCCGGGATATTAAGGAAGAAACTATTTCATATTTTTACAAGCTTTTATTTAACTTGCAATGTTTGTTTGTTTGGGTCAAATCTTGCAAGTTCAATCAGAACCACTTCCTCTTATCTTACAGATAGTTATGTATACTCTAGCTTACAGAGTTAAAATTGTGCATACTTGTCAAAGTTTTTTTTTTTATGTAACTGAATGACGAGACGAGCTGGTCGTTTGCCTGATGGTAAGCAATACGCCATAACAATAACAGCACCACCCAGAACATTGTAAAGTCCGATGAATATGCAATATTATGGTGACAGCCAGCTGATCTGATGATGGAGACGGAAGGTGGGTAAACTATTAGTGCTTGGGCTCTCTTTTATCTGCTTGCGGTTCCGTTTACGAATTTGTTAAAAGCTTGTCTTGAAAAATATATTTTTTAACAAATATCTTATTTTAAACTAAGGACCCCTCTTAGCGTAAAGGGTAGTTATAATAATATCTAGATAAAATAGACAAAAGGCAAGAGTAATAAATTTAAGTTCTAGTATTGGACGGACGCGAGTGTGGCTCAGTGGGAGCACGTGCGACTTTCGATCCGACGCACCCGAGTTCGAATCCCGCTGGCCTCGCACCACTGACTTTCTTAAATTATGTGCGGATTTAGCACTCGCTCTAAAATGGTGAAGGAAAACATCGTGAGGAAACCAGCATATCCAAGAATTTATCACATAAATTCAAGTATATGTGACATCCACCAACCCGCACTGGGCCAGCGTGGTGGATTATGGCCGATACTCTCTCTATGAGCGACGGCCCGTGTCCCAGCAGTGGGAACGCAAATATAATAAGGTGAGATTTTAACATTGTTAAAACTATGTTAATAATGATACATTTATAGTACTTCCCCACCGTAGCAAAATGTAAATATAGCTATACGAAGGTACAATTTGTTCAAGATATTAAATTATTGGCCAATTTTAATTTAGCTATGCACTTTTTAATATAATCTCTTCCAGTTTAATGACCGTAAAATCAAGCATTGTTTGTTTATGACTAGATTTCGATCGAACGCGACTTTGCTAGAGTTAGGTCCGTAGTACCAGGCCTAGCGCACTCCGCACTGTAGGTACGAAGCTACAGGTACATAGCCGGACACCGACGGCGGGTCGCGCGTCGTCACACGTGCCGCGTCAGAAGAGATAAGAGCTATGCGATAGAAAGAGAGGCGCTCTGTAGGTTAATATGACTGGTAGGTATGCAGCGCTACGCGAGCTGAAATGAATTTTATTGCGTCATAGCAAGAGTCGCTATTTGTTTAAAATTCTTTGCGGAGTGATGCTTCTGCCCCTTAGTATTCTGTGGTAATAGGCAGATATCTATTATTATATAGGATTTAAAAAACTGCTATTTTGTTATTGTTATTGCTAAATGTGGTTTTTTTGTTGCATACCTCTTTATATTTTAAATAAATGTATGTCTTCCTCTTCGTCTGATGTTCGTGATGTCATGGCCAGGGTTCCGACTGAAAACCAGTGCTAAGATACTTTAAAACACCTTAGCGTATGCTGAGTCAGAACCTTTTCCTGACATCACGCAACATCTCACTATCTTATATATTTTTTGTTACTTATGTTTGTTTTGTCTGTTTTTAATATGTTCTTGTATAATTTAGTGTGGTGTTGTGTGTTGTCAAGAATAAATATACTTTCTTTCTTTATAGTATTATATACAAAAGTTCTAGTACCTAATAACCAGTTATTTCTGGATATGATAACAAAAACGACAAACTACAATCTATCACTGCCGTGTCAAGTGAATATTGCTGTGCTTTCGATCTCCTTGCGGGTTCAAGCGAAATTATTGAGCATTATGAGACGAGCCAATTTTCTTAGGGTGACGAGCGCAGTGCAGTGTCGCGCAATTTTGTAACACAAAATAAATAATAGAATAGTAAGAACTATGAACACAGTTCTGGGTGGTGCTGCAACTGTTATGGGCAGGCGTGTTGCTTACCATCTGGCGAACGACGTGCTCGTCTCGTTAATCAGTTGAATAAAAAAATCACGTGGCCAGGGCGGATCGTTAGTAAATAACATTTGCATTGTTTTGATTTTATAATTTTGAGGGTAGTTCTATTTATTTGCTTCATTAAAACCACCACCGTCCTTCCAAATTATGCAATTCCTTTCTGTTCAAAGTTTGTCTATAAGAGATCGCTTTGAACGATAAATTATTTTTCAAAAAAAACTAAACCGACTTCAAAACCACAAATGGCACTCAAAAGTAAAAAATAAATTAATATAATTATCATAAGCGCTACCCACTCATATATTTGAAGTCGGTGCCAGTCAAGTCTAATAGGTAGCAGATAAATATGTATATAGTAAGTACTACTTGTAGGTAGTATCTATCTACTACCTTTTAGACTTGGCTGGCACCGACTTCAAATATATGAGTGGGTAGCGCTTATGATAATTATATTAATTTATTTTTTACTTTTGAGTGCCATTTGTGGTTTTGAAGTCGGTTTAGTTTTTTTTGAAAAATAATTTATTTTACCCTTTTTAGTGAAAAACAAGTTTTAATTAAATTAATTCAAAAAGTTTTTAAAGACAAGCTTTTATGATCTAGAAGCCACATCATGACGAAGTTTAAAACGGGCTATCACAATTAAATGCATGTACAAAAAAATTTCATGTCTGTCCTATATTTCTGTTGAAGAGTTCCCTCGCCGGAAGTCAATCCTGGGTGTATCTGCCATGTCATGATGGAATTTAGAACAGGCTATTATTGTTAAATCCATTTACGAAATGTTGTGTCTGTACTATTCACCGTTGAGGAGTTCCCTCACCGGAAGTCAACCCTGGGTGAAGCAGGTGAAGCAGTCGAATACAAACCTCCACCTTTAGAAAGTTGGTTACGAAAAAAACAAGAACCGACTTGAAGATTAAACTTATATTTTTAGTTTTTGCTATTTTTTTCAAAAACTACTGAATGAATTTCGATAAAATTTATATGGGACCACCTTTGAAGTATTACCTACCAATCAAAAAAAGAATCATCGAAATCAATGCATAATTGGCGGAGAAATCGCGTAACAAACACAAAAAAAAAAAAAAAAAAAAGAAAAAAAAAAGACATACCGTCGAATTGTAAACCTCCTCCTTTTTGAAGTCGGTTAAAAAGACCGCTTATTGTTATGCTTAGTGTAAAATGTACTTGTTTTACATGTATCTATTTTAAGGTTTTTGATAATAAACTGTTTATCTATATACATGTCTAAATTTAATATATACCTACCTAAAATAAGAAAGATTACATTGTTATTCAAGACGCTGGCGTTCATAAGTAAAAGACCTAAATAGCTTATTATAGTTTGCAGCTGATACAAAAAACTTATTTATTCAAGTTTTTCTCAATAACAAAGTAGAGAACCGGTTTCGGACGAAGCGCCGGCTTTTGCAGTACCTAAAATTACAATAATAAACTTACAGTATAATTAGAAGTCTATTCTCTAGATGATTCGTTTTATTCAGTTGTTTACTGCGTTGTAACCTTTCAAGTAATATTCTGGATTAATTAAAAAATAAAAATGTTACAATACTCCCAAAATATGAAATGAAGTCCGTAAGTGTTATTTATCTATGTACCTAACCTACCTATAATATATTCATGATTATATTTTTTTTTCGTTCTTTATTGACTTGGGTTTGACCACTATCTCACTTGATGGTAAGTGTTGTATGACAAAAATATTATATACCGACGATAGCTTTGTATTACTTACAATTTTATTGTAGTGGGTTCCAGGGATACAAATTGTTAAATACAAATTGTTTTTCAACTATGTTGTATAAAAATTGTATATTGTTAGCTGGCCAAATAAAAATATATTTGATTTGAATTTTTATGATACTTACGAAATTAACACAGAAGCACAGAATACTTAATAGATATCAGTTAAATATCTTTTAAATATTATTTACTAATACGAATACTTACGTTATTTATAGTAATAAAAGCCACTTACTTATAATAGCCAATAAATATTGATTTATTCTCGTCCCCTTGAACCACAAAAAATTCGTCACTAACATCTTCATTGTTTATTTTGTCACTTATTTTTTAAATTAACTTTTTAAATGTCATCGGCAGACGTCGTACGCGCGGAGCTGTCTTCGGTCGTACTGGCCAGTTCAAAACGAGATGCAAAGACTGTGCGCTTGACAAGTGAGCGCGCTTCTTTTACCCGCGCGGACAATATGCGAAGCTTCCCTATTGTCGCTTTTTGAACGATCATTGAATGCCAATAATTATGTGACAATAGATTAAATTAAGTGTTTTAACAGATACTTCGATTGTAAAACCGTAAAAAAAATGTGTTGGTACTTACCTCAAGTCAGGGCTTGCAGTATTTGGAAGTATTGGAATCATCACCATCATCATATCAGCCCATGACGTTCCCATTGCTGGGCCACGGGACTTCTCTATAGAAATAGGAGCCATAACCTATCAAGAGACTACATATCGAAAAAAAAAAATGAAATCCCTCCATCTTTCCAGTGATTTAAGAGAGTAAATCGATTGTCATGCATTCCTATCTTTAAAGACGTTGATATCTTTCGTTAGTTTCTGGACTATACAAGTATAAATTTTATCAAAAAACAAAAACGCCTTTAATGTATTCTCGAAGTCTAAGGTCAAATATCGATTAAATTTATGGGACCACTTCGTAGCTATACTGAACCCAACGCAAAAAGAATTTTCTTAATCGGTTCATAAATAAGTGACGGAGTTCTGAGGAAATAAACAGAAAAAAAAATAAAAAAAAGCATACACTCGAATAGAGAACCTTCTCCTTTTTTGAAGTCAGTTAAAAAAGGTAAAAATCCCAATTTTCTATAAATAAACTTTTTACTAGTATAATCTTTGTTAGTAAAGAGTGACTAACACCAATTAGCGACCTATGGATACGTGTAGGTATGTGCGTAAATGCATTATTTTAGATTCATGGTTACGAAGCTTTGTCCTCATTGTAGTCACTGACATTCCTTCTACAACTTTTGAATGAAAAACTAAACACTTATACCTACCTACATACATAGGTACAGGGTGGAAATATGAGAATTTCTCTTATTACCTGATAGGCAAATTCTCAAGACTCTTTCAAGCTAAGCTAAGGAGTGGAATTATCTACCAGAATACTTCATCACCATCATCTTCATCAGCCCATCACGTTCTCACTGCTGGGACACGGGCCTCCTCTCATAGAGAGAGAATGGGCCATAATCCACCACGCTGGCCCAGTGCGGGTTGGTGAATGTCACATGTCCTTGACATTTTGTGAAAAATTCTTGGACATGCCGGTTTCCTCACGATGTTTTCCTTCACCGTTTTAGAGCGAGTGTTAAATCCGCACATAGCTTAAGAAAGTCAGTGGTGCGGGGTCAGCGGGATTCGAACTCGGGTACGTCGGATCGAAAGTCGCACGAGCTCCCACTGAGCCACACTCGCTCTTATTCTGCCAGAATACTTATTTCCTTCCAATTACAACCTGGGTCTCTTTAAGACAAGAGTGAACAGGCACCTCATGGGCAAACGTGCTCCACCTTAGACCGCAACTACGCTTACCATCAGGTGAGTTGTTGTCAAACGTGAAACTATTTAATCTTAATCATAAAAAAAAATTATAATTGACCGCTGTCTCACCTGGTGGAAAGTGATTACGCGTTCGACGATTGATCATGCTTGCCTAGAAGATACCGATTCACTCTGGACTTGAAGACACCTAGATTATAAGTAGATACTTCTCAAGTACTAGACTTATCAAGTAGGTAAGTAAATAGTAGAATATGTAAAAAATACTGGCGGAAAGGTTTGGTTCCACCCTAGTCGCTCCAGACTTAGAATAAACAATTAATAAGAAATTTAATGAGTAGAATTAAAACCATGTTTCAAATACATAACAAACACGAATCTATTGTCTGCGTTCTTTTGTTTTTATATAAATAAAAATGAATCGCCGAAATGTTTGTACGCGCATAACTTCCGAACGACTAGACTGCACTAAATTGGATAATTCTTTTTTTTTGTGTTCGTTATTGTCAGGAAAAGGTATAAATTAAAGAAAAATTAAAAAAATCGATTCAATAAAGAAATATGGCGGTACGAAGTTTGCCGGGTCAGCTAGTTTTAAAATAAAATAAATAAGTATATGACCGTTTATGAACTTCATCATCAGCCCATCACGTACGCACTGCTGGGACACGGGCATTCTCTCATAGAGTATGGGCCAAAATTCATCACGCTGGCCCAGTGCGGGTTGGTTGGTGGATGTCACATATCCTTGAATTTTTGTGATCAATTCTTGAACATGCCGGTTTCCTCAAAATGTTTTCCTTCCCGTTTTTAGAGCGAGTTTTAAATCCGCATAAATTTTAAGAATGTTAGTGACCAGCGGGATTCCAGCTCGTATGCGTCGGATCGAAAGTCGCACGTGCTTCCAATGAGCCACACCAGCTCTAAATGAACCAAATAATTTTTAATTTATATTATAACTCGCGCTTTTATAAGTCGTACAGCCATCAACGGGTCAAGTGCATAATATTAGCATTGGTCAATGTTAATATTTCGACCGATTTGGATGTATCTGTTGATTCAAATGTATTATATATTTCAGTGTAAAAACACACTGAGCAACTATCGCTATCGCATCGCCACTGTAGCAGCGCTAAAAGTTAGTATTTTTAGGATTCCGTACTCAAAGGGTAAACGGGACCCTATTACTAAGACTCCGCCTAGCCTGTCTGTCTGACTCCGTCTGTCTGTCTGTCAGTCCGTCTGTCTGTATGTCAGTCCGTCTGTCACCAGGCTGTATCTCATGAACCGTGATAGTTAGACAGTTGAAATTTTCACAGATGATGTATTTCTGTTGCCGCTATGACAACAAATACCTACTAAAAACAGAATAAGATACATATAAGGGACTCCCATACAACAAACGTGATTTTTTTGCCGTTTTTATAGATATTGGAACGGAACTCTTCGTGCGCGAGTACTACTCGCACTTGGCCGGGTTTTCTAAATTAAATAGCTACGTATCTTTTTTAATTCAAGTGTAAAAGTGGTAGGTAAAATAGAGAATACTAATATTTGACGTTATTTGAATACATATTAAGAGATTATAAATTTAAGTACTTATAACGTTAAATGTATACAACGTACATTGGATATAAAATTATTTAAGTTTAGTTAGTGTTGTTAAAACCAGAAAGACTTTGGAGTTTAGTAGGCCTAGAGTACTTCCTCAGTGAGTAAGGAACAAGTAAGCAGGGAGACAGACAGGCATAGCTCGTTAACGCGTTCTATCGCGACCGCGTAAACGGAATGTACAGGCACAGTGTCTTTGGAGTGGTAGGCTCTGGTCGTGGTTGTAATACTACCCACCGAACAAAGCCATGCCGTCAAGCGACCTAGTCGTGTTTCGGAATAATGTTCGGTGAACCATCGGGGAGACGAGGCTGTGCAGCCGCTCAACTGCCGTCTCTCTCTACCTGCCATCTGTGCTCCATCTTAGGCCACATCATCGCTTCAAATCAGGTGAGACAGTGACATACATGAAACATACGTGAAACAGATCTATTAAGCGTAAAAAAGTCGACTTATTGTGGTACAGGCGTAGTGTGAGTTTTGCTACAAGTTAACGCCTACGATCGCAAGCGCGTAAACGCGAATCCTACTAATATTATAAACGTGAAAATTTGTAAGAATGGATGTATGGATGTACCTTTGTTACTCTTTCACGCAAAAACTACTGAAAGGATTTTGATGAAATTTGGTATGGAGATAGCTTATACCCTGGATTAACACATGGGCTACTTTTTATACCGGGAAACCGCGGGTGAAACCGCAGGGCGCAGCTAGTATTGTATAAAGAAATGTACAAAGCTCATTTATAGCGACGAATTTATGAATCGTCTAAGCTTTAGATGATCTATAAGTTCTTTGTGCGTAATTGCGTGATTTTTTTAAACTACACGTAAAGTGCTCGCCTTCGAACGCGTTAAGTATCAGCATAGTTAGTATTCTTTGAGCATAAACTTACACTAGGCTTATAGTAGATTTACCATGTACTTAAGTACTAAGGCCTTGAAAGAAATAACCACAAAGCGCACTTTTAGCTACTGGTAAATAGTGTCTTAGATCTTACATTTGATTCCCTAAGCCCTAAGAATACCTTAATACCAGCGAAATTACTGGGCATATGAGACTTAATATCTAATGTCTCGGAGTGATGAGCGCAATGCAGTGCTTTTTATTGTATTAAAGTTCTGGGTGGCACTGCAATTGTTAGATATAGGCAGGCATAGCTCTAACCATCAGGCGAACGACTTGCTTGTCTTATCATTCAGTTCCTTAAAAAAACCTACTTATTAGAATGCCTTACTTCCTACTGTTGTGTTTATTGCCTTACTGTGCTTGTACTTATTAGTTGCTTTCACCGGCGATTTGTTGCCCAGTGTGTACGTCCCTTAAATTCTGTTCTTAACTTGATCTTATTTTCGTTAATGAAACTCAACAGGCGCGTGCTCATTAGACTAGACATTTGAATAAAATCTGCAATATTAATAAGACTGATTTCGAAAGTGTCTCGTGTGTAAATACCTTAGCATAGTGACACGTGTTAAGCCAATAAATTAAAAAAACTGTGTCTTTTCACGTGTTTTGGCGTTGGTGCAAGAGGTGATAGGTCTCTCGTATGCGAGAGGTCATCTGGGTTGGTTTGGTACCACCGCTTTGCCAGTTAATCTGCCACCAAGCAGTAGTGCGCAAGCATAACTGTTCTGATTTGAAGGGCATTGTAGCCAGCGAAATTACTGGGTGAGAAATATCTGATGATTCTGATGACGTCTCAGGGTGACAAGCGCAATGCAGTGCTACGCAGTACCAGTCTAGTAATTTCCTAGACTGTGCCAGTGCCTACTTTACGTGGTAATTAGTTCTCTGAGGTTCTAGGTGTATAGCACTGAAATTGTTGCAAGAAACGGGTGGGCATATTTTTTTAACCCATGTCGTAAAAAGGATGATTTATACTCACAGTTTATACTAGACCGTGATGAATTATTATACCTTAAAACTGAAGATAGGAATTGAACAATCTTGAACAATAGAGGATCGGACAGTAATCGAGAAAATATCTAAAATGTAGTTAGAACCAATGTTCGTCGAACCAGAAAGATCATTCAATCAATATTTTTGTGAAATAATAATGATTTATATTTTTAAATCAATAAATAATTCTGACATTTTTAATCTGTTCTTCATCTCAAACGATACAACAATCCCAGCGCATGTCATCATTTGTAGGCAAATGCCGTGAGTCAAGCTTGTGTTTATTTTACTTTTTTCTTTTTATTAAAATATAGTTTTGCTAATTTTTTCGTTCCATTACTACAATATAGTCCCCAAACTTCACAAAACGTATTAGAATCTCTTTGCAAGTTTTATTTCGAAGAGTTTGTCTTCTTCTTCCTACATATGACGTCACAAGTTTTGAGGTGACCTTTTGCGCGGCAATATTTGAAACATAATATTTGAAAAGTTGTCCGATCCCCTATTTTGATTTTGTGATGTTTATTTTTTTGCGATCAGTATAGTCAAAATTTGAATTAATTTGTAATTTGAATTCATTCCTTAATGTTTCTCTTCCGGAATCAAAAGTTGTTAAACTAGTGTATATAAATTACAAAGACCTTGGCGAATTAAACAATATATAATAGAGTTTTTGGCCCGAAGGCATAGTATTCCGGCGCTACAGGGAGGCGAAGCCAAGTTAATTCCCTGATCGTAGCTTTAGTGTTTACAAATTGCTAGTCTGTAAGGTATATATTTTATCGGCCTCTGGTACTTTTATATTATTAACTGTATTATTGCCAGATATAAATATTATATATTATAAATATTTATTATTATTATTCAAATTATTTATTTTCTTTCTTAAATTTAAGTTTTGTACAGAATTTCTATAAAAAGTATAAGTATACAAAAATATTATAGAAACCTAAACCTAGAGTGCCGCCGGCAGCGGGGCAGGGCCCAAACTACCGGTGGTTAGGGCTGCAGAGTGAGGAACCTCCTGACAATACGTGCCGGATCAAGGAGTACTGCCGTCCTATTATTATTATGATTATAATTCATTTTATAACAAAAAAAATCGACTTTAATTCTGATGATCTTCAAAGTCCAAGGTCGAATATCGATAGATATAGGACTACTTACCTCTGAAGTATGACCTGCCAATCAAAATAAGAATCATCGAAATCAATTCATAATTGGCGGAGTAATCGCGTAACATACAAAAAAACCGGCCTAGTGCGAGTCGGACTGGCGCACGAAGCGTTCCGTACTATTATCTATAAAAACGGCAAAAAAATCATGTCTGTTGTATGGGAGCCCCACTTAAATATATTTTTATTCTGTATTTGTTGTTATAGCGGCAACAGAAATAAATCATCTGTGAAAATTTCAACTGTCTAACTATCAAGGTTCACGAGATACAGCCTGGTGACAGACGGACAGACAGACAGACAGACGGACAGCGGAGTCTTAGTAATAGGGTCCCGTTTTATCCTTTGGGTACGGAACCCGAAAAACAAACAGTCGAATTTAGAACCTCCTCCTTCTCGAAATCGGTTAAACAACAGATTATCTACAATGAAACAACTTAATGTATGATTAATTTATGCTTTGGTTTATTCACCAACGTAAATGTTATATTTTATTTGAATGTTTATATAAAAATAAATAAATAACGCCCAACGATCACATACATAAATCATGACCCCTAACTAGGATTCCCTGTATCTACGGAACCAGGAACTATGAGGACCATGGTCCCACAACACCCAGACACGAAACCCGCATGCGCTTTTTTTTTCTCTGTGCACAAACATTTGTCCCGTCGCGGGAATCGAACCCGCAACCTCAGTGATGTATGAGATTTGAGCCAACCTGCCCAATCACTATACCACAGAAGCTGCAAATATTAAGAAAAATGTTAAGTATTTATATTACATTTTTGTATATATATATAGGTGTGGTAAAATACTCATGTCTCATAATGCCCAGTAATTGCGCTCGCTACAATGCCCTTCGAAACGAAACACAGTAATGCTTGCGCACTACTGCTTGGCGGCAAAATAACTGGCAAAGCGATGGTACCTACCCAGACGGCCTCTCGCATACGAGAAACCTACTAGCAGTAGTACGCGCTCTCATATACTGGGGAGATCTAGCTAAAATGGTCTCGGTAAAAATACGAAATGGGCTGCCTTTGTCGACTACGCAGACGAAGTCGCGGGAAAAGGCTAGTCAAATATAAAAATAATATTGTTTAGATATAAAGAGCTGGTGAACAAAACGGTAAAAGAGGGTTTCCTATTCCTACCTCCAAATAGAACAATATGAATCTTATCTACTAGCACTACCATATCCACTACTGGTAGAGTCATGGAGAATATATTTACCCATTTGCACTACCACATCAATATGTTCGTGGGTATTATTGGGATTTATGATCATTTATTAATTTATTTATTTTAAAATTATATTACATTATTGTTTATACGATTAAAATTATTTAAACGTGGTGTTTGAATGGGTCACAGTATGACTCATGGGTCATAGCATGACTGGGTAAAGATTTACATGAAATAGATTTAGACCTACGCAGTAGCAAAAATCGTATACTGCGCAGGTCACATAGTACTCATTGGTCATATGACCCATGAGTCATTTTAGACACGTAGAAATACATGGATTTATTGTCGTTTTCATACTATTAACAATTCAGAAAACTATAATTAGATACAATACGTAAAATAAGTTTAAATTATTGATCCTACTAATATTATAAACGCGAAAGTTTGTAAGAATGGAAGTACCTTTGTTACTCTTTCACGCAAAAACTACTGAATGGATTTTGATGAAATTTGGTATGGAGATAGCTTATACCCTGGATTAACACATAGGCTACTTTTTATCCCGGGAAACCGCGGGTGAAACCGCAGGGCGCAGCTAGCTATAAATATAATGCCTACGCTTTGGTCTAATTTCAAGTAAAAGGGATACATGGAAGAAAGGCCTAAGGTTAAGTAAAAAAGGAGATGTTTCAAAATATAAGGAGGCTGGGCCAGCACTATGTACACTTTATACAAATATACCTATACAATATAGTAACCGTTTTCTAATGTTTATTTTCTATTAATTTACTTCGTTTTACACAATACAAGTGTATATTCAGGATATTTTGGCCATGAAGAACAACTCAATATAAAAACAAATATGGCACACCAATATATCACGGCAAGAAATGTAATTTTGACAACTGATGTAATGACACTGTCATGGAATGTATTGTTAGTTAAGTTAATCTTCCACCTCCCCTGGGGGGTGGTAGGGGTGGGTCTCAGGGTGGTCCCCTCTACCCTGGCGTAAACGCGCGGGGGCTTCTACCCCCGGGGAACTGGCAGGTCGCTGGTGGCTGCTCCGCTAGTCGGTGCGCCTCTCAGCGGCTCTGTGTTGGACCTTTTTTTTCTCTGGTGGTCGCCTCTGCCCTCATCGTCTTCTTCTGGCGGCGGAAGAATGTCGCGGGGCAGGGCGCGTTTCTGGGGTTTATAAATATCTTGACTCAAATGTTACACAACAACAAAAACTCAAAAAAACAAAACATATTAAATTAGTGAAACAGGAAAAGAGCGAAACCGAAATACATCTAATCCACCGCACGCACACGCTACTGTCATATCACGATCTGTCAAACTGTCAAATTCAAGTGTCATTTTTTGTACTTCTATGAAAATACCCCATTTTTCTGTGTGGTGTACAATGTACATAGTGCTGGCCCAAAATAAGACGTCTCCTTTAAAATCTATTTTTTTATATGCATATAGTTGGTTATCTTTTATAGGCGTGTGGATTACTATCAGGTGAACGATTATCTCGCCTCGTCACACAATTACACAAAAAATCTTTGAATATTTTGACGACGTGATTTAAAAAAAGCCCATTTCAGTCTGTTTCCTTTGATATAGCATTGGAAAAGGTTACAGGTGTCCCCTCTTAACCACAATAGTATACATATAGTAAATTGCTATTTAAAATTTGCTGACACTAAAACCTTGGCGTAATTTTAACAGCGGCTGGTGAAATCTCACACTAAAAATACATTAATTCAAATTACACTTTAAGTAGCATTGCGCTCATCATATCAACATTGCGCCAGAGCGTAGTGAATTATGACCCTTACTCTCTCTCACAGAAGCTTCGCGATCCCAGTAGTTGGGACGTAAATGCGCTTGCAAGTGCTTGCAAGTAACTGGAGCATGTAAAGTGGGATACATGCATGCATCACTTCGGTACATATATGTAGGTACCCAGCATTTTGTATTAACTTTTACTGTCGAATAATATTGAAAAAGATTTTTTACACCCGTATTCATGAACAACCCTTGTCGGAACACTTGACAAAGTAAGGTACAAAAGTCAAGTCAATAAATATTTATTAAATAGGCACACACTTTTAAAAGTCCTAAACACTGCAATAATAATTAAGTTATCATGACCTTAAAAGAAAACTTACCACTACCCATTTCTTTCCCATACCAGTGCTTCGGAAATACGCCCGCTAGAGAAGATAGCACCAAGAATCTCTGCGGGGATGACACTTCTTTTCAAATTTTTTAAAATGAATATATATTTAGACGTCACTTTTTTTTTAATCTTTTAAAATGTCTAATGATGTAACAATGAACAATCAAGTTTAAATGATACGTAACAAAATGTCAAACTCGAAGTGCGAGTGAGATGTCCCATGGAAGATAAAAGTAATATATAAATAGGCAACAAAGCAAACAGTCTTTTGTTGTTTCACAAATCCTCTCCATCCAAAGGTTGTCTGGAAGAGATCGCTTATTAGCGATAAGACCGCCCATTGTACTAATCAAATTTTAAGTTCTATTTTTGCAATGGAATCAGGCGTGACGTTGCGGAAATTCATCTCAAAACTGAAACGCAATGAAAATATATAGTGTAATCCCGCTGAATATTATGTTGGTTGTTGTTAGTTCCTAACAACGAGAGACTCTCGTTCTAGCGTTCGGCGAGTCGACACCTGATGATGCCTCGTGCAGACGGCGAAACACGTGTCGTACAAAGAGTGTTGTTGTTAGGAACTAACAACAACCAACATAATATTCAGCGGGATTACACTATATATTTTCATTGCGTTTCAGTTCTATTTTTATTTGTTCTTGTTATGTTTTTGGTGTACAATAAAGCGTTATAAATCAATCAATCAAACAAACAATCAATCAGTAATCTACATTTGCACGCATTCGTTTTGTGAAGTTTTGAGTTGTGCCTTAGAGCGGTTCCGCACAGCACCCGATCCGAACCCTATCTGAATCCGTCATGAATGATTGCTCGAGAAATCGGATAACGGGACTAGGATCTAGTCCGTAACCTGTCTTAGAAATAGTAATGTGGTTAATTCGGAGATCATTTTTAACCGGAAGTTCTCAATTCGACTGTATGTTTTTTTAATGTTTGTTTTGCGATTACTCCGTCATTTATAGAAAGATTTTAAAATTATGGGTTCAGTATAGCTTCAAGGTGATCCCATATAAAACTTGTCGATTTGCGACATTGGACTTCGAAGATACATCAGAATTGCAGTCTATATTTTTATTTGTTAAAAAATTAATTATTTCGGATTCGGATCGGATGCAGCGCGGATTCGCTCTCACTTAGCCAGTGTTTCGACAAGTTTTGTTTATGAATACGGATTACAGAATAGTCGAACTATTTGACTATAAGAAAGTGTGTAATATAAAAGTATAAACAGGCCTAGCGCACTCCGCACTGTAGGTACGAAGCTACAAGCACATAGCCGGACACCGACGGCGGGTCGCGCGTCGTTACACGTGCCGCGTCAGAAGAGATGAGAGCTATGCGATAGAAAGAGAGGCGCTCTGTAGGTTAATATGACTGGTAGGTATGAAGCGCTACGCGAGCTGAACTGAATTTTATTGCATGACGCAATAAAATTAGTAGCAAGAGTCGCTATTTATTTAAATTTCTTTGCGGAGTGATGCTTCTGTCCCTTATAGTTCTGTGGTATAAACGACACTATAATATGATTTCGTGTTTGAAACTCCTAGTCAAGTGTTTGTGCGGTAGTACTATCGAGTTGAGTAGTATCATTTCTGCCGGGACCACAACGCCAGCACCTGCAGAGAAAAACAAAAATTTAAACACTCCCGACTCAAAAATCCTGGCTAAACCGATTTTGATAAAACATTTCTAAAAACCACCGCTAGAAAACCCGCTCACTAATAAAAAAAATCGCCTCAAAATCGTTTTTTTATGATTTATAGATCTATGTTTGGCTACTATCTAGCCTACGCAGTACTGTGCTCTACGCACTCAAAAGCCTTGGAGAGGTCACAAAAAACTCCAATGGCATTCTGTAAACTCTTCCAAGCTTCAAGCACATGGGTAACCATGATACCCCGGCTTTTCGTAAAACCGAACTGATTCCTGATTCTCGTTCAATATTCTGTGTTCGTTAAAGTCGTCATCATTTCTATCGTTACAGTACACTAACAACAGTAAGACATTGGCTGTCGCGGGCCGGATTGATGACACTAGTCTTAAACTGTCGCGGGCCGGATTGATTGCTCTGGCGGGCCGGATTTGGCCCGCGGGCCGTAGTTTGGGAACCCCTGCTCTAAATAGTCAATCCCAGTTAGTTTTTCAAAAATATTTTCAATGTACAGAATTGGCTTAGTTCCATTTTTATAATAGTATAGAATAGAAAAAGATAGGGTTAGGTTAGTAAATAAAGAAACGGACTTACCAAGTATAGTAATGGAGGGGTTTAACCTCCCGTCCGAGTTGAAAAGCGGCGTATTGTCCATCTTAGCGAACGGTTTGTTCGGGTCGGGGTCAGAAGGCGTACCTTCTACGCGTGACCACTCGCCTACCGTCGCCTCTTGACCCACTGCAGAGATAATGGTAATTAATTTTAAATTTCAACATCCGGTTATTTTTTTTTTTGGATACATTTTGGTTTATCGTAGCTTTAATTGTGGCATAATAAATGGACCGCCTTTGCCAACTGTCAAAGTCATTAAGTGAACCTTTTAGACAGTGATGGCGGGCGACAAAATACATTTTTGTTAATCGTTGCTTTGATTAATTTTAATTCACAAATCTTATAAGGACAATGACGGTATCTATGGCACAATAGATGGATCGCCTTTGCCAAAAAATACTATTTATATTCGTATCTTAACGTCAAAAGCAAATTGACTGTCAAAGTCAGTGAACCTTTTTGACAGTGATAACCTGACATCAGTCAAATATTAAATACAACTATAATCTGTTTATTTTGATAAATACAATATATTGTTTAAAACTAGAGTTAATAGACACTACCTAGTTAAGCTATATCTTCGACCACATCGTCACTTCCCATCAGGTGAGACCATGGTCAATCGCTGCCTAAGGCCGCTTCCTCACTGCGACGACACGACAACGACACGACAGGAATACGACAGCGGTACGACGTGTACTCAGTAAGACATCGACAAAACAGGGCCCTAATTCTGTTATATATTGAAATACGTTATCGCAATTCAGTTGTATGAAATTTGTCAATATTGACAGTTTATTGACAGATTTCGTAGTCTGTTTACTATTTAGTTCGATTTAGGGCCGCTAGCTTGCTATTGACATGCTGTCGAGCTATCTTGACTAAATTGGTATTCTGTAAACTATCCTATTCCGATTGTGTTGCCGTAGCATGTTGATAGCAAAGTTCCGTCCCTAGGTAGAACTAAATAGTTGCCTAGTCTCTTTTCACTCTCGATTTGAACACACAATATGATGTTTTTATCAACACTAGCGTTGCAATGGCAACTCTTTCGCGTTATGTAGGTAACTTAATGTAATACAATACCAATTTTGACACCAATTACAGTCGAATCATAGAAGTATCTCAGTGGTTTAGTATTTTTAACCGACTTAAAGGAAAAGGTTCTCTGTTCGATTGTATTTTTTTTAATGTTTGTAACCTCAGAACTCATACACACATTTATGAACCGATTTGGAAAATTCTTTTTGCGTTGGGTTCAGTATGGCTACATATAAATTTCATCGATATTTGACCTTGGACTTCGAAGATACATTGAAGTCGGTTTTTGTTTCTTCTAAAAATTATGTCAATAGTTAAAAGAATTGAGGCTCGGGTGTCGTTTCCGTGTCGTATCGCTGTCGTGTCGGCCCAATGAGGAAGCGGCTTTAGTCTGATTTAAAAAAGGACTCTCCTTCAGCTGTGGGAAAATAATAGGATGTTTTTGTGGTATTAGCAGGCCTAGCGCACTCCGCACTGTAGGTACGAAGCTACAAGTACATAGCCGGACACCGACGGCGGGTCGCGCGTCGTTACACGTGCCGCGTCAGAAGAGGTAAGAGCTATGCGATAGAAAGAGAAGCGCTCTGTAGGTTAATATGACTGGTAGGTATGCAGCGCTATACGAGCTGAATTGAATTTTATTGCGTCATAGCAAGAGTCGCTATTTGTTTAAATTTCTTTGCAGAGTGATGCTTCTGTCCCTTAGTGTTCTGTGGTATTACTTACCAACTGAATACATGACCAATGCATGTTCATTGATAGTTGCGTTGTTGAGAACTATCGACTCCTTTAACCGGACGCCCGCTTTTACTGTCACGCCGGCGCCTATCGACACGTTGGGACCGATCTGAAAAAGATTATATCAATTTTAAATCTCATATTTTATACTCTTGGTAGGTCTCTCGTATGCGGGAGGCCGTCTGCGCAAGCATTACTGTGTTTCGGTTTGAAGGGCTTTGTAGCCAGCGAAATTACTCACCATCACACACTCGCTCTCTTACTCTCTGATTCTCAGAAACACCCCTACACATACACACTCACCCTCTTTCTCTCTGACACACAGACTCACCCTCACACACACTCTCTCTCTATCTCTGACACGCAGACAAACCATCACACACTCGCTCTCTTACTCTCTGATACACAGACACACCCTCACCCGTACACACTCACCCCACTCACTCTCTTTCTCTCTGACACACAGACTCATCCTTACACACACTCTCTCTTTTTCTGACACACAGACAACCCCTCTCTCACTCATGTTAGGCGATCAGAAATCTGTAGGTTACACTTACCACAGCGGTTGGATCGACGGTAGCAGTGGGATGTACGAACACATCGGGCAGTGTCTGACACTGCGTCTGCTGAGACACTCTGTCTCTATGCAGCTCTAGGTAGTGTCTGTTCGCGTATATAGCCGAGCCGGCTGTTTTAACTTGGGACCACCAGTTTGTTACCTGTAAAAGAAAACGTATAGTGGATTTTTTCAGGTAAAATGCTTTTTGGAAGCTTTTATAATGGCGGCGCCGGCGCTCAGCAATAACATGGCACGGCAAGACACGGTACGGAAAAATCTATTCATTGGAATGTCGAGAGATGCTCAGGGATATTTCGGGATGCCGAACGATGACCACTCGCCCACGCGGCTGATGTGCCAAGTATACCGTCGATGTGCCGAGGCATGCTGAAGCCTACTGCGTCGTGCCAAAGCATGCCGCGTCATGCCGAGGCCTTGCGCATCGTGCTGAAGCCTTACGCGTCATGCCGAAGCCTTACGCGTCATGCCGAAGTCTTGCGCGTCATGCCGAAGCCTTGCGCGTAATGCTGAAGCCTTGCGCGTCATGCCGAAGCCTTGCGCGTAATGCTGAAGCCTTGCGCGTCATGCCGAAGCCTTACGCGTCATGCCGAAGCCTTGCGCGTAACGCTGAAGCCTTGCGCGTCATGCCGAAGCCTTACGCGTCATGCCGAAGACAAGTTTAGCTGACCGTTCCGCCATTCCCAGTCGCCAGAGAAAATGTAGCTACTTAACCCGTATAGCAAACTTAAAATATGTAGCTATAACATAATTAATTTTTAGAAAAAAACGAAAACCGACTTCAATGCATCTTCGAATACTAAGGTCAAATATCGATGATTTTTTTATATGCGACCACTTCGTAGCTATACTGAACCCAACGCAAAAAGAATTTTCGAAATCGTATCATAAATGACGGAGTTCTGAGGAAACAAACATAAAAGAAAAACAAATATAAAAAATACAATCGAATAGAGAACCTTCTCCTTTTTGAGGTCGGTTAAAAAAAAGCAATACAATAACTTTACCTGTAACGCATACATTTTGTTTGTCCCGGCCAGTGGTGCTAAAACATCTTGCTCCCACGACATGTAGTCCGGGCTGCTCATTCCGTTACCACTGAAATAACAATAATTCATTTTAAACAAAAAAAAACAAATCCAATTCTGATTTATCTTAGAAGACCAAGCTCGAATAACGATGAAAATTATATGGGACCATCGTAGCTATACTGAATCTAACGCTTAAGAGGGAACGGCACGCTGAAATTTTCATACAAAAAGAGACAAAAAGAGAAAACGTTTTTCTACCCCTAAACATTAACCAAATTCGATGAAATTTGGACATGTAAGAGATGTTACCATTATTGAGGTTTGTAGGTTTTGATTTTTTCGATAATTCCTATAGAGTTTGAATAAATGGACCCAAAAAACTCGATATTTACTCGAAAATTATTTTTGAAGTTTGGAAGCTGTTGGCTTTAAAAATAGACATGAACTTAGAAAAAGGAAAACCTACAAACCTAGTTTATTCTCCATTTATGGAATTGAGACCAAAATTACCAAATTTGGTAGAGATTTAGTGTGGTAGAAACGTTTTCTCCCGAAACGCTAATTTTAACAAAAATCTGAAATTGATACGAATTTAGTTAAATTATTATTATTATTATTATTTTGTTAATTTATTTAATTTGATTTACGCATTTTCTGCGAGACCGCAAACCATTATTCAAATACCTAGTGCTCGCTGGCCGCGGCTGTGCCATATCCTCTTAAGGAATTTTCTAAATCGGTTTATAAATGACGGAGTTCCGATTTAAAAAACATTAAAAAAAAACAATCGAATTGAAAACGTCCTCCTTTTTTAAAATATATAATATATTATGGCTGAGATACAGTTCTATAAGTTATATAGCTTCTCCTTGTATTTCCTTGTATTGTTAGTTTAGTTTCAGTAAGTAGAGTGTAGTTTGTTTTCAGTAATAAAAGCATTCACCCATTAAAAAAAAACTTCTATAATAACATAGATAGAATTGCTGAAAAATACAATAAGGCACTGAGAAGGCACTCTCTGAAACTGGTACCGCACCCACAAGCAATTTCAGAAAACACTTCCTGCCGAACCGTGCAGTGAGTGGGTGGAACAAGCTTCCAGAGACAGTAATAAGTGCTCCTACTGTGAACTCTTTTAAAATAGACTTGATAAATTTAATTTTGGACAAGTGCACTGAAGGGTTACTGGTGGTAGGTTTCTCGTATGCGAGAGGCCGTCTGGGTGGTGCCACCGCTTTGCCAGTTATTCAACCGTCAAGCAGTAGTACGCAAGCATTACTGTGTTCCGGGTCTGCCCTTCAGGGCATTGTAGCCAGCGAAATTACTGGGCATTATGAGACTCAACAGCTAATTGTCTCAGGGTGACGAGCGCAGTACAGCTCCGCGCAGGATTTTGCAAAACAAAGTTCTGGGTGGTGCTGTAATTGTTATGGGCTGGCGTATTGCTTACCATCAGACAAACGACCAGCTCGTCTCGTCATTCAGTTAAATAAATAATTAATTTTTAGAAAAAAACAAAAACCGACTTCAATGTACCTTCGAAGTCCAATGTCACATATGGATGAAATTTATATGGGACCACTTCGTAGCTATACTGAACCCGACGCAAAAAGAATTTTTCAAAGCGGTTCATAAATGACGGAGTTCTGAGGTAACAAACATAAAAAATAAAAATAAAACAATCGAACAGAGAACCTCCTCCTTTTTTGAAGTCGGTTAAAAAGGGACATAAACGCATCAGCTTTAAGCTGCTAGTGTATTAACTATAATATTAATAATAATAGCACAATAGCTGAAGTGGCAGTGGGCTGGTCATATTTGCCGCAGAACCGACAACCGCTGGGGTAGACGTGTTCTAGAGTGGAGACTTCGAATCAGCAAACGTAGTGTAGGACGCCCTGCGACTAGTTGGAGCGACGATATACGCAGGGTTGCTGGTAGCGACGGGAGAAGGAAAGCCGAAGATCGGGCTCAGCCGAGGAGCGAGTATGGCTCAGTGGGAGAACGTGCGACTTTCGATCTAACGTACCCGAGTTCGATTTAATTCAATTCAAAAGTTCTTTATTTCAATTTTACAGATGCACTTATGAACGTCAATTATTACAATGACTCTACCACCGTATCGGAAAAAGAACCACTACTCAGAAGATACGGCAAGAAACTGAGGGGCATATTTTTTAGAACGAATCCCGTAAGGCTCGCACCACTGACTTTCTTAAGTTAATTGAGGATTTAACACTCGCTCTAAAAACGGGGAAGGAAAACATCGTGAGGAAACCGGCATGTCCACGAATTAATCACAGAAATTCAAGGACATGTGACATCCACCATCCCGCACCGGGCCAGCGTGGCGGATTATGGCCCATACTCTCTCTATGAGAGAAGGCCCGTGTCCCAGCAGTGGGATGATGGGCTGATGATGATGGGCTCAGTGCCGTGCTATGGGAGAGGGCTATGTCCATGGACTGATGTAGGCTGATAATATTGGTGATGATGATCATAGATAGAATTGGCGGTCTTACCGCTTTGATTATAACGAAACTGACTTACTTATAGAACCCGCTCTGTTTCCTTTCAAACGCTTCAGCCATAGTCTGAAACACACTTAGCGAGCAAACGTAAACCCCACAGTTGATCAACGTAGACACGTAACTGTTTGGTTTCTCCACGTAATGGTTGACGGCTTTGGTCGAAGGTTCTCGAACCATGCATCCGTAGTGGACCGACTGTAGACGGGTCGCTTCTGTGCCCATAATTGTTACCTGGAACATATATTAAAAATCATGATAAACAAGAGCAATAATTAAAAAAAATCAAACACCCGACTAAAAAGTAATGCACCAATTTATTATTTTAGCAAATAATTAGCCTAATTAAATTTTAGCATAGAACTTATATATATATTTGTATTCCCCTTTTAATTTCATTTATTTTGATACCCGACTTAGGTTATTTTTTATTAACTTACTACCTATTGCTATTTCGCGTCACACCCGCCATTTTTTTAGATCGAACAAAAATATTGTATGAAAGAAAAATACTGGCCAGTTAGAAGGGCGGCGCAGCAAGCAGCGGTATCTAAAAAAACAAATGAAAAACGCTCGAAGTACGTCTCATTTAGACTTTCTGGCGGGAAGTATAAAGTGATTCAGTTCGATTTTGTTTTATTTTCCAAACAAGTGTTATTTCGAGTGATCATGTGTAATATCGGTGGAATATTAACCATTATGTGATCGTAAACGTTCACGAGTGTAGGCAAATGAAATAGAGAAAACATTGCTTTTTATGTTCTCCCAAAAAGTCCATGGAAAGCTTGAATAAAGTTCCACCACTTTATTGAAGTACTAGGAGAGGGTCCGGTTTGTTGCTGATGACCCTCATTCTCAACAAAAGTATAGTAAATGGAATATTAAACTATCAAATAAAACTACGTAAGACATGGCGGTATGGTCCCAAAGACTTTAGCCTGCCCTGAAGGGCGAACTTTAAAAAAAAAGTCCCGTTTATATGCCATAGCATAGACCATTTTCATGTATAGAGGATGATGGAAAGTAGTGTGTATCACTCGGCCATAACAATATTTTTTTGGGCGACCGACGCATAGATGTGGCAATGTTTGAGAGGTAGGTAGTAGGACCTTTTTCCTTGAGGACGTTTTGTTATTAGGAAACATCGGTTGAATTTTATAGGAAATAAATTCTGCATTATTGGGTTTTTGAAAAATGCAGTCAGGCTCAAAAGTGGATTTAAAAAATAAAACAACACGAGCTTAATCAACCCCATTTCCCAACAGGAATGTTTCCTTCAAAGTAACCCATCAAATTAAATAAAAAAAGTCTTTTTGATTTTCTCAAAAACTTAAGATTTGCCTCACCCTGCACATTAAATCTCTCGTTGCCCTCAGGTTTCTACTTTAGAGCTTTGAATTCAAAATAGAGCACCCTCGCCGTAAAAACATTATTTTGCTGCCTTGCAATACAATCTATTATTACTTTATTTAACACAGCGTCAGCTTACAGAGACAGTCAGCCGCAAACTGTTTGTCGTTACAATAAACATCCATTCCATCTCGCGATGCCGATGGATTTAGCATATACGGAATATGCATGTATTTTTTTTAGTGCATGAATCGATTTTTTATTGAATACTTGTTTAAAAATTTTAAGGCATCATACGTTAATAAAATAATTAAATAAAAATTTGAATCAATTTAAATCAACATAAACGCGCCATTTGCGTGTGACGTCAAAACGTGGGGACCGGGTTCTCCTCATTGGTCCATCTATGCTACATGTGTGTGTGTCAATATACCAATAGATGGCTCTATGTCAAAAATTTACCAAGAAGCAGCGTGGCACGTGACGTCAAAATGTGGTTGCACGTACTCGAGCGTTTTGCGATTACGTTCCGTTTCTCCAAAAATAAGAAAAAGAAACATTACAATACAAATAACTACGCCATTAATAATAATAATTATATTGCTCTAAATGTTTACAGGAGTACTCTATCGTAAAAAGTAAATTCCAGATTTTTCGACAACACATGCATATTCTAAATAAATGTATATCTTATTAATATAAACTAACTTACAAGTGCACTCGGCCGTTCTTCATGGAACTGCCATAGCTCCTTCAAAGGGAAATCTGCGCACACATCCCCATTGAGTAGGAAGAAAGCTGAAGGGCTGCCGGCTCGGATCTGGTCTCTGAAGTGGTACAGACCACCACCGGTGCCGAGTGGGGTGAACTCCTGAAGGTATCTGTGGAGTGGAGCATGTAGAGGAATATATATTTTTATTTTTTTATGGAATTGAGTGATGAGACGAATTAGCCGCTCGCCTGATGTTAATCGCCACGCCTGCCCATAACAACTGCAGTGATACCCAGAACTTTTAATATACAAAAATTTGAAATATTTAATATATTTCATGATTTGTTTTAAGTCACGAAGACAAAGTCGGCCAAATATATGCTAGCCGCAGTACTATTTCATAGTTCATATTTTCACATAAGTATATAACAAAAATATTAATGATTACTTCGACTTTGCAGTAATGTTATCTTATCTGTTATTTAAAAAACGTGATTGCTTGAGTAACTAATATACAATCTAACTACATTAGGTACTTGTACTATTAATTTTATTTTGCGACTTAGAAAATAAGTCAAGTTGGCTCAAATCTGATACACCACCAAGGTTGCAGGTTCGATTTCTGCGACACGAGCCAAATTTTTATACACAGAAAAGGTACAGGTATTTGTTTCGTGTCTGGGTGTTGTGGGACCACGGACCGCGTAGTTTGCGGAATGATGCTTCTGTCCCTTAGTATTCTGTGGTTAAGGGCCAGGACTTATGTATGTGATTGTTGGGCGTATTTATCACATTCTAATTCCAGTGCGGTACTGTTACACGAATAATTATATAAGCGCCCTTTGCTAACCAATATTACAGGAATGACTAGTATCAGTTTCGTTGTATTCATGCAGATGACTGTTCCATAATACAGAAACTTGTTAAAATTCTAATTAAAATAATTATTTTAGTCGGACATGTCATTTGAAATTTACAGTATTGCCTAATAATAATTAGATTATATAAATTGAATTGAATTGAATTTTAAAATGTAATAAAAAGAATTTTAGAAAGACATGCAATATTATTATTATTAATATTTTCAATTTTTAGGCTCCATCTAGACACCGGTCTGTGCCCTTTGGCAAAGGCCTCCTCCAACTCCTTCCACTCTTTCCTATCCGTTGCTATCCTTTATTCTTATTCTTATTCGATGAGGGGCGATGAGTCCTGCACTGACGTCCCGCATGGGGTGTATTGTGCATTCCCCCCGCCAGCATCTACCCAAGCCATCCCAACTCCTTGAAGTAACGGAGTGTGGCTTTGGGGCGCTGGCATAGCTGCTCCAGTGTTAAGGTTGTTTGTAGGGAAGATGATGGTGGTAATGAAGGTGATGATGATGTGTGTCTGGTGTCTGCCATATCGTCTATTGGCTTTGTTGCTTTTGTTCGAATGTCATCTGTGGCCGCATAGTGCAGCTACATGTGTTCAACTGTTTCATTTTCCAGCATGCAGCCTCTGCATAGGGGGCTGTCAGTGGCTCCGGTTTTTGCTATCCTTTTCCATTACCTCAGTTGTGAGGTTATGGTTAAAATACTACTGACCTGATAATAACATGGTACTCTTTCTGCATATCACTCACAAATGGAGTCATGTGGGTCGTAGTATACGATCCAATAATTAAGATCTCCTTGCATTCTTCCAGCTTGGCACAGGCTTCGATGTGATGCTGGATCAGTGGTAGGCCTGCAATAGGGAAGAGGGGCTTTGGTGTGTCCAAGGAGAGCGGCCGGAAACGTGTGCCTGGAAGTTAAGAATTCATCAGCAATCTAAATGCTAGAGTGAGCGAATGCGGTCAATGATAACTTAAAATATGACACATTGGAGTATGAATCTCTGTTCAAATGGATTTCATGAAATGATGTGTGAACGTAACACTCATGTCTGTCGAGGCATCACAGAATTTAAAAGACACAAGACAATCACAAACTCTGAGGAAGTAAGGTGAATCATGGCACATACTCTTTCTCTAAGAGTAAGCAATTACTAGCGATTAATAAACTAGGGGCGCCGCGAGGTTTCACTCACGTAGTATTGGGTTTAAAGTTGCTCCATCAGGAACTCTTTGTTTTTCTGGGATAAGTGTATCCTATTTGTTAATCTTATCTCCATTCCAAATATCATCAAAATACATTTAGCCATTGCAGCGTGAACACACTAACACTTATGTACACTTTCAGATTTATAATAAGAGGTATCAAACATACAAACTTTCACATTTATAATATTAATGTGATAAATACGTAGTAAAAATCTCTTTATTAGCTTATCATTTCGAAAAATTTAAGAGTAAGGTTTGGGTGTATGATACATTCTTCATAATATTTAGTAAATTTCACTTGAAATATAGGACTGTGTTGATTTTATTAGCATTCTTATGTTTTTTTTTGTTATCTTATTTTAGCGTGACCTGTTTGATTAGGAAGGTACTTAATTAACTGAATTATATCAACTGGGTACTTAAGAAAGAACAAATTTAATGGACATGATATGGCCTTCATTAGACTTTAGGCATATTATAGTAAATTACGATAGTTAACTATTTCATGAAGTAGCATCTGTTGCACTCGAGAAAGACACGTAATCTTGTTTATCAACATAACCTTGCATCCAAGTTAGATTGTCACCGAAGAAACATATTTTCGGTCATTTCTCACAATAATCTAGGTTCAATATCCGACAATACTGCTTCATTACCGACAATTATATTTACTTTTAACGTTAAAATAAACGTAAAACATTGGGAGATAAAGAGTTTACCATATCACTACCGGTGACGTTGATACCGGAAAAAGCTTACCTTTTTGAGGTCCTCCGATCAGTATCACGGCTTTCAGCATCTTGGGCAAGTTTCTTTCTTTCTTTTTGTGGGTAAAACAGCTTAATTTCGCTTTAAATCGTTTTATAATCGCGGAAAACTACAACAACACGTCACCTTTGAATCGTCAACAAACAAGACTGAAAAAGTTAAAGTCAAATAGATGTCACGTCAATGTCAGTGTATTGAGATGTCAATTTAACTTTTTTTATTTGAATTGAATCCTCGGTAATTGAAAGTAAGGCTCAGCGTCCACCTGAGTTGTGCCTGGTTATAATTATTTTTATTGTTTTGTTTTATGATGATTTTAAGTAGACACACCATGGGAGTACGCACCTTTCACAAATAAATTAAAATAAAGGTACTTATCTTACATTCATACCACCATATAAGATGCCTTTCTACGTACCTAATATTTATACCTACTCCGCTCAGTAGCAACCCACTTGTATTTTAATTTTCAGGTCGCTTTCACTGGAATGCGAACATGCAACTTGTTCGTCCTAAACTTAGCGCGGGACCAATGTTTGTGCGCAGAAAGAAAGGCAAAACTAAGTATTTGTGCCACTCTGGTGCCGTGGAATCATGGCTCTCATAGTAGGTAGGTACTTGAGTATATCTCGTTCTTGAGATATATAGCAGTTAGGTACTACATAAAAGGAATCTTGGCTATGATCCATAACATCGTTAGGCGTTATTTAGATAGATGAAGTGGTGAAGTGGTGGTGCAGCGGTAGAACCTATCTACTTATTTGTTTATATACGTATCTATACCTACGTAAACTCATCAAGTGTAATGTAAGTATTTAATCGGTCTCAGCATGTTATCAAGTCGACTCAACTTTGACTTGCAAGTAAATGGAACTTCTGTGTAGCACTAATGCGTGTGTATGTCGCGGCCTTTCGATGTAATATACGTATAAGTACTAAGAACTATTCGAGTAGGCACCTACCCAGTACCACAGAATACTTAAAAGTACAACCAGTAGCAATTGGCTGTGTATTTTGTAAAATTGTTATAAGTACTTATCTCATGTGAAGACGGCAGTTCAGTGACTGCTCTCACTGAACTGTATAAGTCAAAAGATACCTACCTATTTTTTCCTACCTATTTATCAAATACCTAAGCACAAAAATGCACTTTTAAAAAACATAAATCAATTAAAAATACGTTAAAACTTTACATACATATCTATCCATTTCATTCCTATATTCAAATTGAAGTCCGGGCGTAGTAGGTATCATTATTTATTCTGTGGTCCGGGGCCAGAAAAAAAAATGCGAAAATTAACTCAACTAGTGCTTCGGAAATACACCGGTGGGTCGGTCGGAAATACAATCGGTTTAGTTGAAGTGATACCACACTTCAACTAAACCGATTGTATTTCCGGTTGAAATGCGGTCGAAATACCTACCTAAATACATTATAATACCTAGGTGAGTATATGATAATATGTAGGGGAGTATAAGTACGTAATAATATTTAGTTTTTTTTGGTTTATGTAAGCAGATGCGCGTACGATATATATACCTATATCCTATATCAACTAAAATAATCTTAAGATCTTACGAGAAGACAGCCGAGGCGTTAAATACCACGGCATGTCTAAAATATTTATTAATAAAATACGCCCACACTCAAATTAGATAATTTAGGCAGGTCTTGCTAATATTATCAAACAATGTAGGTAAGTCTATTAACTGAAACTGCCAGAGGGCACTTCACCGACACAGCAAAGTGAACTTTCCAATGGGCGGGCGTTGATTTGTTAGCTATTTTAGTGAAGTAGCGTGGGATGCTCTATTTACCTCTAAATGGGAGTTGTTCAAAGGTTGGACCAGATTGGTCTCAAATGAGGTCACTGGTGGAGAGTTGGGGGACTCATTTCCAGCTTACACGTCTGGGGGGTGGCCTTGAAGAGCAAGGTCACCCCTCCACAGGTTAACACCCGGACGGACGGGCCGGTGCCGGGGCGAAATGGTGAATGCTAGCGCGACCCCATCTCGCCCCACCTTGGCAGAGGACTGCTCACGAAGGGGTTTTTAATGGTTTCGAGCCCCACAGATCCCCTTCTGCCAACCCCGTGGCAAAAGCGTAGTGCGAGGGCATTTTCCCCCCACAAAAAAATAATGGTTGGTCACAAATAATATCTGAACAATAAACAATAGTTATTTTATTAGGTATAAGTTAATCGCACTTGCTTCCACCGACCTAATGTGGGAGCAAGTGCGAATTTCGATCCGATGCACTAGAGTTTGAATCCGGTGCCCCCAGCACGGCATATAAGAATTAATCACAAACTACATGTACGCACGGTATGTCTTTTTTATTGGTTGGTACATAACGCACGGTTTTAGTCGTTTTTTTTTAGAAAACGCATGCAGTGTGCTTTTGTTATTATAATAGGGGATCGGACAACTTTTCAGAAAGTGTTTTATATTAACTACAATTAATATATATAGCCATGAAAAATACTATTTTAATTAAATAACGCTCTAAATGTACCTAGAACTATATTTAAATACTATGTTTCAAATATTGCCGCGCAAAAGGTCACCTCAAAACTTGTGACGTCATATGTAGGTAGAAAACGACTATCACTTCGAAATAAAACTTGCAAAGAGATTTTAATACGTTTTGTGAAGTTTGGGGACGATATTATAGTAATGGAACGAAAAAATTAGCAAAAATACATTTTATGAAAAGCAAAAACGTAAAATAAACACAAGCTTGACTCACGGCATTTGCCTACAAAATGACGTCATGCACTGTGTTGGTGTTTCGGAACAGATTAAAAATGTCAGAATTATTAGATTTTATTTATTGATTTAAAAATATAAATCATTATTATTTCACAAAAATATGATTGAATGATCTTTCTGGTTCGACGAACATTCGTTCTAACTACATTTTAGATTTTTTCTCGATTACTGTCCGATCCTCTATTAAGTAAAACTTGGAAAAAAAAGGATTTCTTACAAAAACAACATACACTCAAATTGAGAACCTCCTCCTTTTTGGAAAAGTTAAAAAGAAATATTACGTAGGTACCTACATGTAGTCGAATTTAAATTTAAGGTGGTTCGTTTTTCACACAAAAATCTACCATCATTAACTAGTTCACAAAATAGTAGAAATGCCTGAATTTATGCGTGATGAACTATTTAATATGAACTATTTAATACTTATAATGAAAAGAAATAAAACATAGCGTTTATTGAAACACATATACATTAAAAAACTGACAATAAAAGCGGGTTGTTATTTACACAAAAACAATAAAATTGTCATTCATCTGGAACTTTAATACCTATCAGATTATATTTTCTCTAAAATGTTCGGCATATATGTCATATTTACAGAGTGTACCTACAAACATTAAAAAAATGTTCTTTTCAATAAGAATATCTCGATTATGTAAAACTCCAATGTATTTTCAAGATAATAAATATATAAGCAATAGCAGTGCCACTTGCCGACCACTCTAGCTTGACCTTCCCCATAATAATACTCAATTGAAATTGTTCCCTCAGCAAAACCACAGTGGATTATTGTAGGTCAGATTAAAGTGGCCATGACCCAGGGAATTCGGTGTTGGAAATGTCAAGGACGCTTTGCATCCTGCTGAGGAGATTTCGAATGTAATTCTGTTATAATGTGTAAGATTCTTGAACCTTACACATTATAACAGAACTTGAACACTTATTCTCTTAGGTCATCAGAAAATCTGTCGCTTCAAACCCCTCCACATGGCAGCTCCTTCTATGACAATTCTTTCACTGTCCAAGCAGTTCGCCTGTGGAACGCATTGCCTGTCAAGATTAGGCGTGCACAGTCAATTTCTACTTTTAAAAAACAAGTCAAAGAATTGTATCTGTCTAGCTAATTGTTTATTATTTTATTGCTATATTTTATTAATGGTAAGTATTTGTGTATATCTATATGTATATATTTATTGTTTATATATATATATATATATATATATATATGTATTATAATTGTTTATGTATATATATATATTATAATACTATGTATGTATTATACTCATATGATATTATATGATTTTACTAATAATAATTATTATATAAGTACACCACCGTCTTTTGTCGTTTCACAAATCCTCTCCATCCCAAGGTTGTCTGGAAGAGATCGCTTATTAGCGATAAGACCGCCCATTGTACTAATTAAATTTTTAAGTTCTATGTCTATTTGTTCTTGTTATGTTTTTGGTGTACAATAAAGTGTTATCAATCAATCAATCAATTCTTACGTCTTTTTTTATGGAACTGAGTAATTAGACTAGCAAGTTGTTCGCCTGATGGTAAGCGCTACGTCTGCCCATAATAATCGGCGGTCTTGTCGTTGAGAGTGATTTCTTACAAACAACCTATTTAAGTGACTAGAAAAGTGAGTGAAAATAAAATAAGTTATTTGTTGAAAAATATTTTTTATACTAAAAAAAGATACAGTCAGCACGAAAAATGGTTTTGTTTTGAATTCTCACAAAAACAAACGATATGAGGTCGATTGAGACCATGTTCTTTTTTTGAGAAATTTCATTTTTCTGCCTTATTATACTCAAAAAAACAAAAATCATATATTTCAGTCTGATTTTGTTCATATATTGTTAAAAAATCCAAATACATAGTTTTTTTAATGCACCGGATTTCCTCACAACAAAACTTTCACACTGCAAAGGAATAGGTACCTACTCTGGAAGACCCAACATTTTGCCAGCTTCTGTAGGTATACTTACTTATATTCAAGAGGCCGACCGGCCACAACCAAATTAGCAGTGCCACTTAACGACCACTTCAGTTTGACCCTGTACTTACATATTTGTCCTCAATTGAAATTGCTCACTCAGCGAAAACCGCAGTGGATTATTATTGTAGGTAGTAGGGTTCGTAGCGTAGCTCGCCAAGCAGTTCATAACATATGGGATGGGTGACCGTTTTTAGGGTTCCGTACCCAAAGGATAAAACGGGACCCTATTACTAAGACTCCGCTGTCTGTCCGTCTGTCTGTCTGTCCGTTTGTCACCAGGCTGTATCTCATGAACCGTGATAGTTAGACAGTTGAAATTTTCACAGATGATGTATTTCTGTTACCGCTATAACAACAAATACTAAAAAACAAAATAAAATAAATATTTAAGGGTGTTCTTGTATGGGCCCCCTTAAATATCTATTATATACATACTTACTATACAACAGACATGATTTGGCCATGCGTTCGCGGCCGTTGGCCGAGTTGGCCGCACACCCACACGAGAGAAGAAGAAGAATTGTAGGCAGGCCAAGCGCACTCCGCACTGTATGTTATGTACGCAGCTACAAGTACATAGCCGGACACCGACGGCGGGTCGCACGTCGTTACCTTCGAGTAGACAGGCTGGATACTTTATCTGAGGTCGTTACACGTGCCGCGTCAGAAGAGATAAGAGCTATGCGATTGAAAGAGAGGCGCTCCTTAGGTTAATATGACGGGAAGGTATGCAGCGCTACGCGAGCTGAATTGAATTTTATTGCGTAATAGCAAGAGTCGCTATTTGTTTAAATTTATTTGCGGAGTGATGCTTCTGTTCTTTAGTATTCTGTTGTAGGTCAGGTTATAGTGACTTTGGTTCAGGTTGTAGTATGCATTTCGGGTTTATTGTTGTTAGGAAATGATGGGTATCCGTAATTTTGAGGAAGACTAGTAATTATTTTGTTGTGTAGTGGTTCTGATTCAACTTGCAAGATTTGATCCAAACAAAAAATAAAACGACGTATCATCTAAACTTTTATTGCAAGTCAAAAAATGAAAAGCTCGAACAGTGTCACGTCGTCAAAACTTCTGAAATAACATGTTGCTGATCGTTCCAACCAAGTTCCGTTCATAAATTTTCATGGACTGCGATTACAGTTGTAGAATGCCTTGCCTGCGTTGTTCGAGCTGCTTTTATTGAAACGAGGAAATTGAGATTCGTCTTCAATTTGGAGCGCCAAATATGGTTTAAAGATTTAATCTATATAATGTATATAAACAATAATGAATCTCCAAAATGTATGTACTCGCACAACTTTCGAAAGACTGCACTAAATTGAATAATTCTTTTTTTGTCAAATATCAATCGACATTTTTTTTTAATTCTTATAGGTAATATGAAATGTGAGTGAGTGAATGAGAGAAGACTGTGATAGATCTTCAATATATTGACAAAACATATCAACGTAACAACGAGATAGCACAGGATCCAATATAGTACCTACCTACTGAAAAATATTGAATTTAGTATGATCCTAAAACAACTTTAGGTACAAGCTTAAGTTTCGTAATCCATAATCAGTGCAAAAAGTTGTTGAAAAGTTAGGTATTTTCAAGATTTTATGAGTACATACCAAAGCCCCAAGTTTATAGAACGTATACCTTATACCTATACCTAAGGAGAGGGAGATGCGAATTATTTTTGAAAACAAGCAAATTTGGGAATGTGAGATTGTGGGTTGGGTTGGTGAATGGTTAAGGGTTAAAGACTCGACGGAATGACGCTCATTCATTGGAAGATGGGACTACTGTTGGTATGGGACGTGTAGATTTTGTAACTTGTGTAGATTTTGCCTTTGCGCCATCTCATCTTCCCGTGGCTCAATATAAGCCTGGCGCAGCGGCTGAAGGAGCGGAGAGCCGTAAAGAAAACACAATTTGTGTTTTTTCTTTGTTGGCAACACTTAAAAAGTTTGGTTTTGCTAAAACGCAATCAAAATGCATGTAGTGTAATTCCGCTGAATATTATGTATGTAGGTTATTGTTAGAATAATATAATGTATGTATGGGGGCGAAGTGGAGAAAAAATATACGGAAGGCTGACACCACCACCATGTGGGATGTATAGCCAGGAAGAGAGAGAATATGGGGGTAGATAGCAAGTGTAAAATGAATTTAAATTAAAAATATATACAAATAAATAACAATCTCTCCGCTTTTTTATCAGTAATAAATAGGTATGGCAATTACATTAATATTGTTTATAAAAAATAAGTAGTATATAAGGTAAAGAAAACCCTAACAACAACCCTTCCTGTACGACACGTGTTTTGCCATTTTCACGAGGCATTATATTATAGACGACTCGCCGAACGCCAGAACGAGGGATTGGGTTTTCCTATTAGAATATAGAAATTACATTTTCCATCCCCTATTTTTACCCACACAAAATATTGGCACCTCCGTCACCGCCTCTTGACATGTTGAGCGCTCAGGCGTGTGGCCTCGGGCTAAACCCTAAAATCCTGCTATCCCCTTTGTACACCCGCTAACATTGATTTTACTTAAGAAAAAGAAATGTTTTTTTGATTTTCAATTTTATTTTTTATTTTAACCCTATATCTTACTTTTATTATAAATGTGAAAGTTTGTGAGGATGGGTGGATAGATCTTTGTTACTCAATCACGCATAAACTACTAAACGGATTTTGATGTAGCTATTATGGGCAGGCGTTTTGCTTAACATCAGGTGAACGACCAGCTCGTCTCATCACGTAATTCCATAAAACATATTCGTCAATACGTAACGTAAACGTTTCGAGATTACAAAGATCAATATGTTATAGGACTCCTTTGTCACCACATAAAAAAAACAATCAATAACAAAAGACTGCTCAATGGCGTGATATTGGAGAGGCCTATGTCCAGCAGTGCACTGCGAAAGGCTGATAATGATCAACAAAAGACTGCCGAAACTTAACAACTTTGAACGTTGTTTACGTACGACATAATAATATATTGTTATGGGTTGGCGTATTGCTTACTATCAGGCAAACGACCAGCTCGTCTCGTCATTCAGTTACATAAAAAGAAAACATTTTTACAGTGCGTAAAGCCGTATCAAGATTACAAAGATAAAAACTCATAACTTAAAAAAAAATTGTCCCGTGTCGAATCCGCAACCTCACTGTAGTAGGATATTGGAGTCAACCTATCCAACCACTACACCACAGTGTCATACAATGGTTCGTGCTTAACCCATACACTAGTCATAGCAGGCGACTGTACCGCTGTAATACGCCCACATAATTGAATCTGACGCGGATAATCTTATCTAGGCCAAAGCTATGTTACGGTTTTAGTGGTAGATTGAATTGGAATTTACATTTTGATCGAGAATAATTATGATGTAATATTGAAACTTACCCGCAGAGGGGTTCCTGAATAACTACATTTACATATATAATAGTCAAACCTATTCTTTACTAGTAACAAATACAATGTATTAATAAATTTTCTGTTTAAAATTTTATAAATATATAAAAATTAATAATGTAATCACAAATAAATAGGTACTATAAAAAACTAAATAATAATAACTAATTAATAAATTATAAAATGTATATAATGGTAAATTTTCATGAAAATAATAATTTTAATGGGATAGTACCAAATTTTTTATAAAATTGTATAAATTTAATAATTATATTAAAATGATAATGTAATTTATACTAGTAATTTTAGCTGTTTTTTATTACCAGGAAACACAAAGGCTTTTTTATTTTTATTTATTTCATTTATATCGAAACATGAAATTTGACATAGAGTACATGGAGCACAACACAGTAATGCGTGCGCACTACTGCTTGGCGGCAGAATAACTGGCAAAGCTTTGGTATCTACCCAGATGGCTTCCCGCATTCGAGCGACCTACCAAGAGTATTTCTTTGTGGTTGTCAAATAAATGTGTTTTCTTTCTTTTTTTCTTTTTTTCTGTGATAGCATTAAGGCATCATGCTTAGCAAAAACAAAGTTTACAATTAAAAAATTAAATTTATGTTATTTAGCGCGAAAGTCAGTAATAGGATAAATAAATAATTAATTTGCCATCCGGCACAAAGCCGTCCATTATAAAATTAAATTAACTTCGCTTAATAAATTAATTCTGCAACCACAACACTTCCGTTTCCTTTGAGAACTCTAATTGAACGTAAGACCATTGAAAAGCAAAATTCCGAGTGAAAATATTTATAGTCCGGTAGGTATGGTGTTGTGTAATTATAAACAGTGACTAAAATAATAAAATTTCTTTATTTAAAGCAACAAAACTTATAATATGTGGGAACACAGTGCATGACGTCATTTCAAAGTAAATACCGGGTGCGAAACTTGTGTTTATTTTATATTTTTACTTTTTATCTAAATCATAGCGATTATGTTTTTCATGCCATGACGACCCAAAAGTCCTTAAACTTCACAAAAACGTATAAATCACAATGCAAGTTGCTTTCGTAGAGCTTGTCGTTTCGTTTGCCTGCGTGTGACGTCATACGTTCTGAGGTGCCCTTTTGCGCAGCAATATTAGAAACATAACATCTAAACATAGTTTTAATTACTTTTATTACTTTATTTAATTGAAATATTATTTTTCATGGCTATATAGGTATATATAATATTATGGTAATTAATTCAGAATGTATTTCTATAACAGAAATCTCTATATACGAGTATATTATGAAGCGATTATATTATGAAGGCGATATATTATGAAGCGATTGGGACAAAAAGACAAAAAAAGAATAACATTTTTTTAATAATATAAATTTATTTATTTATACAATATGGTTAATTTAAACACATTCACATTCATTTAAACATAAAAGTTGTCCGATCCCCTTCAAATCTGTCACTAGTGGCTTCCCTGGAGCTGCGAGCAACATGCCTTTTGCAACAGCGTCTTATATATGGGCAGTCTACCTTGTCAGCAATAATTGCTAGGACGGTGTTGGAGCTGCCAGCACTCTGCGCACAAGCGACGCGGCGCGCTTGCGCATGGTAGCGTGAAAGTAATCGGTTCACGCCTCTACAAATATACCCGAAGCGCTACCACCAACGCGTTTTGAACCATAAACGCGTTTTGAAATTGGACACAGAAGGCGTTGTATGACTAAGCTTTCACAAAGCGTCCAGCCAAATGTTCGTTTCTACTCAAACACAATTACACTCCTTGCAAGGAGGATAGGACTTTGCCTATTGAGATGGTGGATTATTAGAAATTGACATTCGCCACCAGATTTTGTAGATTTCTTTAACGTTTTTGGAGTGTAGTTAAGCGCTTCGAATAGCTTCAGAGAGTCCTAATAACATTCCTAATGACTTGAACAGACGAAGGTTTTTGTTTCTTTCTTTCGGCTCTGGATGTACATATGTTTCACGGCGCCGAACCTCGCTGCCAAAATAAGCACGGTCGGCAAGAAATTACAAAATGATGCAATAACGCTATAAACATCGAGATATATGCATTTGCATATGCAAATATGCGAATGCATATTATAATACGATGTCTAGCTATAACAATATCTAAATCGGATCTGTGGTGCCCACAGTAGTAAAAAAATCTTCTCTCGTGCGGGTGTATGCCTGTATGACCACCCGGGACCAACGGCGTAACGTGCCCGCCGAAGCATGGTTGCGCTCGGACGTAAATACCACACAAACGGTCACCCATCCAAGTTGTGACCGCTGTGAACGTTGCTTAACCAACAAGACCTGTTACGAACGGCTAGACAATCTACGCTACAAGCTCTACGTATTTTACATAATAATATCAAGTTTAGTCACTGCACTACACAGGTAAGCTGAGTGTTTTTTGTTTGTTCCGGCCATGGTCTGGGATTTACACGGGTCCATCCATCAACATCGGGATTTTGAACTTAGAGGTGTTAATAGGGATGTACTGGGTAAGACTGGGTCCCTAGTTTTGGCTGAAGTCTGCGTACTGACCACTTCTGTGTTGCAACCTGACTGTGAAGGGACAACTAAAGGCAGTTTTATGATTTGCTTGAGCTCCAACCCGGCTTTGCAAGCGTGATATTGCGACATATTCTCACAGCAAAATTTCTTGAAAAAAAATCCGTGCCAAATGGTGAATATCATATCGAAATGAATCAAGTAATTAGAAATTAGGTAGGTGTAATCAATATTAAAGATGTGGGCAGTCAGCTGATCTGCTGATGAAGATGGTGGGCAATGAAACGCCTTGACGGATAATCGTAAACTACTAGTGTTTGGGCTCATTTTAATCTGCTCGCGGTTCCGATTACGAATTTGTTAAAAGCTTGTATTGAAAAACACATATTTCATTGAAAATCTTGTTATGTACCGTCTGAATTTTTATTAATCCTCTTTGAAGCGCGAATCGCCTGAATTTGCGGAAAAGAACGAACGAACCGTGACAGCGTTTCATGCCGAATAAATACTTTTAACTGAAATTGAAAATGAAAATGTATTGTTAATAAGAAGTTTGTGCTTGACAACATCAGGCGCATCATAAACACTAACACACCCAACTATTTAATACTAATTTTACATTGAACATGATAATTATATAATACATAACATACTCACCAGTTCACTGACATGTAGTGCTAATTTTACATTTAACATGATAGTACTTATATATAATAAACTCACCAGTTTACTTTAAATAAAAAGTTTATGTATTATATTAGTTACATTCACTATTTATTTTATAATACTTTATGTATATATTTTAACACTAATGTATGCAAAAAAAAATAAGATAAACAAGACGCTTATTTACAAGACTGATCCTTTCTGCAGCACTAAGATTCGCCCACACATCCAAAATGCTTGCCAAAGAAACACCTTGCCCGGCAAAATGAAAGTATGCAGGTAGGTACACCTCTCGATTCATTTCAACGTAGTATATTGCAGTGGATAATATTTGCTATGTCTGGTAAATTTTTTGAAATATGTTTGTGGTCGTACTAGTTTTGGTATTATAATACAATACAATACAATACAATATTACTTAATTGAATACCAAACACACAGGAAAAACAATAGTCAACATAGTCAATAAACAGTGGGTACTCAGGGCGGCCTTATCGCTATGCGCAATTTCTTATTATATTTTATTTTATAATAATCTAGCTGACCCGGCGAACTTCGTACCGCCATATTTTTTTTAATCGATTTTTTAAAATTTTCTTTTATACAGACCTTGTCCTGAAAATAACGAACACAAAAAAAGAATGATCCAATTTAGTGCAGTCGTTCGGAAGTTATGCGCGTACAAACGTTTTAGCGATTCATTTTTATTTATATAGATTCCTTTTATATTTTCTTTTTCTTTTTCTCTCGTGTGAGTGTGTGGCCAACCCTGGTCTCGGAGTTTTTAGACCGGCCGAAGACCTCCGACATGGCCTTATTAATCAGTTTTTCATTAAGTTATGTTTGGTATTAATTACAAACATTTCTAATGTTAAGGATCTTTTCGTCCACCATCCCAACTTTCATTACCTACCTAGCTCTTCTTTACTTAACGACAAAAGATTTATGAATGAAAGTGGGAAAGTTGAGTGTCAATAAATTATATTATGGAGCACAAATGAAAATTAATAAAGTAGTATTAGGCTTCTCACGCTCATAAATAATTCTCTAGACCTTGAAATAAAGGTTACTTAACATTGTATACAAAGGTTGCTTAATCTCAGTGACTCTACGACACTACTTTATATACATAATACTAAGCACTTTGAGAATACAAGGGCATGGTCCGATTCACGCTGTTGGCACGCTCGTAGCTGGTCTTAATCGTTTAGTGTAGAACACTTGCACGGTGAGCGGTGTAATGTCATTAATGACATCACCAATGCATATTGCCTCAAAATAAAAATTGTTAACACAACATTTTTCAGCAGAGTACGGCAACTGGTATTTTATTATTATAAAAATAATTATAGTGAAAAATAACATAAATTACTATAAATAATAACGCCAATAAGATTAACAATAAATAAAACTCAGGACTGTCCTGGATGCGCCGAGTAGTGACGTCATCGATGGCATCATACCTGTCACGCAAACAATTTTCTTATGTAAATCAGTAATTGAGCAGATCGTACACTTGATGGTAAGCAATACGCCTATACATATAACACTTGCAGCACTACGTTGTACAACAGCTGTGATTGGGCAATTAAATTGATACCAAAAGCGTGAATCGGACCGAGCCCTTAATTTCAATAATTATGAATATCAAATCAAACGCTGACAACCGGTTTTTTTAAGTATATAACCTCGTATATAACAAGCTGAACCTTGTTATTTTTTGTTATTTAGAAATATCTTTCTAACAATAAGTTACGACTGACGAGGTCATTGGGGGTCAAAATATCTCCCTAAATAATTTAAATAAATATTAAATACCTAACGACCTGTATAAAATAACTAACTAAAAGTTACTTCCTATTGGTAATAGACCAAAAAAATATGTTTTTATATATATTGACTGTTGTGTGTGGTTTGTGGTTGATATGGGTGTGGTTCAGGAAGCCATCGGCTCTAGAGCCGCCGGAACTGTCCGGTAAACTCCCTTTAGTTGGACACGTGCATTTGTCCGTAGGAGATAGTACACGTAAGTACTTTTACACCTTACTTTGGGAGTCTCAACAGCATTAAGAGTCAAGCGATTTCCTGGAATGCAATACGCATACCGAGGACATGAGAATGTGTTTTAACCGACTTCAAAAAAAGAGAAGGTTCTCTATTCGATTGTATTTAAGTATACGTTTTATCACACAAAAAAACCGACCTCAATGTATCTTCGAAGTCCATCAAGGTCAAAATATCGATGAAATGTATATGGGACCACTTCGTAGCTATACTGAACCCAACACAAAAAGAATTTTCCAAATCGGTTTATGAATGACGGAGTTCTGAGGTCAATAAAAAAAAACACTCTCATCAACGTCAAATTATTTCCTGGAATGCCCTGCGCATGCCGAGGACATGAGAATGTGTTTTTTTAATGTAATTAAGTAACTAGACACGCAGGTCGTTCACTTGTTGGTAAGCAAGGTAAGCTTGCCTATAACAGTTGCAGCAGAAGAAAGAAAAGATGAAAGAAACGTTTATTTGCAATAACTTCATCATCAGCCCATTACGTTCCCACTGCTGGGACTCGGGCTCTCACTTACATAAAGGACATAAAGAAAACAAACAGAAAACAAAAAAAAACATTAAAAGAGTAACAGAATCAATAAAAACTTGGAAATTGTTGCAAACCGGCCTCAACTGAGCGTTGCGCTGGTCTTCCGTTGAGGCCAGCACTAACAAGAACATTATTATACAAAATCCTCCGCGTTACTACACTGCGCTCGTTATCCTGAGGCAATAGCTCTTATAACGCCCAATAATTTCGCTGCCTACAATGCCCTCAAAAGAAAACACAGTAGAACTTGAGCCCATCTAGCATTGATATATATGGTACTACTAGATTGCGCGATCCGAACACTCACTGTGTTAGACTGAACTGTACTGAAATCCATACACCTTACGTTAGTGTGGCTTCGTCATTCACACAGTGTTGACGCGTACGGAGCGGCGCTAATAACAAGAAAATTCGATTCAAAGTGTGAACCTGGACATAAATAATAATTCAGTAGTCAAATAAGTAAAAATATTTGTTGTTCAAGTTAATAAATATGAATCAATATCGTAATACACAATACAACACAACACTTTTGCTAGTTATTCAACTGCCAAGATGTTTTTAGGGCACCGTTGCAAGCGAAATTACTGGGCATTATGAGGCTTAGAGCTGATGTCCCAGGGTTACGAGACGTGCACAGAATATATTAAAAATAAGGTTTTTTTTATTATAAAAACTGCTTAAACTGTTTAAAAAAGTTTTGAATTTAGGAGGCCACGATGTTATGGGTTAAAAGATAAATAACTTAACTAATAATAAAATATAATATGGCAATAGAATCAGAAAAGATAAGATGCAGACTAAACAAATGAAAATAAAAATAGCGGAAACAAAATGGATATCTTTAGAGGAGGCCTTTGTCGAAAGAACTGTTTATGGATATATATCTAGAGTAAATAGATTAATATTAAATTTAGAATCATAGTTAAATAATAGATAATAAATATAATATTAGTTTAAACATTTTCGAACAAACAGCAATAATGGCTTATTTTATTTTGAAAAAACCGTAACATTCGTCCGATTGTTGTCTGACATAATATATTTTTAACAATATTACCCCATTGAAATATTCAGTATGTATTTATTACCCAATGAAAGTGATTAATTTTCAGATTTCTACAATACCATACAACAATTATGCAATGAAGCTCAAGAAAAGGGCGGTGTAATCAAATGTAATGTGGGACCATGCAAGTTTTACGGTAAAAAAAGTATATAATAATGTTTATTGCCAGGTTCTGTGCGAATTCATAAAGCTGACAGAAAAAAATGTTATGAAAAACTGTACATAGTGGGCGTAAAACTCGCAACGCATTTTATCATTTTTTATATTTTTTTAACAGGCGCCGCTGGACGGTGAGATAGTTGACGCAGTCGCATTAAAACGAGTGTCCCAAAATTAATGCAAGATTTGAATTTGCCACCATTTGAACAGTAAATTGTTGGCAACCCTGAAAAAAAAACTATTTCACCTCAGAGTTTAGGGTTAGTAAAAAATTGAGCGTTACACGATACAACGTATTTTCATTATTGCCCCAACAGCATCCTAAAGACATTTGCGGAACGGTTCGACTGTCAGTAGCAGCAATGCACACAGAGCGGCATCGTATGGCGACGCTGCGCTATCTGTGGAAAACAAAGATTTTTGTTGAAAAAAATATTTAAATCTAAATCTAATCTAAAAATATTTAAACGTAATCGGAACCGCGAGCAAATTAAAATGAGCCCAAACACTAGTAGTTTACGATTATCCGTCAAGGAGTTTCATTGCCCACCTTCCGTCTCCATCATCTGATCAGCTGGCTGTTACCATAATATTGCATTATCATCAAATTTTAACAAGTATGCAAAATTTCAACTCCGTAGGATAAGAGGAAGTGGTTCTGATTCAACTTGCAAGATTTGACCCAAACATTGCAAGTTAAATAAAAGCTTGTAAAAATGCCAACGCCTCGCTGCGGTCCCATCACGCCTGGTGTATGCAGACCTTAACTATGTTACAGGTGTAATAGACCCAGAAGACAGCCTGACGATATCCAATACATGCTTAAAAAAACATTACATTTACTCATTTTTGAAGCCGCTATTAGGAAATGGATTACTCACGGCTGATGGTGAGTAACGGCCTTATTTTGTCTCCCCTTCCTTGTTGTCTCCCTCTTCTCTATGTGTAAAAATAGATAAAAAATCGCTAGTTCGCGTCTGTCTGTGTATTCGGTTAGATAGGTACTTCTAAAATAAACTAGATGGATTTTGGTACGGTTTTACTACAGAAAACTAAATATTACTACGTTTTACCATTATTTAGATAATTTCTGCCCACAAGTCATACCTGTGAACTTGGCTGCTTGCGGGGACTGCTCTGGCCTCACTCTGCTACTGTATCTATGTACCTATTTATATATAACTCATGTTTTTTCTGTTCTTCTGAAATCTCACATTTTGTTTGTTTTCACGTAACTTAAACTTTATTGTAATTGTCATTTAGACATTTAAAAGATTTGAAAAAGAGACATCCCCGTAGAGTACCTTGGTGCTATCTTCTCTAGCGAGTGCATTTCCGAAGCACTGGTAGAGTCAGTTTACGCATTTATTTTCTGGCCTGGACTTCAATTTGAGGAGGTATGCAATGGAATCAGGCGTGACGTTGCGGAAATTCATCTCAAAACTGAAACGCAATAAATATATATAGTGTAAGTTAGTTAGTGTTAGTTTAGAATGTATTGCTATCATTTTAATTATAAGCATATATGCGCTACATTTAGGCAAATAAATGATTAATCGTGGCAATGCTGCCAGCATTTTGGGAACGTTGCCCACTGGTAGTGGTTTATTAGATTAGATTAGTTATTAGTATTTTTAATTTGTTTTGTTTGTGCTTTTTAATTATTTGTGTGTTTCAATAAAGCTTAGGTACCCAATTTTATGATAGCTATGATTAATTGTTATATGGGAATCTCTTTGATCAAAGCTACGAAAAATTCCGACGTCTGGGCACGCCTTTTCAAATTATAGGTATCTAAGGAAATAACTATTACACGAGGACAGAGCAAAAACACGGAAGTTTTCAAAAACCAAAAAAACAGCTAATTAAGTTTTTTTGTTATTATTTGAAACAATGGGTCGTTAGATTTTAACTCTCTATTACCTGATTAACCTAGTACATTTTTCATCATTTTTTTGACGCCCAACGGTCATACATAGCTCTTAACCCTTAACTAGGATTTCCTGTATCTATGGAACCAGGACCTACGAAGACCATGGTCCCACTACACCCAGAAACGAAACAAAAGTTTGCGCTCTTTTTTTTTGCTCACAAACATTTGTCCCGTATCCGTCACGGGAATCGAACCCGCAACCTCAGTGACATATGAGATTTGAGGTAACCTGACCAACCACTACACCACAGAGGCATGCATATTTCTAGATCAGCGGTTCCCAATTTTTTTTTAGTTATGGAACCCTAAATTATCTACATAAATTTGGCGGAACCCCAACTCATATTTTTAACCGACTTCAAAAAAGGAGGAGGTTCTCAATTCGACTGTATGTCTTTTTTTATTGTTTTTTGTATGTTTGTTACGCGATTACTCCGCCAATCAAAATTGATTTTGATGGTTCTTTTTTTTGTTTGGTAGGTCATATTTCAGAGGTGGTCCCATATACATTTTATCGAAATTGATTCAGTACTTTTGCGCGGCTCAGTATATCGATAAAAATGCCGGCCAGCGTCGACAATTCTCGGAACCCCAGTAACCCGTTCACGGAACCCTAGGGTTCCGCGGAACACCTATTAGAAACCGCTGTTCTAGAGTATATTTTATTTTAAAACCAAAACATTCTAAACTGAACAAAATTAAATACTAAACCATAGCAAATAAACTTTGTTTGTCTACATCGGTATTGTATCCGATACCAATGTTAAATGTAACCAACCGAAAAGCCTGAAAGTAACTGCTCATTGTAACTAATTAAAAAAAAAACAAATTTATACCTAAAATATTTTTATGATATAATCTACTATTTACTTAGTCCAGTTTGTTTGCCAATTTAATCCTTCGTGAATAAAAAAAAGTGATTTTATTTAAAAGGACCCACGGAGCACCATCCTAACAGTACGTACTTAACTTATCTCAATGATTATGCAATTTCAGTGCCAACATGGAAAAATCACCGCAAACTACTGAACCTAGCGTTCAGCCAGCATGCTCTAGATGGATATATGGAATTGTTTAACAACCAATCTCGACGACTGGCCGATGTATTGGCGACTCAACTGGGAAAGCCTTTTAACCATGAGCACTTATTAAGAATAAATGTCTATATTATATGTCTATCTATATTATACGTATAGTACAGGGGTTCCCAAAGTGTGCGCCGCGGCGCCCTGGTGCGCCGTAGAGAGTAAAGTGGGGTGCCGTGAGGCGCTCCTGTTTACCATTCTCCGAAAACAACTTAGGCAAATGAAAATAGCGGTGTCAAGCCTTATATCATGCCTTATACCTTTGAAAAAATGTGTGGTGATCACCAAACTCACGTCATATTGACAAGTTGCCATTGTATTTTATTTCCTATTTTTCTTACATAATAAATATAAATAATAAATAAAAACTCAACTTCATATAGTGGATGTTTTTATTTTTGTGCCTATCTACTTAGTGTCATTGTACCCTATTTTAGCTAGCTAGGGGGCGCCGAGACAAAATACTAAATCTGTAAGTGCGTCGCTAACTGAAAAAGTTTGTGGGAACCCCTGGTCTAGTATATTAGTCCCTTTCTTACTTTTCTGATTGTGAAAATAAATTACAAATTTCTTTATTGCAAAATATGTTACATGTGGTTGTTGTAACTATGCCTTTTGTTTTAGTTATTCAAACTGTGTTACAAAAGACAGCGTCTTCCTAAAATCAGAAATTGTAAAATCACATTTTTACAATAGTAGACCATGTTGGTTTTACCAGGCCTAGCGCACTCCGCACTGTAGGTACGAAGCTACAAGTACATAGCCGGACACCGTCGGCGGGGTCGCGCGTCGTTACACGTGCCGCGACAGAAGAGATAAGAGCTATGCGATAGAAAGAGAGGCGTTCTGTAGGTTAATATGACTGGTAGGTATGCAACGCTACGCGAGCTGAATTGAATTTTATTGTGTCATAGTTAGAGTGGCTACTTGTTTACATTTCTTTGCGGAGTGATGCTTCTGTCCCTTAGTACTCTATGGTTTTACTCAGAACTTATCGTTCATCATCAGCCCATTACGTTCCCACTGCTGGGAGTCAGGCCTTCCCTCGTAAAAAGAGTAAGGGCCATACCACGCTGGCCCAGTGCGGGTTGGTGGATGTCACATGTCCTTGAATTTTTGTGAAAAATTCTTGGACATACCGGTTTACTCACGATGTTTTCCTTCACCGTTTTAGAGCGAGTGTTAAATCCGCACATAACTTAAGAAAGTCAGTGGTGCGGGTCCAGCGGGATTCGAATTCGGGTACGTCGGGTCGAAAGTCGCACGTGCTCTTAATGAGTCACATTTGCTCTAAGAACTTAGTATTTTTGCCTAATTTTTAATTTAATAATAACGGCTTGATTGTATGTGTGTGCCGTATCGGAAGCTTTTATAAGCGGACTACAATTCCGTCACCAGGGTTGATCACACACCCTCACTACACAGAGAAGAAGAGAGATAGACAATCGGTTAAAGAGTGCATCAATGATCACGGAAATCTGACACTGTTGCACTAAAAAACTTTTTAACTCAACCATTGACTTTGAAATGCCAATAAATGCGTCCTCCTCTCTTCTAATACTGCTGTCCCCGACAGGAACCGTATAAGACTGTATGCTTACCAAATAACACCTTGTACTACCATTACTATTACCACTTGTAGTATGGAAGTAATAAAGAATCTGAATCTGATCGTAATCTAAATCTTAATCTGAATCTTAATCTGAATCTAAATCTGAATCTTAATCTGAATCTTAATCTGAATCTTAATCAGAACCTTAATCAGAATCTTAATCTGAAACTTAATCTGAATCTTAATCTAAATCTGAATCTTAATCTGAATCTTAATCAGAATCTTAATCAGAATCTTAATCAGAATCTTAATCAGAATCTTAATCAGAATCTGAATCAGAATCTTAATCAGAATCTTAATCTGAATCTTAATCTGAATCTTAATCTGAATCTTAATCTGTATCTTAATCTGAATCTTAATCTGAATCTAAATCTGCATCTTAATCTGAATCTTAATTTGAATCTACTTTATAGCGGCTGTAACTGGCATGGAAGCGAGCGACTACGACAATCTCCAGAAGCAGTATTTGCCTAGTTTAGAAATTGCGCTAAATATAGTCAATGACAGAATACGAAAGTGGTGGTGGCACAGCGATTTGATATACAACTTGTCGCCGTTGAAGAGGAAACAAGATGAGTGTCTCAAACAGATATATGTACTGTCTAACTCGGTAAGTACGGACGTATATTTATTATAGTTCTGAGTGATGAGACGAGCAAGTTCGCCTGGTGGTAAGCGTCACGCCTGACCATAACAATTGTAGTGCCACAACAATAACATAAACAATAAACATAAAAATCATCCCCGAGACATCGGATATTAAGTCTCATATATAACTTTCCCACACTCTATCTACGAGGGAAAGCCCGAGTCCCAGCAGTGGGAACGTAATGGGCTGATGATGATGATGAGCTATAGATAAAACTACTTAACAGCAAACTAATTTACACTGAGTTTGCCAGTTGACTTATCACCTAGCCAGACGCAGTCGAACACCTACTAAATAGCTCTCCGCAAAAGAAGTAGTGCCTTAGCTACCACCACAGAAGATTTAATAGTGTGGTGGACCCAAACCGCTATCGTTCCCGCTCCGCTTATGAAGCTTGGACCACACACCAAAATCACGCCACCTTGTATCGCGCGACTCCGGCGCATGTGTGCGTAAACTCGATGCCTGTTTAAATAGAACTGCGAGCGGTCCGCGACGGCCACTCGCTCACACGCTTTGTTGCTGGCACACGCCTATTGCTATCGCGCTCTCTTGCATTTGTTTACATTATTTTCGTAATTTTATTCAGTTATTTGTATTCAAAATTTTGTACTCTCTATTTGGCTAAATTAAAATCAAGTTACTGTTCGCTTCGCTGTTTTCATCCTTATCTAAATTCTTCAATTCATTCATAGTAAATTAGTTAATAGTTTAAGTTAACTCCTCCCTTTTGGTCCGGGTTCGATTCACGGCTGAGCGAGAAAGAGGTTTAACCAAGCCTCTTTAATAGTACCGTACGAAGGCGCAGTAAGAGCAGACAGCTTGTTTCCTGTAACTATATTTGCCAATGTTTTCAGATTATACAAAAGAAAAAAACAGAGATGAAAAATCCAACCAACACAGAAAACAAATCAGGTAATGAAATCCTATAGACTGCATCTGTGGTTTAGTGGTTGGGCAGGTTGGCGCAAATCTCATATACCACTGAGGTTGCGGATTCGATTTCCGCGACGGGACAAACGTTTGTGCATAGAAAAAAAGCGCAAGCATTTGTTTCGTGTCTGTGTGTTGTGGGACCATGGTCCTCGTAGTTCCTGGTTCCCTAGATACAGGGAATTTTAGTCAGAGGCTATGTATGTGATCGTTGGGCGTTATTTATTTATAGACTCGGCCGTGACGACTTGGAAATGTATCTCTAAAATATGAAATAGAAATATATTGAGATTTATTCTGCCAAATATTGTTTTGGGTTGAATAGGAAAAGAAGCCCTTAATTAACCCTGACTTTCAGCCTGACAGTCGGGCAAAATAATAGGGGATCGGACAACTTTCCAGAAAGTGTTTTAAAATTAACCATATTGTATTTAATTATATAGCCATGAAAAATGATATTTTAATTTAATAAGTCCTAAAAGTACTTAAAACTATGTTTAAATGTTACGTTCCGCGCAATAGGTTAAATATATTCAAATAATATACTCAAATAATATACTCAAATGCGAGTTCTTAGCAGATATTTCTCTATTTATCTTAAGAAAATGGTTAAATGTGCAACAAAAACGATACTCGGAAACACACTAAACAGAATTCTAACATCACATTTCATCGATAAGCCAACTTTTAATACTTTTAAGTTCAAAAATCGTTTCGTTATTATTATTATTTTAGGAAAAGAGGATTTTGTTCCACTGGAGATATGAATTTAGGTGCTCACATGCACAGTTAAGGCGCGCTCTTCGATGGTCTGCAGTTAATTTCGGCCCATTTGCTGGCTTTTGCGGTACCAGTCCACGTTCTTTCAAACTTCTTCTAGCCACTTACACCCACCAGCCACCCTACGTACAACATGAAGCTGCTGCTGCAGTTGAAAAGCATTAAGGCGTCGATTTCGTAAAGAAATTGTTACAATAAATCGATCATCTCGCTCAGAAGTGACCCGATTCCTGCCAGGTCCTGAACGGCGCGTGTTGTACCAGTCTCCCGATTGTAGACTCTATGAAGAGACGACTGGCTTAGAAGCAATCTTTCAGCCACAACACGCTGACTAAGTCCAGAATCCAGCAATACTACCACATGGGCGGCTTCTGCCGGCGAAGTATCCATATGTTTTAGAAAAAAACTATTTCAGACGTCCCAAAGTCACAGTACTGTGTGTACTGAACATTATATAGAACACACAAGTACATTATACAGAACACACAACAAAAAGTTTTAAGATAAGCGCTAACTTTTAGTTTTCAAAGGTGAAATGTACTCCAACTCTAAACACACATTTGTCTAAAACAGTGAATCATTTCATTTATAGGATCAACAAATGAAATTCTAATTTTGAATTTTTGCTTATCACTGTAATGGCCAAACTGCCAGCTATACAATCATGTGTTTTTTTTCATGGAATGAAAACTCTTTTGTGTTAAATTAGGACAGAAACCATTAAAAGGGAAGTGTTTCGATTTTTCTGATGAGAAATGTATAATGTTTCAGGGAAACTCACGCCGTTCGTAGACCTAATATTGGAACTTGCTGAAGAGCACAGCTTCACTGACGAGTATATTCAAGAAACAGACACTATGATAGCAGCTGGACATGACACTACCGCGTCCTCTCTAGCGTTTGCTCTCACGCTTTTGGGATCTCACGTTGAAGTGCAGGAGAAAGCTTATGAAGAGTGAGAACATTTTTATCGTCCATGCCAACCAAACAAGAAACATTGTAGTAGTTTGCAGGCTGAGGCGGCGCAAGGGTGTTCTTAATGCCTTACCAGCAAAGAACATTGCGCTCTCCGCTCGAAGGTGTGGTCAGTTAAATTGTGTGGTGAAATTAGTCAACCGGTTGCCCAGTATTCTTAAGAAGCAAGTTTAAGCCGTCTCGTTATATATTTTTTTTTCTTGAATATTAATAATAATAATGTATTTATTCATTTAAACATGTTGGTACAAAAAAACTTAATATTAGAGCACTCGGTAACTTATTGTAAGGTTTAAAAATAGGGTAGGAATAATAATTAAGCTATTTAAAGTCCACTATTTTAGCTCCCATTCTAGGATTCCCTGTGTCGTGGGACACTAGTCTCTTTCGTAAAACGTTTTAATTAGTCTATAGGGATCTATAGTCATAGTTAGGAACATAAATCAATGTGAGCTGAAACAATAGGTATTATTTTGAACTATCAATAAACAATTCTGACAAAAATTGTTTTACAGGTTACTTCAAGTTCTTGGAAACTCAAATCAAAACCTTCATAAGGATGATATGTCGAGACTGGTATACATCGAAGCAATAATAAAAGAAACTCTACGATTATACCCAATTGCTCCCATCATTGCGAGGCAACACGATCAAGATATCAAACTTAGTAAGTTGGTATAAAATAATCATATTGGACAGCTATGTAGCTCTAGAGCTCCTGCAAGAGGCATCTCTAATTACGTTTAAACTTAGGGTTTCCTTATTTTAGAAAACTTCACACTAAAAGCCAACGCCGGTTGCGTAATATTAGCTCATGGGATCAATCGTCACCCTATGTGGGGTTCTGATGCGAATGAATTCAGACCTGAGCGATGGTTTGACAAAGAAACACTTCCAGATCAGAAATATTTTGCTGCATTTGGGTTGGGAAGACGATCTTGTATTGGTAAGAGCTTTGTACATATTTCTTCTAAATTGTGAATTCAACAAATCATGGAGATCTTCTGAAAATAATCATTGAGTGAACCTTAATAACAACCTTGAGGTAGCCAAAAATAAATTTGAATTGCCATTAAGATAGTAGGTAAACGACGTTTTGCAAACATTTAGCAAAACATAAAATTATAAATTAATATATTGACGGCCAATTCGTTTGATTGATTAAAATAAAACTGTCACAAAAACAGCGTCAAATGTATTCTGTAATTCTGAAATCTATTGATATGTCGCGTGTGTGAAATATTTACAGACATATGGTTAAGTCGTGTGACTTAGGTTTTTAGAGTCACGCCAGCCAAACTTGCATAACATAAGTAATCTGGATAGGTATAAAAATAAACAATTTTGTATTTCCCTCAATATGATTGTCATTTAATTTTCAATTTAATTCATCTTCAATGATGTGTATTGGAATATCAAACATAATATCTCAGCTTAAATATTTTTTTAACTTAAAACAATATAATGATAATGTTGTTGTCATGATGCTCATATTAGCATTTAGGTATTGGTGCACTTAGGTATATATGTATAACATCATTTTTTTTTATTTTTTTTTTATGTAACTGAGTGACGAAACGAGCTGGTCGTTTGCCTGATGGTAAGCAATACGCCAGCCCATAACAATAATAGCACCACCCAGAACTTTGTTTTGCAAAATCCTGCGCGGCGCTGCACTGCGCTCGTCACCCTGAGACAATTAGCTGTTGAGTCTCATAATGCCCAGTAATTTCGCTGGCTACCATGCCCTTCAAACCGGAATACAGTACTGCTTGCGCACTACTGCTTGGCGGCTGAATAACTGGCAAAGCGGTGGTACCTACCCAGACGGCCTCTCGCATACGAGAAACCTACCACCAGTTAATACAAGTATAAGAAATAATATCATATCCAATATTATACCTTGGATCAACGTATCAGTATTGCAATCCAACGGGGCAATACTGCCAGCATCTTGGGTACGCTGCCAACTGGTAGTGGGTTGGAGCATTTGAGCTATCTATAGGCCTTTAATGGTCTATGGGTTGTCCAATTGCTTCTCCTTGTATGTAGTTAGTTTAGTTTTAGTAATTAGATAGTAGAGTTGTTTTCAGTAATAAAGGCATTCACCCGTTTAAAAAAACTATCGTTGACACTATACATCGTTGAAAATTCAACGATATGTTTAACGATGTATAGTGTCAACGATAGAAGTGCATTGTGTTGTACAGACTTATGAGGGTGAAATAGCCACTTTGCGAAAAACTCCTAATTTAAATAAAGACTGAAAAAAGCTTTTTTCCATACTTTGTCATTCTTTTTTTTTACTATTTATAGGCTTGCGTTTGACCGCTATCTCACCTGTTGCTCTTATTGTTTGTTGTTGTTATTGTCGCTCATTCATTTGTTTTCTATTACTGTTTTGGTTATAGGTAAAGTTTTCGCCATGATGACGATGAAGGTTACACTTGTCCATGTCCTGAGAAAATACCGCATCTCATCCGACATCAGCAAGATGGTGGTTAAAATGGATACTATGATAAGACCAGTATCGGGATTTTACATTAGCTTAGAACAACGTGCTTTATAAAAATATCTTGTATGATATTTGGAGTGTTTGTGTATTTGTTTTTTGGAGGGGTAGGCTCTAGCCGTGATTGTAATACCACCTATCGAACAAAGCCATGACGTCAAGCGACCTAGTCGTGTTCGGGATGATGTTCGGTGAACCATCAGGGAGACAGGTCTGAGCAGCCGCTTAACTGCCGTCTCTGTCTAGATCTATGTGCTTCATCTTAGGCCACATCATCGCTTCACATCAGGCGAGATAGTGGCCTTACATACTTGTAGATCTATTAAGCGTAAAAAAATAAAAAATACTTCAAACCGACAAGACAAGAACCGACTTGAAGATTAAACTTATAATTTTGCTATTTTTTCAAAAAGTGATGAATGAATTTCGATAAAATTTATATGGGACCACCTCTGAAGTATGATCGACCAAACAAAAAAAGAATCATAGAAATCAATTCTTAATTGGCGGAGTAATCGCGTAACAAACACAAAAAAAAACATACCGTCGAATTGTAAACCTCCTCCTTTTTGAAGTCTGTTAAAATGTCTTAAATGATGAACATTTTGAACTTTGAACTGAACAAAAATAGCCACTTTGGAAAACTACGTAACCTTGACTACGCAAAGTATGTATTTTACTTGTTTTTGTTTTTTAAGTACCTGGGTAGTTCTCACGAAGTCATGAGAAATAATTAACAAATTTTGAAATTATTTTGCATTTATTTTTTATGGATTTCGTAGTACTTATGATACTAAATTTTAATTTTATAGTGGTCCCAAGAATAAACTTGTTTTAAAAGAATTATAAGGAAATTTAAAAAATAAGAGTGAGGGAATGACTTTAAAAGTAATTCACGAACTTCTGATAATAAAACAGTGTTCATTTTTAATGAATATCTTTTAAATTAGTTTTCAAATATATTTTCTAACATTAGTAGAAACTATTGTTTAGAAATCATAAATTATTGCAGTCTGCAGATGGCATCAGATGCCATCAGGAGGAGTAACTGATATGAAAAATTACCGTCCAGTTACTTTTATACCGGTACTGTCAAAGATATTCGAAAAGATCATGTTGAAGAGGCTCTATGACTTTGTTACAAGTCAAGAGATACTTATACATGAACAATTCGGATTTCGTAAAAATAGTAACACGACACTAGCATGTTTCAATTTAATAAAAAAAACATTACTGAGGCTATTAACGAAGGTACGCCGGTAATTGCCATATTTCTTGATATGAGCAAGGCCTTCGATTTTGTTGACCATAAATTACTTTTGTTCAAACTCGAAAAATATGCAATTAGAGGAACCGCATACGACTGGGTTAAAAGTTACTTGTCGGATCGAAAACAATGTGTTGACATTACTAAAATTTAAAACGGCAATAAAGTAACAAGCAGATCTAAGTTTCAAAATAATGCATTTGGAGTCCCACAAGGCAGTGTTTTAGGCCCTTCTTTTTTCTTATTTATATTAACGATCTCCCAAAAGTTACTGAGCACAACAAAACAAACTGTCTTGTTTGCGGTCGATACAACAGTTTTAATTAAATGTAAAGATAGACAATACTACGAAAATGACATATCCCTTACACTTGACAAAATATTTAATTGGCTTAAGAAAAATAATCTTAAAATTAACGTAAATAAGACTAAATTGATCCAGTTTCAAACTTACAGGAAACAACATATTGAACTCAATATAAGCTATGACAACATAAAAATAGAGGAAGTAAAATTTACAAAGTGTTTAGTTATAATGGTAGACAGCCACTGCGACTGGAAAACACATGTAGAGTATGTGTGCGACAGGCTCGACAGGTTCGTCTATGCCATAAAAAGATTGTGGCAAACAGTATTCACTGAAGCAGCACTCAGTGCTTACCATGGATACGTTTCCTCGGTACTCTCGTATGGTCTTTTGTTATGGGGCAACTCTGTTGAAATTGGTAAAGCATTTCGGGTGCAGAAAAAATGCGTGAGAGCTATTTGTGGTGCCTGGTTTATGGACAGCTGTAAACCTCTTTTCCGGAAGTTTAAGATCCTTCCACTGGTCTGTATGTATATTAGGGAGCTCTGTGTTTTTGTCAAACAGCATCCTCAATATTTTAGTCTTCACTCGCAAGTAGTCAGTAGAAAAGCCATACCCAGAAATAAATTAAAACTCTACCTACCTCAGTGCAGGCTAGATTTATATAAGAGAAATGTACATATAAATGCCATTAAAGTATATAATAAATTACCGAATACATTTAAAGACTTACCTTTGACTAAATTTAAAAGAAAATGACTCAATGGCTTGCGAAAAACAGCTTTTATGACTTAAATGAATATATGACTTTTAAAAACACCTAATTATAAATTAATGTTAATGTTTAATTTTATACAATTAAGTTAATTTCAAAAAATTGATCACTAATTTGACATTTATTAGACTAATAATATTTTGACATCTTTATTTTTAAATTTATTAATTTGTATGACATTTAAAGCTTTTTGACATTAATTTAATAATAATAATTTGTTTGCATATGAGATTTAATGTAATTGAAATAATTAGTAAGACAGGTAATTGCACACCATTGTCATGGTAGAATGTAAGGACTTATTTTTTAGAATTTTATCACCTTTATGTACTATATTCTCGCAATAAATGATTTGATTGATTGATTGATCATATTATATTAATTCTACATAATATATATAGGTATATGCACTTAATCACAATGGCAGTACTTAACGAAAAGCCTACAAAAAATCTTTGCTTACTTTAAAATTACCTTAACTTAATATCTGGTATTAAAATATTAAAGTAGAGAAATATTTATTATGTTATATAAGAAATATATATTATGCTTTATCTCTTGTTTGCTTATCTTTTTTTTTCTCGGCGCTATTTGGACCTACAACAAGTTGGCAGCGGTAAATTCGAGGGTTAGCTAAAGCAAGCCATTAAAAAAGGCAAGTGGACCTAGTCTAAAATCATTCCCTCATAGATCGTCATTCCCTCACTACAAAATAAACTGAGGGAATGATGGTTAGGGAAGGACGAAATAAAGCATAATCGAAAAAATCTCGTGCCATAACCGTATTAAAAAAAAAGCATTTTTCGTATGAGTTAAATAGTCCCGGAAACCTACTTCAATGTGTAATTAATAATTGTTAATGTACTTGCCCTTTACTTTTATAGGCTGTGATGTAATGATACTCAAAAATGTAATCTTAAAAAAATATTAATTGAACCTTTTTGCAACAGACACACAGACACGATGAATTTGCCATATTGATAAATCAACAGTACCACCAACTATCACAATCTAGTGGTAAAGTTCATGTTTAATTAAAAATGTGTTCATAAATGGACTGTCAATAAAGTTGTGAGGGAATGATTTATTTTTGTGGGACACATATGTAAATTTCCTTTTTTTAATCCGTATTTACTTTATTACCAAAATTAATAGTTTTTTCATAAGTATATTATATTTTTAATCAATTAGTCAACCTTGTATAACTTTTACTATTTTTTTTGTCGGAATAAAAAATTAAAATTAAAAATAATTTAATTTGGAGGTTGGGACACAGTGAGGGAATGATTCTAGGGACATAAAAGTATTTTTATATTTTTTATTTATACTCATTTTTTGTGAATTATAACTGACACTCTTAGCATCAATAATGTAGATCGCAAGGATATAATAGTAACTGTTATATGTTCATTAGATTTTTATTAAAACTGGAAGGATAAGAATTTCGTAATTTGGTGAGAATTACCCACCTATTTATAATTTGTATAGATCTACAAAAAACATTTTTTTATATAAAATATATTAGGTATATAAGTTTGAAATCGTACATTTGATATTCTGTTTTCACAAATAGTACAGGGTTTACAGTGAATAAAAATAAATGTATTTTTAGTTAAACAATAAGAGATAAAATCATTGAAGATAAATTTATTATAATTATTTAGATTTACCTTGTGAATATTCACATTAATAAACAGTAATACAAACTAGAGAGTCAGCTAGTTGGACAGTAATTTGAAATTAAATATACAATGTTGTATCTATTGATTGCTTTGTGTGGTTTGTGGTTGACATGGGTGTGGTTCAGGAAGCCGTCGGCTCTGGAGCCGCCGGAACTGTCCGGGAAACTCCCTTTTGTGGGACATGGGCTTTATTTTGTAGGCGATAGTGTACGTAAGTACTTATTAGGTACACATTACTTGGCTACTTGATTTCAGAATGTTTAACTTTTGAAGGTCTATCGCCTACCGAAAAGTCTACCGCCCCGACGGTATTGCTATAGGTCTAAATCCGCGTAAATCACAATACCACTTACCTATATATTTATTAATACATAGCTCTGACCTATATTATAATATAATTTTTGATTTTTTTATACAACTAATTGGCAAGACGAAAAGGTCACTCATCTGATGGTAAGCAACGCTTGTACAGTTGAGTCGCTAGTTGAAGCGCCACCCAGAACTTTGTTTTTCAAAATCCTGCGCAGCACTATACTCGTCATCCTGCAACAATTAATTATTATTATTATTTTTCAACAGACTGGGTCTGCGTTTGACCACAATCTCACCTGATGGGAAGTGACGATGCGGTCAAAGATGTAGCACGCTTTCCCAGTAGATACTTGTCCACTCTAGATTTAAACACACCCAAATCGTATTTATTTGGAAATACAGACGACCGACGGCAAGGCATTCCACTCCTTTGACGTGCGCACTAAAAAGGATGACCCAAAAGGTTTAGTACGAACAGGCGGAACTTCTACCATGTAGGGGTGCCACTGTGCCGATCGTCTAGTTGTCCGATTGTAGAATGGTGATGGGGGATCAGATTGTGCAGTTCTTGAGCACATTCTCCGTGGTGTATTCTGTAGAATACCGATAGGTTTGCGACTTCACGTACCATGTGCCAGGCTTTGCAGGCTAGTTCCACCAACGTGTCATTATTAATTAACTTAACTCTCACAATGCCTAGTGATTTCACTAGATACTAGGTATACAAAACTTTGGTTTCAGAAATGTATAATGCTTTGGCGAAGATATCTGAAGAATGTATAAAAAAGGGCGGTGTAGCCAGGCTGCATTTGGGGCCGCGCATGTTTTACGGTAAGAAAAATTGTTTATTTTCGTAACAGCTTCGTACGCACCATTACAATAATTCTAGATATTGAAACACTTACAATTTTCTTGTTATAGGCGTATCACATCCTGAAGACAGTCTGGCGATAGCCACCGCTTGCGTGCAGAAACATTACGTCTATGACTTCCTGAGGCCGTACTTAGCAAATGGTTTAATTAATGCTGATGGTATGTTTCTAATTTAAAATTTTTCTTCGAGTCTAGTTTCGACTTGCACAATAAATAACTTAAGTAACTAGTGCCGGCTTGTACTATTAATTAGTCTATGGTACCGGTATACCTATTTAGGGTTTGTTTTAGCGCTAACTCCTTCAATTGATGTACGACGATGTACGTTCACAATATTGTCGAACACAACCTTTGATTTCCCGATGGTATGCATCTAGGTACTGCACAAGTCAACAAGTGTTTATAAAGATGTTGTAAAGATTTTTTTAAGAATAAGAACGACGTAATTAATCAAAACTAAATAGAGATAAATTACATACATTACATTAAAATTAATACAGCAGATACGCCTGTTCTGCGCTGACCTCTGTAACGTTGATTTCTATTTCTTATTCCGGCTTGTAAAAAGCATGGAATATACTATATTTGCTTGAATGTGAATATAATATAGGGATTTTTATTGAAACTAGATGTATTTTTCTGTTGTTCTAATTACTTATCAGTTTGATCTAAATGGTAGGTTTCCGGCATACAAGTATCTACACCGTTCTATTTTTTTTTATTGCGTCTATAAGAAATGTCTGGACATGCCTCGCAATATTTTTCATGGTATTAAAAGTTCTGTGTGGCACTGCAATTCTTATGGGCAAGCGTGGCGCTTACCATCTGGCGAACGACTTGCTCGTCTTATTGCTAAGTTGCAAATAAATTCTAAAATCCTTGTTTTATTTCAGTGCAAACATGGAAATTACACCACAAACTAATCAGCCCAGCGTTCAGCCAGCAAACTTTAGACGGATTTTTGGAAATTTTCAACAGCCAAGCTCGCAGATTGACGGATCAATTTGCAGAACACCTCGGAATACCTTTCAACCACGAGCGCCTGCTGAGAATAAACAATTTGGAAACAATTTGCTGTAAGTTAATAAACAAAACTAAAAAAGTTAATAATGAGTAGATAAATAAATAGATAAAAAGAAAATCAATAAAAAAAGTTAAGTAATATTAATTCTCACTACCTCTGTAGTGCAACAAATAAAAAAAGAATGAGCCTGATGATACCCTACGCGTGTTTATATCCTTCATTGAATCACTTTGGTCGACCGTACATAATACGCTTAAAATTAAGTACCTACCCATTCAGTCGTCGTTGAATGCGTGCGAGAATCGGTTTTTGCGCGACATTAGAGTCCGTTTTTATTTGTGAGATCCATATCCCCATAGATATTATATTATTCAACAACGACCTACATTACATTCAGCGAATGACATTAGGTATTTTCATTGCGTTTCAGATTTGAAATGAATTTCCGCATTAGATTCTGTAGTATTATTGTAGGGTTGTCATGTTGTGTTTTTTACATTTCGCGAAGGAAACTTTACGAGAACATTTCATGAATGAACATTTTTGAAATTTCAAAACTCGTTAAAGTTGTGTAGAATAAGCCTCTTTTGGGTTTAAACAAATAGTATAGAAGTATGGAATAGACACATACATAGTATATATGTGCGTATGTAATCGTTGGGCGTGGTATATTTTTATTATGTCGCTCTTTCTCACGGGTTATACACCCTGTCCTTTGGAAGGCTTGCGCGGGCACATGACTCCAACACGTAAAGGCCTACAATCGACGACTAGATATGTAATGGACAACGCTAATCGGAGACTATTTCTAAGTGCATCATTAGAAGATACAATGAAAGACAGCCCCCGATTAGTGCGAGGACTATTATTGAAGATATAAAAATTACTTACGAGTGGGCTATTAAGGTGAATTTTTCATGGATAAGAGCCATTAAAAAATATTATTGTTAAGCTATTGCATAGCTTCTATCGCGGGCCTTGAGCGTGGAGACCGAATCCAGAAATTCCGTAACGAAAATAACCTAACACCCCCAACTCCGAATGCTATGCAATAGCTTTACCGCGGCAGTCCTCGAGTGCCACACGTCTTTTTTATTATTTTTTATAGTTTCTACTGCTGGCGTTGCACCAAATGAGTATGGGTATCTCAAAAAGCAGTATCTGCCTCGCTTAGAAGAAATGACAAATGTATTCAATCGGAGAGTAAAATCATTCTGGTTGCACAGTGATTTTATGTTCAACTTGTCGCCGCTGAAGAGAAAACATGATGAGATATTAAAATATTTGTTGGAGCTATCTAATTCGGTAGGTGTCTATGTACTCAAGTATGATAGGTATTTGCCTTCGGGAGCGAAACTATCGCAGCTATTAAAAAAAGGCTTTATATATTTACGTACGTTTGAATTAAGTTATTAACGAAGCAATGGGTACGATATGTAACGGTTGTGGTACAGTGATCTACTATATTTTGTTTATGGCGTTTTCAGATGGGGGATGTAAAACACATTAACATCCGTTCAGCAGTCTCCGAGTCTATAGATAACAAACATACAAACAAACAGATAAAAATTCTAAAAACCATAGATTTGTGTTCAGTACACTCTAAATAGTCGATCCCAGATAGTTTTGCAAAAATATCTTCAATGTACAGAATTGGCTCTTTTACATTTTTATAATAGTACTAGCTGACCCGGCAAACGTTGTTTTGCCATATAAATTAAAAAAAAATGTTAAGGGTGAACAACCCTTATCACTTAGGGGCATGAAAAATAGATAGTAGCCGATTCTCAGACCTACTGAATATGCAAATAAAATTTGGTAAAAATCAGTAAAGGCGTTTCGGAGGAGTAAGGTAACTAACATTGTGACACGAGAATTTTATATATATGACTAGCTGATGCCCGCGACTTCGTACGCGTAGTGAAGTATTCATCCTGCTTCCGACTATTTTTCGTCCCACCATATTCCCGTTCCAGTTCCCGTCCAGCTCCTATCTCGTTACCGTACCGTACCGCTTCTGTTCCGTTACTTTCTCACTCCTATCTTGTTATTGTCCCGCTCCTTTCCCGTTACCGTACTGACCTGGTCCTGATTCCGTCCCGCTCCTATCCTGTTACAGTTCCACTTTTATTTCGTTACCGTCACACTCTGCTCCCGATCCTATTCCGATCCTAACCCTTTATCGTCCTCCCTAGCGAACCTCCTATCGTGTTATTGTTCTCTTCCTGTACCATCCTCTTTCTATCCCATTATCGTCCCACTCTGGTCCCGATATAATGAACAAATTTTCTGGCCCTAACTTCAATTGTGACTCATGTGTTTTATTCTTTGATATATATATATAGTGTTGTAGTTTGTAACATATTCCGGGGCTACAGAAACCGGGTGGAAATGACACGGGTGAGATCACCATCAGGGGGAACCGCCACGTACCCATTACGATTCGTAATACGTACAAACGGACAGTGCGACGCGCGTGGTCCTGGTCCGGGTTTGTTGTCGGTACGGTTTTTGATCATTTACATGACTTTGCGGTGCGGCGGCAGCGCCGGTGCGGCGGCAGCGCCGGTCCGGCCCAAGTTTTGTGTTATATAAAGACATATGTATGTAAGATAGCTACACTATCGCATTAGGTAAATATTCCTGTCATGATAGCTGTAAGAAAAATAATTTTTTTTTAGATTTTGCAAAAGAAACAAACTGAGATGAAAATGAGAAATACAACGAACTCTAACAACAAATCAGGTAATTACTAACATTAAACTTCTTATTAGTTTTTTATTGTTCATCTCTATTCTATCCATCATTTCTAAAGAACTAGCACAGTAGTACGTAATAATTTAGTTTTCTTTGGTAGTACAATACACTAGTCTCTTGAGAAAACTATTTATCATTTAGGTAATGTGTTTTTGATAATACCGTTTAAATATCTTGTAGTGTTTTTGTTCTGAGGGCTATGCCCTCCTTTTCAACTGTATTCTAAGTTAGGTTACTTACATGATATTTAGTCGTGTAATAATATAATCCTCTATATTTTCCGTTTATTTTACATAGATTTTCTTGATTTTTAAACATTTTTCTTTTGAGTTCCTAAATGAAAATAACAATAAAACCTACCATAAACGAATGCAACCTCCCGAAAATAAACAGAAAAATAATAAATCACTATCAATTTAGACAAATGTCAATCAACCAAAACAACAAGAAAAATGTTTAAAAATCAAGAAAATCTATGTAAAATGAACGGAAAATGGACGAAAAAAGATACAGAGGATTATAATTCCTCGAAAAGTATTATTACACAACTAAATTATCATGTAAGTAACCTAACTTAGAATACAGCTGAAAAGGAGGGCATAGCCCTCAAAACAAAAACACTACATTTTGCCCTCAGAACAAAAACACTACAATCTTTTTACTCGTATTTGTTCAGGAAAAATCAAGCCGTTCATAGAACATATATTGGAACTGGCTGAGAAGCACAGCAGCTACACTGACAGACAGATACAAGGAGAAACAGACACGATCATAGTAGCTGGCTATGAAACTAGCGCGACCACTCTAACTTTATGTCTCACGTTGTTGGGATCTCACGCTGAAGTTCAGGAGAAAGCATATGATGAGTAAGTATTTCGCCACCATCAGGTCTATAAACAAATTATGTGGAGTAACAAACAAACAACAACTCTTAGAATTAGCGCGGCTTTGCGTAGATACAGTACCTAAAGTAAGTCATTTTAACTAAGCTTCGTATATATAGATCTGACTTCATTCACGTTTGATCTGCGTTCACCTGATCTTGTTTTACGTTTTGTTTCTAGTCTTGAGTCTCTGACAATTTTATAAACCAAAATCAAACTTTAATCACCTGAGTCTTTAATCAAGTTCAACAACCAAATTCAACTCAACTGATTTCGTAAAATTATTCGTGTCTAGAGTTGCGTTCCGAATAGCGACCGTAGCGCCTGTGTTCGATCATCATCTCTACAAAAATGTTAAAGGTGGGCGTGAGTTGGGTGCTGCGATCGCTGTTCGGAACTAACCCTTGAATCAAGAAGAGTTTCATGTCGAGACGTGATTATTGTTAATAGAATAGGTGATTGTGAATGACAAGACGATTTTGAGTATCGTTTATAAAATCAACTGATTTGAGATCACGTTTGATGTTTACTTGAGTGATTCATGAAATATATCATGCACTTTATCCCGATAATACTGCTAGAGGAGGTAGTACCGTGATAATAAAGGAAAACATCTACCATTATTAAGAGCATAATTTTGAAGAACAACATATACAATGCTGAAATCTAGAAGTTGAACGATGAAACTATGAATACTCAATTAAGTCAGTTAAGATGTGACCGCACAACGGATTACTCGCTATGGAAATTGACCAATAACCTAATAAAACCTATTATGCAGATTCCAACAATAAAAGAAGCTAATGGAAGCTGGGCTATCAATAATGAACAAAAGGCAACTAGATTTGCACAACACCTAGAGCAAACCTTTCAAGATAATGAAGAAAGTACAGATGATATTATTTTAAACAAAACATCGAAATATGAGCTAGTAATAAAACTCGTCACTCCAAGAGAGGTATACAATGAGGTCAAAAAATTAAAACAAAAGAAATCTCTTGGTTATGACCTCATTACTGGAGAAGTTATGCAAAACCGTATCGTAACGTAAAGCCATAGGCAAACTTACCCCACTTATTAATGCTACATTCAGACTTCAATACGTGTGCGATTTGTGGCAAGTTGCCGAAGTCATTATGATAGTTAAACCTGGTAAACCACCCAATGTAGCAATATCATACAGACCGATATCACTGTTACCAATAATATCCAAATTGTATGAAAAACTACTGTTAAGACGTATGAAGCCTATTATAGAAGAAAAAACATTTTATCAATTAAGATTATCAATTGGGATTTCGAGAAAACATTCTACAATAGACAAAGCACACAAAATCACCAATATTATCGAAAAAACATTGGAAGAAAAGAAAGTTTGTTCTAATCTCTTTTTGGAAGTAGCACAAGCATTTGACAAAGTGTGGCATAAAGGCCTTATATTCAAACTAAGACGGCACATGTCAAAAAGAAACGCGACGAGTTACTATACTATACGTTACGTTATAGGAAGATGTGTTGGCTACTTGGGAGGCATTCTACGTTGTCAGTGCACAATAAAATACTATTGTACAAACAAGTCCTCATGCCAATATGGACTAATGGTATCCAGCTGTGGGGGTGTGCCAACCAAAGCAATGTAGCCATGATACAAAGATTCCAAAACAAAGTAATCAGGGGTATCGTAAACGCTCCGTGCTACATTCGAAATGACGACCTCCATCGGGACCTGAAAGTGGACCTCGTTACTAGTGTTATTAAAAAGTTCGCCGAAGCTCACGAATGTAGACTTCACCATCACGTGAAACTCGAGGCTATCCAGCTCCTCGACAACACAGACCTAGTGAGAAGACTCAAAAGGACAAAACCTTTTCAGTTAGTGTAGTGAAGTGACAGTGTTTCGTAGTACCTATACATACTTTAGTGCTACACGTAAAAAACACAAAAACAAAGTGTCTTCGCCTTAATATAGACAGTAAGAAAAGTGTTAATAGACACATTCTTAGTTATACTATACTTAGCAATTTAAGACAAAGTAAAATTACTTAATAGTCTAATTAGGCTAGATTGTAATGCTAATGGGATGTCTTTCTGAGACAATCATTATGTTATAAAAAAATTGATTCATGAAGATTGAAACTATATAGTTTCAAGATACGTTTATCGAACAAAGCTTGACTTGAAACTCTGTCTGAGTCTAGACTCAGTTCTGATTTTTTAGTTTATAAATTCGGAGAGTCAATTTGTGAGACATTTCAATAATTTGCTACTGCACAGCGACTTATTGCTATTAAATCGTTGAAACTAGTAACAATCAGGGAAAATAGTAAAACCCTGTGTAAAAAAGGGCCTAAAATGCTGCTGCCTAGAAGTGTTAAGGAGCTTCGAAAACAGCACGTCTTGATCGGTTTGGTCTTATTGGAGACAAATTAGCTTCATACTCGTCTCGTAGTAAAGCTTTTTAGTGCCTTGCCAAATCGATCGACCCAAACTTTTGTCGTCCAATGCTTCCACCTCTTGTTAAACCTGATGATTCACTAGCCCATAGCGCAGCTGGAAAGGCAATTTTTTTAATTACCTTATAGACAAACATTTACCGCTGTTTCACCTGATGGAAATTGATGACACTGTCGACGATGGATCATGCTTGCCTAGAAGATACCAATTCACTCAGGACTTGAAGACACTTAGATTATACGCATTGGTAAACAGAGACGCTGGTAAGGTGTTCCATTCCTTAGCCGTTCGCATTATGAAATTGAAACGAAACGCTTTGTTCTAGCAGCAGAAATGTTAACCATCAACGGATGCCGAGTTTGCGTACGTCTCGTTGCCTAGATATTTGCCTTGCTGTTTGCTACCAACTCATGTTTTGACCTAGGCCTTAAATTACCACTTTTTTTTTTTACTATTTATAGGCTTGCGTTTGACCGCTATCTCTAAGTGACGATGCGGTCGAAGATGTAGCACGCTCGCCTAGAAGAAACCTATTTACTCTTGTATTAAAGACACCCAGATTGTAGCTATCCGGAAACACAGATGCCGGCAGAGAGTTCCACTCCTTGGCCGTTCGCATTATGAAGGTCGAAGCAAAGCGCTTGGTGCGAGCAGGAGGGATATCAACCATGAATTGATGACGGCTTGCCGTACGTCTGGTCGTCCGGTGATAGAAGGGGGATGGCGGAATTAGTTCATGTAATGTTCATGTTTTTCTTAACCTGCCCCATTGTGGTTCCTTAATGGCAGATATAGCAATACACCAAAAAGGTCTTGCGTAATCTTGACGTGACTTGGTTGGTATACTATACAAAGTCAGTGATTTTTTTAATCCCACGCAACTCCTGACTTTATACCAAGCCCAAATATGATCCTGCATGGAATACTGTAGCCATCTGTGGAATGGCTCAGCCAAATACCAGCTGGCAGCTCTAGACTCTATAGAACGTCGCGCAATTAAACAAATTAATTACCATGCGCTGGTGGAGAAGAAGCTGAAAAGTTTAGAACACAGACGGAAAGTTGAGTGTCGCTTTTTTATCCACTGCACTTCGGGTAGTGTGCCTAGGATTTGCACGAGGTGATCCCTCTTCTCCTTTCCACCTAAAAACTTCTAGGCGCGGCTAAAACTACTCTCGTGTCATCCGTATGTCGTTATTATCCCACCTATCCGTACAAAGCGTTTCGCAGATTCCTTTATCATGCGGACTGATAAGGAGTGCAACACTCTGCCGGCGCTACAATTTGTGTCTTTTTAAGTCTAGAGTGAATAGGCATCTCATGGGGAAGCGTACTACATCTTAGGCCTCATCTTCGCTTTCCATCAGGTGAGATGTCGTCAAACGTATGCTCATTTACCAATAAAAAAATAATAATGATTGATTACTCATTATTGATAGTAAATATTTTTCAGGATACTTCAAGTTTTTGGAGACTCTAATAGAGATGTAAATAAGGATGATATGTCAAAACTAGTATACATAGAAGCAATATTAAAGGAAACTTTACGATTATACCCAATTGTACCCCTCATTGCGAGGCAAATCGACAAAGATGTTAAACTTTGTGAGTTAATTTAATTTATTCTAAATATCGTGTTAAAGATTTTGGGAGTGGGAGGGTATTTTTTTTGTTACTGAGTAATGAGACGAGCAAGTCGTTCGCCTGATGATAAGCACTACGCCTGCCCATAACAATTACAGTGCCACCCAGAACTTTTAATACCATAATAATAACATTAATAATTATTTTAAGAATTACTATCTATGACATGTTTAATAATATATTTTATTTTGTATTTCCTGTTGACGTTTAAATACCATGACTTTTGGTATAAACTTCCTTATATATATAAAAATTCAATACTTTCATTTTAAAAATATTGTACGTCCGTCATGGACAAATTTTTGACCATAGCATAATGCAATATTAACACCAATTCATACACAATTTCTGCAATAAATTTTTCATTTCATTTCATAAAAAGCACTGCGCAGCATTCCATTACGCTCATCACCCCGAGACATCAAATATTAAGTCTTATATGCCCAGTAATTTCGCTGGCTACAATGCCCTTCAAACCGGAACATAGCTTATTGAAGAGATGTCAACGGCGTTCGCAAGAGAACCGCACTGTAATAATATTCGAAGTCTTAATATTCGAAATACTGGCACAAAAATTGTATCGTTTCCTGACTACGAAGATTTCAAAAGAATTTCTTTCTTTTGATTTAAAAAATGACAAAGAAATTCTATGAAATAGCTAGCTGCGCCTCGCGGTGTTCCGGGATAAAAAGTAGCCTTTGTCCTTTTCCAGGATCTAAAGTCAAAGTCAAATATAGTCAAATATCGTTTATTATATAAGCACAAAAGTGCACTTTTAATATTTGGTAATAAACACAATACATATAACATTAAAAATAAGTTTAAAAATTGCAACTAAAGTTAACATGACTTTGAGAAAAGGTATAGTACATTGTTCATCGAGAGGAGAAAGTGACCGATTACCGTCGAGGGTGTCGATTGAAGCCCGAGCCGTAGGCGAGGGCTTTAAAACACCCGAGATCGGGAATCGCACTTTCTCTCGAGTGATACATAGTGCTTTATACTACACCTACGAGGAAAATAAAAAACTAAATCTTTACTAATTGAAACTGAATCCTCAAACAACACACAAATTGAAAATGGCGCCAATGGCGTCTGCAATTTTCACATGTTCTTTTTTCAAATTGTTTGACACCATCCAACACACAGCTGTGTCATTTTGCGAACTTGGAGATAAAAACTCACTGTAAAAACTTTTAGGCTTTTGATATTTAGGTTACCAGCGCATAGTCTTACCCAAAATTAAAAAAGAAAAACCACGTCAGAAATGGATTTTCATACACTTTTCTCTCCCGCTCAGATGCGTTTTCTCCCCGCATATTTGTTCGATATGCAATGACGTACTTTCTACCGTAAATTTGATAAAGTATCAAGGTACTTTCCAAGCAGGTGTAGTATAAAGTATGTTTACCCATTTCTTTCCTATATTCAAACTGAAGTCCGGGTGCAGAAAAGAAATGCGAAAACGGACTTTACCAGTGCTTCGGAATACACCCGCTAGAGAAAATAACACCAAGAAACTGCGGGGACGTCTCTTTTTTCAACTATTTTAAAATGCCTTGAAATATAACAAAGATCAATTATTTTATTGAAATAAACAATTAGCTATAAATTAAAATTAATAGAATGACAAACAAAAAGTGCGAGTGAAACAAAAAATGTCCCATAGTCATAGTTACAAAAAAATATAAATAATATATAAGTATGTATGGGTGTAGCAGTTAGTGACCAGACCAGACTAGTCCCCAAAACCAGCACCCGTTCACGAGTATGACTTGTGGAACCGCCATCACCCCCCTCAACCATATTGGAGGAATGAGAGTGACCCGACAAACAGAGCCAGAGTGCTAATGTTTTTGCGAGCATGCATTAAATTTTCATAAAAATACTAGCTGACCCGGCAAACGTTGTTTTGCCATATAAATTAAAAAAAAAACACTTAGGGGTATGAAAAATAGATAGTAGCCGATTCTCAGACCTACTGAATATGCATATAAAATTTGGTAAAAATCAGTAAAGCCGTTTCGGAGGAGTATGGCAACGAAAACTGTGACACGAGAATTTTATATATTAGAGATAGACAAGCCACTGTAAGAATGTTAATAAGTAATCATCATCATCCCTTCACGTTCCCACTGCTGGGACACGGGCTTTCTCTCATAGAGAGAGGATGGGCCATAATCCACAGCGCTGGCCCAGTGCGGGTTGGTGGATGTCACATGTCCTTGACTTTTTATGAAAAATTCTTGGACATGCCGGTTTCCTCACGATGTTTTCCTTCACCGTTTCTAGAACGAGTGTTAAATCCGCACAAAACTTAAGAAAGTCAGTGGTGCGGGGCCAGCGGGATTCGAACTCGGGTGCGTCGGATTGAAAGTCGCACGTGCTCCCACTGAGCCACACTCGCTCACTGAGCCACACTCGCTCACTGAGCCACACTCGCTCACTGAGCCACACTCGCTCATATAATAAGTAATAAATAGACCAAATTGAAGATTGAGAAAACACTTTTTTGGAAATAAATTATTTTTCAAAAAAAACTAAACCGACTTCAAAACCACAAATGGCACTCAAAAGTAAAAAATAAATTAATATAATTATCATAAGCGCTACCCACTCATATATTTGAAGTCGGTGCCAGCCAAGTCTAAAAGGTAGTAGATAAATACTATGTATATAGTAAGTACTACTTGTAGGTATTTATCTACTACATTTTAGACTTGGCTGGCACCGACTTCAAATATATGAGTGGGTAGCGCTTATGATAATTATATTATATATGTATAGCGCTTATGATAATGATAATTACATTTGTGGTTTTGAAGTCGGTTTAGTTTTTTTTGAAAAATAATTTATTTTAACCTTTTTAGTGAAAAACAAGTTTTAATTAAATTAATTCAAAAAGATTTTAAAGACAAGCTTTTATGATCTAGAAGCCACATCATGACGAAGTTTAGAACAGGCTATCACAATTAAATGCATGTGCAAACAAATTTCATGTCTGTCCTATTCTCTGTTGAGGAGTTCCCTCGCCGGAAGTCAATCCTGGGTGTATCTACCATGTCATGATGGAATTTAGAACAGGCTATTATGGTTAAATCTATTTACGAAATGTTGTGTCTGTACTATTCACCGTTGAGGAGTTCCCTCACCGGAAGTCAACCCTGGGTGAAGCAGGTGAAGCAGTCGAATACAAACCTCCACCTTTAGAAAGTTGGTTACGAAAAAAACAAGAAAACCGACTTGAAGATTAAACTTATATTTTTTTGTTTTTGCTATTTTTTTCAAAAACTACTGAATGAATTTCGATAAAATTTATATGGGACCACCTTTGAAGTATTACCTACCAATCAAAAAAAGAATCATCGAAATCAATGCATAATTGGCGGAGTAATCGCGTAACAAACACACAAAAAAAAAAAAAAAAAAACATACCGTCGAATTGTAAACCTCCTCCTTTTTGAAGTCGGTTAAAAAGAGTTTGCAGGATGCTATTGATCCTGCAAACTCTCCCAAGCATAAAAATGTGCTTTAAGAGCCCTATTCCTGCATCATTCATATGTTGACCTTTAGTAAAGCCGTACTGTTTATAGTGAAATAGTCCATTTAGGTTGAAATGTGACAACAGTTGGCAAGATATTTACTTTTTAAAAATTTTGCTTAGTGCCGGCAATATAGAAATAGGTCTGTAATTTATCGGATCAATCTTATCGCCTTACTAAAATAATGGAATCAAATTGCTATATTTCCTTAAGTCAGGATAGACCCCTTCATCTATGCATTGGTTGAATATCATAGCTAGCAAGAGAGCAATCGAATTTATGATGCTAGTTAAATTTTTTTGTGGATTTTCGTGGATTTTTGTGGATTTTCCCCAAAATTCTTGGTATTTTTTTATATTAAGCAACTTGAATGTCTTCCAGATTGTATGAACATTAACGTGACTGAAAGCAAATACTTCATCACATATATTGACGTTATTAGACCGTAAAAAAGATGCCTACCTAAAGTATCAACATACTAAATTTTATCAAAATCCGTTTAGTGGTTTATGCGTGATTGAGTAACAAACATCCATCCATCCATCCATCTATCCATCCATCCATCCTCACAAACTTTCACATTTATAATATATTAAGATAATCGTTTTTACAACTTGTTTAATTGGGTACCTAGATACCTTTTGAGAATTTTCAGGGTCACCGGTGATGTAGTGTGTAAAAACACACCACATCACCGCTCGATTCACACAAATCACTCGACCTACTTAAGTACCGCCGACAATCGACATAGCATTAAGTATAAGCATAGAGTAGTCATCATGTAGCTCTTAACCAATACATATGTGTACCAACAACCGGTCTTTCACTGGTTCACAGCCATCACCATCATCACCAGAGGTAGAATATCTGTGATAGAGAATCTGTGTTCCGGTTGGAAGAGCATTGTAGCCAGCGAAATTACTGGGCTTTATGAGACTCAACAGCTAATTGTCTCAGGGTGATGAGCGCAGCGCAGTGCTGCGCAGGATTTAGCAAAACAAAGTTCTGGGTGGTGCTGTTATTGTTATGCGCTGGCATATTGCTTACCATCAGGCAAATCTCCAGCTCGTCTCGTCATTCAGTTACATAAAAAACTCCACCTACTCCACTTGGCGACCCTACAACAACCACCATCACTACATGGCGACCCTGCATCTTTACAGTGATTTTGAATGAGTGAGAGAGCACTCTTAATTGATACCACCGGTGTCCATCATTGTCACTGGTTCACCGGATGGATAAGTTATTATAATAAGAAGAAATAGCCATGCCTAATTTTTTTTTTAATAATTTTAGCAAAATACACTCTGAAGGCCAACACCGGTTGCTTTATATCAATCCTTGGAACCAATCGGCACACTATGTGGGGTACTGATGCGAATGAATTCAGGCCAGAAAGATGGTTAGACAAGGACACATTACCAGACCCGAAATATTTTGCTGCATTTGGTTTGGGAAGACGCTCTTGTATTGGTAAGATATGTGTATGTCGTAGGGATATGATAAACAAATGAGCAAATACCTGTCGCAGAAAAATGAGGATAGCAGGGATTTCACGAAATTCCTAGGGATACGACGGTTACACATGACGGTTGACAGTTACGACAGTTTTAATAAGTGGGCTCTCGCCAGAACTCTCGCTTCGTCATCCCTTCGCTCCACTCGCGCAGTAGACCTGCTTCTGGCTCCACGCTTTTTATATGCACTCTAGGAATAGAGTCGGACCACGGAGAAGTGATCCTTCCAAGATATGATTATAGTAGGGTATTATTGGGCATTCTACCCCACCTTCCGATTCGCTTTGCTCACTTCGTTCGCGTCGCTCTCTCCAGGTTGGGTAGTATGCCCAATAATACGGTAGTACTCCAAAGTTGATAATTTACGATACCGATGAGCGCACTGTTACGTAAGAACATCAAAAAACATGAACGAGAGTGTTTCGTGCTTATATAAATTACTGAACTTGAATGAAAAAAATTTATTTATGTTCCATCTTTTGGGATGCAAACATGTTATTCGTAAAACAACCCAATTCATTAAGTTTTGATAACGTTTGTGCATCATTGAAGAAAGGTTCGAGTAAGCATGGAAAGCTTCTACCCAACAGTATCCGATGCGTTATTTGCGGTCCGTCTAATTGTGGTAAAACGAATCTGATACTTGGCCTTCTTTTGCATAAAGATGGTTTGCAATTCTTGAACGTTTATATTTATTCAAAAACTTTGTACCAACCAAAATATATTTATTTAGAACACGTTTTAAAAATGGTGCCTGAAATATATTTTTGCAAATATACTGATAATGAAAATGTTTTGAGCCCACAAGAAGCTAAACCCAATTCCATCATAGTTTTTGATGACGTAGCCTGCGAGAAACAAAATAATATACGTGATTATTTTGCTATGGGAAGGCATAAAAATATAGATTGCTTTTATTTAAATCAAACGTACAGCAAGATTCCAAAGCAGCTTATTAGAGACAATGCAAACCTTTTAATTATTTTCAAACAAGACGATGTTAATCTAAGACATGTTTATGATGAACACGTGACTTCGGATATGTCTTGGAAGCAGTTCCGAGATATGTGTGCAAAAATCTGGAGTGTTCCGTATGACTTTCTGGTAATAAATAAAGATTCCGAAAAAAATAATGGTCATTATAGAAAGAACTTTGATACATTCGTTGTATTTGAATAGAACGTTTGTTAGTACTAATAAAGAAGCAGGGTCTTTACATGATCATTTTTAATTCTGACATCAACGAGTACAGTCTTTAAAACAAAATGAGTACCGAAAAACAATTAAAAGAACAAATTATTAAATCTGCTGAATGCGTTAAAAGAAAAGTTAAGCAGATGCGAAATTTTGAAATGGATAACAACAATGCTATTGAAACAGTGTTGAAGCCGATTACAGAACCACTACAAAAAATGGTGTCAAGAAACGTTTCACTTCAACCCAATAATGAAATAAATCATAATCTACATGATAAGTATACAAAAGAAGTAAAAAAGGATGATGTCAACCTGCAGTCTTCAAATTATTTTGATATTAATGTTAAAACTAGCAAAAATAATGAATCTCCTAGCGTCTATGAGTCAGAAGAAAGTTCTGGAAGCTTGAAGAGCAGTAATGAAAATCTGGACGAGAGCGAAATGTCCTTTAAATCATTAGACTCTAATGATCTAAGTTCTTGGTCATTATCTTCGCAACTTTTTAAAGATATTCCGTATGGTGCTAGATTAGATCGGGGGAAACTGAAAATTGGAAATACACGTATTGCTCTAACTTCTGATACAATTTCTATTGCTGGTTCCACGTACAATAAAACGATGGGATTAAACGAATTATTATTTAAAAAGATTCCAGATTTAAGTTTTATATCTGAAAGCGATTTAAATAATTATAAACAAATTTTATTAGATACTAATGCTCACCGACGAGAATTCAGTTCAAAAAAAGCTATAAAAAGTAATAAAGGTACAAAATACCTCAAAATTATTAAACCGTTATTTAAACATTGTAAAGAACATACCAGTACTGAAAGCCTAGTGCATGGTTCTGGATTGTCATTACTAAAACAAGTGAAACCTAACGTAGACTTTGTATATTGGGATGATCCAAATGAACTAGTTGAAAGACTGAAACTATTAATTGCCTCGCACGATGCTGGAAACACCGGGTTGGATAATGAAATAATTTCCATTATCGAAGAATTACGTGAAGCGGATGTAATTCATTAGATATAAATCAAGTAAAAGAAATATTTTCTCAGTTCTTTATAAGTGGTCAACTGATTAACACATTATGAATATTGACAAGTTTGGACATCACGTTCACAAGCGGATGCGTTCAACGGAAACGTCTGATTTGTTTGATAAAAAAATGGTAAAACTCTTGAATGGTGAATGCGATCTAAAATTGAATAGTCTTAAAGTTTCTAAAATACCATTTTCTAGTGATGATGTTATAAATAAACAGTACGTTGATAAGATAATTACAGATTTTTATACAAAACATGAAATAGATATGCAATTGGAAAATATAAAAAGTTTAATTCAAGGATTATTGCATCAGTCACCAAACACGGTTCACAAGAAACACGAGCAAATCTATACCGTTAACCAATTATAAAAAATGAGTAAAGAAGGAATAATAAATGAAATTCACAGACAAGCCCGAAAAAACTTTAAACGTTGTCATGTGGTACTAAAAGGAATTGATGATTTGTGGCAAGCGGATTTAATTGATATGCAAAACTTAAAGAAAATCAATGAGAATTATACGTTTGTTTTAGTTGTTATCGATACATTTTCTAAGTTTGCATGGACTATTCCAGTTAAAAGTAAGTCTAAAACTGAAATTTCAATAGCATTTGCAAACATATTAAGTACTGGTCGTAGACCAAAACATTTACAAACTGATTTAGGAAAAGAATTTTATAATGACTGTTTCAATAATTTAATGAAAAAATACAAAATTAATCATTATTCTACATATTCTGTAAAAAAGGCATCAATTGTGGAAAGATTAATCAGAACTTTGAAGAATAAATTATATAAATACTTTTATTTAATCGGAAATTATAAATGGGTAGGGAAGCCATTAAATAAAATAACAGATGAGTATAATGATACTGTGCATCGTATAACAAAATTTAAGCCTTTGAATGTTAATTCATCAAATGAAATGCAAGTTTTGAATAATATTATAAAAAGTCACAAGGTATCAAAACCTATGAAAGTTAAATTTAACGTGGGAGATCAAGTGAGAATAAGCAAATATAAGGGAATTTTTGAAAAAGGTTTTACTCCTAACTGGTCTACCGAACTTTTTACGATTGTCAAAGTAAATAATTCAAAACCTGTTACTTATCATATTCAAGATCAACGACAACAAAACATACTAGGAACGTTTTATGATCAGGAGCTAATGAAGACACAACACCCTGGTGTTTATTTAGTTGAAAAAGTCATAAGAAAAAACGGTAACAAGTTATTTGTTAAGTGGCTAGGTTTAAAGGACAGTGAAAATTCATGGATTGATAAAAAAGATCTTCTATAAAATTATATAAACAATGAAATGTTTAAGATTTTATTATTAGACTAATATCAATGGAAGGAGGTGGACTTGTGGATAAAATTATTAATAAGTTGCCGTTTGAGCTACATTTGCCTGGATATAATTATTGTGGACCTGGTACCAGGTTACGCGAACGTTTATTACGTGGTGACAAAGGAGTCAACGAATTAGACGAAGCTTGTAAGCAGCACGATATAGCTTACACCAATTATTCAAATCTAGAAGATCGTCATAAAGCTGATATAGAGCTTATGAATATGGCTAAGCGAAGGATGAAAGCAAAGAATGCTACAAAAGGGGAAAAGTTGGCTTCCTGGTTAGTCAACAAAGTAATGAAAACAAAAGTGAAAGTAGGTGCAGGGGTGAAAAAATTTAGTTCCGTGATTGGTAGAATAAGTAAGCATCTTAAGAAATTTAAACCGAAAAATAACAAATCAGCTATAAAAATGGCACATTTGGTAGCTAAGAAATTATTTTCTAATAAAAAGGTTATTTTACCTCGAGTTATACCAATCCCAAAAGTTGGTGGAATATTACCTTTAATACCCATATTCGCTGGTTTATCAGCATTAGGTGCCCTATCAGGTGGTGCAGCAGGTATAGCGAAAGCAGTTAATGATTACAAAGTTTCTCAAAAAGATTTACAGGAATGTGAACGTCATAACAGAACTATGGAAGCTATTGCTTTGGGTAAAGGCATGTACATTAAGCCATACAAAAAAGGAAACGGGTTGTTTTTAAACACTTCAAAAAACTAAATAAAAAGCTACCCAGACGAGCACTTACAGATTTAGATATCTTGCAACATGCGAGTAACATACCATATTTCAGAGGAGTTTACATGAGAGACAGGTTACCGAAATTTCCTAAAAATATTGAATGTGGTATAATCAATTTAGATAATAGTGACAATGAAGGAACTCACTGGGTAGCTTATGTAAAAGATAAAAAATATTGTGAATATTTCGATAGCTTCGGTGATCTAAAACCACCTTTAGAGTTAATTAATTATTTAAAAAATAAGACAATTTTATACAACTATACTAAATTTCAAAGTTTTGACACGGTTAATTGTGGACATTTATGTATAAAGTTTTTAAGACAATTTTGGAAAAACCGTATAAATATTGTAAAATATCAAAAGTAATTATTAGTAGCAACATGTCTTTCACACTGTCTATATCGAGCTGCACTTCAACATCAGTTACAAATTATTCACCTGCTCTTCAACTTGATGGTGAATATGAATGTGGATTGCTGTACTTCTCCACGTTTAACTCTATACCTAATATCGATAGTAAAAACAATAAATTTTACTATGGTAATGATCAAGTTGTAGAAATACCTGAAGGTTCATATGAGCTTAATGACATTAGTGATTATTTAAGGGAGAATGTTATAGATTGCAGTTTCAATTTGAGTTCTAACAATAACACCTTAAGAACTTCAATTATATGTTCTAAAGATATACATTTTGAAAAAAGTCCATCACTTGCAAAAATATTTGGATTCGGTGAAGAAACCTTGAAAGCTAATATATTAACAGAATCACGATTGCCCGTCAACATTCTATCGTCAACAGTGTTAAGGATCGAATGTGATATTATAAGAGGATCATATACAGACGGAAAACCTAGTCATATTATTCACGAATTTGCTCCAAATGTACCCCCAGGTTATAGAATTATTGAAATTCCCAAGAATATAATTTATTTTCCTGTTAATCAAAACTCTATCAGTTCTATATTGATCAGAATAGTAGATGCAAAAAATAATCTTGTAAATTTACGCGGTGAAGACATTCAGTTATATCTGCATCTCAAGAAAAAATGATCGATTTCAATAAAAACTCGGTTACTACAGCAAAACCAGTCACTTCTAGACACATTATCAAGAAAAACAGACCTAAAATTAAATTAACAAGAGAGAACAAAAAGTTTCTCAAATTAATTGGATTATTAAAATGAGTATATTAAATATAGTTGAACCTCTTGTTCAAGACAATTCTATTCAAAGTATTGAATATCACTCATATAAACCTTATGTAACTAGTTTTAATGAAAACGATGAGATACGAATACCAATCAATCAACAGGATTTGTATGTATTACCTTCGGCAAGTACCTTGTATTTGGAGGGCTGTGTCAATGTGTATAAAAAGGACACAAAAACCAAAGTAAGCAAAGTACAGTTCACAAACAATCCAGTGCTTTTCTTTTTCCAAGATATTCGCTATGAGCTTAATGGAGTAGAAATAGATAAAATTAAAAATGCTGGTATAACTACTATCATGAAGTGTCTATTATCCATGAATGACAACGAGTCTAAGGTGGCCAAATGTTGGGGGTGGGACATCAACGGTAATCCAAGCAAACATGAGGGAAATTTTACAGTGTCAATACCTCTTAATAAAATACTAGGATTTGCAGAAGATTATAACAAAATTGTTATGAACTGTAAACATGAACTTATTTTACTTCGGAGCAATACGTGTCTCAACTCACTAAAGTTAGACACTGGAGAAGTTATTCAAGATATAGAAATAAAGCAAATTACATGGCGTGTTCCTCATATAAAAGTGTCTGATCGTGAAAGAATTAATTTACTTAAATGTTTAGAAAGAGATCGTTCCATTAATATAGTGTTTAGAACTTGGGATCTATATGAGTATTCTGCACTTCCGCAAACCACTAAACACACATGGTCAATTAAAACATCATCTCAAATAGAAAAACCTAGGTACATAATAGTAGGTTTACAAACGAATCGCAAGCGAAGAGCAGAAATTGATATGTCTCAATTTGATCACTGTAATATCAGTAACGTTAAAGTATTTTTAAATTCTTGTTATTTCCCTTATGAAAATATGAACATCAAGTTTAAAGAGGACAAATTCTCGATATTATACGAGCAATATGCTAAATTTCAACAGTCTTATTATGGACGTCGTCCAGAACCGTTGTTAAGTTACGACGACTTTAAAAATAAAGCTCCTTTATTTGTTGTCGACTGTTCACGTCAAAACGAAAATCTGAAGTCAGGACCTATAGACGTACGTGTTGAACTTGAGTCCGATTCCAATTTTCCAGAAAATACTACTGCATATTGTTTGATACTTAACGATTGCATTGTAGAATATAAACCTCTGAGCAATATCATTAAGAAAATATCATGAATTCAAAATTGGTTATAGTTGATGTTCAAGGTTTTAAAGATTTATCTAATAACTTTATTGTAAAGGAGTTTGCACTAGCCACGGATGAATATACACAAACGTTTTTAGTGAAACCACCATTTCCATTTTCTGATCTAACACCTGTAGAAAAGAGGCATGTAATGTGGATACAAAAAAACCGTGGTACTCGCTGGCGTGAAGGATATATTGAATGTCATGAGCTCAAACGCATAATCGCGCCTTTTTTGGAAAATAAAATTATACTCGTGAAAGGCATGGAAAAAATTAAATGGGTAAAAACAATATGTAACAATTGTTCTATTATAGATATTAGTGAAAAAGGTTGTCCTAATTTATTTATGTTGTATAAAAAATATAATTTTAAGGACGAGGCATTATTAAATTGTATGTTCCATACAAAAGTGTGTGCATTAAAAAATGTAGTTATAATTAAAAAATGGTATAATGAGAATATGAATATGTTTTTGCTTGACGAAATCGAAAATAAAATAATAAAATTAAAAATTTAAAATAATGTGTAAAATAAATATATGCGATTTAAGAAATACGTTTTAAGAAATGTGTTGTACCTATTTAGTTTTAAATGTGTATTCTTTGATAATATAATTGATGTTTTCAGTACTGTTTGTTTTATTTATTGTTAGATACTTGAATTCGTCACATACCTATTATGAAATAAGTGCTCTCAATTCAATGAAGTTAGTGTAAATGGGTAACACAACAGCCAGTTGACTATAGTAAACAGGACGTGTTGTGAGCGTGATTTCTAATACTGATAAAATTAATAACTTTTGATGGAGCTCAAGCAGCCTGCTCACCCTCTTTATACTCTTCAAGCAAAACGTTTGCAAAGTTTTGACTCCTGGCCCCAAGGTTTAACTCAGACACCTCTAGATATGGCCGATGCAGGATTTTTTTATACAGGACTAAGTGATAAAGTTGTTTGTTACTTTTGTGGTGGGGGTCTTAAGGATTGGACCTCTGGAGACATGCCTTGGGAAGAGCATGCAAGTATCTTTCAATATTGTCCATATGTTTTATGTGTGAAAGGACAACAATACATAAACAATATAAACAAAGACAGAAAAAAATGTGATCAATTTGAAAACTCTGAAATATTTCAATTGAATCAAACGTTTGAGAGTGCTGTAAACATGAACTACAAGAACATGACATGTAAAATTTGTTTAAATGAAGAAATTTGTATGTGCTTTATACCTTGTGGTCATGCGGTAAGCTGTGCAAAGTGTACACTATCTTTAAATAATAAATGCCCGATCTGTCGACGTAAGTTTATTAAAGTAGTAAAATTATATTTTTAATTATCCTTCTAAATTGTTTCATTGACATACCTGTTCCTGTAATAATGATAAGTGAGGGTGAAATCAAAATATCACTGTTGTATTTAGCATTATTTAAATAAGAATCCTATTATTTTAATATATTTTTTCTTAGAATTAGAGTTATTAGAATTCACTAAGTAGGTACCCTAAAATAAAACTCAATATACAACAAACACTATTTTATTTAATTAACTTATTTACAAACATTGAATACCTAGATAACTGTATAGATAGATAGATAATAACTTTATTGTTAGAAACCTTAAAAATAGGTACATGAAAAACATGTACATTTATACACTTAGTCATTTAAAGCTTCCGACAATTTTTTAGATATTTTAGTTACAATAGTTTCAGTTAAATTCATTATATCGTCTATAGGATCCACTACAGTATACTGAACACGAACACTTTCACAATTAGCATTCAATCTTTCGTTAAAATCGTATATTTGAATTTTCACTACTCGATATCCTCTATTTGGCGCTTTACTGACCACGTATGATACAGCATCTTTAACTTTGCGCTTTCTCTTATTTTTTGTTTTGCTTGTGGGTTCTTCAGCCGCTACAGAACGTTGTTCGTTTCTCATAATCCTCTCATATTCGTCCCATCCAGCCAACGGATCTTGAGCATGAGGTAACCACATTGGATCCGGCTCTGCTGCCATTATTGTTCTGTAAACAAAGGAAAAAAATGTTAATTATAATAATAAAAAACTTTAATAAGCATTAAATAATATTGTATACAGTAGTAATGTACAGTAATAGGTGAATACTTACGCGTAGATTGTTGGGTAGGCGGGCTGTAACAATTATTTATTATTTATCACTTTTATTTTTGGATTTATAACGAGTGTCTCCTGCAGGAACTGATATTTGAATGAATTACTTAACTAGCGAGGCGTCTTCCTATCATGTTTCGAAGGCATACCTTTTTATTTTGTAATGTAAGCGAAATACTTTTCACTTTAATCAAACTCGATTCAACTTGTTCGTAATCTAACACTCATGTTTAATAATGTTAGTAAGCTTATGCAATAGCTGAAGTTATAAACATGATACCTATATATTCCATAAACCTGTTCAATCTTGTTTTGAATTAATAAATAATTAGGTGTTAGATGGAAAGTTACCTGCCTAATAGGATTCTTCTTTGTATCTATATTTTTTTACTACTGTGATGCTAGGAATTTGAAATAAAAAATAATAGGTAATATTAAGTTAATTTTATTAGTACAAAGTACACAACATAATTCATAAAATAGTGCAATGAACAATATGGGCTTATTATAATTTAGGTGGTATTGACAGTTAACAATGTTAGAAAGTATTTTTCTGTTCAGCTTACGCTAAAATTAATATGTAAGAAACAGACACAATTTTATGCAGTACTTAACACCAGTTCTTATAAAATACTTATAAAAGGTAAAATAACACATCATATTTTTATAATTCTATGAACTAGATTTACTTTCTAAATTATACTTAGGTACACATTTACATTCTAATAATTCATATTTACATTCAGATTGAATTACAAAAATTATTAATAAAATTATTTTTTTACATTATTAGGCTTACGAATAACCTGGTTTGAACCCTAATATTGTGATATGCCCCCAAGAAACCGTGGCTATTTTATCTTTAGCAATTAAACGTTTGTCATCATTGTTAGATAATGCAACTTTGTTAATACTTCTTGTATATATCTCATGTTTTATCGACTTAAACAAAACGTTTACTTTTCTAACAATATTGCCTGTATATAAAGTGTTCTCATAGTCAGATATTTTTAAATCACGCACTACAGACCCCTTCACTCCTTTCGCTTTTTTTATAGTACACTCATCGGTTTTTACGCAATACAGTTTTGCGCGAAGACCTACAAATTCCATAATTATTTTACCACACATTTCGTCTTTGAAAAGGCCAGGTATCTTTTTATTTATTAAAGGTAGGCCAAATATATTATCAACACAAAAATTACTCGTGTCAAAGTATTCTAGAAATACTTCTTTAAGATCTTTATAAAAGTCTTTGGTTTTTATATGATATATGAAACTATCAGTATCAGTATAACACATTTGTAATCGCTTATTATAGTGAGGTCTCATGATCGAATAGTGAAAATCATACATGTGACTTTTAGACAATTCTAGAACAGTAAACCCTACGTATATAGGTTTATCTAATACCACGCGATCGGGTTTTAGCTGTATTGCTGCTAAATTCTCAGTAAAAATAGATGCACTATGAAAATTAGGGCTAGCGATTAACCTGTAAGCACATATTTTCTTTTTTGTTTTGTTCTGATCGTCATTCCATTCGCTTACTAACTTTACGTTGACTCTTTTTTCATTGTTTTCTAACGTTTTACCAAAAATACTATTGTTGAGCAGTTTAAAAAAGTCTTGTTCAAAACTCGATGTTGCTTTTTGGCGCAAAGTCGTATTAAAATCTATATACTTTTTTAAAAATGGTCTTTGTCTAAAAACAATAGCGCGATGTATTTTTTTTAAGACAAGACCGTGTTGGAGGCAAGTTTTTAAGTGAACATAATGAATGACATAGAAGTATTTATCATATAAGTTGGGTACAAGTTTAGGTTGCTTTCCTCCTGGAGGAATGCATTTTTCAGGACAAAACGGAAAATCATTATGTTTGCTATGCAAATGTTCTGGGTAGCAAAGATCAACTTCAAGTACATAACCATACTCAGCATCATTTGAGATGTTATTCACATCTAAATTATCTATTTCATTCCTTTCTAAGAGTTTGAAATCTGATATAGGCAATGACTGACACATACTAAATCCATACAAATTATTGCAATCAATATATGCAATATAGGAATCAGGCTGTGACTGATTATACTTAGGTAAATATTTGTTATTAGCTTTAGCATGTCTATGTGTACAGACGCAAATACCCCCTTTAATACCGCTTTGAAAAAGTTTTATGATTTCTAAATTATCAATGAGCTCTAATTCGACACCAGTTTGCAAAAGCATTGCATCAAAAGATAAACTTGGTGCGGTGACATAAAATCCTGGGTCTAACTTATAATGAACTTTGCAGGTCTTTCGGAAGTTTTCAAAAATATCTGTCAATAAAAGTACGTCAGTCTTTAGATATAAGTCTGTGTATTCTCCTAAATTTTGAATGTCAAATGTTAACCAAACCAATTGTGCATGCTTAAAATCTTTTTCAGAGATATTTTCATTGGTAAGTGAACTGTAAAAATATTTCTTAGCTGGAAGAGATTGCTCTTTGTACCGTTCCCATTTATCCATATACTCATACGGATACACTCCTTTACGGGTGACTAACCTCAATTCATCATCACTGGGAAAATAACTATTCGTGTGCCAAAACTCATCTTCATTCAAGGAACTTGTTAATTTTTCTAAGCTTGTTCCTAAAAATTTGAACGAGTCTATAAAACGAAGCTGAACAAACTCATTTTCTGAAACTGGAACGAATTTAGTAAAACAAATATAGTTTTCTTTGTTTTTTGGAATAATTTTCATAGGTCCTGGAGCTTCCCCTAATTTTTTTATAAATAAATGACAGTCATATCCTGACAAATTGTGGAAAACAATAGGTACAAACTTATGCAATTTATATTGCAAGTTACAATTACTATGAGCTGCTCCACGATATTGACCAGTTATGTGATTGTGATCTCTGACTTTATCTGAATATAGAAAATGGTCACATATATGGCAATGAGTTGCATTTTGAAAATGTACCGCATCGGTTTCACTAAAAAGAATCGGAACATTTAAGCTTAATGTTTTGTTGATCTCCGAAATATCATTATAAATTGACTCAATAAATTTGGTTTGACAGTCAGGTCCACGGTAAGACACATAGCGGTTTAAATTTTCATCGAAAGAGCACACAATATGATAACCGAATGCCGCAGGCACGTGATGATTTAATGTAGTAGTATTCGAACTGGAATTATCTAAATTTTGACCATTGTTCTGCTTTTCTAACAAGGATTCGAAATCTGCATAAATAATGAACGGTATATCCTGTTTGTGTTTATAGTTTTTAAATTTTATTACTGAGCCTTTCTCAGGTAAAACTGTTATAATACCCCCACACTCATGTTTTGCCAGCTGATCGTTTGTGTTGAAAAATACAAAACAAGTATCACACAAGTATAACTTACCATGATGGTTGGTAATTTGACTTCTAACAAGCCTGGATAAATCTTTGATCAAACAATAGTGCGAAGAAGCACCATTTTCAAGAAATAATAAATGTATAGTTTTGTTATTGTTATTATCAAGAGTATTTGATTTATACAAGGGACCTACGATCATGCATTTATTGTTTAAACCGTAGATTATAAACTTTATCTTTGGATTATTTTTTTCAAACAGTTTTATGTCTGTAAATGTTACGGGAAACTGCATCCCATCCACGTTTAATATAGAACGAAAGTCAGGATATGAAGATACTCTCTCGGGATGTTTCAAAGCCGGATGAAGAAAAGCTGTTACACACCACATAAAGCAGTAATCATCATTGTTGATTATATTAAGGCATGCCTTTTTATTTTTTATTTTTTTAGGCAATACTATAAACTTTGAACCACCCATCGGTTGGTACTTATTAATGTTTATTTCTAAATGTGAGTTGTTCATAAAAGTCCAACCGCTATCTTGTTCCATAAATTCCTCAACCTTCGTCTTCAATACGCTACAAATGTCTAAAAATACCGAATCAAAATCGTAACTATTGTAAAGCACAATATTTTTAGTACCAAAAGACTTCATTTCTTGATTGTTATTCTTTAACATCAAAAACATGCCATAAAGTTCGAAGTTTACTTTTAAACAAGTGTGCTTATTAAGTGATTCGTTTAAAAGTGACTTTACCTTTTGACCAATTGTATCAAAAAAAATCTCTAGTGACCTTTGTTCGCAACCGTCATGAGCTGTTATTCTGTATGTTGCAATACGAGAGCGAAATGCTGTCGTCACAATGTCTACACCGTCGCTGTGTATTACATTGTTATCATTTTGTTTGTGCGCATTACTACGTAAATGTCCTACCCAAGATGTATTTTTAACAGAAACCTTACATAATGTGCAATACGGCATTATGAAGAATTAAAAGTAGTATTTTTAGACTACTTTTATAAATCTGTGTAAAATTATATTATCAGAATGTAAATATGTGTATACTATAATATAAACAATACTAAATTATCATCAAAACATCTATCTACCTGAGCTCACAATTATTAATAACTAAGTGAAACAATTCAAAATACAAGAACTCAGACAAGAAAATAAAAGTTAATAGTACATTTCATATACCACCTATCTAGGTATCTGAAAATAATCTATAAAGATTTCAATAAAAGTGCATTTTATGCATTTATTTCTTGGTTTTATTTAAATCTTTATAAAATACAGATTCTCTTTTTTCAAAACTCATATGAGCCAGCCCGAGAAAACGTTGAATGGCATCCCATTCTGCGCAATCAGAGTCTAATTGCAATTTCACGTATGACAAAGCTTTTTTGTAGCGCTCTTCGGGCTTGTATAACACCCAGTCATCCGTATTGTAAAGCTTTAGATCCACGAAAAACTTACCGCTCCGTACAGTTGTCCGCCTGACTTGTCCTGTCGATACTCGAGCGGTGAAACATGAAATAGTGGAAGGCTTCGCCTGTTGTAACTGTGCATTTGCAAGTTTCTCCTCTTCCGATTTGAGGATTGCGAAAACATCCGCTTCTTTAACCTTCCGCTTTTTTCTGTAATAAAAACATACATGTATTAATATATAGTAAATCGTGATATCTGTTAACCGAGAATAACTACTGATCAAGTCACTAATAGTAAATAGCAAGTTAATAGGTACATAAAGACGTTTGGTTTATCTAATATGGATCCATGTCGAGGAAACATTTAATTAAGACAGTAAGTAGGTACCTGATTGGAATGTGTACTGTATACAATATAAATCACTTTGTTGTTTAACAAGATTACAAAAAAAAAAAAACTAATGAGAGCTCAAAAAGTCCTTAACTATGGTAGTACAATGGAGGGTCCTATCACTTAAAGCGTATAGATATGTAAGGGTACTTACTGGATCAAGTCAGGCGATGGTGTATCGGTAGTTGATGTCGAGGTGCTAGCGGATGCCTTGCGTTTAGTCGGCTGCTTTTTTTTCAGCTTCGGTGTTTCTACGCGTACCTCAGTGGTAGAGGAGTAGTCTTCGTCATACTCTGCATCAGACCTGTAAAAATAATAATTCAAAATTCAAATTCAAAAATTCTTTATTAACTTATACAACATCAACACAATTAAAGTAATATTAACACATTCAGATGTTGGTATATGGAATTAATTTTAAGTTGAGACTCGTCACAACAAAATAACAGAGCGAAAACTATAGTCAAATAAAATGTAATATTAAAAATTGTCAGAGGTAGGTTCATCTTGTCATTCAGTTACATAAAAAATAGAGAGAAAATCACTTACGTACATTATTGAAGCGTAATCTGGAGCAACTTGTCACTGAAGAGAATTAAATAAAAAGTAATTAATCTAGAAAGGAACCTGCCTTTTTATACAAATATGAAATATATTGTCAGCAATTTAGAAATAAAAATTAAAATAAACGTTAATTCAATAACATTTATGACCAATTCCGAGTGTAAGACATATGCTGCTTGTTACGTTTTTGTAATAATACAGGCGGCACCGTGAAACTTAGCGGCAAGTTAGTTTCCCAGCTCTGTAATGCTATATTTTTCAAAAACCATGGAATAAGCATAATGCACTAAATCAGCAATGCATTAAAATTTTAATCCAACAGACACATAACAGTACATCAGCTCTATTACTAAGTATACTGCTATTACGATGTTGTATTGTTTAAAAAGGAATAGATTACAGTTTTGAATGTCACTCGGTATTGTATCTAATATATCAAAACTAAATTTAGCTTTCTACGTATATCATGATTAATGGTAGTACAATATTATATGAATAATATAAATTATCAAATACCCCCAGATCAATTAACATAATGTGCGATTAATATGTTAGTAGATAGACAAATACTTTACTAATTTTGGCTAGTAAATTGCAGTAGTAACCATACAAAAAGTTGAAACAATAGGAGGCCTTATCGCTAAAAAATGATCTTGAAAAGATTAGGGTACTGTTTAGTAAATATACTGTAACATACATGGATACACACATAGACACTCCGTACAGTCAGATGCATATACGTTCTATAAGCTAGTTTGAAGTAATGATTTGTTAAACCATTTATAAATATTTGAATATAACTTTATAGATGGATTATGTTTGTTAGATTAATAATATTGTATAATTCAAGCAAGGATATCTGAAAGAACTTGCTTTATCAATTATAACTTAAAAGAAACATCTGTACGTTGAACACATATTATGTAACTTAATTGATATAATTACATTCGTGTTATGGTTACTTGCTATTGCAATTGACTGTACAATCGTAAAAGTGATAGCTTAGCATTTTGATAAAAACCATAGTGTGCGTCCGTGTAAATGTGGGCAGTCGAGTGCAAAATACATTTGACAGCTTTAATGTTGATGCTATAAAAACATATCAACTTATAGCGCAAATGTTTTTGATTATAGAGTCGATAAACATATATTATGTTATCAAATGACAAAGGTATATAATTATAATGATGATGATTTCTTTGATAGTTTAATCCTTTAAAAATCATACTTAAACATAAACTAAAAGTATTGTCACTTATTCAAATGTAAGTAAATTATATCAAATATACAGAATAAACAATAGTTTTAGATTGCATATCAGAACAAATAATCTCTATGCCATGGAAGCAATGGAATTAACATTTTTGTTTATGACTGTACATTATGACAATTGTGCAGATGCATACTTATATGACGTCAAACCTGTAGGTAAATCAGATTCAAGTTACTTGTTACATTATTGTACCGTGAGAAAGACACCTTCGTTAAATTAAAATTAAATGTATATAGTATTTGATAAATTATAATAATAATAAGTAATAGTAATAATGTGTGATGAAATGTGTGATTAAACTGTTAAGTGATATTTAGGATTTGTGAATATATCAAACCGGTAAGTGTATTTTTAATATTTTTATCAACATTAAAGAATATGAACCAAACAGGTCTAAATTGAAAAAAGCTATTTAAATTGGTGTTTTCTCAAAGGTGATATGGTCAGAATAGAATAATTTAATTTCAATATCCTCGAGAAGGATATGAGTCAATCTGGACTGAATTAAACGTTCTAATTTAAGTGTCTTCGAGTAGGACATTAACCAATCTAGTCTAAATAGAACATAATAAGTTTTAGATATCCTCGAGAAGGGTATGAGCCAATCAAGTCTAAATTAAGCATACTAATTTAGATGTCTTCGAAGAGGACATGTACCAATCAGGTCTAAATTAAAAAAGCTATTTTAATTGGTGTTTTCTCAAAGATGATATGGTCAGAATAGAATAATTTAATTTCAATATCCTCGAGAAGGATATGAGTCAATCTGGACTGAATTAAACGTTCTAATTTAAGTGTCTTCGAGTAGGACATTAACCAATCTAGTCTAAATAGAACATAATAAGTTTTAGATATCCTCGAGAAGGGTATGAGCCAATCAGGTCTAAATTAAGCATACTAATTTAGATGTCTTCGAAGAGGACATGTACCAAACAGGTCTAAATTAAAAAAGCTATTTTAATTGGTGTTTTCTCAAAGATGATATGGTCAGAATAGAATAATTTAATTTCAATATCCTCGAGAAGGATATGAGTCAATCTGGACTGAATTAAACGTTCTAATTTAAGTGTCTTCGAGTAGGACATTAACCAATCTAGTCTAAACAGAACATAATAAGTTTTAGATATCCTCGAGAAGGGTATGAGCCAATCAGGTCTAAAACTAAGCATACTAATTTAGATGTCTTCGAGAAGACATGAACCAAAATGACCTAAATTTAAAAATAAACCTGTTCCAATTGTGATTTTCTTGACAACCAATGTGCTTTGAAGTACCTATGTAAAAATATTAATTTAATTCAGATATCTTGAAAACCTCAACCTCATCTTAGTTAAGCTCATTTTAATTTAGATATTCTTGTTAGTAGCATTGAAAAAATCTGTAGGTCTTTGTGACAATCTGGTTACAAGCAATTTTTCTTAATGACTCTTTTTTAACATGAACTAAATTGTATAGAATGGAATGTATCTATAATTCAGCATGACCAGTCTAAATAACCGTTCTAATCTACCATTATTGTTTGTGGATTACAATTCTATGAAGATCCGTTCTACACCCGACTGAAAGGATAGGGTATGTATCTATACATTAAGTTCTACCTCCATCTGTATCAAAACATTTCAAACGGAGAGATCGCTAGGATCATTAATGTGCATCGTTACAGCGCACTCATCGGTATCGTAAATTATCAACTTTGGAGTACTACCGTATTATTGGGCATACTACCCAACCTGGAGAGAGCGACGCGAACGAAGTGAGCAAAGCGAATCGGAAGGTGGGGTAGAATGCCCAATAATACCCTACTGATTATATCGGGATTTCGTGGTATCCCTAGAAAAATCCCTGGTATCCTCATTTCCCTGCGACAGAACTGATATGTTATCTTTGTTCTTTTACTGAACCAGTTCTGGTATTATACTATGAAAATTAACGTGGTTTGGACACATTATTAATATTAATTTACGGGTGACACATTTAAATTGGAGTAATCCAACTGTAGTTTCATCCACATCCAGTGGTCTTTTTCAAGGCGAGTGCGGAACGCTCGCGTCACACCTCGCACTGCGGGCTGCTGCACGCTCCGCTCGCTGCGTGAGCGTCGACGCTGGCGCGGGGGGTGGAGTATTGTTGAGTCCATCGGCACGACCGGCAGCGAGTCATCGTCGCCACTGGAGTCTCCTTTAGTGCCATCTATGACCACCCGGCAGACCGATCTCACTGTGTCACCACTAGTACCACTGATAACACTAGTATACGCTTCACGAAGACATGACCTCCAAGTACCTGGAAGGGTCCATCCTCCATCCCTGTTGAAGTTGGGGCGTCTACTAATTTCGATAGCCGCTCGAATTTTGCGGGGCACGAAATACTTTTCACGCGACAAGAACTGAGTCTTGTCGAAGCGGATGTAGTGCTGTGTATCCGACTGCAGATAATGTTCAACCACCGCTGAACCTCCACCCTTTAATTTATGGTAGATATGCTACCGCTCCGTCCACCGATGCCAGACGCTTGTTAGACGACGAGTTTTCAACACGCAAGCTCTGTCTCCATTGGTAGCCATTGCTCTAAAGCACACCTCTAACATGATTCAGCTCAGTGCCCACATACTCAGGATCTCGGTTTGTTAGAGTCCGTGGCGCCGATGCTAGATGCGCAGGGTGTTGGTGTGAATCCGCTTTGAGATATCTATCTGTGTGCGTTGGTTTGCGGTATACCGTATGTGACAGTCGGCCATTCAGGTCGCGCTTCACCAACACGTCAAGAAAAGATTGGGCTCCATCTCCTTCACGTTCCACAGTAAATGCCACCCTCGGGTGTATGCTGTTAAGGTTATCCAACAATGGAACTACGGTATCTTTCTGTACAATGGCAAACACGTCGTCAACATAGCGCCACCACTGTCCTTGCTTATGAGAAGTGTTGAGTGTCTTGGATTATTAATAAAGTTCTGGTATTTGTTTAAATCACTAGATGTTGTTTAGGGAAATGATGAAATCGTGTTGTTATTTTAATTTCCTCAAATTGTAACTAGTAAACATGAATCTTTATGTTTGGCCACTATATCGCCTGATGTGAAGCGATGATGTGGCCTATAATGAAGCACATAGATCTAGAGAGAGACGGCAGTTGAGCGGCTGCTCAGACCCGTCTCTTCGATGGTTCACCGAACATCATCCCGAAACACGACTAGGTCGCTTGACGGCATGGCTTTGTTCGGTGGGTGGTATTACAACTACGGCCAGAGCCTTCCACTCCAAAGCGCATAAGCGGGTTTCATCACGATGTTTTCCTTCACCGTTTTAGAGCTAGCGTGCAATACATTTACGTAAAGCGCCACTGTCAACGTCGGGCGACGTAAAGATTTATAACTCATGGAATGACTGACGGAATCGATAACTTGCAATTTTAACCGTGTTCATTCAGAGTCTTGTCTCGTCTTAAAATGTTACTCTTCGGCCGCTTTTCCATTGCAAATTAATAGTTTTATATATATATTACTAGCTGCACCCCGAAGTTTCACCCGCTGTTTACCGGGATATAAAGTAGCCTATGTGCTAATCCAGGTTATAAGCTATCTCCATTTCAAATTTCTCTCAAATCCAAGTTATACACACTTACACACTAACATAAAAACTCGCTTTGAGAATATCATTGTGATAGAAATTATAATTATACGCTTTTATCTATGGTTTCAGGTAAAGTCTACGCCTATATGTCTATGAAGGTGACACTCTCCCAAGTACTGAGAAAATACCGCGTCTCATCCGACATCAGCAAGATGGTGATGAGAATGGATACTGTGTTAAGACCCGAATCGGGATTTCATATTAGCTTGGAACAACGTAATTAATCAAAATTAGGTTTGCCTTCCTTCAATTTATTTCATACCTAGCTGTGCCCCGTGGTTTCACCTGCGGTTTCCTGGGATAAAACAGCCTATGTCCTTTTTCAGAACCGGACCAACGAGGTGAGGGTTAGAAGCTAATCGGAAAAGGAAGACTATCTATTTGTATTATTTTCGGACAATACATGTAATCACAAAATACTTTCGTTTTATTTTTTTCTTTCCATTCCTATATACTCGTAATATTCGTTTCACACCGCGAAAAATAAGATTTAGAGCTAATAAAATTGTCTTAGGGTGTCGAGCGTAATGCAGTGCCGCGCAGGATTCTGTAAACTACTGTTCTGGGTGGTGCTGCAACTCAACGGCAGGCATGTTGTTTACCTTCAGATGAATGACCTGCTTGTCTCGTCACCCATTAACATATAAAATGGGACACAAAAAATAACTTGCAAACAGGCAAATCTAGTAACGAAACCGATAACTTATGAGGCTTACTTAGCTATAACAGGTAGACATGTATATACACTTGCAGTACGCCTCTTTTCAGAGAATCCACCTTAAGAAGTACCGCACATTTGCTAGATTTTCAACTACCTAGCAGTAGTGTGCAAACTGTATTCCAGTTTGAAGTATACAAGCGAAATAACTGGATATTATGAGACTTAAAAGCCATCGTCTCAAGGTGACGAGGTTAACAAGAACTTCAAATAAATGACGTCACTTCATTCGGAGCTTTAGTCAAAATGAGTGTACTACAGGGATCAATTTTAGGGCCATTCTTGTTGTCAGTATATGTAAATATCTTTAAACCTTTTATGTTGAATGACCTTGTAAATTTTGCCCTTTTTGCTGATGAAACTTCGATAATTTTTAAAATAGTAAGGAAGGATAGTGAATTAGTACTTGTATATAATGTATTAAATATTGTTTCCAAAAGGTTCGCTGCCAGCAACTTGTTACTAAACACAAAAAAGATGATTTTTTTTTAGTTCTCTTTGCTCTGAGGTAACAAACATAAAATAAACTACAATCGCATAGAGAACCTTCTCCTTTTTTGAAGTCGGTTAAAAAAACATACAATCGAATAGAGAACCTCCTCCTTTTTTGAAGACAGTTAAAACACTAGCAATTTATGAAACTACTTAACCAAACGTTGTCGTAATTATCGGCGCTTTTGGAATTTCTCGTTACACTCAATGTAGGTATCTGTGACAGCTCTGTCCCAAAGGCGGACCACTTTTCCTTATTCCTGTAACGTAATGTAATACTGTAATGACGTAATAACTCTGCTCAGGGACGTCGGCGTCCTTAAGAAGAGGTATTGAAAGAACTCTTATTGGGAAGCCGTTAAATATTGGAGCTTTATTACGAAATTCTTGGCTATTCTACAAGTAATAGGGCGCCATAAATTTAATAATATCTCCGAAAGAGAATATAGCCAATGTTTTATGTCAGCGAGTGTGGCTCAGTGGGAGCACGTGCTCCTTTCGATCTGACGCATCCGAGTTCGAACCCCGCTGGCCTCGCACCACTGACTTTCTTACGTTATGTGCGGATTTAACAGTCGCTCTAAAAACGGTGAAGGAAAATATTGTAAGGAAACCGATATGTTCAAGAATTAATCACAAAAATTCAAGGACATGTGACATCCACTAACCCGCACTGGGCCAGCGTGGCGGATTGTGGCCCAAATTCTCTCTATGAGAGAAGACCCGTGTCCCAGCAGTGAGAAAGTGGTGGGCTGATGATGATGATGATTATGTCATCCTTTGTCGTGTAGTGGTTGGGCAGGTTGGCTCAAATCACATACACCATTGAAGTTGCGGGTTCATTCCCGCGACGGGACAAACTTAATGTTAGATTAGATTAGATAACTCTTTATTGTTTCACCACCAGAAAACATAATAACAAAAAGTACAATAACAAACTTAAAATTACAGTGTTACAATGGGCGGTCTTATCGCTCAAAGCGATCTCTTCCAGACAACCTTTAGATGTATGTACAAAGAGTACAAACTATAATAATATATACAATTATCTATATTAAATATACAATAATATACATATATATATATATATATATATATATATATATGTATGTAATATATATATATATGTATATTATTGTATATTTAATATAGATAATTGTATATATTATTATAGTTTGTACTCTTTGTACATACATCTAAAGGTTGTCTGGAAGAGATCGCTTTGAGCGATAAGACCGCCCATTGTAACACTGTAATTTTAATACATAGGTATATATATATATATATATATATATATACCTATATATACATATATATATATATATATATATATACAATGTTTGTGCACATGAAAATAAAATAAGTAATAAATAAAATAATAATAATGCGTAATCATTTGTTCAGCCAAAACACACAGGTTTTTAAATAAGTACAACAACATTGTAATTTGTATTGTATCTGTAAACCTTTATTGCAAATAAACCTTTATTATTATTATGTCGCTCTTTCTCATTATTATTATTAATATACTTCGAGTTTTTTTATGTAACTGAATGATGAGACGAGCTGGTCGTTTGCCTGATGGTAAGCAATACGCCAGCCCAAAACAATAACAGTGCCACACAGAACTTTGTTTTTCAAATTCCTGCGCGGCGATGCACTCCGCTCGTCATCCTGAGACAATTAGCTGTTGAGTCTCATAATGCCCAGTTATATCGCTGGCTACAATGCCCATCAAACCGGAACACAATAATGCTTGCGCACTACTGGCGGCTGAATAACTGGCAAAGCGGTGGTTCCCACCCAGACGGCCTTCCGCATACGAGAAACCAACCACCAGTACTGCACCTGCAGGCGTAGCGCTTACCAGGCGAACGGCTTGCTCGTCTCATTGTTCAATTACAAAAGAATCACTACTCCCAAAATATAATATTTCCCTTTCGAAGCTTACGTAAAAGTTTGTTAATATCCATCAAAACGTAAACCACTGTGTACATTCAAGTTAAAGATAAACTCAAACTTGGGCTTAGTTGGTCTAAGTAACCCTAACAGAGTCGAAGTAGTTTGTTGCCAAGTAAACTTGGTGCTTCCATCTGATATGCCGGTCCTCTGCGGTTTCGTGCTTTGCGAAACAATTGCGACTTGTTGACTGGCGTTTACTGGCTTACTTTTTCGTGGGATACAATGAACTGCGGGCCAAAAGTTGAACTAGGTTTTACTGATATTTATTTTAGATCAGTAGTTAATAATATGAGATAGGCAGTTCGCTTTGCAATCGGTATTTCAGATGTGAAATTGAAATTTTTTATAATACAAAATGTGGATTTTCAACCGACTTAAAAAAGGAAGAGGTTTCAATTCGACGGAATGTTTTTTTAATTTTTTTTTGTATGTCTGTTACGCAATTACTCATCGAATTATGAATTGATTTTGATAATTGTTTTTTTGTTTGGTAGGTCATACTTTAGAGGTGGTCCCATATTAATTTATCGAAATGGGCGGTATTCCGAAGACGCAGGTTCGATCCCTGCCCCAGTAATATAATTTTTTTCCTTCCTCATTATTTAAAAGACTTTTTCGCCTAGCATGCACTAACGCAATCAATAAAAATAAAGATATAAACGTTACTCGAAACGTCATTTAACGATAACGAATGTTGAACTTGAATAGAGTTTCAGGTGATTTAGGTTTGATTTGAATTTATAAAGTAGAAGATCAAGTCAAGAAATCAGGAGTCAAGTGATCGCAGATCAAACGTGAACCAAGTCAAGTTTATAAATACGAGCCTTAGAATATCTCGAGGTATTGTGTTTCATATCTAATCTCCGCTGTGTAATTAATGTAAGTAAACTCTCGAGGCTCAAAACCTTGGAGTCAACACGTTGGGAACCTTCTGAATTAAATATACGGGCGAGTAACAAGAAAGGTAAACTCGAATTTGGGATTGAAGTAAAAATATACCCCTTTTATTAAAATACTAGCTGCGCCCCGCTATTTCACCCGCAGTTTCCCGGGACAAAAGTAGCCTATGTGTTAATCCAGGGTAAAAGCTGTCTCCATTTTACTCAAATTTGTTGAGCCGTTACAGGGTCAAGACGTGACAAACAAACTAACACACTTACATACAACATACAAACTTGCGCATTTATAATATAAGTGTGATCAATTTTTAGCATGTTTAGCTTTTACATGATATAAAGTAATTTTATGGAAAGGAGGCTTTTGTCCACAGCAGTGGGACGACACAGGCTGATAACAATAATAATAAAAACGGTCCCCGATAAATATTGCCCATTACATATCTAAATTAAATGCTCTAAGAGGCCTCTACGTGTTGGACTCATGTCCCCGCGCAAGCCTTCCAAAGGACCGGGTGTATAACCCGTGAGAAAGAGCGACATTATTATTATGTCGCTCTTAGTAATCTATAAAGTAATTATGTATTTTACTTACAGTACACAGCTACTTTTTGAGGTTTAATTCGTAAATAAATACGCCCAACGATCACATACATAGATCCTGGCCCCTAACTAGAATTTCATGTATCTAGGGAACCAGGAACTTTTTTTTTTACCCTTTATAGATCCATGTTTGGCCACTATCTCGCCTGATGTGAAGCGATGATGTGGCCTAAGATGAAGCACATAGATTTAGAGAGAGATGGCAGTTGAGCGGCTGCTCAGACCCGTCTCCCCGATGGTTCACCCAACATTGTCCCGAAACACGACTAGGTCGTTTGACGGCATGGCTTTGTTCGGTGGGTGGTATTACAACCACGGCCAGAGCCTACCACTCCAAAGCGCGTAAGCGGGTTTCATCACGATGTTTTCCTTCACCGTTTTAGAGCGAGCGTGCAAAATCTGCACTTAACTATGACTTGGACCGCGGAAGAGTGAGGTGCGGCAATTCGGGTAATATTTGGTGATCATTTACCAAATTTGGTGGTCATTTACTAAATTTTTAGAGCGAGCGTGCAAAATCTGCACTTAACTATAAGTCATTGGTGCAGGGCCGAGTCGGGATTCGAACCCAGGTGCGTCGAATCGAAAAGCGCACGAGTCCCCGCTGAGCCACACTCGCTCTGAAATCTATATAAATTATGTAAAAATATATTTAGAACTGACTGAGATATTGACAGAATTGTTCTCCCAGATGCCGTTATGGTGGGGGGAAGTGTTTGCATCACATCATCCTCTTTTCGCCATCGTGCATTCCCGTTAGTCCCACCACCGTCGTTTTACCAGTGGGGCGAATGAGAATAAAATATTTTTTTATTGAATTGAGTGACGAGACGAGGTCATTTGCAGGCGTTTTATTTATCTGATGATAAGCAAAACGCCTGTCCATAACAGTTGCAGCACCATTCAGAACTTTGTATTGCAAAATCCTGCGCGGCACTACACTGCACGTGTCACCCTGAGACAATTAGCTCCTAAGTCTCAATTAACCCAGTAATTTCGCTGGCTACAATGCCCTTCAAACCGGAACACAGTAATGCTTAAATAAATAAATACGCCTTTTATTCAGACAAGTACATAAAATAAACAGTAATTACCTAATCATCATAATATACAAACTTACTTTAAATTACATTAGTTGAATTTTAATTGAAATAGATTTTTTTTAATTGTAATAAACGTATGCATTATATCTAAATTTATATATATAATTATTTTTTTACATTAATTTGTAGGTTCTAGACACCGTCTAACACGTCTGTATGCCCTTTGGCAAAGGCTCTCAAGAGGCCTTTGCTAACAGTAATGCTTACGCACCACTTATTGGCAGCATAACCGGCAAAGCCCATTCGCCCATTATTCCCGTTCGTCCCACCAAACTTTTTTTTTGTTACTGAATGATGATACGAGCTGGTCGTTTGCCTGATGGTAAGCAATACGCCAGCCCATAACAATAACAGCACCACCCAGAACTTTGTAACTTGTTAGTAGGACGAACGGGAATTGCATTTTAAATTGATTCACGTTCGTCCCACCAAGAATGTTAATGTATCTATTCAAAATTCATCATGCCGTAAAGATCAATATACCTACGTTTGATCGTAGCATGAAGGTAGAAAAATTGCTATCGTAGAGTGCTACGCCGTAGCCCTCTCGTGGATGCACTCTCGTAGCTACGATAATGCTTGCTTCTCATATAGCATGCTACGATTATGATTTGATGTACATATTCTAAGTTGATGTATATTTTAAATCTCCGACCTCATTTTAATGCATTCTGAAATTTTTTACTTACTTAAAAAAATGGAGGAGGTTCTCAATTTGATTGCATTTTTTTTCATGGTTGTGTTACCTCAGAACTCTATTTTTATAGACTGATTTGGAAAATTATTTTTGCGTTAGCATAGTAGATTCAAAATGGTCCCATATAAATGGGACCTTAGTCTTCGAAGATGCCCCGCTGCCGGTGGTAGGTTTCAAGGTTTTCTATAAGATTTTTGTTTTCCTTTATTTATAAAAATATTGCTAAAAAAACTAAGGCTTAAGACTGTAAATAAACATGTGAATCTAAAATAAATTTAAAATAAAAACATTATTTTTTTAACCGACTTCAGATTAGGAGAAGGTTCTCTGTTCGATTGTATTTTTTTTTATTTATTTTACGTTGGTTACCTCAGAACTCCGTAATTTATGAACCAATTTGGTTTTTTTTTGCGTTGGGTTCAGTATAGCTACGAAGTGGTCCCATATATACATTTATATTCCCATATTTCATCAGTGACCTTGGACTTCAAAGATACATTGAAGTCGGTTTTTGTTTTTTTCTAAAAATTTATTATTTTAATTTACATATTAAACAGAAGCTGAATGCGAGTTGCTGGAACTCTCATTCAAGCCCCGAGCTTACACGTGTCACATCTAAAACCTATATTCCAATAATTGAGCTCGCTATTTCCATCCGACATCGATACTCTCAATTATTACAATACACGTGAAAACCTCATGTTTGTTTTTAATAAACTGGCTTAAGCGTGGATTTATCATCGAGCTAAGGAGATCTCAAGATAACCTAGGTCGGCTAATTCGAATAACTACGTGAGTCCTTGCCGTTTTATTAAATATTTATTAAGATCCCAAGATCTTGGGATCTACGAGATTTGGATCTAGGAGGTATCTTCTTTTTTATGATTAAATGGGCTCACATTTGACAACAACTCACCTAATGATAAGCGTAGTTGCGGTCTAAGGTGGAGCACGTTTGCCCCTGAGGTGTCGATTCACTCTTGTCTGAAGAAACCCAGGTTGTAATTGGAAGGAAATAAGAATTCTGGTAGAGAATTCCACTCCTTAGCAGCACGCCTAATGAAAGAGTCAGCGAAGCGCTTTGTGCGGACTGGCGGTGTCTCACAACGTAAGGTTGAAATGACTCTCCTTGCCTGGTGGTCTTAAGATGGAATGGGGATAAAGGAATCAGTTGATGCGGATCTTGCGCACACTCCCCGAAATGTAGTCTGTAGAAAATCAACAGGCTAGCTACTTGTCTTCTGTTTAAGCGATGTAAAGAGGTCGAACCAATAATTGAATTTAATAAATAATTTGATCGCCATTGTAGGTTGTACAATGGCGATCAATCGTGAAATGTGGAAAAATGGAAGGGAGGCCTTTGCCCTGCAGTGGGACAAGTCAGGCTCCATATAATAATAATAACAAATAATTTGTATCATTTATTGGTTAAGATTCATAATTGTTGTTTGCTTTCAAGAAAAATATCTACAAAACTTTCATAAAAACATGAAAACAATGAGCATGGAAAATAAGCGTTTAAACACCATAAAAAAACGTAAGCTATAATTATAAACCGACTTCAATGTATCTTTGAAGTCCACGGTCCCATATATATTTCATCGAGATTTGACATATCGATGAAATAAATATACCTATATATGGACTGCTTCGTAGCTATCAGTGAACCCAACGTAAAAAGAATTTTCCAAATCGATTCATAAATGTCAAAATTCTGAGGTAACAAACATAAAAAAGATACAATCGAACAGAGAACCTTCTCCTTTTTGAAGTCGGTTAAAACAGTACGGACACGTACGTTTTCAGAGAGCTGAGTGAAGTGGAAGGTATACTGTGACGTCACGACCTTGCATACAAAAAAAGCCACCGACATTTTTTTAAAGAATTATAAAAGTATTGTAGAGTCATTTGAAGTGCTAGAGAAGAAAAGTAAATTAAAACTTACATTTATAGAAATCTTTTCTATAAAAAATACGTTTTCAAGCTCATTTGCGAAGGTTTAAAAACTGCTTTGATTAACAATTAGAATAGAACACGGCCCAATTCACTATGACAACCTGGCGATTCCTTGCTTCTAAATCACGTCAAAACCTTCATTAATAAACGACATCTCTATGACTCATTCATATATTCATAAACATGCATTAAATGTATACATGTATATGATTATCTATGACAAATTTCGCAGATGTCGTTTGTTAATGAAATCGCCAAGTTGCCCTCGTGAATTAGGGCCCAGAACAGAACAAAATTTCGACTATTGTGTAAAAATTGGTCTAAATGGTTTCTAAAAGCATTTCCCCATTCAAATTTATTCGATAGCTTCAGCCTAAACCTATGTCCAACGTTTCAATTCCAATACTCGAACAGAAGCCCTGAAAACATTGAATAGAGGTGGAGCCGGCGTCGAAGCAATCTACCACTAGCAAACCACTAGGCTGCTTTTCCTGACATCGCGCAACGTTCCATTATACTATAATTATATTATGTATTTATTATATATGTTATTACATGTGTTATTTTTTTCTGTTATATGTATAGTATTTGTATTATTTGTTATGTGTAGTATAGTATTATAGCTTAATGTAATGTTGCGTGTATCTGTCTTGAATAAATGTATTTTCTTTCTTTCTTTCTTTCTAGTGAAGCTTATAAAATGTAGATGAATATATTTGCATCACTGTATGTATGTACATGTATGCATCACATCACTGCCTCGAACATAATCTTAATTCAAATTCAAAATTAATTTATTCTTATCAGATATGGTTATAAAAAGGTCTTATATAAATAGACAACATGATCAGAATATGATAACTTATTGGCATGCGAATGATCTACCATCCCCTACCACCTATGTGATGAAGAATTTAATATTATATAAGCATATTTTCATTTCAGCCCGTGTCCACCCACTGCTCGGTATATGCCTCCTCTCCCTTACGCCATTTGTTCCGGTCCTGTGCATTCCGCATCCATAAATTTCCTACCTCCTTCAATATGTCATCGGACTATCTGGCCGCTGGTCTGCCTTCTAGTCTCCGCCTGTCTCTTGGCCACCATTCTGTAACTGGCCTGGTCCATCTGCCGTCCTCTTTTCTAGCCAGATGTCCCGCCCATCTTCACCTCGCCTCGCTATTCGTATACCCATATCTTCGACCTTTATACGTGTGTATCTACAAGAGATATGCTAGTATAGCCCACTCCATAGTCATCTGATTACTATCGAATAATACAAAATAATTTGTATAAATGTATTTATCACTCTCTGTATTCAAAGAATTTTTTGACAGATAAAAGTTCTGCTCTATAAGCTTTTTATAAACTTCCATCCGAAATATTGCATATGGTTGTGCTTGCAGATATTCTGGAATCTTATTATAAAGTTTTATAGCCATCACATAGCCAATGATTCTATGAAGGTAGGATAGGTAGGTAGAAGTGAATAGGTAGAAAGAATCCGTAGATATCCATTGTACAGGTATAGTAGCGCTTCTCTTTATAAGGTATGAAACAGATGTCTGTACCCGACTAGCAACTGTTGTCAAATGGATCTCAATCTCCTAAAATTGACATCTTGTCTCAGGGTGAGGAACGCAGTGGCGTAGAATTTTGCAAAACAAAGTTTTACGGCGTTGCAATTATGATATGGGCAGGCGTATTACTTACCATCAAGTGAACGTATTAAAAAACTTGAGCTATTAAGCAGTTAAACGTCAATGCTCAATAGAGGATTGGACAACTTTTCAGAAAGTGTTTAATTTTAACCGTAATGTATATATGTATATTAAAAATATTATTTTAATTAAATATTGTCCTAAAAGTACCTAAAACTATGTTTAAATGTTATGTTCCAAATATCGCAAAAGGTCTCCTTAGAACGTCATGACGTCACACGCAGGCAAACGAAACGACAAGCTCTTCGAAAGCAAACTTGCAAAGTGATTTATACGGTTTTGTGAAGTTTAAGGACTAAACGTCATGACATGAAAAACATATTGTTTTGATTTAGACAAAAAGCAAAAATATAAAATAAACACAAGCTTCACACACGGTATTCACTTTGAAATGACGTCATGCACTGTGCCGGAGTTTCGGAACCGATAAACATTTCAGAATTATCAAATTTAATTTATGGTTTTAAAATATAAATTATTATTATTTTACAAAAATATTGATTGAATCATCTTTCGAATTCGACAAACATTCGTTCTAACTACATTTCAGTTTTTTTTTTCGATTACCGTTCGATCCCACATCACTAAAATTGAATTAAAATGTTAGTTCTTCAACTCGCGCTCTAACTCGCCCTATATAAACTCTCCTAACCTCGCTCGGTCGGGATTCCTGTCGGGAGCAATCTGCCGAATGAATGCACACAGCTTTTGACGTGGAATCCACGCATTGATGTGTACAACATAGATATCACATGACACGGGTTTTAGAGAACACATTTGCAAATAGTTTGACGAAATCACTATATTATCTCTACGTTTACGGTCTCTGCGTACCTACCTTATGATGATAATTATAATGTTACCTTACATTTAGAGGATTACGCCTAGGAAGGTACATGAGGCCATCGAAGTAGGCCGTCATGCTAATTTCAATCGGGATCAGGGTTGAAGCCTTTAATTATTATTTTAATTGTGGTAGGTCTCGTATGTGGGAGGCCGTCTGGGTAGGTACCAGTAGGCTCTCAGTAAGATCAACACCAGTACTTTACTCGAGTGCCGAGTTTGAAATGGACACAATAAGTGCAGTGTGCTTAGGCCCTAACGCAATGGACATTAATAGCAATAGTAATGATCCCCACCACAGAACTGACATCGCCGAGCGGGCGCGAACTCCACCGACGCCGGCCGCCATGTCTACAGAGCCGCGCACACGCCGCCAGTTAGAGGTGTGCACTTAAAAAATATATCGATAATTCTATTCGATGTAAAACATCGGATCCGAGCATCAATGTTTATCGATATATTGCTTGATAATATCGATATTTTTCAATATCGAATATTTTCCACAAAAGTATAATATTACCTTTTTATAGGCAAACGCAGAAAGTTTGCGGTCCTTACCTAATTTCGTATGTGTGAATGTAGAATCAGAGACTAGAGTAACATACATAGCTATACTAATTTTTAGTGTAATAATATTGATTTGCTATGAGTGTTACTTGACGATGGAGCAAAAGAGTGAGAGTGAATAGAAGTAATAAAAATAACCCCCAGAGTCCACAGACTACATCTTAAGTGAATTTTTTTATTGTAATTATTAATCAAAATTATTTTTTTAATACATTCAACAAACAAAAAAAAAACAAAGGTTCGATGTTTCTATAAATAAATATATCGGTATATCGAATAGAATAAATATTTGTCAAAAAATCGAATCAATCCATACACATATCGACATATCGTATGGCAAACATCGAGTAAATTCGATATATCGATACCGCCAATTACGTGCGAACGCTCGCGACGAGCGTCGCGGCTTGATCTCATAACTCCCAGAAGATGGATTTCCAAAATATCCGAAACGTAGTCGGAGTAATTTTGACGTTTAACCGTGAGTCTTGGCCTTTTTATATCAATTTAGAGGGTCGGTAATTAGTTTTGTCAATTGAACTTTTGCAAGCGACGATGCAGAGCGAGTGTGGCTCAGTGGGAGGACAGTACGTGCGACTTTCGATCCGACGCACCCGAGTTCGAATCCCGCTGGCCCCGCACCACTGACTTTCTTAAGTTATGTGCGGATTTAACACTCGCTCCGAAAACGGTGAAGGAAAACATCGTGAAGAAACCGGCATGTCCAAGAATTTGTCACAAAAAATTCAAGGACATGTGACATCTACCAACCCGCACTGGGCCAGCGTGGTGGATTATGGCTCATTCTCTCTCTATGAGGGAAGACCCGTGTCCCAGCAGTGGGAACGTGATGGGCTGATGATGATGAAGCGACGATGACGTGTTATCTAGAAAAGGCAATGCAGCCACCATTTTTCCAGTTGGCTATTAGTCTGAAATATTTTTTTAGCTCTAGTTGATTAATTTGAATTCCACGAGGCGCAGCTAGTATATAAATAATTCTAAATGGAAGTTGCTAATAACAGTGCCTAGACTCTAGTGCAAGGGCCTAGACGATTGTGATTTTTATATGTAGAAAAACACAAAATAAAAACCAGGTATTCACAGAAGATTTTTATATGTATCACAACTAGAAAGTCAGTTACACGTATCACAAACTAGAAGTGTCTACTAGTAAATTGTGTCAACAATTCGTAGTACCTAGCTTAAAGCTCAATCTCCCATCTGGGACAGTCGGGATTTTTGCAAATTATCCGATTTACCATTATCCTATAACATTCTGTCTTTCAGTAAAAAGTTTGGGTATGGAAATGGAAAATAGGTTAGAACGGCGGAGTAGGTGTGGCAGACGCTTCGCGATCATACGATTTAACAATCGTATTTATGTCAACGGCGTAGTCGTATATCCGCTGGAATTTGTGTTTTTTTACTTGTGTTAGGCCTCTCGATTGCGGGAGGCCGTCTGGGTAGTTACCACAGCTTTGCCAGCTATTCTGCCAAGCCGTAGTGCGATTACGGTTTGAAGGGCATTGTAGCAAGCGAAATTACTCGGCATATGAGACTTAATATTTGATGTCTCGGGGTGATGAGCGCAATGCAGTGCTACGCAGTATTTTTTATGGTATTAAAAGTTCTGGGTGGCACTGAAAATATTATGAGCAAGCGTGGCGCTCACCATCAGGCAAACGACTTGCTCGTCTCATCACTCAATTATAAAAAAAAAAATTGGCATTGAGTCAACATGCCAAATTCCGCACTTCAACGTCATAAGTGTCACCCTGTCATAACGTATTGCCTTACAATAAGGTATATTTTTATTATTTATGAACGGCATTTATAACTATTCAAACTAGTAACAAATGTGACGATATAGGTGCATAAATTTCTTTGTATATAGATGTATAATGTGTGTGCGATTGGTGACACTGGCATTTCTAAAAAAATTGTTGACCGCCATTCTAACCTACTCTCCATTTCTATGATCATGATCCAACGGGTGAATATGGAACACGCTGCTTTTCTCAAGATATTATACAAGTGCGAGTAACTTGCGAGTGACAAATGCGAACAAACTTTTGCTTTACACCTAGAAGTTGTATAAGTTTTTGCAGCCCTGAGGAAATAAAAGCCTCTACACACAGCGGGCGTGATTTAATCGCAGCGCGGCGCCGGCGTTGGCGTTTTGTTTTTAGTTGCAAAGTACTGAACTGTATTGGGCAATGAACACAGAGAGCGCATCGTCAAAGTGGTGCGGCGCGGTCGCGTTCTCGTTGTGCAATGAAACACCGATCACGTCACGCTCGGTGTGTGCAGAGGCCTTAAGCTTGTATTGACTTGTCTAAGATCTCAACTTTGCTTTTAAAACACTCTGACAATAAATGTTCTACAGTCAGCATTAATAAATACCTATACCTACATTTTACTGCCATGTCATAATAACTAATTTGACATTTGGTTCTCTTAATTATATACCTTGTTATTGAAACCATTATTACGACATGGCACTAGTATTTACATATATATATCGTAGGGATATGATAAAACAGAGATGTGGTCAATTTCCTAAGTGATTTAATCAAATCACGGAGTGGTTTGACCAAATCACGGAGGATGTTCAAATAACACGATTTTATCACTCCCTAAACAAAATCTAGTGATTTGAACAAATAAGTGTCGCAGGAAAATGAGGACACCAGGGATTTCACGTAATCCCTAGGGATACGAAGTACAGTTTTCATAAATGGGCTCACGCCAGAACTCTCGCTTCGTCATCCCTTCGCTCCACTCGCTCCTCTGGCTCCGCGCTTTTTATATACACTCTAGGGGTAAGAGCGAGTCGGACGACGGAGAAGTGGTCCTTCAAATACATGATTTTACATACCGTGATTTCGTGGTATCCCTAGGAATTTCGCAAAAATCCCTGGTATTCTCATTTCTTTGCGACAGAACTGACATGTTATTTTTCGTGACTTGATCAAATCACTTAGGGAATTGACCAAATTTCTGTTTTTGTCATATCTCTGCGACATATGTAATGCGGACTATACTGCATAAAAAACGGATACGATATATCAATTAAATTATTACGTGAAATTGTATTTTTACGCTTTAAAAATGGTGATGGAAAACATCGTGAGGAAACCGGCATGTAACAGAAAAATGCAAGGACACGTGACATCCGCATCGGGATAGTGTGGTGGATTATGACGCATTCTCTTTTTTCGAGAGAAGGTCCTTGTCCCAGCAGTTGGAATAAAACGGCTGATGATGATGATGATGATGCTATAGATGCATCTCATTGAAGCTTGTTCGATTTGCAAAAATCCCAACATCTTTTTAATTTCTATCTAAATACCTATTTTCTCTTCAAATTATAAAAGGAAACATTGAATCAACTACACAAATACTTAAAACTAAGTAGAAAATACACCTATATCATTATTTTACAAAATTTTCATAGACATTTTAGAAAATACATAAATGTGTCAACAGGTTAAAAATTTTAACAAAAAAGTATTAAAAATATATTTGAATAAAAATGGTGGATATTACAAAGTTTCTAAGAATACTTTGGAAGCAACTTCTTAAATAATAAATAAAAAGTTCCCATCGCCTCTCGAAGCAAACACTCTTGAACTAAAAGTCGTTAAATCTTCGCATAAAGTTTGGTATCCGTTGACACAATAAACATGGGCCCAAGTATACAAAAATGAGTCAACGCACATTTAAAAGCAAAAATATCACTCTTAAAGACTTTTAGGGTCATTAGTTTTATCGATTTAGTTCAAAATCTATAAAAAAAATTACGTCATAGAACGCCGTCTACGACATATGCTAAAATAATGTATATGTTACAGTCAAACTAATTTTGACACTCAGTCAAAACTAATTTTGACTACGAAATTCCGTCAAAATTCATTCATTAGTTTAATCGTTTTAGTTCAAAATTTATCAAAAAAGGAAGTCGTAGAAAGACCGTCTACGACATATCATAGACAAATATGTATATGTTACGGTCAAAACTCATAACTCAAAACTACGAAATTTAGTCAAAATGGGTTTTGACCGACGTCCTTAGTCAAAATTGGTTTTGACCGGTTATGAGTTTGTAATGTAACATTTATAGTTTTATCGAAAGAAAAAGTCAAATATTGATGCTTGACTCATTCTCTTATACCAACGTCCAAACACAAAATATAAAAAGTCGTAGAAAGTTTCACATAGAAAAATATATATCATAATATATTAACACGTAGTATAACTATGGTTTAACATTAGACACGAGTATATATTATTACAATAAGGGCATAAAACCACTGGGTACATATACAATATTATGCAATAAAAAGAACGAAAGGTATAAAAAGTTACGATTATGGTATGAAAGTTTTCGTGAGTTTGATTCATTATAACTATTTATTTGAGTTACGATTAGTTCTTCATAATACCTAGGTACCGGAAGAGATCGGCCTCTGTAGTGTAGTGGTTGAGCAGGTAGGCTCAAATCTCAACACTGAGGTTGCGAGTTCGATTATTGTTTGGTGTACAATAAAGCATTTTGTATTCTATTGTATTGTATGGCCAAACCTGGTGTCGGAGTTTTTTCATGGCCTCACGACTGTTGTCCTAAGACAGCAGCCGGGACCTACGGTTTACCGTGCCCGCCATAGCACGGTAGTTTTAGTAAGTACAATGTTTATATGTTTAATGTTTATATGTTTTAGTTATATAGGCAAATTTAGATTGAACGACGCGCCCTTATATTAATTAGCGATGAGGCCCTCGACGGAAAGAAGGTACAAAGCCTTGAACACTGAAGATAAGTGGCTAGCCTGTTGATATTCTACAGACTACATTTTGGGGAGTGTGCACAAGACCTGCATCAACTGATTCCTTCATCCCCATTCCATCTTAGGACCACCAGGCGAGGAGAGTCACTTCACTTATGTTGTGCACATACCAGTCCGCACAAAGCGCTTCGCTGACTCTTTCATTGTACGTATTGCTAAGGAGTGGAATTCTCTACCAGAATACTTATTGCCTTCCAATTACAACCTGGGTCTCTTTAAGACAAGAGTGAACAGGCACCTCATGGGCAAACGTGCTCCACCTCAGACCGCAACTACACTTACCATCAGGTGAGTTGTTGTCAAACGTGAGCCCATTTAATCATAAAAAAAAAATGTAAAAAAAAGTTACCGAAATAGTTTGTATGAATGATTTTAAACCTATCAAACAACATAAATGTCAGAAGGACTAGTACTACATCAAGGTTTGTATCTTGAAGCTTTAGACCCGGTGGTTTTGAGCCTAATAATATAGTGTTAAAATAAGTGTCGCCCCGTTTGATGGATCATATTTATCAGCGACTTTGAAATAATGATTATGCCGAAATCTTATTTATTACCGAGATAAACCGAAAGATTTATTATTCAAAATGGAAAGCTTAACAATACGTAAGAAACCGTTCAATCAATTTGACGGTACTTTCCACCGTAAATTAAAATATTAACAGTGGATTCTTGTTTTTTTAAATTGTAATTGGCCCTTAAGGATTATTAACCTTTTGAGATGTTACAATTTCGACGCCTTTTTCCTTTTTATTTTCAGATTTAAGCTGGTTCGTACAGTCGATTGTTATTGACATTAGTAATTGCGCTTTAAATTACTATTTTATATATATGTCGCAGGGCTATGATAAAAATAGATATTTGATCAATTAACAACAGGATTTTATCATTTCTCTAAACAACATCTCACCATGTGATCAGACTCGGTCTCAAAATGTAATCAACATCATGTATGCTCTTATATTTTTAAAGTGTAAGTATTTCATTACAATGTTTTAGTCAGATCGTACAAACTTGGTATTTTTTGATAATATCGCAATCGGTTCAATCAGGAATACTTAAAGGATGAATAAAGAATATCAAATCAAATAATTTATGTCGGTTGAATAAGGAATTGAAATCAGTTCAGGCCTTCCACTATGACAACTTGGCGATTCCTTGCTTCGAAATCACGTCAATTCCTTCATTCATAAACGACATCTCTATGACGCATTCATATATTCATATATATGACGAGTCATAGACAATACCAATTTCGCAGATGTCGTTTATTAATGAAGGAATCGACGTTTCCTTGAAGCAAGGAATCGCCAAGATGTCATAGTGAATTAGGCCCTGTAAGGATTTTCTTTTTTCGTAAGATGAGACGTCATAGGATGAGTATGGCAAAGCCCCAAAAAACGTCTGCGCTCATCATAACCCTGTGGATAAATCAACCACGCTAGACTATAGTTATTGCAATAACTATAGTAAGGTTATTCCAACGAAAAAAGGAATGGGTGTAGCTAAGAAACCCGACTTTATTATAAGGCAATTGGGGTTAAAATTCCCGCGAAAGGTTAAATGAAACAGAGAAACGCGAGGTAGAATGATAGATGATTGGAGCTTCCTCAGCAGGCGTTGGCTAAGTGGAGCCTTTAGACTCATTAATATTCATTATTGATATTACCTTTGGGGATAACAAACTGAATTCGCAAATAGTTATCGATTAGAACTTTGAGCTCAATTTCAAAGGGAATTAAAGATAAATCACTTTCTAAAATGTAAAATGTACTCTATTATTATGTGCATAAGTTTCCACATATCGTAAATATGGAGGCTGCATCAGAGGTTTTCGACTCCAGGAATGACTCTCTGATGTCTGCATCTCACTTACTTATTACGATTGCGAAAGAGACGGCAAACGATAGTGATTATATTTAGATCGAATACTTTGGCATTAGTTTTTTGCTATTTGCGTTGAAGTATCAAAATCCTAAGGGAGTATAGCTAAATGGGAGCACGTGCGACTTTCGATCCTTTCGCACCTGAGTTCGAGTCCCGCTGGTTCCGAACCACTGACTTTCTTAATTCAAGTGTGGATTTAATACTCGCTCTAAAAAACGGTGAAGGAAAACACCGTGAGGAAACCGGCATGTTCAAAAATCATCACAAAAATTCAAGGACACGTGACATCCACCAACACGCATTGGTCCAGCGTGGTAGATAATGACCCATACTCTTTATGAGAGAAGGCCCGTGTCCCAGTAGTAGGAATGTAATAGGCTGATGATGAGACAAAATCCTGACCCTCTCCTTTATTTTCTAACACTGTAAAGAAACGAATCACGTCATGTTAAGCGTCGGTACTCTAATACGTGTGTGGCAATGGGCCGGTCACATCTGTCGACGAACTGATAACCTATGGCGTAAGCGAGTTCTGGAGTGGAGACCACGTTTAGGCAAGCGTAGTGTAGGACGTCCTCCGGTCAGATGGAGCGACGACCTGCGCAAGGTAGCTGGCAGCAACCACATGAGAAGAGCTGAAGATAGGGCTCAGTGGCGTGCATTGGAAGAGGCCTATATCCAGCAGTGGACTCATACAGGCTGTTGATGATGATAATGACACAAACATTTATTTGAAACATGACTTGGTACCTTAGACACCTACTTACATTATACATATTAAACTTACTACAAGTATCTACCTACCTACAATAATGGAAAGTTTTAGAAGTAATACTACAGTATATGCGAACAATAAATATGCCTTATTCATGACTAGACAAATAGAAAATTACATTAAAACACTCTTAAAAATAATGTAGGTACTTGTAAATTTATCAAGTCAAGATACTAATTTCTGTAACGTATTGATTTGTATGCCTTGTTTACATTGGCCAAGTACTTCGTCAAACGAGACAAGTAGATTAAGTAAGAGCCTCCGCCGACGTCAGACTTTTTATAGGTCCGATTTTTTCACCGACATTTTTCACCTTTTTAACCGACTTCAAAAAAGGAAAAGGTTCTCTGTTCGATTGTTTTTTTTATGTTTGTTACCTCAGAACTCCGTCATTTATGAACTGATTTGGAAATTCTTTTTGCGTTGGGTTCAGTATAGCTACGAAGTGGTCCTCATTCATCAATATTTGACGTTGGACTTCGAAGATACATTGAAGACGGTTTTTGTTTTTTTCTAAAAATTAATTATTGTGACTGTTTTTTTGCAGGAAGTGCGCGATGGAATATGAAACTCCGTATGTTTCATGTTTTATTTGCACCTAAAAAAAACAATTGTCTGACGTGGGCGGGCAGCCTACTTGCCAAGTGTGAAAACATTGACGAGTTAAATTACAGACATAAAAGTATTTTCTCAAAAGTTACACAAACATTCGAAAAAGGAGGCTAGGCTTCCAAGATAGTATAATTTCACAGTGGTTATACAAGTCTAAAGATATGGTTTTTCCAATATAAGTACATATTATATAACGATACTTAAGATTAAGTAAACATTCAAAAAGGTTATAACTACTTATCGAGTAATAAACACTTATTTGTAAAAGGACATAGCATAGTCTTTCGCTAAAGTTACAAATATATACATGCTACCGAAACGCATGGGAAAAAGCATGCTAGAAAAAGCATGAGAGCTATGCAACATTTAAAATGCTACTATGATTTTTTCTAGTAATCCCTGCTCATAAAAATATGTGTTGATAATTTTAAGTAAGTACTTTAACTAATATAAAAACATAGTATATACACTCGAGAGCAATGAATCCGGGTCACTTAAAGAATGTTAAAAATCTCGGAAACTAAAAATGATAGGTTAATGCAATAAATTGTATTTAATAGACAATGTAATACTCCTTAAATGAAAGTAAAAAAAATATGAGTCACCATACATTTTATTAACACAAAATTACATAAAGAAAAAAACTGCTGATCTCTCCTTAAAACAAAAATAGGAAACATGAAATTTTTGAACTTTATTACGATTTTCTTGAATTTTAATACTTCGTATTGCCTCCTCGTGCTTCCATTACTGCGTTTACGCGGTTTGGCATGCTGTACACCAAGTTCCTTATACGATTTTGGGGAATATTCTCCCATTCCTCTGTGAGAGCAATTTTGAGCTCACGAAGCGTGATTGGGGGAGGGTTTCGTTGTTTTACGCATCTGCCTAGCTCGTCCCAAGCATGCTCGATCGGGTTGATATCCGGGCTGCGCGCTGGCCACTCCATACGAGTAATGTTCATCTCTTGAAGGTAGTCATTCACAATCCTACCTGTATGAGGTCGGGCATTGTCATGCATAAATATAGCATCCTCACCTAAATTGACCATAAATGGACCAACGTGATCATTGAGGATTTCTTCCACATATCTTACGCTAGTTAAAGAGCCGTTTTCTATGATCACCAGCTCTGTGCGACTTTCAGAAGAAATTCCGGCCCACACAAGTACAGACCCACCACCGTAGGCTACTTTTTCTTCGATGCATGCTTGCTTGAATCTTTCCCCTGGTCTTCGATACACTCTGTGTCTTCCATCGTGCTTGTAGAGCATAAATTTTGATTCGTCGGAGAACATAACTTTTGACCAATCTTCAATACTCCAATTTACGTGGCTCTGGGCATATCTTAGTCTCGAAATACGATGCCCACGCTCCAGTTTAGGGCCGTTTGCAGGTCTAAGGGGTTTTAAGTTAGATTCAGCAAGCCGACGTCTTACTGTCCATGCACTTGGGTTACTTCCTCCGAGGCGTCGAAACTGATTGGTGAGTTCAGTTCCTGTGAGAAAGCGATTTCGAAGCATGGTGTTCACCAAGTATCGGTCTTCTCGTGCTGTGGTACACCTGGTTCTGCCCGTTCCTGGTCTGCGTAGGTTAGAACCAGTTTCTTCGTAACGTCGGAGAACTCTTTGTACTGTTGACAGCGACACACCGACAGTCCTGGCTGTATCGCGCTGACTCCGGCCGGTTTCCAGCATTGTAAGTATTCTGGTGCATTCTTCAGGCGTAAGCGACATAATTTCAGCTTGAATAATGAATATAGAGCACTATCAACATGGTTTATGTACCCACATAAATGACAGATTACAAACAAAAGCAAAACCAAATGCTGTAATTTCGTAGTTCCATCTTCGAAAGTGGCCCTTTTTCAAATTTGTTTTTTTATGATATAACTTTACAATAACTAAGAAGTTTTAATACCTTCATTTAAGGAGTATTACATTGTCTATTAAATACAATTTATTGCATTAACCTAGCATTTTTAGTTTCCGAGATTTTTAGGATTCTTTAAGTGACCCGGATTCATTGCTCTCGAGTGTAGTATAAAAAGTACATTCATGCGAAATGCATTAAGATTTAGTGTTTTACAGTGGTAACGATTTAAGCACAGCCTTGGAAAAAATTAAGATAATTCTAGAAAATACTCGGAAGAAAATTCAGTAAAAAACCCTGCGTTAAACTATAAAAAGAATTTGCAATAAAAAGTGTAACACGTCGTGTAAATCTTGCTTATATTCAATTTTAAAGTTCTATTATGTTATGTATAGATACTAGAACGTCTGTGTTTCCTGACAACTAAAGGCTGGGAGTTTTCAAATCGAGAGTGAATCATCTTCTATGAAGAATGATTTTCTAGATAAGCGTGTTACATTTTAGACCACATCATCGCTTACCATCAGGTGAGATAGTGGCCAAACACAAGCCGCAACCAGTAAAAAAAAACTTTAAAATTGAATATATTAATTTTTCTTTGCATGATATTTAAATAAAAGTTATAAACTACAAGCAATATAATAATAATAATGATACATCTAAAAAGGTAAAGATTTTACGAATTTTGCGCGTTTGAAGAGGGCTTACACTAATGTTTATCAAACAGCCATTATAAAGTTCCGGACCAGATTCTTATTAATATCTGACTAAGATGACCAAAACTTTAGTAAATTCACAAAAAATCCATTAATTATTACAATAATGTAGCCACATACGTGGAAATTAAAAAATTGGCTTAAGGACTAATATTATTTCAAAACACAGTTAAACATTCTAACTATACAGAAGTACCAGGAGAGCATAGGTTTATAGAACGTGTCGAAACATGAAGACGTTGAAACCCTACTATTACATTTCCAAGTTGTAAATACCTAGGACAAACCCGCGTATCGTATTCCGAAATAATGGCGGAATGCTCTTACACGAAATGTTCTCCATAAATCTGGAATTCGGTTACCTTGTCATTCCGTAACTTTATCATTTTCAATATTATTCGGAATATTGATGTTAATGAATCTGTTTTCGATTGTATCGGAATGTGAATTGATTTATATAGGTATTCAATTGTTGTTCAATAGCCGGGACCACACCGGCTGATCCACGTCCGTTCCAAAGCGCGCGGCAGATTCACGATCCAATCGCGCGGTCTGTGTGGACGTGTCTCGCCCGAACCAAATGATAAAAGAACGTAGCGTTACGTAGTAAGTAATCTTTGACGACGAATCAAATGTTTGATCGTGATCGTTCGGCCGGTGTGGACCCGGCTAATTTGTAGTTTTACTTGAACAGGCAATTATTTATTTATTCAAAATAATCAGTAAAGTGTTCCTAATTCGTTTTTAGTTATGAACTGCAATTGCACAGAAAGTTCGATTATGTCGTATGTATTAATTGTGTGTTTTGTAAAATAGACATTTCAGTACACAATAAACATTATTAATTAATTTTGACATTGTCAATTATTTTTTGGTAATTTATTCTTATTTTTTTAATTTATCTCTGTAGATTTATTTTGGACTGATACATACATTTCGGAAAAAAAACGAATTCAATTTCACGGAGTATATTATGTTCAGCAAGGTAGATGAAAGAACGGCAACGGAAAGGCATTGTACTATGTTAAATTTAAATAAATTACAACTTGATTATAAGCTTAAATATTAGCACTGCATTCTAATTTAAATGAGTGTACAATTATTTAAGTCTGGAATACACGTGCAGCAGAACAAATAAGGCTGGCTTTTTTAGAAAATTCTGTACAGAGCTAGTATAACAAATAAAAACGTTTAGTACTAGGTAAGTTATGTTGTAAAGAAAGCTATTTTTGGTAAATTGCTGTTATATTATTCTAAATAGCTTACCGGTTCAGCAACGCATGAAGTTCTTATAAGAATATATTTATTTCATATTTGTTTTACCTCTTTTTATTTTAAGAGACAATGCTGTGTTTTTCCAATAACAAGCTTCAAGTTTACTGCGTTAGCATAAATTAAAGTACTACAACAATATAATTAAAAGCTATTTTAAAATTAATTAAACTTAAATAATTTGTAATTTCTACAAAAATAAATTATTCAAAACTTGATCAGAAACGAAATTATTAACGAAATTGTGCAGCAGGATAGACAATTTTACAGCTCAGACATTTCATAAATATAGTTTTAGAGATTAATTGGATTTTAAATTTTTGAACTAAATATCGTAGACAAAGATCGACTGACGAAGTTTGTAGATAGGTATAATATTATAAAAATATTTTAGTTTGTTTAACAGCAATGTGACATGTTCTTTTAAATTTATTTAGAAACATACTATTATTATAATATATTATAACTTAGACCAGACTTAATTTTAAAAATAACATTCACAGAGGAATGAGTGAAGATATTTTCAATATAAATTAACAAAATAAATTACTCTAAACTAAATAAAATTTAAGTTAGAAGTACCAGGCGAGCATAAGTTTAGAGGACGTGTAGATTCTCGCACGACTTTGACTTGGTGATGTCGTTGATGCAGATCTTCTGTAAAAGATCTCGGGCGATGCTCAGTGATATGTGGGTTCTAGAACTCGCCAGTTTCGCCGGTTTTGCCTCCTACGACAATAGAGATAAGTTTCAAAATCGGTGTAAAAAAGTACATAAATGGATATCTGCAAAAGTTAACAATAGTCATGAAAAAACAAGGCTGGAGAATGGCTTTGTCTGCGTTTCGCTTGACATTTAAATTCCATTGTGGTAAGTGGGCGTCGTGGACGCACATTCCACGCCCAAATGCATGGAATTACCGTCCCACAGAGAATCACGCAACTTTACTAACGCAGTGTCCAACGCGACGCTTTTAGTCACTCTCAAAAAAGTTTCATTTCATAAACAGCAGTTTATCATTGCCCAAATCATTTTTATTTTGCGTCTAACTTTCTTTTTAAATCTCATCTGTCCATCTCAGATTTTTATGAGAGTTGTAATTTTCCCTGTCAAGGAGAGACGTTTATATTTGCTGAAAAGAAATCCTTTCTTAGGTTCCTATTACGGCATAATTGTATCAATTATAAGAGTAGAGTTTCATTCTAAGTCTATTGGGAAAAAAAAGTTCTTAACGAAAATGAAGGTCGAATATTATGGAAATCAGTTTTCCCAGAAAATTATATTTTTTCCCGGACATGAACGAGCATGGTCATAAAATACCTAAACCTGAGTCAAATACTTACAATTTTTTTTTCCAAATATTTGTTCCTCTTCGGGAACCGGCGACCTTCCGTGCCGTAGTAGTTGAGCCGACCGTCTCAACCACTACACCAGTTGAAAGTAAATACATATGTACATATAATAATTATATAGTATTTCAACATAAATATCCTGAATGCCATTTAGTTTTTTATTTTGATTTATTTATAACAAAAAAAACTATAAGTTACACCAAACCAACAAAAATCCAAAGTAAATGTACCAGGCGAGCATAAGTTTAGAGAAGGTGTAGATTCTCAAATGCTTTGAAATTTAAGATTTCGTTTAAGCAAATCTTTAGAAGAAAAGACAAATAGTTAAGATGATATAAGTTTCTCGCCTGTCGAAAGGTTCTAATTACAGAATCAAGCATACATGCTTCTAGTTCCTGCTTGGCTATTGCCTAGGGGCTCTTTTATAATTTCAGGTGTATTTACAATGATATCTTCCGACACTCAAAGTCACGCTCTATCATTTATTCTGTATCTATAACAACTAAAAATTACAGAAAAGAATGACTACGCTAAAGTTCTAGAATATTCAAAATTCTACTCACGCTTTTATGCTGCTTCTTCGCCTGTTTCTTATCCCTGGTCTCTTTCAACCGGATCTGCTTCAGGATGCCAACCAGCAGTTCGTCTACGTTGTGCTGGATCCCGGAGGATGTCTCTATGAACTTGCTGTCCCGCGTCGTTGCTAGGGCTTTGCCCTCTGTGGAAGGAAGAAGGATCAAATGGTAGAAGGAAACATTTTAGAAAAGAAACTTCTTTCGGTCAATTTTGGGTTTTAAATAATATATGTGTTTGTATATAAGATTTTGGCAAACAAGCCCGCCTGATATTAAACGGTCACCGTCATCTATAAACATCTGCAACTAGACGAAGGCAGGTCATTCCACATCTTATAAGTGCGAAGAAGTGAAACGAGAGGTGTGGGAACTCAAGTTTAGTAAGACGTGACGACGTGTTGGATATATCAGGACGGGCAAACCAAATGCATAACATAACAATTGCAGTGTCTTCCAGACCTGTCATTCAGATTGATTATTGCCGCACTGCACTTTGCTCGTCACATTTAAAAAAGAAGGAAGTTAACGTTTGATATGCAAATAAAATAAAATCCGTGCCCGATCTGTCAAGGAAGTCCTTTACGGAATGGGGTAGGGATTTATCAGCATCGAAGTTGGATTCTAAATAACCATTATCTTTTAATTCTATTTTGAGGATGTAACCTATTTTTTTAATTACTATGATTAGCTAGAAGCAAGTATAATTAGAAAATTATACTTGCTTCTAGGTAATCTAGACAGTACGGGCAACATGGGAAGAAATGCACTCCGCACCTGGCATGCTTACGACGCTTCAGCTTAACTATATTATTCCTTCGTTCTAGTTTTCTTTTACGCTTAACTGATCTATGTTTGGCCACTATCTCGCCTGATGTGAAGCGATGATGTGGCCCAAGATGTAGCACATAGATCTAGAGAGAGACGGCAGTTGAGCGGCTGCTCAGACCCGTCTCCCTGATGGTCCACCGAACGTCATCCCGAACCACGACTAGGTCGCTTGACGGCATGGCTTATATTATGGCTTAGTTTATGGTTATGCTCATTTTTTATGGTAATGAGTGATGAAACGAGCTAGTCGTTCGCCTGATGGTAAGCTCCACGCCTGGTTATAACAATTGCAGTGCCACCCAGAACTTTTAATACCATAAAAAGCACTGCGTAGCACTGCATTGCGCTCATCACTCCGAGAAAACAGATATTAAGTCTCATATGCCCAGTAATTCCGCCGGCTACAATGGCCTTCAAATCTTTTGTTAAATAATAACTTTAATTTAACGTAATATTACAATTATTTAACATTTTTTAGAATCCATTATGGTATGTCAATGCACCCTCCACAGGTTTGAGAGGGTATTTGTAACATTGTATTATTTCACCACTAATTCTAATGTGCCAAGCTGTGGAAGCAAATTCATCACGATTCATTGTAACCTTTGTCACGAGGCTTTATCTAGAATTCTATATTAATGTTTGTAGGCATGTTAGGTTTTGGGACGCCCTCTCTAAGTATAAAGATACTATGTGGGACGCCCTTGACAACCTGATGCCCCCTGACAGATGTCTTAGGTCGGGTGAGGGATTGAGCCTATTTCGGAGACCCCGGCGTTTCTAGGAGCAGCGTTTATTTTAAAAGGGATTTTTTGTTATTTATAGGAAAGGTTAAGGATTTATGATGATGTTAGGACTTTTAGCAATACTCTTAAAGTGTCATATATTGTACTAGTGACCCACCCTGGCTTCGCATGGATGCAATTTACTAATGTGTTGACAATATTTGACGACTTGATTACAAAACAATGTTTTCTCAACTATACAAAAACTTCATTGGAATATATTATACATATTAATCTTAAGAGGATACCAGGGATTTCAGGAAATCCCTAGGGATACGCGTGAACTCTCGATTCGTCATCCCTTCGCTCTAATTGCGCACTCGACCTTCAATCCAATCGGGAGGTAGCCGGATCGCTTCGTTTAGACCTTTTAGAGCACGATTTGCTCAGGAACTCCTCGCGAGCTTCTGGCTCCGCGCTTTTTATATACACTCTATGGGTAAGAACGAGTCGGATCACGGAAAAGTGGTTCTTCCAATACATGTTTATACCGTGATTTCGTGGTATCCCTAAGAATTTCGCGAAATCCCTGGTATCCTTATTTTCCTGCGACAGAACTGACATGTTATTTTTGTCATTTCACGAAACCAGTTCTGGTACTTGTTCAAATCACTAGATGATGTTTAGGCAAATTATAAAATCGTGCTGTTATTTTAACATCCTCTGTGATTTGATCAAATCACTTAGGGAGTTGATCAAATCTCTGTTTTTATCATACCCCTGCGATATATCCACTAAAAAGGAATGTCAGGCGTCACTAGTCGCGGTTGAGTGCGTGAGTTGAAGGATCGCGGCGAACTCGTCGTACACTCGCGGCCTGTTCTTAGCGTGCACGCCGCGAGATTTCCGCGTCAAAACGCTCGCAAAATGTCAGTGTGATATGACTTAGCTATAATATGTAGAACTATATGTATGTATAATAAGAGCGAGTGTGGCTCAGTGGGAGCTCGTGCGACTTTCGATCCGACGCACCCGAGTTCGAATCCCACTGGCCCCGCACCACTGACTTTCTTAAGTTATGTGCGGATTTAACACTCGCTCTAAAAACGGTGAAGGAAAACATCGGTAGGAAACCGGCATGTCCAAGAATTTTCCACAAAAAGTCAAGGACATGTGATATCCACCAACCCGCACTGGGCCAGCGTGGTGGATTATGGCCCATACTCTCTCTATGAGAGAAGGCCCGTGTCCCAGCAGTGGGAACGTGATGGGCTGATGAAGAAGAAGATATGTATGTATATGTATTCTGTGGCTATAGCTAACCAACAAGCCTCGTGTAACTTGAGCATAACGGCTCTTTTGAGAAAAAAATACAGCAACTAAGTTATTGAAAGGAATAAAAGAAAACCTTCATATATAGCTTTTTATCACAATCACCATTCCTTACGTATATGTGCTCCCGACAAACGTTTTATTATGTAGTCGGAAAGTACGGAACTATCACCCGTATTCATGAACGTTACTTGTCGAAACACTTAGTTAGCAACCAAAACGAACTCTACAGATGACGATGAAACATCTCACTCGCACTTCTAGTTTGACATATTGTGTTCTGTTAATTATATTTTATACTAACAAATATGAACAAATATAAACAGACATAAACTAAACTAACTTACAACCAAATTAAAAAAAAAATGAAATTAAATATAAAACACAGAATTTAGGTCACCGTCCGCGGGCAACGTGCCCAAAAAGCTAGCGACGTTACCTCGTTGAATGGCCAGACTAGTTCGTTGGCCGAGGTAAGCGCCAGCTCTTTGGTCACCTGATTTATACTTATACTTCATTGTTATATTCTTACACATTATGAAAGATTTATTCCCTGCTGAGTTTCTTGGTGCTACCTTCTCTAGCGGGCGTATTTCCGAAGCACTGCTAGAGTCAATTTCCCGGACTTTAATTTGAGTAGGGGTAAAAAACGGGTAGCCATGTTTACTTTTTTATCAATGGCATGATGTCTTTAGTTAAAATTTTATTATTAACGTATTTTAAGTTAATTTGTTATGTGTATATGCATTTTTTTGCTTATTAAATAAATATCTCTTGACTTTTCTTGACATAACATAACTCTAGATATTAAATTATAACTTTCGTTTGGCATTGCTGCCGTAGACACGTCGCACTATTAATACCAGACACAAAATTAGAAATCTTGATATTCCAAAAAATTTCGTTTGACTGCTTGATTTTATATTATTTGAGCTTGTGGTTTTGACATGTGACATTGTATCGAATTTGCAGTTTGGCTGACATTTTAAATAAATAAATAAAAAATAAATCCTCTTAAACTTTTGCTTTTATAATACTCGGGGTTAAAGTATGAAATTGTCGAATAGTCGATATGTACTAAAAATTTAAATTCGTTTTTTCCTAAGGTTACATATTTATTTAATCAAAATATTTACCCTCATTATCTATACATTGCTACCATCTAAGCGGAAGTTCATTTATGCCTTTACGATATAACTCTGGGGATCTAGATTCGACAAACTATGTGAAAGCATTTTGTACTGCCTCTTGGAAAAAAAAATATTACGTAGAAAATTGTTTAAATCACGAAGAAAATGGCACTCCGTTGGAGTAAGGTCTGACAAGTACGGAGGATGAAGTAAGGTTTCTAACTGCAGCTCCTGTAAAGTTACAACGGTTTCTAGTGCAGTGTGAGGTCTTGCATTATCATGGAGCAATAATGGTGAAGATTGATTCACGAGTCGGGGCTGTTTCACTGCCAGTTTCGTCATCATTGTTCGAAGTTCGACACAGTAAACATCTGCTGTTTTTGCCTGACCAGACCTGAGAAAGCTATAGTGAATAACACCATGAAGAGACCACCAAACAGTTACCATTCCCTTTTTTTTCGTAAGCTTTGCTTTAGGGCACTATTGCAGCGTTAAACCTGGGGTCAGCCATTGCATTTTTCAATTACAGTTATCGTAAACAATCCACTTTTCGTCACATGTTACAATTCAATCCAATATTCCTTCATTTCTGTACCGATTCAACAAGGCAACACAAGATTCAACACGCCTTTTCAGACCAGTCAAATCATGAGGCACCCATTTTTCATATTTTTTATCTTATTGATTTGATGTAAATGAGTCAACATTGTAGGTAGGGTAACGTTAGACCATGCCTCTAATTTCTAGTAGTTTGTCTCGGATCGGCTTACACCACCTCCTTCAATTCAGCGTTTTACACCTGTGTGGACGGTCTTCTACGTGGTTCGTTCTTCAAGTCGATGTTTCCATTACGAAAGCGTTTAAACCAAAAACGCACGGTGCGTTCATTAGCAGTCTCCTCTCCAAACGCAGTGTTGCAAACCGTTTCTGCCGCGTTAGTTCCGCGTCAGAACTCGTATTAAAAAATTACTCGGGTTTTCGAAGTAGGTAGCCATCTTTCACGTCGAAGCTGAATAAAAAAAACAACTGAACTTCGCTCCACTCGGCCTCGTAGACTCGCTTCATTAAGGAACTCCTTCGCGAGCTTCTGGCTCCGCGCTTTTTATATACCTACACTCTAGGAGTAAGAGCGACTTTTTTTTTTACCCCTAATAGATCTACATATGTTTGCCACTATCTCACCTGATGTGAAGCGATGATGTGGCTTAAGATCGAGCACATATGTAGATCTAGAGAGAGACGGCAGTTGAGCGGCTGCTCAGACCCGTCTCCCCGATAGTTCACCGAACATCATCCCGAAACACGACTAGGTCGCTTGACGGCATGGCTTTGTTCGGTGGGTGGTATTACAACCACGGCCAGAGCCTACCACTCCAAAGCGCGTAAGCGGGTTTCATCACGATGTTTTCCTTCACCGTTTTAGAGCGAGCGTGCAAAATATGCACTTAACTATGACTTGGACTGCGGAAGAGTGAGGTATAATACAATTCGGGTAATATTTGGTGATCATTTACCAAATTTGGTGGTCATTTACTAAATTTGATCTGCCGATTCGGATAGAAGTGTATGGGATCTGAAAGATAATTTTGATGATCATCATTTTTTTTTCCTCTTTTATTATTACTTACAAATATATTTTTAATCTTAGGGCTAAGATTTTACATAATACTACAAAAAACATAAACCTATCTATCGGTCCCCAAACTAGGTTAACTTGTACCTTGGGGACCCTAGTCGTTACATATTATTTGTTTTTAAGAAAAAACCTCAGTTTCTAATTTATTTACAAAATATCATCTAAAATTAAACTTGAGTTTTACGATGTGTCATGGGTGGTGTAGTCATAGTACTGTTCGTGAATACTGGTGTAACTTGTAACTGTCATCGTAAAACCGCCAAGAAGTTCTGAGTAGCAATATAAAATTCATATTCCTCATCGCACACCTGCGCAAGTAGTCTTTACAGAAAATGTCTGAGAAACGACTTTGCATATTTTGAAGAAAGGCATGAATCATCTTATACCTTACAAGATGGTAGGTCTCTCGCGAGAGAGGCGGTCCAGGTTGGTACGGTCAGCGACAAAAGTATCTGAATATTTGTGAATCTTTTATTGACTATACCTTCAATATTTGTCTGATTTCATTGAATGTTGCATTCAAAAAGTCTGGGAATAGGGGAATTGCGAAAAATTGCATGTAATTTGTATATTTTCGGTGTTATTGACAATTGAAGGATTGTAAAAGTTCAGCTACTCATGTCGCTGACTGCTTTGCTAGTTATTCTATCGCCAAGCAGTAGTGCGCATCCAGCACTGTGTTTTTAATACGATTAGGATCCACATTTAAATAATAAGTTTCTATGGGTAGTATGTAAGTAGGTAAGTAGGTATGTATTTATTTATGTATTTATTTATTTATTTATTTATTTATTTATTTATTTATTTATTTATTTATTTATTTATTTATTTATTTATTTATTTATTTATTTATTTATTTATTAATTACGTTAGCAGCAGCCGAAGGACTTAAAAAAAACCAAAATTTTCTAACGTAATTTATTAAGATAAAATATTACATTAATTTATTCTAAGTTATAAGCTATGTACTCAGGTCGATATTAGAACCAAGAGTGACGCAAAGTACGCCTGGCGTAAGGCCGGTGTCGAGTTGAACACGTGCCGCTGACTCGGCACCGCTGCAATGCTCGCTCGCCGCGTGATCAAAAGTGGGTCGTCCAAGTATGCAGTTTCTGTGGTTTTGCAATATGTAATTCCTCCACCCGCAGATCAGCAACTATTTTCCAACTTTTACTGAAAATGTTGCTGGAAAAGCCGCAGGGTTTTCGGGGTCTTCATATTCATGCTTCGGAGGAACAGGTTTCTGGTCAGGTTTGGTGCATTTCCACAAGTTGTAACGTCGAGTAATCGCGATCAGTGCTAGTCCGAATGCACCGATTATTACCACGTAAAAAGGTATAGTGGTGTGGTAAAGTGCATTGTCCGCCAGCGTGTCTCGTTCTATATTTGGCTGCAGCATGACTTGGTTGTAGGCATCATGCAGTTTCCTCAAGTCTATGGATTGAAGTGAAATCTTGTGCCGAGGAGTGGCTTCTGGCTTAAAGTTGTATGAGATGTCGGTGATTAACAATGGCTGGCCGGATACTTGATCATTCTCGTTGGCTATCGTCAATTCTGACGTCATCAAAGTGCAATTTAGCGGTATTGTTACTAAGTAGCTCCCTTGTAGTTGCCTATATTCTTCCCTTCTGCAGCGCAGATGAACTTTCGTGTGACGAGGGAATGTTATAACATAGTTCCCGGCGTCAAGTTGCTCCATGGCTTCCTTCTTCAGCGTCACGGTGGTCAGGTTGCAGGCGCCTCCCAGTGCGTGGTTGGTGATGAGTTCTCTCGTGCAGTCTTGTTGGTTCTGGACTCTGTTGATGGTATCTTCTACGCAGAGGTACTGCTTGTCTACCTTCGGGCATTCAGCCTCCATGTACGCATACGCTTCCTTATTGGTTGCCAGGAAAGGTGAGGGTGGAATAAGGATTTGATTGTACCTATTCGGGGCTACTGAGAGCTTGTATAATTCAAACGTAATCGAGCTAACTATCGGAATTTTAAACACTATGACAATTTGTTTTTCAACATAATAAGACCCAGGCTTTATGATACTATAATAATCGCGTAAGTCTAAATCTAACACTTTACTATCCCCATATATATTCCTTAGCCTTTCTATCATTTTACCTAACGTATCTATATCTACCATAGAATGGTGTGTGCTTAAGGCGCGCACAAGAGCTAAAATATTTTCTATTCTAACTAACTCCCCTAATAAATCGTCTACGTTTTCCGTTATAATAGTCAAAAGTTGAGCGAACTGTGCATATTTAATGAGGCTAGTGTCTCTATAGGCATTACTGCTTAATAAGAGTTCTAAGGTAGAATTTATAGATTGCTGATTTTTAACTAACTGGTCAATAACGTCATTATGTTGCGTCATCCATTCCTTACTGAGGCTAATATGCGAATTAAATTCTGATATTACTTTATTCTGGTTGTTCTCTAAGTTTCTTATTGCGTTATCAAATTTAATAGCATCCTGATAATCTAAATTACCTGTAAGACTTTTGATTACAGATCCTAAACCATCAATTAAACCTCTTTTCGCACGGCTAGGCTCTAAACCTCTTAAATGTTTTAACACCCGATCTATTTTCTGCGATAAATAATTAATTTGAAGCTCATATAACGCTAGAGTATCATTATTCAACCTACGTTTGAATTCTAATAACTGTGTTTTAACCGCGATAGCTTTATTTTCTATGTTGTCAATCCGTATATACTGTAAAAAACTATGATAATGTGTAACTAGGCGAGTTCGCCCTAATTTATAAGGAAGGAGTCCCGGACCGTCGCTAAGACTCTCAAGTCTTATCTCTTGCGTTCGAACAAGATGCGCCATCATCATCAGTAGAATTCTGAAACAATTTAGCGCTATTAGGTACTCGCTTAATGCGAGCCTTGGCCACTGGGCCACGTTTCCTTGACGTATAAATATGTATGGGCAAATTAGCAAGGACTGTGTCCTTAGTATATCTCGGTGCTAATTTTTGTCGGCTAGCAAGCGGATTCCTTATAAAAACTTGCTGCTGTGGTTCGTATTGAACTTCGGGTTCCCTGTCCTTATTCCGGTTTTCTATTAAAGTTGTACGATTGTGTAAAGCTGACTCATTGACTATTTCGTAAACCAGTTTCATTTGATCCCTATGATTCTGAGTATATTGCTGTAATAAATGTTGTGTCACATCTATACCTACTGGATCTCTTGGGTCAAAGTGGCCTGTAATTATGTCGAACGGTCTGCATTTAGTAAAACTATGTACTGAACTATTGTAGGCGATAATAGCGTAAGGTACAAGATTGGCTACTGGTTCGTCTTTACGTTGTAACTTTAAGAGTCTAAGATGTTCTAGCAAAGTTGAATGGAACCGCTCTACAATGCCATTATCGTTCGGTGAGTGTGGAAGAACCTTATGATGATTTACATTATGTGTACGTAGGAATTCTGAGAATAGTTGGTTTGTGAATTCCGTGCCGTTGTCCGTCACAATCGTTAAAGGTAAGCCGTGATGTGTGCAATACTTTAATAAAGCTTGTAGCACACTGATGGCTGTGCCATCGCGTAGATGGTAGGCCTGTCCGTACTTAGAAAACACATCGACAAACGTTACGTATTTTTCGCTATCTACCGTGAACAAATCCATGTGTATTATTTCTAGTGGTTTACTAGGAGGTGGAACAATATTAAACCGCGACTTAACGGGATTGCGGTCGTACTTCCCTTGACCACAAACAGTGCATTCATTGATAAATTTGGTTATCTGTTCCTTCATCTTCGGCCAGTAATATTTCCTAGAAAGAGACAGATAGCACTCGTTGATGCCTCTGTGGTTGGTTTTGCCGTCATGGTAGTGCTTAATAATTTCTTGCTGTCTAAGGTAAGGTTTAACGTTTTCAAGTTCAACCTTAGCGAGAACAAGGTTCATTGCAGAGCTCTTGAAGTGATTTTGTATTATCGGTATAATGGAGTACAAGCCTAATGGAGGATCAATTAAAATTCCTGTTTTAACTTTTGGATTTACGTATTCTTTTATAGCGTTAATAACATCTTGTTCTAAGTTGGATTCTGTGACTTGTACGGCAACGCGAGTATGAGCATCAAAGGGCTTTGATACTGCTGGTCGTCTTTTCACATCACTAACAATTGTGAACACTAACTGACGATGAAACTTATTTAGTGGGTCATCAGTTATAGGGACTTCTAATATAGGATTTTCCTGGCTGGTATGGACTGTCACGGTTGTAGAACCATCGTTACCATCAGGTTCTTCTGAAGGGTTCACTGCGAGGGAGTTGGTCTCCTCATTATGAATCTCTATACGGCTAAGGGCGTCAGCGTTCGTGTTGGACTTCCCTTTCTTGTACGCTACAGTGAAGTCGTACTCACTGAGTTTCAAGCGCCATCGAGTGAGGCGTGAATTTGGCTCTTTCAAGCTCATAATCCACTGTAGTGGCTTGTGATCAGTAAGTATTTTAAACTTCCTTCCGAAAAGGTAGGGTCTGAAATACTTAGTGGCCCACACTATAGCGAGAAGTTCTTTCTCGATGGTGCTGTAGTTTAACTCGCTGTCATTGAGTGTACGAGATGCATAGGAAATAGGCCTATCGGAGCCTATAGGCCCTTGGGACAAAACAGCGCCAATGGCTACATTAGAGGCGTCTGTAGTAAGGACGAACTCTTTGTTAAAATCTGGGTACTTGAGTATTGGATCGTTCGTCAGCAGAGTTTTGCATTTCTCAAAGCTGTTAACATATCCAGGGTCAAATGTGATCTTCTTGCCCTTCTTGAGGCACTGAGTTAACGGTTTTGTAATGCGTGCAAAATCTGGAATGAATTTACGATAGTAACCCAATAAGCCTAAGAACTGTTTTATCTCTTTGGGTGTTTTAGGCATAGGATACTTTTCTATGGCCACTATTTTATCAGGGTTAGGCTTCACTCCTTCGCTACTGATAACATGACCTAGATAGGCTGTTTCCAACTTCAAAAACTCAGACTTGTCCATCTGGACTTTGAAGTTGGATTCTCTAAGTCGCTGGAACACCTTTTCCAGGTTGATCATGTGCTCCTGTAGCGAGGTGCTGAAGATGATAATATCGTCAAGGTACACCAGGCAGATCTGGTTCTGGAGCCCTCTGAGCACATTATCCATTACCCTTTGAAATGTGGAAGGTGAATTCTTCAGCCCCATGGGCATTCTGAGGAATTCAAAATGGCCATGTTCTACATTGAATGCCGTCTTCTGGATATCTGCGGGATCCATTTCCACCTGATAGAACCCACTCGCCAAATCCAGGGTGGTAAAGTACTGGCATTTACCTAACTTATCCAAAACATCCGTTATGTTAGGGATTGGATACTTATCGTCTATGGTTTTTTCGTTGATCTTGCGAAAATCAACCACTAGACGCCACTTTTGTTTGCCCGAGGCGTCCGCTTTTTTAGGAACGATCCAAATTGGTGAGCTCCACGCGGACTCGGAAGGACGTATAATGCCTTGGGCTAACATTTTGTTAATCTGGTCACTGACCTCTTGTCGATGAACAAAAGGATAGCGATAACTCTTTGTATATACCGGGATCTCATCGGTTGTACGAATGCGATGTTTTATTTGATTAGTGAAAGTTAAGTTTTCACCTTCAATATAAAATACGTCATGATATTTAGAGCAAAGAGATATCAAGTTAGCCTTTTCTTCCTCGTTCAGGTGGTCTGTACGAAGTCGCGATAAGACTTCTCTAGCGCGCGAGTGCGGTTGTTCAGTGCACTCGACGTTGAACAATTCCGCGTGAGCCGGACGATCTAGAGAGAATACAACGTCGTTATCACTCGCGTTTTCGACCTCTAAAATACCTCTGTTCTGTGATACGCTAGTTACGCATTCACGAATGACACAGTTACATAAAATTTGTTCGGGAATGTAAACTTCACCGTCAGAAGCATCAATAGGTATCCTAACCAATTTCGAACTGTTTGCTGGAATTATATCCTCATACAAATTGACGTTTCGTGAGTTGTATAGCAAGATTGGATTCACTGCTGCCTTGGTAGTTAAGTGTAACGCTTTTAAATCAATCTTAGCTTCCCACTTCGTTAACAAGTCAAGGCCAATTAAACCGTCAAAATGATTGTGAAACTTGTAAACGAATAACTTTATCGGTTCGACGTCATTGATTTCAGCAAAGCAGGGTACGGTAATGGAATAGTGATTTCGACTGACAGCGTGAACGTTTATAACTTCAAACGGATCATAGTCTAACTGTATATGAGCGTAAAATTTTTCTACAGCATCCGGGCTTATAAAAGATTGATTTGCTCCGGTATCTATGAGAAGTCTTAGTGGGGGGTTCGAAATCTGAATAAATGGCAGCTGTCTTTGAGTTTGTAAATTAACTTCTATTTTGGCCTGTCTGATATTGAAGCCTTCTGAAAATTTTCATGATGGCTAGTGGAAGGCTGCGGTTCAAACGATGTGTCATTCGAGTAATCATGAACTTGGATTAACTCGGGGCCGTACTGCTCATGGTCAACGGGCTCACTATAATCATATGCGTACGCAGGGTATTCGTAATAATCAGGACAGTAGTTAGAGTCATGATGATCATAATAATAGTCGACATTACCCGAATAACCGTCGTTAGCACATTCATTAAAGTTCATTTCACGACTTTTAAAATAGTTTGTCGGCGGTGGGTTACCATGTTTACGCCAATCATGTCCATTAAGTCCCGTCGGGGGCAAAGCTCTAGGCGTAAAATGTTGCACACCACTCATAGGTCTCGGGCCAAAATTATGAGGTTGATTACGAGGGGCAAGGCGGAAGGTATTACTATGCGCGTTATAATTTGGTGGTTGTGCACTGAACATCTGTTGAGTGCGTGTAGGCATGCGATATTGAGGGTGATTCTGTGGGCCGGCATTATATCTAAATTGGTTCTGAGGCGGACCGAATTTAAATGGCTGAGGTGGCATTAACATTGGTCTCTGAGTAGCAGGTGCTAACATCATGTTTGCAGGTTGAAACATTTGCTTTGGTGGAGGAGGCATTTGAATTGGAGCTTGAGCTTTCAAGGGATGGGCTTTAGAGTGCACTTCGTTATTACGTTGTTGCAAGTATTGAATATTTAACTCCTCTTGCACGAATTCCAATGCCTTCTCTATAGTGGTGGGTCTCATGCATCTAATCCTAGAACCTAGAGGTTCATGTAAACCTCTTACGAAGGCTTGCATAGTGAGTTTCCTATATAGCGTACGCTTCGACTCTATAGTGGTCGCAACCGTTTCATGCAACGATATGTAGGTCATAATTGTGCTAAATAACGACTGACAATGGTCATAGAATTCTTGTGGAGTCTTCTGGCCTTGCGTTGCCAAGGAAAGGTCGTTATACAACGCGGTCTCGTCTCTCTGGTCGGCAAAATTATTAACTAAGGAGTCACGAATTCCTTGCCAATTATCAGGAATGCCATTAGAGTTGATAATTGTAGCAGCGGGTCCGGTTATTTTATTTAATATACCATTTAATAAGCACAAGTTAGGCAAATCACTACCGGACTCGCGGCTCATATAAGTTGTTACAATTTGGTCGCATATTTTAATAAACCTAGTAAGTACGTTCGGATTACCATCGAAATCCGGCACTGGGCGCAAAGCCTTATAAATCACATCTGGGTCATGAGGCATTTCGGAATATAATAAATCTAAATTTAGGTTCTCTATTTCTCTAACACTATCTAATTTTCTATTACGGCGAGACTGTCTTGATGCAGTCTCGCTAGGGCCCCTATTCTCTGGGTGGAAAATGGTGGATACTTATAGGATAAGGCTTAGAAAAAAGGAAGCAACACAAAAAGAAAGTTTCTGTGTACTTACAGTTGCATTCTGGTTTCCTCCGCGTATCGATTGCTGGATACTCGTCCTCGGGTACCGCCGCCACGTAGATTCGGATTTTAGATGAAGGCTTAGGAGCCAATCAGCGACTATCGGATTCAAGCCGTATATAACAACGATTTTTGGAGCTTACGACCGCCGCGCACTGACTCTAAAATCCTACCGACTGCGCCAATTACGTTAGCAGCAGCCGAAGGACTTAAAAAAAACCAAAATTTTCTAACGTAATTTATTAAGATAAAATATTACATTAATTTATTCTAAGTTATAAGCTATGTACTCAGGTCGATATTAGAACCAAGAGTGACGCAAAGTACGCCTGGCGTAAGGCCGGTGTCGAGTTGAACACGTGCCGCTGACTCGGCACCGCTGCAATGCTCGCTCGCCGCGTGATCAAAAGTGGGTCGTCCAAGTATGCAGTTTCTGTGGTTTTGCAATATGTAATTTATTTATTTATTTATTTATTTATTTATTTATTTATTTATTTATTTATTTATTTATTTATTTATTTATTTATTTATTTATTTATTTATTTATTTATTTATTTATTTATTTATTTATTTATTTATTTATTTATTTATTTATTTATTTATTTATTTATTTATTTATTTATTTATTTATTTATTTATTTATTTATTTATTTATTTATTTATTTATTGAACGCCAACACGATGTATGTACATTATTAAAATTAAATGTTACTTAATTCTAAGATAGTACATGGTTAATGCCATCGTAATTATAGGCAATGTATTTATAAATGTTGTTCTCGACCAGCAGCTCTTTTTCTTCCCATACCGCCCATCCATAGGTTTTCTAGAAGAGATCGCTCTTAGCGATAAGACCACCCATAGTTATTAGGTCTATCTATAAATTGTAAGTATTTTAAGTTACTGGTAAAAAGAGAAAGAACATTTGTATTGTATTATTTTGTATGGTATTTGTATTGTATTATTTTGTATGGTATTTGTATTGTATTATTGTGTATTCATTCTCTTTATGTTCATCGTTTTCATCTTGTGTCAACGACCCGAAACAATTTTCTTTCTTTTACGAACTTTATTTAGTAATTTTAATATCCAGCTTTTCAGTAAATTATTAGATCTTTGAAGGAGAAGGGGTGCTCGCTTTGTTAATGAAATTGTTTCAAAGATTGTCAATTTCGTTCAGTGAAGGTTTAATAAAATATAAAATATGGGTTGGTAATGAAATCAAAGGTAAAGACAATAATCCGAGAGAATTACGTAGCCACGTGAATATTACGAAGCGTTTTTCTCTAGATTTTAACTGACTCTACGTTGCCGGCGTGCCGTAAGGGCCTTTTTTAATTGGTCGTAATTTCTTGCACGCTTGTATGATACGCTTGCATGCGCCTTTCATCTCAACCAAAGTTTTTTTTTTATGTAACTGAATGACGAGACGAGCTGGTCGTTTGCCTGATGGTAAGCAATACGCCAGCCCATAACAATAACAGCACCACCCAGAACTTTGTATTGCAAAATCATGCGCGGTGCTGCACAGCGCTCGTCACCCTGAGAAAATTAGCTGTTGAGTCTCATAATGCCCAGTAAAAAATGGAAAATATAAATGGAGAATAGGTTAGAATGGCGGAGTGGGCATGGCAGACGCACCGCGATAATACGATTGGACAATCGTATTTATGTCAACGGCGTAGACTCACTCACCATTAGTAGTGACCTGCCTGGCCCTCGCCAGGTCCGCCTTGTTCCCCACAAGGACCGTGGTCCTCTCGACTGTGAACTGCTCGCGGGCTAGGTACGCCAGGAGTTCAGCCGCCCTGGTGAAGGAACTCTTCGCCACGACGGAGTAGACCACCACGCAGGCATGGGGCTCGTAGGTGGAGAGGCAGTTCTCTACCTGTTAGGGACATCAAAAGATTTTAAACAGCACTTTTAATAAGGGAAGGGTGTTCAGGCGGTTTAAAAACTCCGATATCTTGGTTGGCCACACATCCACACGAGAGAAGAAGAAATTAAGGGAAGGAACTCATTTTTTAGGCCACCGGAGAATCCATCCATCCATACAGGTAAGTTCGGGGCCAAGATCTTTGTGTTATGTGGTCGTTTGGCGTTATTTATTTATTCATTTCAATTTTCTGCAAGGCTGTGAACTAATCTGTACTGGAGTGTTTTTTTTACCTAACGATTACATACATAGATTCTGGCCCATAACTAGGATTACCTGAATCTACCAGGAACTACGAAGACCATGGTCCCCACAACACCCAGACACGAAACAAATGATTGCGATTTTTTTTCAGTTAACAAACATTTGTCCCGTCGCAGGAATCGAACCCGCAACCTCAATGGTGTATGTGATTTAAGCCAACCTGCCCAACCTCTCCACCACAGAGGCTATATTTTTTTTAACAAAAAGGAGGAGGTTTTCTGTTCGATTGTATTTTTTATTTATTTTTTATTTTTTTTACGTTTGTTACCTCAGAACTCCATCATTTATGAACCGATTACGAAAATTCTTTTTGCGTTGGGTTCAGTATAGCTACGAAGTAGTCCCATATAAATTTATATATGATGATATGTGACCTTGGACTTCAAAGATACATTAAAGTCGGTTTTTGTTTTTTTCTAAAAATTATTTGTATTTTTTTTCTTTTTACTTACGATAAATCTACGTTTGACTACCATCTCGCCTGATGTTAAGCGACGATGTGGCCTAAGATGTAGCAAGTATTCACTCTAGCCTTGAAGATACCCAAATTATAGTTATCAGGAAACAGAGAAGACGGCAAGTAGTTCCTTTCCTTAACATATACAAAACGGTCATTGAACACATATCACATAGAGCTTGGCCTCAAGATTCCCTGTATCTAAGGCACCAAGAACAACGAGGATCATGATCCCAGAACATCCAGACGCGAAAAAAGGCTTGCGCTTTTTTTATGTAACTGAATGACGAGACGAGCTGGTCGTTTGCCTGATGGTAAGCAATAACAACAATAACAGCCCATAACAATAACAGCACCACCCAGAACTTTTTGACTTTGGCTACAATGCCTTTCAAACCGGAACACAGTAATGCTCGGGCACTGCTGCTTGGCGGCTGAATAACTGACAACGCGGTGGTACCCACCCAGACGGCCTCTCGCATACGAGAAACTTACCACCAGTTTTTCTCCGGTTTTTCTCTGCACAAACATATTATAGTATTGGAAATTGAACCCACATCCTCCTCAGTTTATAAGATTTGAGCTCAACTGCCCACATATCCACATATATTACAAGTAGGTCAAATGCTAGCCTATCAGGCAATTAAAAAAATAAATAAAAATAACTTACCGACATCTCAGTACTGGGATGGTCTATGAATATAAGCTCCGACTCCTCCCCATCCAGAAGCACTGATACTGATTTCTCTCCGAACTCATCGTCTGCAACAATTGGTACAAAAATACAATTAAATTAAGACTAAACTAGTTATGGGTTCACAGATACACTTGCAAAATGTCATGCGGGTTCAGGAAAATAACCACAACCCTATAAGGAAAGGGCGAGAAACTGGACATTTTGTGGTACTCTAACCTAAGCACTTGAACGAATAAAAAAGACGGATGCCGCGTTACCAAGTTTAAAAGTGAAGCACTCAAGCTATGCCGGTCCGCTCGTTCGTACTCAAGGCACACGCACTCATTTACATCATGCTATACCGATCGGCCGTCACATCGTATTGAAATCGGCCCTCCGTTCAACAAACAACACCACCGCCATTGCAATGCTTCAGTAGTTGCTTAGCGCGATTCAAGCACTACCCTAAGGAAAGGGCAAGAAACTGAAGAACTTGTCGTACACTAACATATGCATAGACTGTTTGAATTCAATTCAATTTATTAATTGCAATCATATGTACATTACAGCGAGTGTGGCTCAGTGGGAGTACGTGCGACTTTCGATCCGACGCACCCGAGTTCGAATCCCACTGGCCCCGCACCACTGACTCTCTTAAGTTATGTGCGGATTTAACACTCGTTCTAAAAACAGTGAAGGAAAACATCGTGAGGAAACCGGCATGTCCAAGAATTTATCACAAAAATTCAAAGACATGTGACATCCACCAACCCGCACTGGGCCAGCGTGGTGGATTATGGCCCACACTCTCTCTACGAGGGAAGGCCTGAGTCCCAGCAGTGGGAACGTAATGGGCTGATGATGTACATTACAAGCACAAGAATTAAGGTGAAGCAGATAACATGAGACCCTAACTGGGCATAGTAACATTGTTAGGACCGAGCGGACCGAACCATTCCATAACTATGAGTAAATTTAGCTTATTGCACAGAATACCTAATAGTACTTACATAGTCTACATACTTATTGTGTAGGTAGGTTAAAGTTATAGTTGTGTATAGTTTTATCGTTAAAACACTTGCCTAAGGTTTAAGTTACGGACAGCATTCTTTATTATTTATATACAAGTTGTGGCAAGATTTTGGGACCTCCACCTTAACAGTACCTTTTCCCTTGCAATGAGGTTGTTTTAAAAAAAACATCAGATAAATTTTTAAGAAAATATAACTTAATTTTTACTGACTAAATTCCAATTACGCGTAAAGACTGTTCTAATGAGATAAGCAGACTATACTGTTCCTAATTATATAGAAGACAAAGATGCTTGGAACATTCCACTTCTGCAAAGTAGCCAACTGGTACATAAGAAACATAACTTTGTAGAAAATCAAAAAATTGTAACAATATCTCCAAAAAAGTGCCCCCCAGTTTCTTGCCGTATCTTCTGAGTAGTGGTTCTTTTTCCGATACGGTGGTAGTCATGGTGATAATTTGACGTTCATAAGTGCGTATGTGATGCCAAAATTGAATGAAGAGATTTTAATTGATTGATTACATATCTGAAAAAACTTACTGTCAGGCACAAAAATGTAATTTTACAAAAAAACGACATGAGCTTAATCGACCCTATTTCTCATCAAGAATGTTTCCTTCACAGTAACTCTTCAAACCTTCAAAAACAAACACTGCTTAAAATGCCCAGTGTTTTTATAGCATGTCGTAAAAATGGAATGAAATGCCCATTGAGCATTTTTCCCTAAGCAATTAATCAAACAAGACGTTTATAATTCTATGGCGAGCGAAGCAGGCAAATTTTGTCACATCTTTTAGGGAAGTTTTCCTTTTAGTTAAACTCCTTTGTCTATAAAAATTTATTTACTTACTAGCAGCGCCCCGTGGTTTCACAGTATAAAAATAAAACCGGTCTAGTGCGAGTTGGACTTGCGCACGAAGGGTTCCGTACCATTATCTATAAAAACGGCAAAAAGTCCATGTTTGTTGTATGGGAGCCCCCTTAAATATTTATTTATTCTATTTTTTAGTATTTGTTCTTGTAGCTGCAACAGAAATACATCATCTGTGAAAATTTCAACTGTCTATCACGGTTCACGAGAACAGCCTGGTGACAGACGGACAGACAGACAGACGGACGGAGAGTGGAGTCTTAGTAATAGGGTCCCGTTTTACTCTTTGGGTATGGAACCCTAATTATGCCTAATTAAGCCTAATTAAGCCTTGGTATGTGTTAATTTAGTTTTAATCTATTCCACTTAAATCCGTTGAGCCGTTACAGCGTGAAGAAGTAATAAACGTTGAGCCGTTACAGCGTGAAGAAGTAATAAACGTTGAGCCGTTACAGCGTGAAGAAGTAATAAACGTTGAGCCATTACAGCGTGAAGAAGTAATAAACGTTGAGCCGTTACAGCGTGAAGAAGTAATAAACGTTGAGCCGTTACAGCGTGAAGAAGTAATAAAAATTCTTGCACACTTTCATACAAACTTTCGCATTTATACCTTCCTTTTAAATTCCTTTTGTGTTGTGAGTTATAAAATACTTAGTTATTGTGGCATCCTACTAATGTTATAAACGCGAAAGTTTGTAAGAATGGATGTATGGATGTACCTTTGTTACTCTTTCACGCAAAACTACTTAATGGATTTTGATGAAATTTGGTATGGAGATAGCTTATACCCTGGATTAACACAGGCTACTTTTTATCCCGAAAAACCGCGGTTAAAACCGCAGGGCGCAACTAATACTTTTATATATATACTATATACTAATATTTACTACACCAGGGGTTGGCAGATATTCTATGGGCCTCTGTTAATTTTACTTTGTTGTACTTTAATAATGCCTGAAATAAATAAATTTATAGATTAGTGTGATGTGATCTATTCACTAGCTGCGCCGCGTGGTTTCACCCGCATAGTATTCGGTTTCGGTTTATAGTTGCTCCCACAGGATGTTAATTTTTCCGGAATGAAAGTATGCTGTCGAATTCTAGGACCTAAAGTACTATCATGCCAAGCGCTATGGTGTTATGTTGTGAAAAACACAAACTCACACACACAAACACACACACACAGAGAGAGAGAGAGAGAGAGAGAGAGAGAGAGAGAGAGAGAGAGATTCGAACTTATAATATTAGTGTAGTAGGCCTTCACTAATAGAATTATGTATTAATTGTGTGTCATCTTTTTATATATATCTTTTTCTGTTATATAGTACAGTATTATTTGTAAAGTCTATAGTATAGTAATTATAGTTCTGTTTAATGTTGCGTGCTGTCTCGAATAAATGTATTTTCTCTCTTTCTTTCTTTCTTTCACTGGCTATACCTACTACGTTACTGGCGCCAGGCCAAAGAGATATGATAATGAGAAGTCGAGACCCTCAGGGGCTTGGCAAGGCGCTGGCAGCGGGTCAATGACCTCAAATACGCCCTAAGTGGGATACATTTGAAATACACCATTTAACTTGTTTTATCGCGTTTCTCTTACATTAATTAAATTGCAGATTAGTTTCTTGGAAAAGTAAGCGCGAAAGCCTAAAAAATAAAGAATTAAGTAGTTGTTCTTAAAGACTGATCTTATTGTCTAAGGTCTCTAAACTTTTTTGCAAGCTTTTCTTTAACTTGCAATGTCTGTTTGTTTGGGTCAAATCTTGCAAGCTGAATCAGAACCACTACCTCTTGTCCTACAGAGTTGAAATATTGCATACTTGTTAAAGTCCGATGACAATCAATATTATGGTGACAGCCAGCTGATTTGATGATGGAAAATTGGACACGGAAGGTGGGCAATAGACTCCTTGACGGATAATCGTAAAAAATAAAAACTATGCCGTCAAGCGACCTAGTCGTGTTTCGGGATGATGTTCGGTGAACCATCGGGGAGACGGGTCTGAGCAGCCGCTCAACTGCAGTCTCTAGATCTATGTGCTCCATCTTAGGCCACATCATCGCTTCACATCAGGCAATAGTGGCCGAACATAGATCTATTAAGCGTAAAAATAACTACTAGTGTTTGGGCTCATTTTAATCTGCTTGCGGTTCCGATTACGAATTTGTTAAAAACTTGTCTTGAAAAATTTATTTATCAACAAAAAACTTATGTAATATTAAGTGTGATAGGAATAAATAACGTATGATGTTTAATTTGTTACAGCAAATTCAGTGAAATATCATAAGAAATGGAATTAAATATAAAAAACAGCGTAAGAAAAATGTCTGGACATGTTTTCGCTACGTGTCAGTTTCAAGAAGCTTTTTTATGTATCATCTTTATTATATGTGCTTTTTACTATGAAAATATATATTTGTTCATGTATTTTTGTAAAATTGCGTAAACATATTTTTTTCTTTCTTAGTTCGGCTTCGGGAAGCACATATTGGGTAAGGTTCAAAGTTCAAAATTCAAAAGTTCTTTATTTAGTTGTCGCATCACAGACGCACTTAAGAACGTCAATTATTACAATGACTACCACCGTATCGGAAAAAGAACCACTACTCAGACGATACGGCAAGAAATTGAGGGACGTGTTTTTAGAACTTTTTTTACAATATTTTATGTTTGTTTTTGACAATATTATGTTTTCTTATGTGCCAGTTGGCTACTTAGCAGAAGCGTTATGTTCCGTGCATCGTTGTCTTCTATGTAATTGCTAACTGTATATTATGCTTTTTCATTAGAATATTTTTCACACGCAATTTGAATCTAATTTCTGTGAGCTCCGTTATATGTTTACAGTTACGAGAACAATGCCTAGTGCCTATAAAATAAGAGTAGTGTAATCACACATAAGATATATCACATTAATACTAGTGATCCGCTTCGTCTTCGCACGGAAGAAGAGGAAGGTTTATATGCATGTATTATACATATAAACCTTCCTCTTGAATCACTTTGTCTCAATAGACAAAGTGATATGAGAGGAACGTTTTTAACTACCTACGCAACAGTTTTTAATGCGGCTTTCATTTTTTTTATGTAGCTGAATGACGAGACGAGCTGGTCGTTTGCCTGATGGTAAGAAATACGCCAACCCATAATAATAACAGCACCACCCAGAACTTTGTTTTGCAAAATCCTGCGCGGCGCTGCACTGCGTTAGACACCCTGAGACAATTAGCTGTTGAGTCTCATAATGCCCAGTAACTTTGCTGGCTACAATGCCCTACAAACCGGAACACTGTGATGCTTGCGCACTACTGCTTGGCGGCTGAATAACTGGTAAGGTGGTGGTACCCACCAAGACGGCCTCTCGCATACGAGAAACCTACCACCAGTATATATGAAAGCCGCATTTCAAATTGTTGTGTTGCGTTAAAAAGATCTGAGCGTACAGACAGCGGGAAAACTTTTTTATACTATGTAGAGATTATAAATGCGAAAGTTTGTCAATGTGTTAGTGTGTTTGTGTCTTTGATACTTCTTCACGCTGTAACGGCTCAACGGGTTTGAATGAAATTCAGAATGAAGATCGCTTACACCCTGGATAAACACATAAGGTATGATTATCCCGGGAAAAAGCGGGTAAAACCGTGGGGCGCAGATAGTAGTTCATATTTATCTATGTTTTGTTTGAACTTGAGTTACTGGCGACATGTTACTGTGATGACAAGACACATTTTCAGAAAATTCAGCGTTACGAGGCTTAGGGAAACGGTCTGATAAATAAATAATTCGTCGTCGGGGGAAAAGTTGGCTTTTCGGTACCTTTCCGTTGTCGATTACCAGTGCCGGGTCACGTGTTATTGGTGATGAATGTGTTGGGAAAAAGGATAAATAGCAAACAGTTTCGAACAAATGTGTTTTTTCACCGTCTTAAAAAAATGAGGAAGTTCTCAATTCGATTGTTTTTTTTAATGTTTGGTACACGATTACTCTGCGAATTATGAATTTATTTTGATGATTCAAATTTGTTTGGTAGGTCAAGTTCAGACTTGGTCCCATATACATTTTATCGAAATTGGCACAGTACTTTTTGAAAAAGAAATAACAATTATGTCGAGTCGAAGCTTTCAACTGGTGTTGACTCAGCATAGTGTGCGACAGCCTTAATAAGTAGATAGAATAGATGAACGCTTTATTGCAAACATTAAATTACAGACATTACATAAAAAACAATTAAAGAAAGTGTTAAACTTGGGCGGCCTTATCGCTAAAAGCAATTTCTTCCATGCAACCTTTGGATGGAGAGAAATTATCAATATGTTAATGACGGGGATGTAAGGTCTACAATAATAATATAAACATAAACAAAGTCAATAAAATAAACTTAAATAATAGATACAAAACAACAGCAACATACTGAATGCCTACATAAACATACAAATACTAGGTACACATTATTACATATTATATTATAAACGTATATAAATATTACAAGTATGTATAAGGTATCCCACAAATGCTTATTCATAAAGTTCTAAGGTTTCTTAATACCGACTATTATTTTCTTGTTGTAATTAACTCTTGGAATTAGTTTTAATTTTATATTTAATAAGGTTTTATGTTCTGAGAAAATAAATGCTATTTTCAGGCACTTGATTGCTACGAAATTGGTTCTAGAGAATTTGTTAATCTATGAAACCTTTGATGTGACTTTTAATATTAAACAGAATGAAGCATTAAAGACTTAAGGGTGGAGCACACCAGATGCGTGGCGTGACGTTACGTGCGCACGCGCGTGCGAGCCCTGTCACACAGGCCAAGACCAGTGCAGCACACGTCGAGCGCGCACGCATCACGTCACTCGCGTAACTGCTGCACGCGCGTTTGAGCCACGCTGTCCCGATTCTCTCCCATAATAAAAAAATATAACTTTTAGTTTTGTACTCTTTATGTTTGGTGTTGTAGAGACACTCATATTTGCCAACTATTTCTATTAGTTTTTCCTTTAAAATTGACTCCATTTTGAAAAAAAAAAACACTTGTATGTTTGTAAATAAATACAACCTGCCTTGCGTGCGCACGTGCAGCAATGACCGATGCGTATGCGTCGTGCCCGGTCTGGCATCTAACAGGGAGCGCCATTTAATACAACGTCATCACTGCAGGCGCGTGTGCGACGTTGCCATTCCGCTACACGTGCGCGCTGACTCGGTTTGTGAGTAGATGCGTTTCTGCGTGCGTGACTCACGCACGTGCACACGTCACGCATCTGGGCTGGCAACTTTCTTATTGTTTCATACATTACAACTGGTGCGTGCACGCGTCACGTCACGCCACGCATCTGGTGTGCTCCGCCCTTTATGCACACAGCGGGCGTGATGTAAACCCAGCGCGGCGTTGGCGTTTTGTTTTTTAACCCCCGACGCAAAAAGCATAAGTTTGACCACTATGTGTGTCTGTCTGTGGCACCGTAGCTCTTAAACGGGTGAACGAAATTGGATTCGGGTTTTTTTTATTTGATAACAGGTTTTCTGGCGGTGGTACTTAGACATGATTTTAACCGACTTTAAAAAAAGGAGGAGTTCTCTATTCGATTGTATTTCTTTTATGTGTGTTACCTCAGAATTCCGTCATTCATGAACCGATTTGGAAAATTTCTATTTGCGTTGGGTTCAGTATAGCTACGAAGTGGACCCATATACCTAAATTTCATCGATATATTTGACCATGGACTTCGGAGATACATTGAAGTCAGGTTTTTTACATAAAATGTGTATTAAAATCGGTTCAGCTGTTTTTTTTACTTATTATAGGTTTTTTGTGTCAGGGGTTTTAAGAATGTTTTTTACTGAAATTCGCTTGTAAAGTAAAGTAGTGAAGTGCGCGCCGCGCCAACGCCGCCGCGCTCTTTGTGTGCATTGCCCAATACAGTTCAGTAAATCCTATCCTACTAGTATTATAAATGCAAAAGTTTGCGAGGATGGATGGATAGATGGATGGCTGTTTGTTACTCAATCACGTAAAAACTACTAAACAGATTTTGATTAAATTTGGTATGTAGGTTCTTTAGGTCCTAAAAAGACATAGGCTGCTTTTTATTCCGGGTTTAACCGCGGGTGAAACTGTGGGGCACAGCTAGTATGTCTCTAGTGAACAGGTACTATCTTGGCAAGCATGCTAGATCGTCAACCTCATCGTCGCTTACCATCAGGTGACATAGTGGTCAAAGGTAAGCCAATTCCCAATAAAAATAAAAATAATAAAAAAAAGAAAAAAAAATAATAAAATAAAAACAAAACGCCAACGCCGCGCTGCGGTCACGCCACGCCCGCCGTGTGCATAGGCCTTTAACGAAATTGCTTTACGGTATTTTACGCGTAATTTTGTCATTTAACAAAGTACTGACTATAAAATATTGTATTTTGCATTACTACCCTCAACTGTTCTATAAAAGACTATTTTGTATTTAATGTGAGTAACAAAAGACTTGTCTAAAAGAACAAAGGTTTATTCCCACAAAAAAGATCTTACTTTATCCCTTGAAGGACATACTGTAACCTTCTTAGGGTTCCGTACCAAAAGAGTAAAACGGTACCCTATTACTAAGACTCCTCTGTCCGTCCGTCTGTCTGTCTGTCTGTCTGTCCGTCTGTCACCAGGCTGTATCTCACGAACCGTGATAGTTAGACAGTTGAAATTTTCACAGATGATATATTTCTGTTGCCGCTATAACAACAAATAATAAAAATCAGAATAAAATAAATATTTAACGGGGCTCCCATACAACAAACGTGATTTTTTTGCCGTTTTTATAGATAATGGGACAGAACCCTTTGTGCGCGAGTCTCACTTGCACTTGGCCGGTTTTTTTATTTACCAACTCGCCGCTTCGTTATTGATTGTGGAAAGCTTGAGATAGAACTGGACGCTCATTTGGCTTGGTGAGAAAACGAGCAAGGGGCTTATTGTCTAATTTTCACATCTATCGCGATAGCTTTCAATTGACATCTGCAGGGCGATCACGTAACTCTGTTGCAAACGTCACATGTTGCGAACCTACGTGCAATTAAAAATTTAATTCAATCGATAAAATGCGATTATGTAACTTTGTATAATGTCTCGATTTCAATGTGCTCCTATCGATAACTTTCAAGGAGAACCGGAGTTAACCCAACAAATTTACAAAGTGAGATTGTGCTATGAAACCTTGTGTAAACGCCCTATCAATTCAATTTAACTAAGTAATACGGCTCTTTTGTCTATAGTCTATACATCGATATAAACTTTGTTTGTCAAAACTCATTTTTATTTCAATGGAGCGTTCCTTGACGTTTAATTGCAACGAACAGGTTATGAGCTCGCAAAACCATCATCGATACTAGTTTCCTATTAAAATTGATTGAAATAAAAGATACATGATCACCCTGCTGAATATTTACAAACTTCAGATCGACAAACTAGCGATTGTAATTGCGATAGCGATAATGCGATAATTGAGATAGTGGATCGCGACTCATTTTTGAAAGATATTTGAGTGAACATTATGCTCATTAAATGTCCTTAAATTGCTAATAATTGAAAATTACCGGTATTTTGATGACCTAGAAGTAACAAAACGCACGTGTACTACTACGTGTTGGTTTCTTTTACCTAAGTAATACATTCATTCTGATAGCGATTGTGATTAAACAACTTAGAGAATTCCATTTGAAAATTAGAATCACGATCATAATCGCTATCCCTTTAAAAGGTATCGCGATAGATGTTAAAGTTAGACAATAAGCCGATAGATCGTTTACCCTGAGATAATTGCTCTCATGATGCCCAGTAGTGTGGCTTAAATCAGTGTTCTTCGTCCTAATAAGTTGATATATAATTTAAAATGTATATTCTTTATTTTTACTTATCTAACTTCATAACGCTCGTTCAAAACAATTTAATTTTTTAATAAAAAAAAATAAAAATTAATATTATTGATTTCGTAATAGTACAAATTACAATTTGTTGCGACTCTAGCCACCAAACTAGGTGTTGACACACCTGTGTCTTGGCAGTTAGCTTCTTCCCATTAGAATAAAATTGAATCATGAGCAGGACAAATCGTTCGTCTGATGGTAAGCGCTACGCCTCCCCATAACAATTACAGTGCCACACAGAGCTTTAAATACCATAAAATGTACTGCGTAGCACTGCATTGCGCTAATCACTCCGAGACATCAGATATTAATTCTCAAATGCCCAGTTATTTAGCTGCCTACAATACCCTTCAAACCGGAACACAGTAATGCTTGCGCACTACTGCTTGGTGGCAGAGTAACAGGCAAAGCTGTGGTACCTACCCAGACGGCCTCCCGCATACGAGAGAGCTTCCACGAGTGAAATAAACCCGCCCAACGATCACATACACAGATCCTGGCGCCTAACAAGGATTCCCAATATCCTCAGTTATTACATGATTTAAAAATATTCGGACCAGATTACTACTAGTGATTGGGCCACGTACCACGGGCCACTTTCCCTGGAGCCAAAATTATTCATCATCTGCCCATCACGTTCGCAGTGCTGGGACACGGGCCTTCTCTCATAGAGAGTATGGGTGGATTATAACCCATATATAAACCTGGTCGCTGGCAATGCGGGTTGGTGTATGTCTTTTAATTTTTTGATAAATTCTTGGACATACCGGTTTCTTCAAGATGTTTTCCTTCACTATTTTTAGAGTAAGTGTTCAATCCGCACATAAGTTAAGAAAGTCAGCGGTGCGGCCAGCGAGATTCAAACTCGAGTGCGGAGGATCAAAAATTACACATGCTCCCACTGAGCCACACTCGCTGTTAGCCAAAATTATTACACATTTTACATTATCGAAACAAATATTTTGGAAAATCAATAAATTTTTGACTCCACCACACTTCGATCATATATACCCATTAAAACATATGAATCTCTACTTACTTTGAATTTAAAAGCATATGTCCAATTAAACGTCACAAAGGAAGAGGAGTACTTACTTAGTAGGTACAAGAAACTAAAGCATGTACATCTACGACAAAAGCCACAACACAAAAGAGCACTTACATACACAACAGCTACATAAAGTTAAAATTACAATGAAATGAAACTAAATTTTATTACGAGGTGAACTAGTAGGTGATGACTCGTACTGAGCTCGAAACTGAGGCTGCATTCACACAAATATTTAACGAAAGTTTGACCTTTTCTGTTGTTCAAAATTAAAAAATCAGAGTAGTTCACATTTAGGTAGATTTTCAAAATTACTGGTATATTTTTATCTGTCATCCTTTTTACCACGTTTTTATTATGTCACTTTCTTGTTTGTCTGTCATTTCAGGTGAAATCTTGCAACTCAAATTTCGAGCACTTGCCGATTAGCTATCCGGCTGAAACTTTCAGAGTAGCTCACAACTCGATTACAATGCATTATCTAAATCCATAAAAACTTGGTTTTTCAGATTAATAATATATTTTTTATTTTTTTTACATTTAATAGATCTATGTTTGGCCACTATCTCGCCTGATGTGAAGCGATGATGTGGCCTAAGATGGAGCACATAGATCTAGAGAGAGACGGCAGTTGAGCGGCTGCTCAGACCCGTCTCCCCGATGGTTCACCGAACATCATCCCGAAACACGACTAAGTCGCTTGACGGCATGGCTTAATAAATAATAATAAATAACGCCCAATGATGACATACATAGATCTGGACCCCTAACTAGGATTCCCTGTATCTAGGGAATCAGGAATTACGAGGACCATGGTCTCACAACACCCAGACACGAAAAAAAGGTAATGGATATTTTTTTAATCTATTACGGATTCTTGTTTAAGATAATCCTGGCATAGTAGCGTATTTGCGCCATTTGTACAAGCGTAATAAGTAAATAAACACAATTATGCCTAAGGCCTTTTTAAGACCCTGTAGAGAAAACAAAAGGATTTTTTTCTTCTTTTAAAACAAAAATGTGTAGTCTCTAATTTAATTTTACGATAAATTTACTTTTCCCACCTTTTACTAACACAATATTGTTTGCTAATGTTTTTCTGTTACATTATTCACATATAAATCTTTCTATTATGCGGTGTTTTATTTCAAAAAATATTTAGATAATTTATTTATTGTAAACGACTAGACCAGTCTTTCCCAAAGTGTAAACGACTAGACCTACGAACTTCCATCTTAATATGTTTTAAACGACTTCAAAAAAGGAGAAAGTTCTCTATTCGATAGTATTTTTTGTTTTTTTTTTATGTTTGTTACTTCAGAACTCCGTCATTTATGAACTGATTCGGATTCTTTTTGCGTCGGGTTCAGTATAGCTACGAAGTGGTCCCATATAAATTTCATCGATATTTGACCTTGGACTTCGAAGATACATTGAAGTCGGTTTTTTTGTTTGATAAAACATATACTTGTTCAATGTCATTTAAATAATATATCTTGCGATAAATTATCTCTATCGCATCGTGTAAATACAGCCTCACAGGGACACTACAAACAACACAAGACAGAACGTAAAACTTACCGCGTTTTGCTTCGCCAAGTGAGCAAGCAAAAAGAATTAGTGTTATTTACAGAAGAGCACAGATTTCAGCCACGCACACACACTAAAGCGCAAAACACACATAAGTCGGGCTGGGGCCGGTCCGGGCCAGGCGTGGACCGGGCTATGTCAGGCAGCAAAGCCCTGGTGAGGCCCTCTGTGTGACGTGTTACAAAGAAATTCTAACAATACAACAGAGACCGCGGCATCCTCGGCCTGGAATGCCCCTAGCCCGCTTTCTGTGTGACTTGGGTATTATACGTACTAAGTTAGTAGTATTACCTAGTGGACATATAGATCAGTATTCTATGTAACATAATAGAGTAAAAAGACGCATCGGCGTCGTTTCGACTCTGCGTCAGTGACCGTTAAGGCAATTTGTAATTTTTTCGATAAGGCTGCCCATCATAGATAGATAGATAGATAAACACTTTATTGTTAAAAACCTTAAAAATAGGTAAATAAAAAACAAGTACATATCAGAGTAATCAGCATAACAATAGGCGGTCTTATCGCTCAAAGCGATCTCTTCCAGACAACCTTTGAACAAAAACTACTAACAATTTGGAAGGACAGTGGTTTCTTGAAACAAATGCAGACCATACTTTAGTTTAGTTTAGTTAGTTAGTTGGTTTAGTTTAGGTTAGTTTAGTTTTTAGTTTGTAAGTGGTTTTCATGTACCTACCTACTGATTATTTTAATATGTTGTACAATAAAGTATTGTTGTATTGTATTGCATACATTAAGTGCTGGTGTCAGCAGATTTAATGTCGCGATTTGCGGCATTTTAGGTAATTCAAGTTAGTTCGATTTTAATATGTAACTGAAGCCGAAACGAGCTGGTCGGTTGCCTGATGGTAAGCAATATGCCAGCCCATAATAATAACAGCACCACCCAGAACTTTGTTTTGCAAAATCCTGCGCGGCGCTGCACTGCGCTAGTCACCCTGAGACAATTAGCTGCTGAGTCTCATAATGCCCAGTAATTTCGCCAGTAGTTCACGCACGGACGCCGTCCGTATCAGTTGTCAATAAAGCAGTTACATGTAATAAGCAATATCTTTTATTTAATACCTCGTACATCACTACATAGGTAATTCATCATTTTAATAACCATATTACATATATAATCGTTTCAGTTTCAGGTGTTCGATACAGCAATTAACTAAAAGCCGTAACCCCTAATATGATTGCAGACTGTCAACCCTTCATTAAATTGATTGCTTGCCCAATAATCTATCATGTTTCATCAATTATATTACTAGCAGATATTGTTAGCCTCTGTGGTGTAGTGGTTGGGCAGGTTGGCTCAAATATCATACACCACTAAGGATGCGGGTTTATTCCCGCGACGGGACAAATGTTCATGCACAAAAAAGCGCAAGCATTAGTTTCGTTTCAGGGTGTTGTGAGACCATAGTCCTCATAGTTCCTGGTTCCCTAGATACAGGGAATCTTAGTTAGGGACCAAGATTTATGTATGTGGTCGTTGGGCGTTATTTATTTTTATCCTATGTCTAATTAAACCTACCACAAGCCCTGGTATGTACTTTAAATGCGTCATATCTAAATGTCGTCTTATTTCTCTTAAGGGAACATACCCAAAATGCGTGACCCATTTTTATGTTTTAGCCCCCTCCCCCCCTCGGCGACCACCCGTAGTATATGCCAAGACCATCTCTCCCCCTAGTTTTCACGTAGTAATTCATAAATATGGTTTTAAATATTTTTTTGCAAACAGAAAGTTAAAAATGTAATAATTTGACTTATTAGTCTTCATTAACACGGAGCTTGCCACGTGACGATAAGAGTGCGAAAGCAGCTCGAAAAATCGTGAGATTTCCCTAGACTACGTGACGAAAACCTAAGCCCTCTTTCCGCCCCTGCGACCGAGCTGGTATTTTGATGAAAAGGTTTTATGGTTGTTACCTTAGAACTCCGTCATTTATATATTTATACTAGCGACCTGCCCCGGCTTCGCACGATTATTATCCATATAAACCTTCCTCTTCAATCACTCTATCTATTAAAAAAACCGCATCAAAATCCGTTGCGTAGTTTTAAAGACTTAAGCATACATAGGGATATAAGGACAGAGACTTTGTTTTATACTATGTAGTGATATATAAACCGATTTGGAAAATTCTTGGCCTTCGGGTTAGTATAGCTTCAAGGTGGTCCCAAAAAAAACATCGATATCTAACCTTGGACTTCAAAGAAACATCATAATTGAAGTCAGTTTTTTTTAATTATAAAATGTATACTTGTTATTACTTAACCAAACAAGGATGATTTTCCTCAGCAATTATTAGAAGTTTCATATTTCAAGTAACAGTAATTTTAATGAAAACCGCCCACAATAACATTTAGATTAACAACAGAAAGTAAACCGGACTTGTTTTCTCAGATTACTAAATTAATCTGCTCTCCTCTGACCGCTCCATAATCAAAGCTATTTATAACCAGTGTGTACTCTACTTTATTTTTATATCTATATTTCTACAGTTCTACGTCCGCAACGGGCACCACTTGGATAGGTGACCGTTTCTTTGGTATTAACATCAGCAGGGCGATCATGTATCTTTTATTTCAATCAATTTTAATAAGAACACAGTTTCGATGATGGTTTTGCGATCATGTAACCCGTTTGTTGCAATCAAACGTCAAACGAAAGCTCAATTGAAATAAAAATAAGTTTTGACAAACAAAGTTTATATCGATATATAAACCACAGTAAAATTGAATGGATTGGGCGTATACATAACAATTCATAGCACAATCTCGCTTTGTAAATTGGTCGGGTAATCGATAGGAGCACATTGAAATCGAGACATAAAAAGTTACAGATCGCATTTTATCGATTGAAATAAATTTCTATTGCACGTTAGTCCGCAACATGCGATGTTCGCAACAGATTTACGTGATCGCCCTGCTGAGCGCTACCGTGCTTCGGAGGGCACGGTCCCGGTTGTTATCTTTGGGCAACAGTCGTTAGGTCATATCGGAGGCCTTCTTGGTGAGCAGGGCCACCCCTCCATAACGTAGTGGCCCGGATAACACCCGGGCCTACTGCCGGGGCGAGATGGTGAATGCTAGCGCGACCCCATCTCGCCCCACCATGGCAGAGGACTGCTCCCGCCACACACAAGACTCTCCAGACCCGAGAGCCAAACCCGTGGCAGAAGGGCAGTGCATCGGAACTTTTCCAACCTCAAAAAAAAAAATGTCGGCGGTCTTCGACCAATCTAAAAACTCTGACACCAAGGTTGGCCACACAACACGAGAGAAGACGAATAGCGTTACCTTAATATTTCAGGTTTCAGGTTCAGAAAAATACTTTACTCCGTTCCTAATATGCTCCAATTTTCAATAAACACCCTTTCAGTACCGCTATATGAAACGGGTAATCCGTACTTAATCGTTCGGAATCTATCGAGATCCAAACGGCTTGCTAAATTATTGTGTGAACAAAACAACAGCAAATGATTTTTAAAAGCTGAAGATATATTATAAGCCAACAATTCGGAGTTCCTTATTTTATTTTAGGCTAGCTTATTAAACTTTGACATTTTATAGAACTAATATTCATTCTTCTTCTTCTTCTTCGTGTCGATGGTCCTTGTGTTTTAATGTTTAAATAATTTGAGCCCAATGTTTGGCTATTGCTACCCCAGGAGGAGTAGCTTCATGCAGATTTTGTAAAGTGCAGGTGTTGGGGCAATGAGGGCAAGATAGCAAGTGTTGCATTGTTTGCGCTGGAGCACCGCAGTCACATCGTGACTCACCGGGGTCAATGTAGCCCCATTTGGCTAGGTTGCTACATATTCATTAATGATTTACAATTACAATTAGAATTACAAAACTCTTTATTGCATACCAGTTACAACACAACATAAATAATAGTAACACACAATTCCTTACAATGGTAGTACAATGGGCGGTCTTATCGCTTAAAGCGATCTCTTCTAGACAACCTTTGGATGGACAGTATCGAAAGAATCAAGTATCGGATGATTTATCTGAATAAAATAATGTAAAATAATAAAATTAGTTATTATATTAAATTAAAATATTATTATGTGAATTATATTGCACAACCTTAAATGATCGTCGAATCGTCCCCGTAAGACGATATAAGAAGGATAGAAGAAATTTGGTTGCTCGAGCAGTAGGCTCGGTAGCCCAGTGGTTAAGGCGTCGGGACGGTATTCCGAAGACGCAGGTCCGATCCCTGACCGAGCAATATCGTTTTTCTTCTTCCTAATTATTTAAAATCTTAAAACCTTAAATGAAGTGGATTATATGGCACATTATTAATATTGTAACACCTAGATTACCTACCTATGAACAGGCAATAAAAGTGTATGATTTATGATTAGGTGCACTCCGCGGTTTCCCAGGATAAAGGATAAAGAATTAAGTAGTTTATACCCTTTCAGGACCTAAATAAAGTACGTACACACCAAATTTCATTAACAATCTGTTCAGCAGTTTTTGCGTAATTGACATAACAAACATCCATCCATCCATCCTCACAAACTTTTGACTTTATAATATAAGTAGGACAGCGACCGCCTGCAACTACGTTCGCGTCGACATAATAAAATATATTCTACTAGCTACGCCGCGTGGTTTCAAAGTCAAAGTCAAATATCATTTATAAAATAAGCATAAAAGTGCACTTTTAAAAGTCATAAATACATGATACAAATAAAAAATATTAAAAATTGTAACTTATGTTAACATGACTTTGAAAAAAGGTAAGTATGTTTACCCATTTCTTTCCTATACTCAAATTGAAGTCTGAGTGCTGAAAAGAAATGCGAAAACTGACTCTACCAGTGCTTCGGAAATACGCCCGCTAGAGAAGATAGCACCAAGAAACTCTGCGGGGATGTCTTTTTTTCAGCACAATTACGTATAAATTAGAATTAACAGAATGTAACACAAGAAATAACACACCCTCACCCGCATAGTTCCTGGATAAAAAGTAGCCTATTTCCTTGTCCTAAAGAACCTATATATATTTACTCAAAATCCGTCCAGTATGGATGTATCGATATCAGTAAATCAGTATCGACATACATCCATCCATACATCCATCCATCCATCCCGCATTTATTATATTAGTAGGATAGGATAGGAAGTATGATATTAGTTGGACTAGCGACCGCCTGCAACTACGTTCGCGTCGACATAGATTAATGTAGCTGACTATGAGTAAAAAATAAATAAATAAATTAAATTAAAATTAGGTCAGTAATTTCGAAGAACACCCCCTATAATATTTTTTTTTTTTATATGACTAGGTAGTCAAACAAGCAGACGGCCCGCCTGGATGGTAAGCGGTTACCGTCGCCTATGGACACCTGCAACACTCGGGGCATTACTGGTGCGTTGCCTACCTTTAAGGACCCTTTTCACCCTTCTTTTAAAGTACCCCATGTTATAGCTCTGCGGAAAAACCTCGGGCGGTAGCCCATTCCATATTTAATATTAGTGTAGACTAGCCAATACCCGCGAATCCTGCTTCTTCTTAAAAATAATTTGGTATGTAGTTGTTCCTTAAGAAACTGTTCGTTTTTCGAGGATGTGAAGTTACCCATATGTTCCAGCATCTAAAGCGCCTTTACACCTTAAAAGAAAATTAGCGAATTTCAGTAAACTAAAATTAAAAAAACACTCGACACAACGAATCTATAAAAAACCGACTTTGATAAAACATGTCTAATAATCACCGCTAGAAAACCTGCTTTCAAATAACAACGCATCCAAATCGGTTCACCCGTTTAAGAGCTACGGTGCCACACACAGACACAGACAGCATGAGCCTCTATCTGTGTAAAATATAAATTATTATTATTTTACAAAAATATTGATGGAATGATCTTTCGGATTCGACAAACATTCGTTCTAACTACATTTTAGATTTTTTTTCGGTTACTGTCCGATCCCTTATTGAGACTTGCATAGAGTAACAAACTTGTTATTATGGTGAATAAATGATTTTATTCTATTCTCTCGTCTTGATACCCAGGTTGTAGTTAAAAAGAACAAGGATTCCAGTAGTCAATTCCATTCCTAAACAATTCATAAGTATAATAAAAGAGACAGCAAAGCGCTTTCTGCGGACTGGAGGTATGCGCAAACATAAGAATAGAATGACTCTTTTCAGATGGTGGCAAGCATGCGCAAATAAGGTGAGCATGTCTACCCATTTATTTATCCATACTCAAATTGCAATCCAGGCCCAGAAAAGAAGAGATCTAGTCGTGTTTCAGGATGATGTTCGGTGAACCACCCGGGAGACGGGTCTGAGCAGCCGCTAAACTGCCGTCTCTCTCTAGATCTATGTGCTCCATCTTAGGCCACATCATTGCTTCACATCAGGCGAGATAGTGGCCAAACATAGATCTATTAATGGTAAAAAGAAACTAACTCTAACAGTGTTTCGGAAATACGCCCGGTAAAAAATACTACATACATAGATATTGGCCCCTAATTAGGATTCCCTGTATCTAAGGAATCAGAAACTATGCGGACCATGGTCCCACAACAGCCAGACACGATACAGAATTAAATGTTTGCGCTTTTTTTAACCGACTGAAAAAAAAGAGGAGGTTATATATATTAGAGATTATATATACAAGGAGAGAATATAATAAAAAAATTCGCTAATTGATGATTTTTTTTATTATATTTTTTTTTATCTCAGAACTCCGTCATTCATGAACCGATTTGAAAAATTATTTTCGCGTTGGGTTCAGTATAGCTACGGAGTGGTCCCATATAAATTTCATCGATATTTGACATTGGACTTCGAAGATACATTAAAGTCGGTTATTTGTTCGATAAAACGTATACTTGTTTCTGTATACAAACATTTGTCCCGTTGCGGGAATCGAACCCGCAACCTCAGTAGTGTATGAGCTTTCAGCCAACCTGCCCAACCACTACACTACAGCGGCTAAAGAGAAGTTAAAGAAGAAGAAGTGTCCAAAACCCTCATATCATAGATCCGCTTCACGTCTAAGCAAAATATAAACCTATTTATTTTCCGTCGGTCCCTTCTCTCCCATTTACCGTGTGTCATGACCTCACTTCCGTTAAGCGTCTGAACACAATATATCGCGTAGAAAGCCCCTGTCCTATTACATTGTTTGTCGAAGCCTACAATAAAATTAATAACGCGAGAATTGACAGGGGACAATTTTGCCAGAGTTGGTAAAATATTTCAGGACGTAGGCGGGTATTTATATTGAGGTAATGCACGAGGTAATAAACCTGAGGTAGATACATACAATTACATATATACATACATATATGCTCGTACGTAAATTTATGTAGATAGTATTTTGTGTACTATTATTATAAACGAGCTGCGCCCCTCGGTTTCCCGGGTTAAAAGTAACCTATGTGTTAATCCGGGGTATAAGCTATCTCCATTTCGAATTTCACTCAAATCGGCTCAGCCGTTGCGGCGTGAAGAACAAACGCACTAACATACAAACTTTCGCATTTATAATAGTGTGACGATGCGAAAGCTCTAAAAACGGTGAAGGAAAACATCGTGAGGAAACCGGCATGTCCAAGAATTTATCACAAAAATTCAAGGACAAGTGACGTCCACCAACCCGCACTGAGCCTGCGTGGTTATGGCCCATTATCTCTCTATGAGAGAAGGCCCGTGTCCCAGCAGTGGAAACGTGATGGGCTGATGATGATGATGATGCGAAATTTTGTATGTGTGTTAGAATGGTATAAAATAGAAAAACTCTTTATTGTATACCAATTTAAAGAAATAGACAATAACACAGTCCTTAGCTATGGTAGTACAATGGGCGGTCTTATCGCTTGATCGATCACTTCCAGACAACCTTTGGATGGACAGTATCGGAAGAAGAAGTAGACGGCGGTGTACAACAAAATTTATTAATTAGCGTTTATTGTTAGCGTGTTTGTTATTTCTTCACGCTGTAACGGCCAAACGGATTTGATTGAAATTCGGAATGGAGATAGCTTTTCAAATCGGCAAATCTTGGGTGACCGCGGGGCATAGCTAGTATTACGAATATACTAGTGAGCGACTTACTGCCATGGACTAAATATACATTTGGTCCACGCTCCACCTTAGCATAGGCGTGATTATTTATACTTAAAAACTGCTTGACTCTGTTTTTACATATTATTCTTTACTGTATGTACCTATATAAATTGTTTATTTTTCATTACGTTTTTCACGTGCGTCACCAGGGGTTTGAGCTGAAAACCAGCGTTTTATACTTTTATACTTTTACAATGTATTTTATTTTTCGTTTTGTGGTTTTATACTTACACCAAAGAAAACTAAATATTACTACGTACTTACACCTAGCACTTAGTTACAAAAGAATATCAATTATAAACTAGCACTGGTCTGGTATCATTAGAGAACCCTGAGCCCCACACTAGGGTGGGGTTCAGCCTCTTCTGTGTTCTAATCTAATAAATAAATCCTAATGTCTGTGCATTATCGGATTATCATGTCCATAGTGGATAATTAAGATTCAGCACAGACTCAGATACAACTAAGGGCAAGCACAGATTAAACAATTTTAAAGTTAAATAAGTGAAATCTCAGGTTTTTAAGCTACGTGTGTGATTGCAGGGTATGTATGTGTTATGAATGTGTGGGTGTGCGATCATATAATGATGTGTGTGTCGTATGTCCTCGACCTAGTCGTGTTTCGGGATGATGATCGGTGAACCATCGGGGAGACGGGTCTGAGCAGCCGCTCAACTACCGTCTCTCTCTAGATCTATGTGCTTCATCTTAGGCCACATCATCGCTTCACATCAGGCGAGATAGTGGCCAAACATAGATCTATTAAGCGTAAAAAAAAAATATGAACAAAATATAAATGTTGGGTGTGTGCGGTGTGAGTGCGTGTTATTTTCCATTTTTTTTTATGTGACGAACGTAGTTTTTGATTGCGAGTCAAAGAATTCCGCACACTCCGCAGGCATGCTAGAGCTATTGTTGGTGTCAACAATATACTGTTTGTCGTTAATTTCCCGGTCTCCATTAGGCCCAGACGGTGAAAGGTCACTAATGGTGTTCCAAATAACAATGTTTTAGCGCAAAAAAATCACCGGAGTGGTAAATGGATTTGTGTCAAATGAACTACATAACATAAAATGGGCTACCTTTTTCAGGCAAAAATAAATCGTGTCCCGATTTATTACTTTTTATACTGTAACTAGCTGAGAGCCGTGCCTTGATCGAGCTTTCGTCGCTTGTTCTAATTAGGTTATAGCTGTTACATGAATGTGAAATAATATTAAATCTATACCACAGAATACCTAGTAGTACTACACATCTATACTATTATAAAACTAAGCCAATTTTTTTTTTAAAAAGCAACTGTGACTCTTTCTAGGTTACTGAACATGAATCTACGGTTTGTAGAATGTTTGTCTGTTTGTATGTTTGTTGACTTGAAAACTGCAGAACAGATTTAATGTGGTTTTCGGAATTGCGAAATTTATAACGGAACTCACAGAAAGTAGATTCGAATTGCGTGTGAAAAATAATAATGAAAAAGCATAGTTAGTAATTACATAGAAGACAAAGATGCATGGAACATTCCGCTTCTGCCAAGTAGCCAACTGGCATATAAGAAACATAATATTGTCAAAAACAAACTTTAAATATTGTAACGTGTTCTAAAAATGCCCCTCAGTTTCTTGCCGTACCTTCTGAGTAGTGGTTCTTTTTCCGATACTGTGGTAGAGTAATTGTAATAATTGACGTTCATAAGTGCGTCTGTGATGCGAAAACTGAATAAAGAACTTTTGAACTTTAAAAGCTTATTTATATATTTGACATATTGTACGCGGTTGCGCGTGGCACTTATACGCCTTGCGAGTGGAATTGACGACAATACAGCAATACGCTTTCCTTTATCGTTTCAGACAAAATTCAAACTCGGTTGCGTCGGATCCTAAGGCGCACAAGTCACCGCTCGGCCACCCTTGCTCTCACAAGCTTTTTAAATTTGTCAATCTCTCTCAAATCCTACAAAACAGAATAATAACAACCCCAAAGGCATACAAAAGCCCATAAAACAGAATTTTAAAGTAGGGATTATAGCCCGTTTACCACATAATTACATAAATGGGCATAAAAAAGTATTTTAGGCTTTAGGGTGTTAAACAGCATTTTGAGCATTAAGAGGTATTTGGAAAACGGACTCGGTCCGCCTGTTATCTAATTTGATTAATATCGGTCTCTCAGGACTTTCGTAATCCTGTACAGTTTCACCAGTTTGAGGAGTAAGACATTTTTATTTTTACCTTACTTCTTTTTTTTGCTTAGCTTGGGAATTCTAGTATAATAATATAACCAGCCTACTTATTCTTAGCATTTCATATTAATTAATACGCGAAGAATCACATTATATATGATTTTAGCTGTGGTAGGTCTCTCTTATGCGGGTGGCCGTCTATGTAGGTACCACAGCTTTGCCAGTTCTAAGTCAGCTGCGTAAGCATTATTGTGTTCCGGTTTGAAGAGGTGGCTGCAATATTTATGGGCAGGCGTGGTGCTTACAATCAGGCGAGCGACTTGCTCGTCTCACAACTTAATTCCGTAAAAAAAATATCATATGATTATTTAACTTAAATATGAGTTTGCGTTCTGAAACTGCAAAGCATCTGGTTTTTAATAGCCATCGTAAATAATTATTTAATCTTAGTAAAAAGGGTGTAATTTTTTTTTATCTATATTCTGAAAGTAACAATTCACATGAAACCTAAACAAGTATACGTTTTAAAAATCATAACAAACGACTTCAATGTATCTTCGAAGTCTAATGTTTCAAATATCGATGAAATTTATATGGGACCACTTCGTAGCTATACTAAACCCAACGCAAAAAGAATTTCCCAAATCGGTTCATGACCGACGGAGTTGTGAGGCAACAAACATAAAAAAAGAATACAATCGAATAGAGAACCTTCTCCGTTTTTGAAGTGGGTTATAAATGGGCTGTTTTCTGCTGCGTAAACTTATAACGTACCGAATTTATTATTATTACCTAATCGCGCTGTTTATCCTGGTCAAGCTGTATGGAATTAAGTATTAATGGACAAAGCCCCAAAGTCCCTGAATTGAAGAAAAAGGATGGCCATAAAATACGTAATAATGACCGTAAAGAATTATTGAAAAGCCAAGACTTCGTGGACGTAATGAGAAGGAGGGTCAACTCTTCTTTGCCCCTGTCCCGAAATTCATATTATAAATGAGAAAGTTTGTATAAGCTGTTTGTAAACTCAATCGTAGGCATATGTACGCTTATCTATGTTGTAACGATTGAAAGGTTGGTTGCGCTCGTAGCGTAGCTCGCCTAGCCGTTCGTAACATATCTTCTAGATTAAGCAACATTCGCAGCGGTCACAACTTAGATGGGTGACCGTTTGTGTGGTACCTGAGTGCTACCGTGCTTCGGAGGCAACGTTAAGCGTTTAAAATTATAATATAGTAGAGGTTGCATTAAGGACGGAATTATACTCTTAGTTTACCTAATAACAGACTGGTTGGCTGTAAGTTTTTAAACTAATATGTGTAATGGGAAAGTTTGTTTGTTAGTGTGTTTGTTACTTCTTCATTGCTCAAATGATTTCAGTGAAATTCCGAATGGCGATAGCTTATACTTTGGATTAACTAACCATCATAGGCATACATAGGCTACTTTACTTTCCGGGAAACCGCAGGTAAAACCGCAGGCACAGCTAGTAACTAGTGTAGTAGTAGTTAAATACAGTCCTTCCTATCTACTTTAAAGATTATTGATGTATCATCAGCAAAAAGTACAATGTAAGGTCTTTCACCATAAAAGGCAAGTCATTAACGTGCACTAAGAACAAGAACGGCCCTAAAATTGATCCTTGTGGTACACCCATTTTGACAAAAGATCCAGATGAAGTAACGCCATTTATACCAACTTTTTGCTGTCTGTCAGTTAGGTAGGATTCTACAAGATTTAGTGCAGTTCCACGAATTCCCTGTATCTATATTATGTAACCAGGAATTACGAGCATGGTCCCAGGCACGAAACAAATGCTTCCGTCTTATTTCTGTACAAGAACATTTGTCAAGCCACGGGAATCGAGGCAACCTCAGTGGTGTATGAAATTTGAGCCAACCTGCCCAGCAACCACCACCGACTGAAACGTATTCCCACAAAGGTCACCGAAAAAAAATAGGATGTATTTTTTATCAAATCCAATATTCCCGACTAGACTATATTGAAGAGGCTAGAATGAATGAGGTATTATTTTAAGGACCACGACCTTGGCCCGCAATCGATTGGCTGTAACGGCCATACAAGATTTTGTTTGGGACGTTTCCTTAGGGACTGCGTGGAATTGAGACTTAGTACCAATATTTTGCGGAGATTTATACAAGGATTTGAAACAAAATACATTATGGATGAGTAAGATTAAACCTTTAGGGAAGCAAATACCTACCTGATTATCTATTTATAGATACTCAAATTATAAAGAGGTAAAATTGTATGTTTGTAGGAGGTAATCTTTGGAACTACTGCTCTGATTTTGAGAATTCTGTCACTGTAAGAAAGCTACATTATCTTTGAGTAATAAAGGCTATATTTTATTATGACGACGCAAACGAAGTCGCGGACGGTTGTTAGTATTATTCTAAGCAGCTAAAATTGTAAGTATGTTTGTAGGGAGTAAGCTTTAGAACTACTGCTCCGATTTTGAAAATTCGATCACTGTAAGAAAGCCAAACTATCCTTGAGTAATATAGGCTATATTTTATTATGTCGGCGGGAACGAAGTCGCGGACGGTTGTTAGTAATATTCTAAGCAACTAAAATTGTAAGTATGTTTGTAGGGGGTAAGCTTTAGAACTACTGCTCCGATTTTGAAAATTCTGTCACTGTAAGAAAGCTACATTATCTTTGAGTAATAAGGGCTATATTTTATTATGTCAGCGCAAACAAAGTCGCGGAGGGTTGTTAGTAATATTATAAGCAACTAAAATTGTAAGTATGTAAGTATGTAGGAGGTAATCTTTGCAACTACTGCTCCAATTTTGAAATTTTTTCATTGCTAGAAAGCTACACTATTCCTGAATAATATAGGCTATATTTTATTATGTCGGCGGTAACCAATTTGCGGACGGTTTCTAGTAATATAATAAGCAGCTAAAATTGTAAGTATGTTTGTAGGGGATAAGCTTTAGAACTACTGCCACAGAATACTAAGGAAGAGAAGCATCACTCCGCAAAGAAATTTAAACAAATAGCGACTCTTGCTATGACGCAATAAAAAATAATTCAGCTCGCGTAGGGTTGCATACTTACCAGTCATAATAACCTACAGAGCGCCTCTCTTTCTATCGTATAGCTCTTATCTCTTCTGCCGCGGCACGTGTAACGACTCGCGACCCGCTGTCGGTATCCGGCTATGTACTTGTAGCTTCGTACCTACAGTGCGGAGTGCGCTAGGCCTGCTACTGCTCCGATTTTGAAAATTCCTTCAGTGATAGGAAGCTACAATATCCCTGAATAACATATGCACAATTTTATTATGTCGAAGCGAACGAAGACGCGGACTTATTATAAAGAGCTATCCGCATAAATCTGCTTCATCCTTTAATACAGTTTTGAACGGTGGGTGTGGCTCAGCGGGAACTCGTGCAACTTAAAATGCGATAAAAACATTTCACCGAGTCATTTTTATTTTTTGCATTGTATGTTTATGTAAGTATGTATATTAATTACTATTATTATTATTATTATATATGTATGTACATTTTACTCACTTTTTATTTTTTTATATTATATATATATATATATATATATATATATGTTTATTATAAGTAGTGTATTATCTTTGTTTTTTTTTGTTGGATATTATTATTTTAAATGTACAAGTAAAGTTTTTTTTTGTTGATGAGTACAGTCAATTTTTCATTATTCCTATAGCAACACGGGTATCAGCTGAAAATCAGCGCCGAGTTGTGTAAAACTCTTGGCATTTTATGCTGAGCTGAGCCCATTCGGCACATATGTTTATTATTTAAGTTTTTATTTTTTGTATTATTTGTTTGTCGTGTGCCGAATAAATGGTTTTTCTTTCTTTCTTTCTTTCTTTTTCGATACACCGGAGTTCGGTTCCTTGCTTGGCTACGTATCATCGAACATGAATTAAAATTGTTAGATTTAAACTACCTATGAGATGTTATAATTTATAAGAAAAAACTAAATACGCCAAACTAACGGCTAGTTTAAGTTGCTAGTGATAATAATTAATTGGTATTAATGCTCGTGTTACTTGTCGTAGGTCTCTCGTATGCGGGAGGCCGTCTGGGTAGGTACAACCGCTTTGTAATTCTGCTGCCAATCAGTAGTGCGCAAGCATTACTGTGTTCTGGTTTGAAGGGCCAGCCAAATGACTGGGCTTATGAGAATTAATATCTGATGTCTTTAAATGCTCTACGCAGTGCTTTTTTTGTTATTTAAGTTCTGGGTGGCACTGCAATTGTTATGGGCAGGCGTGGCGTTTACACTGTGACAACTCTGTGATGTAACGGGCTTACTTTTATACCCGTCACATAAAAAAATCTATCTAACAAATATAGTAGTCTTACAACGCCAAGCGACGCGAGCTACGAGCGAGTGTGGCTCAGTGAGAGCATGTGCGGCTTTCGATCCGACGCACCCGAGTTCGAATCCCGCTGGCCCTGCACCACTGACTTCCTTAAGTTATCCGCGGATTTCAAACCGCCGCCGCCGCTCTAGAAACTGTGAAGGAAAACATCGTGAGGAAGCCGACATGTCCAAGAATCAGTCACAAAAATTCAAGGACATGTGATATCCACCAACCCGCACTGGGCCAGCGTGGTGGATTATGGAACATACTCTTTCTATGAGAGAGGGATCGTGCCCCAGCAGTGGGAACGTGATTTTGCTGCTGCAACATGGACAAAACATTTAGCTGACAAATTTATCCCTTCTCTTTAGTCACAACTCACAGGGCCCTTAATCACAGTACCTCCACACCACACCTATTAAGGACCCCTTAATTGAGTATCTCAGCTTCGCTCTCGACAAAGGAATTTGCAGAATTTCACACAAAAGACATTGTTTCCCCCAGGATTGTGTCTTGGTTGAGAGAAGTGAATTATTCTGCAGGAAACCTTCTGGAGGTCGCTTCGAGATATACAGATAAACTCTACTATCTATATAAGAAAGAAAGAAAAGAAAACCATTTATTCGGCACACGACAAACAAACAATACAAAAAATAAAAACTTAAGTAATAAACATATGTGCCGAATGGGCTCAGCTCAGCATAAAATGCCAAGAGTTACACAACTCGGCGCTGATTTTCAGCTGATACCCGTTTTGCTATAGGAACAATAAAAAATTGACTGGACTAATACACAAAGATCTATAATTATACATTTAAAATAATAATATCTTACAAATAATGTTAACACACTACTTATAACAAACAAGTCCTTGTCCCATCTATTATCTATACTATTATAAACGTCACTAAGATTTCAAAAATGTCTTTATACGGGTAAGGTTTCAAAAATATCTCTATGATATATCTTCTATCTATCCATACATATCGTTATTGATTTATATTTTTCTCATGTAATTATATTTGTGGTATGCAATAAAGTGTAATTGTATTGTATTGTATTGTTGTTCAAACCTGAGAGAAACAATGTCTTTTGAACCAGATTCCGTGAATGCTTCTGTCGAGACCCGACCTACTCAATTACCGGGGTCTAATAGGTGTGGAGTCGGTTTTACCCGCTATTTAGCCCTTGTCCCAGGTATATCTATATTCAGCTATAGATATAGATATTTGGTATATGAACTACATTCTAGGAAGCATAATTACTGCCAGCGAAATTACTGGGCATTATGAGACTTAAAAGCTAATTATCTCAGGGTGCCGCGCAAGTTTTACAAGTGGTGCTGCAACTGTTTGGGCAGGCGTTTTGCTGACCATCGGTTGAACGAACTGCTCGTCTTATTACAAAAAATAAGATTTTTGTCAAAACCTTTTTTTTCAAGACAAGCTTCTAACATATTCGTAATCGAAACCGCAGATTAAAATGAGCCCAAACTCTAGTAGTTTATGATTATCCGTCAAGGAGATACATTGCCTACCTTCCGTCTCCATCATCAGATCAGCTGGCTGTCACCATAATATTGCATTGTCATCGAACTTTGACAAGTGTGCTAAACTTAAATTCCGTAGGATTAGAGGAAGTGGTTCTGATTTAACTTACAAGATTTGGCCCAAATAATAAATAAACATGGCAAGAATAAAAGCTGGTCATAAAAAATATTACTTGTATTCATTCAATCAAACTTAGAAACTTGTGCTTTCTTCCTATAACTCCTTTTACTCAAGAAGTACCAGGCGATCAGAAATCCATAAGAGGTTAAAAAAGGTTAAATATGGTCAACATTATTTCTCATCTATTTACATTTACTAACTCCGTATTGACCTACCAAGTCTTATGAGTTTATGCTCGCCTGGTACATAAACGCAGTCTTTATACGATATTAGTAGAGTAGATGATATATAGAGACAAGCGTAATCGATATCTACACACGTCATATCTGGTTCCGATAGTATGTATTATTTGTCCCCAGTTTGTGCGGCCCCTGCTGTTTATTGGAGGCATGATATGACATATTATTATACATACATATATGAGGACATTCACGTCTAACCATTGCACGTGACGGGGACGTAGAGATGTGATATCTAGGACTAATATTTTCAATCTAGGTTGTTGGTTTAAGTTTATAAGCATTATTGTATTATCAGCTTCAATATTTATTTATTTATTTAATCTTTATTCCAGGCAACAATAAAATAAGTTACATATGTTTTTTTATACTACGGCCCATATAAATATATACCTTAGAACTAACATACATACAATTAATATTAAAATATTTATGTGACACGTTTTGTTGGCGACGTGTGTGAATATAACACATGGTTTCTTTATGGTACTGAGTGATGAGACGAGCAAGCCTGATGGTAAGCGCCACGCCTACTCATAACAATAGCGGATCGGAGTAATCGAAATAAAATCTAAAATGTAGTTAAAACGAATGTTTGTCGACTCCTAAAGATCGTTCAATCAATATTTTTGTAAAATATTAATAATTTATATTTTTAAATCAAGAAATAAAATGTAATGATTCTGATATTTTTTATCAGTTCTGAAACACCAACACGGTGCATGACGTCATTTCAAAGTAAATACCGGGTGCAAAGCTTGCATTTTTTTTTTTGCTTTTTATCTAAATCAAAACTATATGTTTTTCATGCCATGACGACCCTAAAGTCTTTAAACTTCACATAAACGTATAAATCACTTTGCAAGCAAGCTTTCGTAGAGCTTTACGTTTCGTTCGCCAGCGTATGACGTCATACGTCCGTAGGTCACCTTCTGCGGGACAATATTTGAAACATAACATTTAAACTTATTATTATTTTTCATGGCTATATATTATACATATATATTATATATTATACATATACATTATATATTATACATAGTTCATTTTAAACACTTTCTGAAAAGGTGTCCGATCCCCTATTGCAGTGCCACCCAGAACTTTTGATAACATTAAAAGCACTGCGTAACACTGGATTGCGCTCATCTCCCCGAGACATCAGATATTAAGTATTTTTTTATATAGTTATTATTTGATATATTATTATTTGATTCTATTTAATAATTTGACATTATATAATTATGACATTAATTAAAATCACATCTATAATCTGACAATTTGAATTTAATTTAATTATATATATATATTGTTTTTTAATGTTAATATTGCACACCATTGTTATGGTAGAATGTTAGGAATTATCTTTATTTGTCATATTTGTACACAACATTCTAGCAATAAAGAAATTTTGAATTTAAGTCTCATATGCCCAGTAATTTCCCTGGCCAATATTTTCTTTTGTCATGTGTTAGGTTATGTAGTGTGGGATACGAGGGTTTTATTTTTTGAGGATTTGTGGCTACGGATAGTTTCGGGGAAAAGGTTGGTTTGGGGCTTTAGTTCTTTCCAAATGTAAGTAAGTATATTGGAGTATTAGCTTTCCCGCGACTTTGTCTACGTGGGTGACAGAAAAGGCACATAGACGTCTATTTTAACCTACTTGAAAAAAGGAGGAGGTTCTCAATTCGACTGAATACATTTTTTTTATTTTTTTTTTATATAACAGAATGACGAGACGACCTGGTCATTTGCCTGATGGTAAGCAAAACGCCTGCCCATAACAATAACAGCACCACCCAGAACTTTATTTTGCAAAATCCTGCGCAGCGCTGCACTGCGCTCGTCATACTGAGACAATTAGCTGTTGAGTTTAATAACGCCCAGTAATATCGCTGGCTACAATGCCCTTCAAACCAGAACACAGTAATGCTCGCGCACTACTTCTTGGCGGCTGAATAACTGGCAAAGCGGTGGTACCCACCCAGACGGCCTCTCGCATACGAGAAACCTACCACCAGTATAATGAGAATAAAAATTTAGGTTTTTAGTAACCATCTTATACTAAAAAAAAGAAGTAATAAAGGTACATGAAATTAGAATAAAGTTAGAATGTTTGTATGAATGTACTTCGTCGTTTATAAATTGATGTATCATTGATCTTATAATCTAAGTGTCTTCAAGTCTCGAGCGAATCGGTATCTTCTATGCAAGCATGATCCATCGTCGACCACGTCGTCACTTTCAGGTGATACTGTGGTCAAATGCTAGCTTATTCGGTAATAAGAAAAATAGAATTTGGAAAAATCTTGTGTTGGGTTCAGTATAGCTACAGGGTAGTCCCATATAAATATCATAGACATCTGACCTTGGAGTTCTAAGATACATCAGAATTAAATAAGTTTTTTAATGAATTACCTAAACTAATTATGTCAAGACTCATAGTGAGATCTCCCTTGTATATGAAAGCGCTTACTACGAAGGTCAAGCTGTCAAAAGATATTTATGAATGTCAATCTATATATAAATTTAATAGTCAATCTATCAATATCTTGATGGTCATCCCTGAAACCACCCTGAAAACCACATTGAGATCTTTTCAGCAGTTTTCGAGTCTAGGTAACAAACACACAAACAAACAGACAAAAGGTCTAAAAACCGTAAATTCATAATAAGTAACGTCTTAATAGTCGATTCCAGTTGGTTTTGAAGCTTTGTCTGGAACTACAAAGCCGCTGCCTATAGTCCGTAGTTATAATAGTTGAAAGGATCTTGTAACAATAGACTTGACAGGTAACTTCTTATACGGATTATTAAGTTTCGTTTTCTGTGATTATATCATACTTTATTATCAACACTAATAAGATAATTAATTTTATAACAAAAAACCGACTTCAATTCTGATGTATCTTCGAAGTTCAAGGTTGAATATCGATGATATTTATATGGGACCACAATTATACTGAACCCATCGCAAAAGAATTTTCCAAATCGGTTTATAAATGACGGAGTATAAAAAATTTTTACCAAAGTGTTTCGGTAAAGTTCATTTAGTTCCCCAATTAAGTTCGTTTTATTTTTGCTACGTATATTAGTTTTTTTTTTTAATTAGATGATAGTACAGTACACACTGGCTAAAGAATGACTTGGCGGCACTGAGGCTTAAGACCGAGGCCTGAAATGTATAACGCATTCCAACAAATTGTGTCACAAAAATGCATTACGTAAAAGATTTTGTTCAGAAATACGTTATAATGTATTATATCAGCCTGTTTCGTCCCACTGCTGGGCAAAGGCCATGACCCTCTGTCTATTGCTGATAAGAGCCATTCCTTGTCGTAGGCGTCTAGGTCGTCGCTCCACCTACGGCGGGGCCGGCCCCGTGGTCGTGTTGCTCTGGCTGGAACCCAGTCCGTAAGGACTTTTGCCCACAGCTAGTTTGGCATACAACATACGTGTCCAGCTCAGTCCCATTTTAGCTGGGCGACTTTCTGGGAAACATCCAGGATTAGCGTTTTAGAGCGCAGTATCGTATTCCTAATACGGTCTCTCAAGTTTAATCCTAAGATACTGCGCTCCATCGCTCATTGACAAACCTGTAGTTCGGACCTCTGCTGAACAGGCAAAGACCAAGTCTGCGATCCGAAAGTGAGGATGAGAAGAATGAGTTACGTCATAAATAATATATTACGTCATACATTTTTGTACTTAATCTATATTGTTTAGACAAATAAGTTGTCCAAACTGTTATTATCTAAATTACATAAGTTAATATTAATTTATGCAAACTCAACATATTAAATAAATTTGTAACTGTTCTCCATCTAGCGTCGATCTTGTACATCATAAGTTTTTATTACATTAGAATTTACTAGATGGCGTTAGGAGTCGAGTTAGCCCGCGGTGGTAAAATTCTCCGCGGTTACAAGGTAGTGTGTATGTGAAATTTAATAAATGCCTGAAGCGTTCCGGAGATCTAACATAAGTTTTATTTCCTGGCTCGATATCCCTTTGGACAAAGGGCCCTACGAGCCGGAGCGTATTTTAAAGCGAAAGCTATACACTTGGCAGTTCCTGTGGTTGATATATATATGTTTGGGAAGCTGAGTTGCTGGTACCGAGGATTGCGGGCGCCTGCGACTTTTGACGGAGCAAGGAAGTTTGGAATCAAGATCGAGTATCGGAAGTGAATTGAACATTGGTAAAGTGCAAGGATAAACTGTGAGTACAATTTACGTGTTATAAAAGTTAGTGGTCAAGAACTTAGAAAAATTCGAGTAGTGCATGGACTTGTAAAAATTTCGAAGTGTTGTCTAGGACTTAGAATAGTTTGAAGAAAAACGACAACACGGGGAACCTATGCCCGATTTCATAGCGAAGACGAAGTCGTCAAACACTTAGAAAATTTCGCATCATTTTGGACTTAGAAAAATTTGCATCGATTTGGACTTAGAAAAATTTGGAATTTTTTGGAACTTTTTACCTAAGTTGAAGTAACTTAACTACACAATGGAAAAAGACTTGAGAGTTATAGAAGACCTGAAATACCAAATAGAGAAGGGCAGAAGCAACTTTAGAAAATCCCCTAAGGAAAGAGTTACCGAAACTTACATTAGTGCGAGATTAGACGGACTGGAAGAATTGATCAAAAAGTTTTGCAATAAACATGAAGCGATAGTAGAAGCATACAGCAGTGAAGTCCTTAATGAGAGCACTTACATCAAGAATGATACTTTTAATGTTGGTTACGAGACTTACCTAATTTATAAAGGAGAATTGAACGCGACGTTGAAGACTATGAAACCGTCGGACGGAAGCAAGAATTCGTCGGATGCGACTGAGGTCAACAAAGAATCTGTAGTTAGATTACCTAAGATTTCGATCCCTTTGTTTAGTGGTAAATATTCAGACTGGTCGTCATTTAAAGATTTGTTTAGCTCATTAGTTCATAATAATTCTGCTCTTGATGACGTTCAACGCTTACACTATTTAAAAACACAACTGAGAGGCGAAGCAGAGCAATTGATCAAACATATTCCGATTACTCAGGGTAATTATAAAAAGTGTTGGGACATGTTACAGAATAGGTATGACAACAAACGGTTCATGTCAAACTGTATTCTAAAACGTTTGTTTGGTCAGCGTGTAATGAATTGTGAATCCGCTCAAGCGTTAAAAGAGTTGTTAGATACAACCTCCGATTGTATACACGAATTGTCAAACTTAGGTATCAAAGTAGAATCTTGGGACATTATTGTCATCTATATCATCACCTTGAAGTTGGACCCTGAAACTCGAAAGCAATGGGAATTACACGTAAATAATTCATGCGAAGACTTACCGTCGTTTTGTCAGTTAAAAGAATTCTTAGAATCTCGTTTCCGCGCGCTAGAATTTGTAGAACCTGTAAAAAACAAACCTAAATCTAACTACAACACCACAAACCCCAAGGTCTTGCACACAACTTCTAATTCCAATGTCACTTGTCCTCATTGCAATGAAAACCATCGATTGTATTCCTGCAGTAAGTTTACTAAAGAAGACGTAGCTAATCGTCAGGATTTAGTAAAGTCACTCGGACTTTGCTATAATTGCTTAGGCAATAATCACTTTGGTAAAATGTGTAGGGTATCAACCAAGTGCCGTCTCTGCAGAGGCAAGCATCACACTCTTCTCCATGGTAAACCCAAACAAGAATCGCCAGGAAATGAACAGGATGAACCGGAACCATCGTCTTCGGAGACGAAGGAGGCCACACATATCGCGAACCATTTTGTGACTGGTAAAAACCAGATATTGCTGGCTACGGCTCTGATTAAAGCCGAGTCTAATAATGGTTCTACCCAGATATTGAGAGCTTTGTTGGATCAAGGATCGCAAGCTTCTTTCATATCGGAGGCAGCCGTACAATTATTACGACTGAGGAAGATTGCAGCTAAAAGCTGCATTTCAGGTTTAGGTGATGGCCAGAGTGGCTTAACCTCCAAGTGTGTGGTTATGGTCAATATTCAGTCACTCTGTGATCCTACCTTTAAATTGCAGGTAAAAGCTCACGTGCTTAATACCGTAACTTCAATATTGCCAGAAAAGAAATTCGTTCTGCCTAATTGGACGGAACTTGGTCGCATACATCTCGCTGATCCCCAATACAACTCACCTAATAAAATTGATATTTTATTGGGTTCCGAGGTATATTGTGCTATCCTGAAAGAGGGTCTTATTCGTAGCCCCACCAGTTGTACTATTGCGCAGGATACCTACCTTGGATGGGTATTGTCGGGTCAGGTGGGCGGCTATGGTGACAAGGAGCAAACTTGTCATAATGTGGTTCTGAACCTGCATGTCCAGCTAGAAGAAAACGAGCTGTTAAAGAAATTTTGGGAGCTGGAATCCGAACCTGGTTCTAAAAAAGGAAAGATTTTAACTCCTGAAGAGCAAGCTTGTGAAGACCATTTCAAAGCGACGACGTGCAGAGATGATACTGGTCGTTATGTAGTGGAATTACCTTTCCGTGCAAACACCGAACTTGAATATGGAGATACTAGAGCTATTGCTGTAAAGAGACTCTTCAGTCTGGAGAAAAGATTAGCAAAGAACTCAGATCAGAAGAGGGATTACTCCCAGGTGTTAAATGAATATCTGACTCTAGATCACATGGAGGAAATCGTCAACGATTTGGAGCAGGCAAACGGAAAGGTATGGTTACCACACCACGCGGTGGTTAGGTTGGACAAAACTACCACGCGAACCAGAGTGGTTTTCAATGCTTCAGATAAAAGTGCTAATGGAGTGTCATTGAATTCAACTTTGATGGTTGGCCCAACATTACAGCCGGAATTACAACACACAATCATGCGCTGGCGTTTGCATCCCATATGTCTCACTGCCGACATTATTAAAATGTATAGGCAAGTTAGAGTCTCGCATAAACATGCGGACTATCAAAGGATAGTTTGGAGAGAGGACGCCAACGATAAAATCCACGATTATCGACTGCGGACGGTGACGTTCGGGACGTCTTGTGCTCCTTACCTAGCAGTAAAGGCATTGCAACAAGTTGCAATTGATGAAGGTCATAATTACCCGCTAGCGGCAAGTAGAGTCCAGACGGATTTCTACATGGATGACCTCCTGACCGGTTGTCAATCTGAAACAGAAACAGTTAAAATGTATGAAGAGATGAATGCATTACTAAAGAAAGGTGGATTTACATTGCAGAAGTGGGCTACTAACAGGGTAGGATTGCTGGAAAAGGGAAAGGAGAATACAGGAATAAATAGGGAATTTAAAGAAGATGATATCACTAAAGTGGTGGGTCTTACCTGGAATCGCCGGACAGATAAATTCGAATATAGTGTCAATTTGTCGTCTGATTCTCCTATGCCTGTAACAAAACGAGGTATTATTGCTGAGATATGTCGTTTGTATGACCCGCTCGGTTTTATAGCCCCCTGCATCATAACGGCTAAGATTTTTATCCAAAAATTGTGGATTACTGGACTTGACTGGGACGACAGATTGCCGGAAGAACTTTTACGTGACTGGGAGCTTTATCGAGAGGAGTTGTCTAAGCTCATAAATTTCCATATCCCTCGATGGGTTCACAGGACTAACGATGACACGCAAGTAGAGTTACATGGGTTTGGGGATGCATCCAACGCAGCCTACGCTGCAGTGGTGTATATTCGATGCATTGCCACCGATGGTACTATAAACACTCACCTGGTAACTGCAAAAACGAAGGTCGCCCCAATCAAGCAGGTTTCCATACCGCGACTGGAATTATGCGGAGCTGTTCTAGTTGCAAAGCTGCTGCTGGAAGTTGCTGAAGCCTTAAATATAGCCAAAACGGATTTGCATGCATGGACCGACTCCACTGTCGTCTTGGCTTGGTTGAGTGACCATCCAAGCCGGTGGAAAACGTTCGTAGCCAACCGGACTTCCGATATCTTAAGTCTATTGGATGCATCTCAGTGGTCGTATGTTCAGTCAAAAGAAAATCCCGCCGACTGCGCCTCGCGAGGAGTCCCAGCTTCTGACTTAATCGACAATGAGTTATGGAAGTACGGGCCTGCCTGGCTACGAAGCAACGATGTAGAGTATGGAAAACCACGTGCAATCTGCAAAAAGACGGATTTGGAAGCCAAATTGCTAAAGGTACATACTTTGACCGTAGAGAGCAGTCCGGAAATAGACGTGTGGTCCAAATTCTCGTCCCTGAGAAAGCTAATTAGAGTTGTAGCATATTGTAGGAGGTTTCTACGACTAAGGGATTCTACTGCAAATAAAATAAAACCCTTACCTTACCTTGCTGCTTCTGAAATCCAAGACGCACTTACCTGTTGTCTTCGACAGCATCAGCAACACTCGTGGCACGAAGATATCACCAGCCTCCTGAAACATAAAACGGTTAGTAAGAAAAGTAGCATATCAATGTTTAATCCGTTTATAGATAAAAATGGGATAGTAAGGGTTGGTGGAAGAATAGAAAATTCGGACTTACCTGATTGCAGCAAACACCCCATCATTGTATGTGGAGATTCGCATCTAGCAAAACTTATAGTAGCAAATGCTCATGAGAAAACATTGCATGGTGGTCAGCAGCTCACATGTAATTACATTCGCTCAAAATATTGGGTTACTAAATTAAAGAATTTAGTACGTTCCCATATTCATCACTGCGTACCTTGCATTAGGAACGCAGCTAAGACAAGCACTCAGTTAATGGGTCAGTTGCCGTCATGTCGGGTGACCCCCAACAAACCATTTCTACATTCGGGTGTGGATTATGCCGGACCCATAAATGTAAGAGTGTCCAAGGGTCGAGGCCAGAGATCATACAAGGGCTACATTTGTCTTTTCATTTGTATGGCTACGCGAGCTGTACACATCGAGGCTGTCTCTGATCTCACCTCCGAAGGTTTCCTGTCTGCGTTTAAACGCTTTGTCTCTAGAAGAGGTCGCTGTCTACACCTGTGGAGCGATAACGGAACCAATTTCATCGGTGCGTCGCGGGAGCTTAAAACATTGTTTGCGAGCGAGCGGTCTTTACTTTCCAGTGAAGTGGCGTCTTCGTTAGCTAGCAATGGGACGGAATGGCACTTCATCCCTCCCCATGCTCCAAATTTCGGTGGATTGTGGGAGGCAGGGATAAAGAGCACAAAACATCACTTAAGACGTGTTCTCGGCGATTCAACACTGACTTACGAAGAACTAGCTACCGTCTTATCGCAAGTTGAGGCCTGCCTTAATTCGCGACCGCTATCTCAGATCAGTACCGATCCTGATGACCTTGTACCGCTGACACCAGGTCACTTCTTAGTAGGAGAACCTTTGCTGATGGCCCCTGATCACAGTTATGAGCAGTTGCAACCTGGTAGCTTACGTCGTTGGCAACTTACTCAAAGAATGGTGCAACAGTTCTGGAGACGTTGGTCTCAAGAATATTTAACAAATTTTTTCCAAAGATATAAATGGAAGACCAAGTTACCAGAACTGAGGATAGGTGATGTTGTGTTGGTTAGAGAGGACAATTTACCTCCAGCCAAATGGCTTTACGGTTTGGTAGTCGATGTACATCCGGGTAAGGATAAAATAACGCGAGTTGTGACGTTGCGTTATAAAAATTCGCTGATTCAGCGACCAACTTCCAAGCTGTGTCCATTACCAGTCAACAGTGACGATTAAAATTTGTAATTTTTCCTATTGTAATATGAAGAATAGTGTTAATGTTGTTTTTTCTTTCATCCGAAACGTGTATTTTTTGTTATGGTTATGTAGAGAAGAAATGTTACTTACCGCATTTTGTTTGTTAGTTTTTTGTATGAACCATAAGGTTAGTTTTATGCCAAGTGTTATAATTATAATATTGTGTTTACAGTCCACTGAAGATTTTTGTTAGTAAAGTAGGTAATATTTCTCAGTAGAGTCAAAGATAAATCTAAAATGTTGTTTTTTTTATGTATTTAAAGGACTATTGGTCCTTGGTGGGCGGTATGTCCAAACTGTTATTATCTAAATTACATAAGTTAATATTAATTTATGCAAACTCAACATATTAAATAAATTTGTAACTGTTCTCCATCTAGCGTCGATCTTGTACATCATAAGTTTTTATTACATTAGAATTTACTAGATGGCGTTAGGAGTCGAGTTAGCCCGCGGTGGTAAAATTCTCCGCGGTTACAAGGTAGTGTGTATGTGAAATTTAATAAATGCCTGAAGCGTTCCGGAGATCTAACATAAGTTTTATTTCCTGGCTCGATATCCCTTTGGACAAAGTCATGCAAAAAACATGCTAACAAAACTTTGTAATTACTCAAACAAACAAGTGACGTAATTAATTTATCATTTTTTTTAAAGTTCAAGATTGGACAAGGAAATGTAAATTATGTAACAAACATCAAATGAATTAAACTCAAAGCCGATCTTTTACAAGTTGACTTGTTGTTTAAAAGTTATAAATACAGTTACTGGCGATGAATATGGCACGCCAAAAGAATGGAACTACGTTCAGTGTTATTCCAATAAGATTCAGAACATAAATAGACTGTAATAAGAAAGGAAACTAACACATAAATCAATAAGTTCAATAGATGTTTCTTGCTAGTTTAATTTCAACAGTGTAGTAGGTATCATTATGAGTAAAAAAATAATAGAAACGTAATGAAAATAACTAGTGTAAGTAAATACATATTATACTAGCGACCCGCCCTGGCCTTGCACGGTTATTATACGTGTAAACCTTCCTCTTCAATCACTCTATCTATTAAAAAAAAACGCATCACAATCCGTTGCGTAGTTTTAAAGATTTAAGCATACATACGGATATAGGGACAGAGAAAGCGACTTTGTTTTATACTATGTAGTGATTATTCACCAACAATCTAAATAATATTCAGCGGAATTACACTAGGTAGATATTTTCATTGCGTTTCAGATTTGAGATGAATTCACGTTATGTCACGCCTGATTCCTGATGACACCTGATTGGATTAATAAAGTATTTTTAGGGTTCCGTACCCAAAGGGTAAAACGGGACCCTATTGCTAAGACTCCGCTGTCCGTCTGTCTGTCTGTATGTCTGTCCGTCGATCATCAGGCTGTATCTCATGAACCGTGATAGTTAGGCAGTTGAAATTTCATTTCATAGATGATGTATTTCTATTGCCGCTATAACAACAAATGCTAAAAAACAGTATAAAATAAATATTTAAGGGGGCTCCAATACAAAAATCGTGTTTTTTTGACGTTTATATAGATAATGGTACGAAACCCTTCGTGCGCGAGTCCGACTCGCACTTGGCCGGGTTTTTTCAATTCTGTTTCTGTTGTCCCTTTTCAAATACAAATCATATTGTTTATAGAAATTAAATTAATAATTATCCCTGTCTACACTGTCCCAACTAGTACAACAATGTAACTTTCTTTCTTTTGACGTTACATTCATCTTACCACCAACTGTAATAAACTTTCTCCTTTGAAAACCTTCATAAAAATCAACATAAGAAATAACATACAAATTAAGACAAAGAACTAATTCAGTAATAAGTTTGCGGCAGAAATTAAACATGTATAAAGTTAATTAAAAAATGTATAAAGTTAATGAAAAAACGTATGAACGTCTAGACATAATATTTAGAAAGAATGACGCGCGGTGGCGAACGCTGCAAAGCCTGTATAATTTGTAATGGCTTGTTTTGTGAAAAATGGCTTGATAAACAAAATTCTTTTATTAAGGACTAAAATGAAAATAAAGTAGCATAGTTTGTCTTTTTTTATGGTACTGAGTGATGATGATGACGATCAATTAACAAAAAGTAAATAATATATTAGAATATTTCCAAAAATGCAAACATTACAACTTTCATGATATTACTTCCACAAGAGAATTTCAGTTAACTAAAATTTTGAAAACCCCCGACACAATAAACCTATAAAAAGTAAAAAACGGCTGAACCAATTTTGATAAAATATTTAAAACCACCCCTAGAAAACATGCTTTCAAATAAAAAAACCTCATCCAAATCGGTTCACCCGCTTAAGCCCTCATTCGCACGGGTGCTTTTAAAAACGTCGCGCCAAGCGCTTTTGTACTATTACGTATTCTGTGCTCCTACGCTGTTCGCACGAGAGCGTTTAAACGCCGAGTTAGTGATGGGGTATAATGTGACTTATGATAAATCTATCACAAATACCTGTGAACATATAATTGTACCATGTAGCTATTCTTTTCTTATGTATTAAGTACTTATTGAAAAAAGCATAATTCTTCTATAACCTTTTTGGTAACTAACATAAACACTGTCGGACCGGTCAAGGGGTTATGAATGTTATGATAAATGTTAGGTACACTGATGTAATAGGTACATTACATCAGTGTACCTGTAAGTATAATCATATAATCATATCATATCATATAAGTATAATCAATCTACCTGTAAGTATAATAATATATTATAAAATATTATTAATACAAACACAGGTTAGCACTGAAAACTGTGTCATAGATTAATAAATAGTGGCCATGTCCCGAATTACGAACAAAGTGGCCACAGGGACTCGCGCTACCCGCTTCTCGCCCGTCACTCCGGCACGATTGCCCTGTCTAGACGTGTTCGTCGGACAACTGTAGAATTACTTCACTAAGGTACGTACTGCACTGAACCGTGTCCCGCGCGCTCCGTGCGTGAGTAGGTAGGTAGGTATACCTACCGTTCATAACTTCTAACAATCGTAATCATAAAGTTTATTTATATAAAATCCGAAAGTATATTTGACTAACTTGTCTCCATTGATGATCTGATTCCGATGTTTGATATTATATTATTATTACTAGCTGTTCCCCGCGACTTCGTTCGCATGGACTATAGTTTAACGCTGACGTAGAGTATACCTACCGTTCATAACGATTCGAAGGTAACTACTCTACCTAGTACCTATTTACTACCTAATTTCTTCGAAACATCTTTGTGCCATCACAGCGGATGTCACAGTTTTACATCACAGGATTGTATCCCATCACTAGCTCTGAGCTTTAACTCTTAGCCATCTAACGAGTTTAGTTACACTGCTGGGTAACTAACATAGGTCACGGTGATCGCTTGAATATATTCTGTCATAAACATGAGAACTTTCTTAAAATATTCAAACGAATGATTATAAGTACCTATTTATTTTTTAACAATGTCAATAGCACGTTTAAAATGAAATAAAATTTGACATCTAAATATAAATAAATACCATAAACTCACTGTGTTTTTTAATTTATTAGTTACTTCTTTAAAATATAGCTCCAACTAAAAAAATAATAAAAATTACAATATTTATGACAAAATCACAACAACAATAATGTACCTGTAAATATGTCAATGATGTCTTCATTTGATTTATCTGGCACGAACCGTTAAGTTTGACGCTTGCAATCTTTTCATAACAATGTAGGTTTGTTGAGACATTTTTCCAACTATTATTTTTATACATGAAAATAAAAGTATGAAAATGTTATTATGGAACCAACGTTGACTGTAGAAAAAAGCGCCTGGCGCTTGAGCGCCGTCGTGCGAACACTCACAGGAGAAGTCATATGTTCTATTTTAAACGTCGACGTTTAAACGTCGAGAAAGCGCTCGTGCGAATGATCTCTAAGAACTACGGTGCCACATATGTTCAGATACACATAGTGTTCAAACTTATAAAAAGCCTCTTTTTTGCGTTGGGAGTTAAAAATACAGTCAAAATTCGTAAACAAAATAATGCTTGCAATAAAGCCCTCTGTATTAATTAAGTGTGCCCTTACCTTTTCTAGGACACTCACCCAAGCTCGCGTCGTACGTGTTCATGTATTCTGACGTCATGAACTGCGATACTAGCGCCGTTTTCCCGACCCCCGCGTCTCCTAGCAGGACCACTCTGTATTTGGGTATCTGTAAAGAAAAACACAATTATAGTGCTATAAGAATCTTATTTTTTTATTTCAAAAGTCAAAAGATATTCAATAGGCACACAAATGCACTTTTAAACGTCATATACACATTTTTTTTATGGAACTGAGTGATGAGACGAGCATGTCGTTCGCCTGATAGTAAGCGCCATGCCTGCTCATAACAATTATTATTGCAGTGCCACCCAGCTACGTTTAATACCATAAAAAGTACTGCATAGCGCTCATCACTACGAGACATCAGATATTAAGTCTCATTGCCCAGTAATTTTCAATTTTGCTGGCTACAATGCCTTTCTAACCGGAACACAGTAATGCTTGCGCACTACTGCTTAGCGGTAGAATATACACATAATACAAATCAATTAAAATACGTAAAAAATTGTAACTTAAAATATCATGACTTTGCAAAATAAAAGGTAAGCATGTCTACCCATTTTTTTCCCATACTCAAATTGAAGTCCGGTCTCAGAAAAGACATGCGAGATCTGATTCTACCAGTGCTTCGGAAATACGCCCGTTAGAGAAGATAGCACCAAGAAACTCAGCGGGGACTGTCTCCGCCATTCAGCCACCAAGCAGTAATGGGAAAAGCCACCGAAATTACTGGGCATATGAGACTTAATATCTAATGTCTCGAGCGCAATGCAGTGCTACGCAGTACTTTTGATGGTATTAAAACGACTGGGTGGCACTGCTTTTGTTATAGGCAGGCGTGGCGCTTGCCACTAGGTGGACGCCTTGCTCTGTCACTACTCAGTTTTAAATAAAACGGGTCAAGTTCGAGTCGGACTCGCGCACGAAGGGTTCCGTACCATTATCTATAAAAACTGCAAATAATCATGTATGTTGTATGGGAGCCCCACCTAAATATTTTTTTATTCTTTTTTTAGTATTTGTTTTTATAGCTGCAACAGAAATACATCATCTGTGAAAATTTCAACTGTCTAACTATCACGATTCATGAGATACATGCGTGGTGATAGACAGACACATAGACAGACAGACAGGCGGACGAACAGTGGAGTCTTAGTAATAGGGTCCAGTCTTACCCTTTGGTTACGGAACCTTTGTTTTATTACCATTACGGAGTCTTTTGTGTGTGTGCGTGACAACCATTATTGCCACTTATGGATTTGTGTTTGGCTTCTATATTTGTGTACTAGCTGCGCCCTGCGGTTTCACCCGCGGTTTCCCGGGATAAAAAGTAGCCTATGTGTTATTTTGATGTGTAAGTTATATTATTGTAAAGTTTTATCAAAATCCATGTAGTAGTTTTTGCGTGAAAGAGTAACAAAGGTACATCCATACATCCATTCTTACAAACTTTCGCGTTTATAATATTATTAGGATTGGTGGTAGGTCTCTCGTGTGCGAGAAACCGTCTGGATTGGTACCACCACATAGCCAGTCTGCCACCAAGCAGTAGTTTGCATGCATTACTGTGTCTCGCCTGATATTAAGATGACTTGGCCGAAGATAGAGCACACCGAAACAGCTGCTAAATCCTTACCAAGCAGTTGTCCTTACCAAGCACTGCTCTTATCTTTTGAATGGATCAGCTAAGTACCAGCTTGAAGCACTAAAGGCAATCGAAAGGCGAGCCAAGCGACTCATTGGTGACGACGCGCTATTCGAGTCAATACTACAATCTTGAATATTGACGCAAAGTAGACAGTCTATCGGTTTTTTGTCGGATATATTTCAGCGAGTGTGCGTCGGAATTGCACCAACCAATTCCCTCGTCCCCGTTTTATCATCGGACTACTAGAAGTACGGCAACGCACCTCCGTTATTTGAAGGACATAGAAGGATATAGAAGGCTCCAGCGCGCACTAAGCGTTTCGCTTCCACTTTCATTATGCGTACCGCTAACGAGTGAAACTCCTTGCCGAGGTCACCCTTTAGGTACAATCTAAGAGTTTTCCAAGTCACGAATGAACTGGTACAATCTTGGCAAGCGTGCTACATCGTCGATCACATCGTCTCTTACCATCAGGTGAGATAGTGGTCAAACGAAATCAAATAAAGAAAGAAAAAGAACAAAACAGAAAGAAACTCAACTCTTGTCAGTTTTATTTCAAAAAAATAGGGAAAATAGACAGTTAAGCGACTGCTCAAACCTGCCTCTGAAATTTTCTTTTGTTAATTACTTTTAATTTTCTTTTACCTTGTAAGCGCTTTTAATTAATAGTTTTAAGAAAAAAAAGCAAGAACCGACTTCAAGACTAAAATTATATTTTTTATTTAAAAAAGTACTGAATCAATTTCAATAAAATTTATATGGGACCACCTCTAAAGTATGACCTACCAAAGAAAAGGAATCATCAAAATCAATTCATAGTTGTTGGAGTAATCGCGTTACAAACATACAAAAAAAACATACCGTCGAATTGAGAACTTCCCCTTTTTTGAAGTTGGTTAAAAATAATTAATAATAATAGTAACGTTTATTGGTAAAACAATAATTATTTCGGTGTAGTGACCATTGTTTATTCTGTGGCACGAGACTTTTGTAAATTTATTATGAAAAGAGATTGAGGCCAAAGTTCTATTTCTTAGAAAAATATATTTATTATTCTAGCCAGAGAGCTTTTCGTAGAACCGTATCGTAATAACACGGTGGCCCCATTCAATTATAAGATAAGATTATATATTATATTATTATTATTCTGTATTATATTAAACTAGCTACTCGCCTCGGCTGATTGTTATAATAATGATAGATTGCAACCCTTAAAACGTTTCGTTCTTTCAGTTCCTCTTCTCCTCCCTGCTACTAGATCTATAATCCTATCCTAACCCATTGGCATAGTCATTTATTATTGCTGGTATATGTCTTTTTATTTATGTAATGACTTAATTATATATTTATTATGTATATATTTAAGTATATATTTTATAATTAGGCTTGCATAATATGCCTATACCTATTATGTATATATTAAGTTTATGTGGTTTAATATTTCCTATAACACACTTTACTGCACCGCTACAATTTTTTCTTGCACGTCCTGGATGACTGGTAGAAAATGCTATCTAGCATTAAGTCCTCCATGTACAAACTGTTTTGTGCTAAAGTATAAATAAATAAATAAATAAATAAATAATTTAATTACAATAATTAAATTAAAATGACGTAAGTTTTAGTAAAAGCGTTACGTTTATCACAATGAATTATTTTTTATGCCGTGGGCGGTAGTGCAACTGCGAGCAAACATGTTTGACTATCTCCGTGCAAGCATATTTAGAGACTATGATAAGCGCAATGCAGTGCTACGCAGTACTTTGCATAGTACTCGTATTAAAAGTTCTGGGTGGCATAACAATTGGGCCAGTGTGGCGCTTACTATCAGGCGAATTACATGCTCGTCTCATTGCACATATGTATAAAGAAACTTGCCTGTATCCATTTTACAAATAAATTAACTAACAAAGTTCTGGGTAGCGCTGCCACTGTGGACGGGCATGTTGCTTGGAATTAGCCATAAGTTGAACGACCTGCTTGTCTCACCAGTTGTAAAAAGGGTTATTTTTAGAATACAACAATAACCAACTTAAGAAATTTCTAGAAAAAAAACAATAACTGACTTTTGAAGTAACTGAAATAATCAACAAAAACAAATAAATGTAGGTATGGACCTATATTTAGTTGTTTTTGTTGATTATTTCAGAAAGCGCTGAATCAAATCGATAAATTTAGATTTATATGGGATGTCATAATCATAATCATAATCTCGTAACAAACATAAAAAAAATTACCTATAGTTGAATTGAGAACCTCCTTGATTTTGAAGTCAATCAAAAGAAAAATAATTATTTATTCACGAAACCGTTACCTACATACATAAAACGTAAATTACATTAAACGGTTCCCATTAACCGTGTGAAACGATACTCGTAGGACCGAGAGATAAAGTTAGCGGCGTAGCCGATACCCAAGCGCTACGAACGTGCTACAAAAATGCTACAAAAAAAGGTACGAAAGTGCTACGCGCATTGTAAACGAGTTGAAGCACGCACGTTTACGCGTTCAACTCACGCAATGGGCTACTCAAGACCATACATTTACTATATAGACTTTAAGTTAATACAATAAGAACTAATTCGGCTTAGCTAAGAATAATTTATCAAATGGAACAGTAAATGAATAGAACTCTCTCTTTAGATAATTATTATCTCAGAATGTTTTAGTAGGCAATGAAAAGATAAATTCTGTCTAAGCTATGCTATTGAAAAAGTTATTGCTTTAACAATTTTGTTACCAAATAATACCGTATTGAATGTAGCAGATGTTACGGATTGTGGAAAACGCCAGATGGAAAACGACAGGGTTGACTAATAAATCAAAAATATCAAATACACAAAACGACAAACGTTGAGGCCAGTATGCGAATTACATAAAATGTACATATATATATATACTTATGGTACTTATGGTACTTATGGCCGTCTGGGTAGGTACCACCACTTTGGCAGTTATTCTACCGCTAAGCAGTAGTGCGCAAGCATTACTGTGTTCCGGTTAGAAGGACATTGTAGCCAGCGAAATTACTGGGCTATGGGGCTTAATAGCTGATGTTTTGGGGGAGATGAGCGCGACGCAGTGCTACGCAGTACTATTTATGGCATTAAAAGTACTGGGTGGCACTGCAATGGTTATGGGTAGGCGTGGCGCTTACCATCAGGCGAATGAATTGCTTCTTTCATCTCTCAATTTCATAAAAAAATATTATAATTACATAAATTTTTCATCATCATCATCATCAGCCCATCACGTTCCCACTGCTGGGACACGGGCCTTCTCTCATAGAGAGAGAATGGGCCATAATCCACCACGCTGGCCCAGTGCGGGTTGGTGGATGTCACATGTCCTTGACTTTTTGTGATAAATTCTTGGACATGCCGGTTTCCTCACGATGTTTTCCTTCTCCGTTTTTAGAGCGAGTGTTAAATCCGCACATAACTTAAGAAAGTCAGTGGTGCGGGGCCAGCGGGATTCGAACTCGGGTGCGTCGGATCGAAAGTCGCACGAGCTCCCACTGAGTCACACTCGCTCTACTCTGCTCATAAATTTTTACTTTGCCTTAAAGGACAAATACGGCAAAATTGGCCTTAAAATATGTACGGTTTCAATGTTGAGCACCTCTGAGTACGTAGGGGGTACTACTGAATAGTAGTTGGGGTATGTAACATTTTTTTGTAACATAATTATTCAATTTAGTCATCAATCATTTTTATAACCGCACGAACTGGATAACAATAATAGCATTTTTGTTCTGCGACTGAAAAGACTAGTTCACACAAGTATACATTTTAACAAAAAACCTACTTCAATATATCTTCGAAGTCCAAGGTTAAAAATCGATGAAATGGTAGATGGTAGTTAAATTAGACGAATTGTAGACGTCTTTCGAATTTAGTTTATAAGTTATAGGGCAGTTTAAGGCAAGGCTTAGACACAAAGTCTATGTAAAGCTTAGTAAATACACCTTCTGTGTATTTTTATTTTATTATCAAGCGAATGATACAACAGAACTTTCAGCTAGTTTGTAAGGTGGGAAAGTTTAGGAATATTTAGGACTGTGCTACATTGTAAAATTAAAGAAAAAAAAAATTGATAGTTACGATTTAAGTAACAAAAAAAAAATACAATCGAACAGAGAACCCTTTTTTTTAAGTCTGTTAAAAAGTGGCGCCAGTGGCAAAAATCAGCCATAAAATGTGTACTCTGGATTAAACGTTGCGCACCTCTTGAGTGTCCAAAGTGTGTAACATTATTTCAAAAATATAATTTGTTAATCTAGTTATCAATCATTAACCGCATCAATGGAAAGCTTTGTTGGCATTTTTACTGCGACTCAAAATACCAACACGGTAGTGGCCAATATCAGCCATGAAAGGTGTACCAACAGTTTAAATGTTGCGCACCTCTTGAGTGTTCAGGGGTATGTAACTTTTTTATCGACTTAAAAAAATGAGGAGGTGCGGACCTCCTCACTTTTTTTTATTCAACTGTATTTTTAAATATTTGTTACCTCAGAACATTCTTTTTGCGTTGAGTTCAATATAGCTACGGAATGGTCCCGTATAAATTTCATCGATATTTAACGTCGGACTTCGAAGATAAATCAGAACTGAACTCGGTTTTTTTTAAATGTGTACTTGTTTAATATAATTATTATTAATATTGTTGTGTGTTTTTGTGTGTGTGTGTGTGTGTGTGTGTATGTGTGTCTGTAATATCTTTAATGAATGTAATTGGATTGTCCGTCTTTATTAAAGTAGAATGAATAAATAATTTTTATCTTACAGGATCTATTTCATCTTCATCTGGCGTGTCGAGGCTGGCGGAGTCAACTGGTCGGTAGCCGGAGCAGCATGACCCGTCGAATGGTGACCTGTCCGACGCCCTGAGGACAAAATATACTCATAATCATCATCAGCCCATCATGTTCCCACTGCTGGGACACGGGTTCTCTCATAGAAGGAGTATGGGCCATAATCCACCACGCTGACCATGTGCGGGTTGGTGGACGTCACATGTCCACGAATGTTTGTGATTAATTCATGAACATGCTGGGCCCCAATTCACTTCGACAACTTGGCGATTCCTTGCTTCGAAGTTCCGTCGATTCCTTCATTAATAGAAAAAATAATATGACACGTCATAGAGAATACATATTTCGCAGATGTCGTTTATTAGTGAAGGAATCGACGTGATTTCGGATTCGAATTGGGCCTAGCTTCCTCACGATGTTTTCCTTCACCGTTTTTGAGCGAGTCTTAAATCCAGTGGTGCGAACCACTGACTTTTTTAAGTTATGTGCGGATTTAACACTCGCTCAAAAACGGTAAAGGAAAACATCGTGAGGAAACTGGCATATCCAAGTTAGTCGCGGCAATAGAATGTAAGTTTGTTTTTCTTTTTAACCGACTTCAAAAAAGGAGGAGGTTCTCTGTTCGATTGTATTTTTTTTTTATGTTTGTTACCTCAGAACTCCGTCATTTATGAACCGATTTGAAAAATTCTTTTTGCGTCGGGATCAGTATAGCTACGAAGTGGTCCCATATAAATTTCATCGATATGTGACCTTGGACTTCAAAGATACATTGAAGTCGGTTTTTGTTTTTTTTATATTGTTTGTTACTTCAAGTTTATCGCGGCAATGAAGTGCAAACTTGTTGCAAGCTTGTTTTTCTTCTGATGTGTCTAACACATGTAGTTCCAAAATCATAACTAGATGGCGTTGGTGTCGAGTTAGCCCGCGGTGGCAAGATTCTTCGCGGATCTTCTAGGTGCGAAACAGAGAAAACGCTTGATGTGTTCAGGAGATTTAACACTAGTTTAGTTTCTTGTGTATATTCCTTTGCATTAAAGGATATTTGCGCTGGATCGTGTTTTTTAAAGCAAAATCACTTGGTATTTTTAAAAGGCATTTCCTATTATTCCTGTCATTGAAATAAATAAAATCACCTACGTTGGAAAAAACCTGTAAATTGACGTCATTATGACCATGGACTAAATATAGTCCATGTTATGACGTAGATTTGCTACCTGGGTATCTTTAATTGTAAACCGTAACCGAGTAAAACATTTTTTTTTTACATTGCAGGTTCTTTGCTGTAACAAACTTGTGGCATCTTTGTTGTGACAAACATTATGCAAGTTTGTTGCGAGGTAACTAGAAAGTTTGCTATAAAAGCAGCAAGTTTGCACACTTGCCATGGCAAACTTTGTGCAAGTTTGCAGGTTTGCTACTTCAAACTTGCTGCAAGTCTGAAACAAGTTTATATTGTTATCTGGGTAGTAGGAAGTAGGATAGAAAGATTCAATGAGAATTAGAAAACTAACAAAATTTTAACCGAACTAGCTGCGCCCCGTGGTTTCCCGGGACTAAAAGTCTATGTGCAGGGTAAAAGCTATTTCCATTCTGAATTTCACTCAAACCCGTTGAGCCGTTGCAGCGTAAAGAGCGAACAAACACATATAGAAACTTTCGCATTTATTACCACGTTTTTATTAAGTCACTTTATTGTTTGTCTGTGTTTCTATCCTTTTGTCGTTCCAGGTGAAATCTTGCGATTCAGATTTTGAGCACTCCCCGATTAGCTACTCTACTGAAACTTTCAGGGTTGCTCACAAAAAGATGACAATGCATTAAAAAAATAATTAAATCCATAAAAACGTGATGTTAAGATTATTTTTTTAATGTATTAACGATTCTTGTAATATTACAGTGTGATGTATTCTCAGCAGTTATATTATTATGTCTAACCCAATTCCATAATTGTGTAAAAAAAAATGAGTGAGTGTGGCTCAGTGGGAACATGTGCAACTTTTGATCCGACGCACCCAAGTTCGAATCCCGCTGGCCTCGCACCACTGATTTTCTTAAGTTATGTGCGGATTTAACACTCGCTATAAAAACGGTGAAGGAAAACATCATGAGGAATCCGGTGTGTCCAATAATTTATAACAAAAATTCAAGGACATGTGATATCCACCAACTCGCACTGGGCCAGCGTGGTGGATTATGACCCAGTCTCTCTATGAGGGAAGGCCCGAGTCCCAGCAGTGGGAACGTGATGGGCTGATGATGATAAATTCCATAATCAAATTCTCTTTTTTATTAACTTCCCACCTTTCTTTTTTACTACAATAAGCGAAGCCGTAAACCTACATCATAAATATTATGTCCACCCCACGCTTTATACATCGGCAGCCATGAGCTATTGATCGAAGGAATAAAGTCATATTAAATCCATTAATTTTAGTTGCCCGAGGATAACGCCCGCGCAAACTCGAAACATCACAGCAACTATTTTTAACCCCCGACGCAAAAAGGAGGGGTGTTATAAGTTTGACCACTAGATGTCTGTCTGTGGCACCGTAGCTCTTAAACGGGTGAAGCGATTTGGATGCAGTATTTTTATTTGAAAGCAGGTTTTCTAGCTATGGTTCTTACATGTTTCATCAAAATCAGTGCAGCCGTTTTTTACTTCTTATATTTGTTTTGTGTCAGGGGGTTTTTTTAATTTTAGTGTACTGAAATTCGTTTTTTTTCCGAAGAATCTTTTCTTCGCTTGGTATTCGTTACTGCTACATATAAATATAACAAGATCTATGTGCCATGTGGTCGTTGGGCGTGCTATGTTTGTTTAATCAAAATCTGTTCAGCCGTTTTTTACTTTTTATAGGGTTTTTTTGTGTCGGGGGTTGTTACAATTATAGCTTACTGAAATTCGTTCGCTTATTATATTATTATCGAAATATTGTGCTTGACAATTCTCAGCATTTGATCGTGATTGGATACATCGTCCAACGATCTTGGGACTAAACCAGACATACTACTTTTAGCTACTGCGATCAGCGTTTTTGCTATCGAGTATCGAAGTTACGCGTTTTAGCGATTGCTAGCTATCGATACGCTGATTTTCGCTTACAACACAGAATTGCGCAATCGCGCGATTCGATCATTCATGTTCGCTGCGATTGGCATTTGAGCACAGTGAAGCGTTTCCGAAAACAGATAGACGCCGATACTAAAAGTAGCCTATGGTTAGGGTCTTTATTTCTACTTTTTTTAACTGACTTCAAAAAAGAAGGAGGTTCTCTGTTCGATTGTATTTTTTTTTTTATGTTTGTTACCTCAGAACTCCGTGATTTATGAACCGATTTGGAAAATTATTTTTGCGTTGGGTTCAGTATAGCTACGAAGTGGTCCCATATAAATTTTATCGATATGTGACCTTGGACTTCGAAGATACATTGAAGTCGGTTTTTGTTTTTTTCTAAAAATTAATTATTTGATCACAACATAGAATTGCGCGTTCGCGCGATTCGATCTCGATATCATAACTCGCTGCAACTGGCGTTCGATACGATAGTGTGAAACGCTTTTGAAAACTGATCTAATAGTCGATCGCCGATAGTCGATGAAAGTAGCATGTGTGGTTAGGGCCTATACATGTTGTATTACATTCTTTTTAACTGTTTGCATCTAGGCACATAGATAGTTTATTTCAACTTTTTTTTTGATCACAACAAAATTTCGCGATCGCGCGATTTGATCGCGATATCCAAACTCGCTGCGATTGGCATTTAATAGTATGCAGAGTCAGACAAAACAGATCGAATCGTCGACCACAGATACTAACAGTAGCAAAAGTGGTTTGGTTAGGCCTATACGCGTTAGATTATATTTATTTTAATGTTTGCATCTATTATATTATATGTATCGCGTGATTTTAAGAGTTCCAATTTATTTCAAATGGAAAACCTCTTTTATTGACAGTTAAAATATGATCACATTTCAGTGTACGCAGGCCCTTAACTTAAGGGCCTGAATAAAGCAAAATGCTGATGCGGGGTCAATGTCGGTCGCCCTTTGTCGCGAAATGTTAATAACCAAAGCCATGGGGAGGCACAGAAATGATCGATTGGGTGCGCCTTGGTCAGGGTTGTAGGTTTCCTAAGAATGCGTGACTTTGTTAGTCAAGGTTTCTGTCAATACCTTTTTATGTAGGTAATTGAATGACGAGACGAGCAGTTCGTTCACCTGATGGGAAGTAACACGCCCATAATAGTTTGCAGCACCACCCAGAACATTGTTTTGCAAAATCCTGCACCGCACTATGCTCGTCATCTCGAGACAATCGCTTATAAGTATCATAATGCTCAGTAACTTCACTGGCTAAAATGCCCTTCAAACCGCCACACAGAAATGCCACCCACCCAGACGGCCTTTAGCGTTAGATAGACCTATCATCTAGTAAAAATTTGAAATCCTGCTAATCCATTCTATAATGTTGTGAACGACGGCATGACGTTAATTCCTTAGAGCCGTGGAAGACCGTTGGTGTGGGACACCACTGTGCCGATACACTAACGCCGTCCTACCTCAAAAGTACTTCAAGGGAGGCAGGAGCGGCGGCAGAAGCGGCAGAGAGCCTCAAGCGGAGGAAGTATGCATATCTCGGCGAGGGGAACACATTTCTTCCATTTGGGGTCGAAAATATGGGGCCTATTCACGGAGCTATCCAGACGCCTCATAGTAATAACAGGTGACCAAAGAGCTGGCGCTTACCTCAGCCAACAAATGCGTCTGGCCATTCAACGAGGTAACGTCGCCCGTGTTTTGGGCAAGTTGCCCGCAGACGGCGACCTAAATTCTGTTTTTAGAATATTTTTTTTTTAATTTATAAAATAATAATTTTATACACTGTAAATAATTCGTACCTATCACTGTAAACATATATCTGTAAATAATTGTTTCTACGTTAAGTAAAGATCTCTATATATTTTATTACTTGTATCGTCTTATATACGAAGAGTTATTTATCTAGTATCAATTGAAAAAAAATTAAACAACCATAAGCTGATGAGTTACAAATTATGATGTGCCATTAATATAATAGCTTTCAAACACGCCGGTTAATTATTTTACATTTTATTCATTCATTTGTTTCATTTTGATAAACGAAAAGTTTCGTGTAATTTTATTTGATATTATCGTTATTTTTTTAAACTAATGCATATGACGACTCCCTGTAAAAATATTTGTCACTAGACACCCACCCCGGCTTTACATATAATGGGTGTAACATATATTAAATTAATATTAGTGTATATATCTAATCCGTCTTCTAGAAGTTTTCTAAATGAAAGTGAGAACCAAATCAAAATCTATCAAGTAGTAAAGCGCGTGACTGATTAATGACCCAAAACCCACGACCCAGCCCGTTTTCGTACCAACTGATAATACGAAACAGAACTTAATGGTTTTAGTATCATGTTTTGTGACAACCCTACCAAAACTAGGGTTCAATAACCTCCGCCTTTTCTTACATTAGTATATGAATAGCAAATAGCAACCCACCTTAGTTCTCAGGTGTAATTTATTGTTTCCGCGGAAGCAAGTAGGTATTTTGTTAATATTTCTTTTTTGCTTACTTATTTCGTCACGTTTTTTCTTCGGTTTCGCCCGATTTGTACATTCAGCCAAGGTCAAATATAATAAAATAATCATAGAAATAAATAAATAAATATTTATACAGAAACTAATATAGTCACTTTATTTACATAAAACTATATGGTATAAAATATTGTTTTTTTATCCTCCCTTAATGAGATTTCTTGTATCTAGGGACCAGGAACTACGAGGAGCATGATCCCACGCACCTGATACGATTACCAGCAGACCAATGGTTATTTATTTATGTTATTTATTTATTTGTTACTGGCATTTGTAAGTACAACAAAGTAAAATTAACAGAGGCCTATAGAATAAAAAATGTTCTGGGTGGTACTGTTATTGTTATGGGCTGGCGTATTGCTTGCTATCAGGCAAACGACCAGCTCGTCTCGTCATTCAGTTACATAAAAAATATATACCTTACAGACTAATATATATACAAAAATAGAATACTTAACAGGATTCGAAAATTTCGCTTACTGACTATATCTTTGGTATCCTGCCCCTACAGGTCAGAAGTTTGACTTCAGGAACAGTACCTCATGCACCGCCGGAACTTGGAGCCTATAGGCAAAGAAAACTAAGTATTACTTACCATAGGTCCTAGTCGACTCCAGCCTCAACAGTCGCATGGCTTTCTGTCCCTGGATCCGTCTAAGCGTTTTCTGTGTTTATTATACGTAGGGACTAAATTTGACTTCGGTGCAAATATCACTATCTAGCAGCATCGCGAGATCGAATTCGCAATGACAATAACAGAGGCTCGGATTTCAATGGGTTAATTAAACTCAATCTCTGTAAAGATTCAACTGGTTCAAAAGGACAGTCTTCGAAGTTTAAACGTTACAATTAGAAATTGTCAATCAGGTGTCCATAATTTAATTACATTAAATATACATTGGTAGGAATAAGGTACAGTGAGCGTCAGAGAGCGAAGATCAAAATGAAAAATTCAATGACAGGCATCGAAATTTTTACTGCTACACAAAACTATCTGTTATCAATAAAATGGTCGTAAACGTATTTTTCATTTATCATTATTACTATGAGTATAGATCAGGGCAGACAAGTTCAAGCACTTTATAATAAGCGCAGTGTACACCGCAATTGCAATGCCAGCTAGAGCTTTGAATTGTTATAAGTTTGACACCATAATTGAATTCAGCTGTAAAGTCTAAAATGCTCTGCAATTTTACCGATTGTGAAAACAAAAAGTAAAGAAAAAGGATAACTGCACATCATTCTTCATAACTCTGCTATTAAATAATCCAGAATTTCAGAAACAGCATTATTCAGACTTTTATGAACTTTCAGCCAGTTTACTAAAAATACGTCCTCATTCATATCACAGATGAAAAACCATGAAATATGGTCTGATTCATCCTATCGTCATGATCATAATATAATCATGTTTCTTAAATTATCAATTCAAATAAAATAAGGCTATTTATTCGTCAATATTGATCTCATCTGCTTCTGTCGGTGACTGTACAATGTCCTTCTAGAAACAAAATTGATTATCTATCCTTTTCGCACTTTGACGTAACTTTTGTTACATTTCCACAGCCATTGCGGCAAACTTAATAACAATAACTTAATTTCCGTCTGCCTTGAGTCTGTCTTTCATGTAATACAGCTGCTTTGTCGCCCGTGGTGATAGATATATTACAAACAAGAAATTTACAGATTAAAAACTTAATCTTAAAACCACGTTTTTATGCGTCTTTTGAATTAAGGTCGGCATTGCATTAATAAATAGATTTAGAATGCATTGTCATCGAGCTGTGAGCTACCCTGAAAGTTTCAGCCGGATAGCTAATCGGGAAGTGCTCCAAATTCGAGTTGCAAGGTTCCACTTGGAACGACAGACAGACAGATAAACAAGAAAGTGACTTGAACCAGTACTAGCCCACTCCGCACTGAAGGTAAGAAGCTACAAGTACATAGCCGGACACCAACGGCGGGTCGCGCGTCGTTACACGTGCCGCGTCAGAAGAGATAAGAGCTATGCGATAAAAAGAGACGCTCTGTAGGTTAATATGACTGGTACGTATACGCAGCGCTACGCGAGCTGAATTGAATTTTATTGCGTCATAGCAAGAGTCGCTATTTGTTTTAATTTCTTTGCGGAGTGATGCTTCTGTCCCTTAGTATTCTGTGCTTGAACGTGAAAAACGTGGTAAAATCATAACGTGTTTGTATTGAAGATTTAACTGCAGTGAAGTTTTAACCCAGATTAATGCCCCGATAAATGCTGGTATGGTGAGCTGACTACAAATAGAAAAGTTTTTTGAGATTTCTGACATTTTTAGTACTCATACCTTAAATGGTCCTATAGTCTTTTGATCCTTACAACTAACAGAATCGATTGGCATAAAAAATATTTTTGGTGATTTAGCATTTTTTTCACCGACTGTACATTTATTCCAAAATCTGTGAATGCAGTTCAGAATATCTCAAAAGTTATGAAGGGTCTCCTAAGAACGTAACATGTAACTATACATGTAACTATCGTATAACGGTTAAGGTACCTGCCCTTACTGCCCTGTCTCAAAAATCCACCCTGTATTTATACATATGTATAGGTACTGGTCACACTTTGTGTACATCACACACCTACAGAGACTACTTGCATACATCCACACGCATCACAATTATTTGACTCTCCCTAACATGCACATTACACCTCAACCATGAGTACACAGCTCCACTTCATTTCATTTATTTATTTATTCACCTTGGTTAATATATATCTCCTAACGTGCTAGGTATCACAACATATTTTTGCAAGCTATGTTTAATCTGCGGAGTCTAAAAGACATACCTACCTGAATACCTGACCTGTATTACAGTTCACCAGGGAGCCTAGTGACCTGTAATACAGGTCTTTTAGATCAACATACATCAGGCACCAGTCCCCCACAAAACAGTGTTTCAAAGTTCTACTGTAAGTTCTAGTCGTAAGTGGTTTAAGATACTTTATTTCTCAAAAGAATTAATTCACTTACATGAGAAAACAATACATAATGTTAACAATTTTGGGCTAAGCGTACTACATACATAAAATGCAAAGATTTAAAAAATATCTAAATACTAATTATATAAACTAAAATGTCGGTAGTTTAATATTACTTGCAAAAAAGAAAACAAAAGTCCGGTCGTACATTGTGACCGACGCGACGCGACGGTACAAAACGTTTAGATGTTACAGAGTAAGCTTACTGTGTGTGAATAAGTATACTGTGTAAACCAGTATTTCTCAAAGTATGGGTCGCGAACGAATATTGGGAGGGCTGAAAAATAGGCCGATACGTCGACTCATTGATTTATCAGAAGGTACGTCACTCATAAATAGTTTCAATCACAAGCAGTGAACGAAAGTCGTATTAAAATGTTCGATTGGTTTTTTTTTTGTTTGAACATTCATATAGTTATGCCCTATTTTTTCCTGAAAACAAAAAAATTTGTCCCGAATTTGGAAGTTTTTGTTAGGTGGGTCATCTAGTCAACTTTGGGAACCACTACTGTATACCTTTGTGGGAGAAAGAAATAAAAATATTATTTTATCTTATGATATATAATATAAACAAACAAACAGTGTAGAAGATTTGAAAAAGTTTATGAAGCTCTCCATGCCCGCTTATCAGGGGGCCGTCTGGTCGGCGCTCCTTTACGGTGTCAAAGAAACTAAAGAACGAGTTACACTGATCAGACACATTAACCCTCAAAGTGGGTCAGCAGCCGCACGCAACTCGGCAATCAGTCACAAATCTCCATAATCTGATTATATCGTACTCGTCGTTAGTTTGTTGGATGGAGATTATACCACTTGTCACGGTAAAAAATGGGGCGCAGACCGCAGTCTTTTTCTAGTTTCTCGAAGTGAATCCTAAGGTAATCTATGTAATCCTATTCCTGGTTTTACTTTTAGAAGGTTACTGTTACTGATAGCCTGTGTCGTCCCAGTTTTGGGCAAAGGCCTCCCCCCATGACTTCCAGGCTTTGGGATCTTGCGCTATTGTAGGCCAATAGTCGCTAAAGGCGTCGAGTTCGTCCCGCCATCTCCTGCGCGGTCTGTCGCGACGCCGTCTTGCTATATCGGGGCGCCACTTGGTGGTGATTTTGGCCCAGAGCTCTCCTTGCATGCGACAGACCTGACCAGCCTAGTGCCATCTTCAGTTTTTCGGCTTTATTTGCTACGTCGGCAATTTGAGTCTTGGAGCGCAGCTCGATGTTTCGAACGCGATCCGTTAATTTAGAAGGTATTAAACCAGAAATTATTTTATGAAATCTATACAGTCTATGAAACAGTTCCGTGACTGACTCACGGACTGTCAGATAAAACACAGCCTGTTAGAAACATGATATTTAGAATAAGTGTTGCCCCCTATGAGTGTAGCAGTAAGAAAAGATTTTTTGAAATTCTCACAGGAAAAGGGATGTGGAAGAGGTCGCTTTAAGCGATAAGATGAATTTCGACGTTTGGTACACGATCCACCATTCATATGCCTATTGAGCGTAGCACTAAGAAAAGATTTTTTTAAATTCTCACAGGAAAAGGGATGTGGAAGAGGTCGCTTTAAGCGATAAGATGAATTTCGACGTTTGGTACACGATCCACCATTCATATGCCTATTAAGCGTAACACTAAGAAAAGATTTTTTTAAATTCTCACAGGAAAAGGGATGTGGAAGAGGTTGCTTTAAGCGATAAGATGAATTTCGACGTTTGGTACACGATCCACCATTCATATGCCTATAGAGCGTAGCACTAAGAAAACATTTTTTTTAAATTCTCACAGGAAAAGGGATGTGGAAGAGGTCGCTAAAAGCGATAAGATGAATTTCGACGTTTGGTACACGATCCACCATTCATATGCCTATTGAGCGTAGCACTAAGAAAAGATTTTTTTAAATTCTCACAGGAAAAGGGATGTGGAAGAGGTCGCTTTATGCGATAAGATGAATTTCGATGTTTGGTACACGATCCACCATTCGTATGCCTATCATGGCACGTTCCATTGCCCTTTGAGCCACTCTGATTTTATAGCTCTTATCAACGGCCATGTTTCCGCACCGTGAGTGAGTATGTGCAGCACACATTGGTTAAATACCTTGCTCTTCAGGCATTGCGGTATTTGTGACTTGAAAACATCCTGTAGTTTTCCAAAGGCAGCCCACCCGAGCTGGACTCGCCTAGCAATCTCCTTCAGCTCGGTTGAAAGATAAACAATGTCTTAGATATACGTAATCATCAACTACCTCTATTAGGCAGTTATCTACAACGACTTCTGGTCGTCTCGGTCTGTTGGTCATAATCTTTCTTAGTCTTGGACATGTTCATCCTCAGACCGACGCTCGCAGACGCTTCCTGCAGCTCAATGAGCATGAGTTGGACATCTGCAGCAGTCTCAGATACCAGGATGAGATCGTCGGCAAAACGCAGGTGTGACATCTGGCAGCCGTTAACGCTTACTCCTCTCTCGCTCCAGTTTAGCTGTTGTTGTTTAAAGTTTAGCTGATGTATGTCCAGAAACAATAAGAAATCACGAAAACGGCACGGATGACTAGACTGTGAACAGACAGAGCAGACGGGGGCACTACCCAGACCTTCCCGTGTGTTGCAGAGATTTCCCCCGTCTGAACAAAAAAAGCATTTTATTACTATTGATTAGTTTTTATTGCCTTGCAGGGTTCTTCAAAACAATAATATTTTTAGAGACTTTGGATCTAGCAATATATCATTTTTAGAAAAAAACTTTCTGAATCTGAAAAAAATTACCGCGCTGAGGACACGTCACACCACAGTGTGGTGTGCAGTTGCTTTTAGTCGCCTTAATGACATGCCATTATGCAAGACGGGAGCTAAGTTAATAAGTATAGGTTACATTGTTAGGTAGGTACATGTTAGACTAGAAAATACTTATTTAGGTCACCGTCCGCGGGCAAGGTGCCCAAAAAGCTGGCAACGTTACCTCGTTGAATGGCCAGACTAATTCGTTGGCCGAGGTAAGCGCCAGCTCTTTGGTCACCAGTTGTCTCTATGAGGCGTCTGGCCAGCTCTTTAAACAGAAGCCGCGCGTTCGCCCCCCAAGGCCCCATAGTTTCAACCCCAAACGGAAGAAATATGTATCCCTCACCGAGTGATGCATATTTCCTCCGCTTGAGGCTCTCTGCTGCTTCTGCCGCCGCTCCTGCCACCCTTGAAGTACCGTTGAGGTGGGACGGTGCTAGTGTATCGGCACAAGTGGCGTCCCACACCAACGGTCTTTCACGGCACCAAGGAATTAACGTCATGCCGTCGGGCCTCTTGCCATCGTCACGAGAAATACTTATTATATAATTACTACAAATTCCAGACACTTTTTATCTAACAAATAAATATATTTTAGTCTTCTCACTAGGCACGCCTGTATTTAGGAGACCACAATTTTGAAACTACACAAATTGAACTTAAATTCTTCATCGGACAGCATTAGGTATTTTAGGTATTTTTAGATACAAGTGTAAGTTTTATCAAACAAAAAAACCAAACTCAACGTATCTTCGAAGTCCAAGGTCAAATATCGATGAAATTTATATGAAATTTATATGGGACCATTTCGTAGCTATACTGAACCCAACGCAAAAGGAATCTTCCAAATCGGTTTAAAATGACAGAGTTCTAAGGTAACAAATATTTAAAAAAAAACAATGGAATAGAGAACCTTCTCCTTTTTTGAAGTCGGGTAAAAATCAATAGTTAGGTACAAAATTAAGGTTATTCTAGCTACTCCTTCCAGCCACTCCGCTTCCTAATTTAACGAACCTGCTGTTGGTAGAGTTGACGGAGGTATTGGACCGGCTGCGGCGGTTGCAGATGGAGTCGCCGCAGTTGACGACGCCGCCCTTGTTTGTGATGCTGAAGGTGCGGAGACGGTACAGGTCGTCTGACGCGCGAGGGTTGTACGGCTTCTCAGGGAGAGAACAGACGCGAGGCCGGGAGTGTTCCACCACTGCGGATGAGAAATAACTTTTATGTCTATACAATATTAGATTTTCGTTGAAAAATATATTTTTTGACAAGCTTTTAACAAATTCGTATTTGGAAACGCGAGCAAATTAAAATGAGCCGCAATACTAGTACGACGATTATCCGCCAAGGAGTTCTATTGCCCACATTCCGTCTCCATCATCAGATCAGCTGGTTGTCACCATAATAATGCATTGTCGAACTTTGACACGTACCTATGCAAAATGTTAACTCCGTAAGATAAGAGGAAGTGGTTCTGATTCAACTTGCAAAACTTGACTTAAATATTGCTAATTAAATAAAAGCTTGAAAACATGCAACACTCTTTTCGTGCTGTTGATGCCACCGCTTTGCCAGTTTTTCTGCCGCCAAGCAGTAGTGCGTAAGAATTATTGCTAAATTCCGGTTTAAAGGGCGTTGCAGCCAGTAAAAATACTGGGGATTACGAGATTTAAGAGCTATTTATTATCTCAGCGTGTCGAGTGCAGTGCAGTGTCGCGGATAATTTTCTGCAAACCAAAGTTCTGGGTGCTGCTGCAACTGTTATGGGCAGGCGTATTGCATACAATTAAGTGAACAACCTGCTTTCGAAACTCAATAAAGTAAATAATTCATATTTCACAAAAAAAACCGACTTCAATTCTGATGTATCTGTCCAAGGTCGAATATCGATGAAATTTATATGGGACCACGTCGTAGCTATACTGAACCCAACACAAAATTATGAAAAAATGAAAATTTATAAATGACGGAGTTCTGAGGTAACAAACATTAAAACAAGTAGGTGTACGTTTTATCAAACAAAAAACCGACTTCAATGTTAATGAAACAAATTGATTAATTACTTACTAACATTTTATGGACTTGCATTTTTACTAACAAATATGGATAATTATGTCTGAATTATTAATAAATGAATTGAATTGAATGTATCTTCGAAGTCCAAAAACAAATATCGATGATATTTATATGAGACCATTTCGTAGCTATACTGAACCCAACACGAAAAGGATTTTCCAAATCGGTTCATGAATGACGGAGTTCTGAGGTAACAAACATTAAAAAAAACAATCGAATAGAGAACCTTCTCCATTTTTTTGTCGGCTAAAAATACAACCGAATAGAGAACCTCTTCTTTTTTTAGTCGGTTAAAAAGCGTTAATTGTAAACCACATAATATATAGACGGTCCAACCCACACGGTCTTTCCTAGAATGCAGAGATTATTTTATCTTTTTTAGAAGAAAAATAATTTAATCCATGGTCTTCCCTGTAGTTAACTGCAGGACGATCACGTATATCTGTTGTGAACATCGCATGTTGCGGACTAACGTGCAATAGAAATTTATTTCAATAAAAAAAATGCAATCATGTAACTTTTTATGTCTCAATTTCAATGTGCTCCTATCAAATACCCGACAAATTTACAGAGCGAGATTGTGCTATGAAACGTTATGTACACGCCCAATCAATTCAATTTTACTGTGTAATACGGTTCTTGTCTATGGTTTATGTATCGAAACTTTGTTTGTCAAAACTTATTTTTATTTCAGTTGAGCTTTCGTTGACGTTTGATTGCAACAAACGGGTTACGTGATCGTAAAACCATCATCGAAACTGGTTTCTCATTGAAATTGATTGAAATAAGAGATACATGATCGCCCTGCAGGTAACCTTTTGTAAACGAAACCACTTTTTCTTATTTAAAACAATGGAATTACTAGTATGCTGTGAAATATTTCTCTAAGAATTTATAAAACACTTCACGCCGGGAAAGCTCGGCCAGCTGATGAGAAAACTTCGTTTGCTTCAACAAAGTTAAAGAACTAATGGAATCTTCTATGTAACATTTATACAATAATAAGTTTCGTAATTTTTTAACCAACTTCAAAAGGAGAAGGTTCTCTGTTCGATTGTATTTTTTATTATTTGTGTTTGTTACCCCAGAACTCCGTCATTTATGAACCGATTTCGAAAATTATTTTTGTGTTGGGTTCAGTATAGCTACGAAGTGGTCCCATATAAATTTCATCAATATTTGACCTTGGACTTCGAAGATACATTGAAATCGGTTTTTGTTTTTTCTAAAATTTAATTATTGGAATTTTACTTCTTTTAATGAGCGAGTGTGGCTATGAGCAATGGATCCTCTGAGCATGTGCGATTTCAGTCCGATGCATACGAGTTCGAATCGTGCTGGCCCAGCACCACTGAATTTCTTAAGTTATGTGCGGATTTAGCACTGCTTCTAAAACGGTAATGGAAAACATCGTAAGAAAACCGGCATGTCCTAGAATTCATCACAAAAATTTTAAGACATGTGACATCCACAAACACGCACGGGGCAAGGGTAGTGGACTATGGCCCGTACTCTCTCTATGAGAGAAGGCCCGTGTCCCCGCAGTGAGAACGAGATGGGATGATGATGATCACTTCTTTTAACTCGAAAATAATGTAAACTGCAAGTCGGACTCTAGAAGATAAAAATTTACCTACTAAAAGATGATCTTACATTTGAGTTTCATAAACGGGGAGACTATTTTTAATGTAATTGAATGAGGAGAAGAACAGTTCGTTAACCTGATTGTACACAACATTACACGCCTGTCTAAGAGCATTGCAGCAACACCTAGAATATTGTTTTGCAAATTCCTCCGCGGCACTGCACTGCGCTCGTCACCCCGAGACATTTACTAGCTTATAAGTTTTGTAATGCTCAGTAACTTCACAGGCTATAATGCAAAAACACTGTAGTGATTGCGCACTACTGCATTTATAATATATTATTTATAATTATTTATATATATTATATTTATATTATTTATATATTATTTATAATTAGTAATTTAGTGGTAAATAAATTAAACGAAGCTGACGCACCAAAAACACATTGAAAATGTAAGCCTATTACGTCAAATAACATTGCAAACTGTTATGCCAAAATCAACCCTATTATTTTTACGAGACAAAGCACTCAGAAAAGGAAAATAGCTGGTGAAAACAAAATAATTCACGTTTTAGATAAGAGCAAAGCCCTGAATAATTAATCCACCATCAATGTCTAAACTGTATCAATTTACAATATAACAGTTACCTTGCAGAAACATTCAATAACAGTCTTTATAACAAAGGCAAAAGGTTGAAACTGAAAACTGTTCTCAGCCAGACGCTATCGAAACAGGATTAATCGATCAGGCGACAGGCCATTCAAAGTATGTAGGCGTACCTGGTAACTCCAGAAAATTAGACGTTCTTCTCTGACGACCACGCATTGTATTCTGGAAGTTAAGCGGCCCGATATCTTCCACTGAATCGCAGTTCGATATATTCGACTCTCGTGAGCCTCTTCTACTCGCCAAATAAGCAAGACCTCCTTTCATAGAGCCTCGACGCATGGGGGAGCATGGTCTACTAATGCTGGTCGAACGCGTTTGAGGCGTGTCGTCAGTCATGTCTGTCAAATCCGATGTGGATTTCCGACATATTTTGGAGGAGGTTGTTGTAGCTTCGTCGTCGGCGTCATTGAATATAGCTGAGGGGGTCCCGGGTATTGCATCTGTGGAATCATCAGTATGGCTGGACACTATGCTCGGAGAAGTAACCATTCGAGGCGAGCCCACTGTGGAATTAGACCCGTAAATCTTTCTGTTGCGATTCGGGGAGACATATCCAGGGTTTGTGTGGATGTGGACCGGCGGAGGCTTTGGTGATCGAGACTTTTCCCGTCTGTGGTGCTTGAGAGATGTGCTGTAGTTCAGACCTTGAGGCTGACCTCGGTCATAGCAAGGGCTGGAGCGTCCTGACGGTGATTTCTGGGGGAAATTGAAGTGCCTAGGACTCATAGGACTACGATGCCCATGCGCGATGGGTGACTTCGGTGGGTAACTGCATCCAGACTGAGGAGTATAGTAACCAGATGAAGATGTGCTGGATGCGATGGAAGGACTTTTTTGAGGGAAGACAAAATGGCGTGGACTTTTAGGGGTGTGCGGTTTGGGGGAGACGGGAGGATATCCACCGGGGCTGTTCACTGCCATCGTAGAGTTACTGTGTCACCATCTCACTTTATTAACCTGGAAAGAAGAAAAAATATGATACTTATTTCGTTCAGCAAGTTATATACCAATGAACATCGTGGAAGTGATGTATTGCAACAGTTTTGTGAAATGCGTATAAAATCTAAACGGCAAAATGTTTATGTACCAGCCTTGTTTGATACAATTTGTTAATTCAGAAGATGACTATTATTTCGTTTTTAAAGGCGCTATTAAATATACGACCTTCAATAAAACATACTGGCTTCGAGACATTTCATAAGAGTATTGTTATTATAAAAGAAGCTTGAAGAAAAATAGGTACTGCTTATCAAGCGTCATGTCAGTCAGGCGTTATTTATTTACCACAAGCTGTTTCTCGCGACTCTATCTACGTAGATGACAGAGGAAGCCCATAATAATCGTCTATTTCCCAAGACCATTTTAGCAAGAACTCCCCAGTACATGAGAGGGCGTAATACTAAGAGGTCAAGCTGTATCTTCGAAACCACCCAACTGATTTTGATGTAACATACCATGTAACCTATGCTGGGACTTATGCTACTAATCCCTGAAAACCACATTAAAACCCATTTAGCAGTTTTCGAGTCTATAGGTAAAAAATATACAAACAAACAGACAAAATTTCTGAAAATCGTCGAATCATTTTCAGTACCCTCTAAATAATTGATCTCAGTTAGTTTTTCGAGAATATCTTCAGTACAGGACTGGCTCAGTTTTATAATGGTATAGATATATGCATAGATACGATTACCTCTTCTAGCTATAATAATAAAGGAATATTGTCTAAGTTGAGTAAGGTCATCTGTTTGGAAGTTCCTGTTTATTCTCAGTTGATGACACGTGTATGACTTCATTATTGTCTGCTACTGTACTGTTGACTTACAGCAATTCAGTAAATGATACTAGATCTACAAGGCTTCCATTTTGAACCTTGATGCCTTGACATAAAGTTCCAGTAATACGCCTTCCATACACAAAGCCTTAACAAAAACGGATGTGAAATTGAACCTTAATGCATTGAGATAGGGCCTTTTCAGCTGAGTTTTATCCTAAGTACAGACTTGTGGAAGCTTAACGTACCATATAAAATATTGTTTACACATGAAGTAGCCACCAAACCTATACCAGAACGTATACCTATATGTTGCAGGCAAATTATGAAAACGGAAATTAGATTAAATCACTCGTATATGATCAAATCACGGAGGATGTTAAAATAACAACATGTTTTATCATTTCCCTTAACAACATCTAGTGATTTGAACAAATACCAGATCTGGTTTCGTGAAATGACAAAAATATCACGAAATCACGATATAAACATATATTTCCAATATATGGACCACTTCTCCGAGGTCGATCTCGTGGAGCCAGAACTCTCACTTCGTCATCCTTTAGCTCCACTCGCGCACTTGACCTTCACTCGACTCGGGAGGTCACCGGCTCGCTACGCTCGCCACCTCTTCCCCTCGTTTCTTTCAGGCTTTGCGTGCGAAGTCCAAGGAATATCGATGAAACCTATATGGAACTATGTTGAAGCAAAAAATAATTTTACAAATCAGTTTATCAATGTCGGAGTTCTGAGGTAACAAACATAAAAACCTTTCTTTTTTTTGAAGTTGATTAAAATAGATAATGTTTTCTAAACAATAATAGCTTTAACGTTAAGATGCTTGCTCGTATAAATTTTAAATAATTTTATACCAACAAGCATCTAAACCGAGAGTATTACACTTTAAAAACTCAACTGAAACGAAACCACTGAAAGTCAGCAACACAAACTCTCTTCAGCAAACTACCGACTACTTTTCTTTTACAACTGAAGCACAAGCCAGGGGCGTATCAAAAACGACATCTTAAGGATCAAAAAATCTTTCATCTACAGCCCTTAGACCCAAAAGGCCTTAACCGAACACAAACAAATCAATGCTTAATAAAATTAAAGTTAAAAACTAAAACCTGACTACATACATACATAGTAAATGGAAGTATACTTGCACTGCTAAAATTTCGTTTCCCTCGTTTTTTTAACGCTTAATAGATCTATGCAAGATAATTATTTTTTGGAAAGACATTGTAAGTCAGAAATACATAATTCAACTATTGCCTGTGATTACACGAGCAGTACGCTCACTACACTGCACTCGTTACTCTGAGACAATAGCTCTAAGGTCTCATAATTGAGACTTCACTGTTAATCGGGTAAACAAGAGACGCCAATATATTATGTTCCACTTGTTATATATACATAAGTTGTTTCGTAGTATACCTTAGGACCAAAAGAAAACAAAAAGTAAACACTCTTCTTTGTACACTGTACACGCATTTTTTAAGGTTTTCATCATTATGGTTTCATTACCCACGCGAGAGAAGAAGAAAGCTTGGTCCATTTTCTTGGGGTTCGAACCCCCAAAATTTAACTAACTTCGCTCCCACAACTAAAGTAAAAGTTGTATCGGGATCTGTAATTTGTATGATATTCTGCTCCGTTACAACTCAATACGTTAAAAAGGATGGTCGCACTGGGAGTACATCAAACATCAAAGCAATCGCGGGCTATTCAACGAAACGCGGTGGTGTTGCGTTGACGTCACGCTTTGTGCTTTGTGGTTCCAGCCGTTAGAAATAGTCTGTCATCATATTATTTCAACGCAGAAGTTGGTTTAAGAAGCATGACAAAAATATTTCTTCGTACAGTTTTTATTCAGCAAATGTTAAATATATATTCAATTATTTTATTTTGTTCAGATGAGGTCAGGTAAACTAGGTCCAGATCCACGATTTTTGTGATATTATCACCATCTTGCTTTTGGATGCCCAACGCTACGCTATTCTGATATGCACACGAATATAGTTATTGTTATAATGTTAGTCATCCCTACGCTACATGTGTAATAACCGTATGTGCCTATATACCTATAGCACGCATACCCTAGTCTACGTATACTCGTATCACAATACCTATTACAATGCATTCAGTAGCGCAACGCCTTTGATGTCGAGCGACACCATCGCCCGTGTAGGTACATACGCTGACACACGCAGATGTGCAAGGGTTGTCACAAAATGGAAAATAAAATAAATGTGATTAGTCCTATGTTTTTCATTTACAAGTAGTACCTACCTAATAAACATTTAGGTACATGTGTTGCATTCGCACGCGAAGCGTATCTATCTACCCACTTAAGTATTATTTCGGGACGCGTTACCCGAGGTACTATGGGTCACGCAAGATCATAGCAATGCGATGCAGATGTGTGATGTACATACATAGGTACCTAATATAAATGATTCCTATTGTAAATGTTTTCACAAAACTTCTTGAAGTTCTATTCAATTCTACTATACACATACTTATTAATTGGTACAAAATTAAAAAAGAAGGTACTACATGGACTGCAGTTTGCGGGTAGGTACGTAACTACGTACCTATTAAGAAACTATAGGAAAATCTTACCTCGCGCCACGGATAAATCTATGATATCTTAAATATTGCACATAGAATATAGAATAGGAGTGCACCATTATCCTACTATCCTACTGTACTATCCTACTATATACTACTAATATTATAAACGCGAAAGTTTGTAAGAATGTATGGATGTATGTTTGTTACTCTTTCATGCAAAAATAACCTAACCGATTTTGATAAAATTTGTATGTAGGTACTTTAGACTTGGAATAGCACATAGGCTATTTTTTACCACGGGTGGAACCGCGGGGCGCATCTTGTAATTATTATATTAAATAACCCTAAAATTCGCTCATAAAAATAAAAAACACGCTCGCGTCTGCCCTCAATATTCGAACCTACAAACTATTTGAGTTTGTGGGTCGCGGTCCGCACCGCCCGCCTTCCCGCGAGATCCCCACCGTTGCTCTACGCAAGTACACTCGTTGCGCAACTGTATGGATTGTAAAACTGTGCTATACGTAAATTAGTAAGAAGACATAGAACTACAACTACCATATTAATTTCTCTTTGATGCCGAACACGATTGTCGAAATTGTCAGTAGGTATTAATTAAGCTAATATGTGGCTAACTGGCCAATTAATAAGCCTGAAATTCACTTTGAGTGCCGTCAAAGCATTCGACGTATTTACGAATTCAAACTTCAGCGAGAAATCAATCCAAACGTATCGATCATGGAAACAGTCCAAACGTTCCGTTCATGAAATCAATCCAGTTTCATTTTATGTAGCACTCTCAGATAATGGATCGAGATGTTTTACGAATACAGCCTTTATCGGTTTGTTGTTGATGAAAAAAGAGGTCCTTTTATTCGGGACCTACATCAAATGTTTCGCCCATTACTTTTCATTTGCCGAAATAATGGAACGGCGATAATCGGTTTATTCGGTCAATAAATTCGGGCTATAAATTATTAAAGGTACTTAGTAAAGTTTAGAACGGTTTTCAACCTCGTCGAGCGGTGAAGTCTCATTTCACGCAGCCGGCAATATCGGGAAGTATATGTGAGTATATGTCATTTCCCGGAACCAGTATTTGTTCAAATCACTAGATGTTGTTTAGGGAAATAGGGCAATGATAAAATCGTGTTGTTGTTTCATCCTCCGTGATTTGGTCAAATCACTTAAATTGACGAAATATCTGTTATTATCATATCCCTGCGACATACATATCATGCTCACTGACCAACGTTTTAGATATTTAGTTTTCTTTGGTTTTAGTATCTATCTATTTAGGTGCGTACCGGAGTTCGAATCTTGCTGACGCCGCACAAATGACTTTTTTACTCATAAGAATTTAGCACTCTCAAAACGTGAAGAATGTAAGATAGCTGAAAATTTCGAAACATTTTGAACGAAAAAAGGTTTCGTTTCCTTTACATTAAATAATTTTCCTGTAGTCTAAAGAAAGGAATCGTAGTAGCCGTAACACAGGATATCCTAGTACGGCTACTAACAACACTTCTAAGTGTACAAAATATATTTCACACGATGTTGTTTGTCTAAATATGAGTGACTAACTTAGAATAAACTATTGTGCTTATATTATTTTTGGAAATAAATGATTATGATTATGTTAGGAATCAATCAATCAATCAAAAGTTCTTTATTTCAATTTTGTCGTCACAGACGTACTTATGAACGTCAATTATTACAATGACTATACCATCGTATCGGAAAAAGAACCACTACTCAGAAGATACAGCAAGAAACTGAGGGGCATATTTTTTAGAACTTTTATTACAATATTTTATGTTTGTTTTTGACAATATTATTTTTCTTATATGCCAGTAGCAAAAGCATAATTATAATTTTTCTAGCTACGGGTTAGCTACGGTTTTACCCGCGGTTTCCCGGGATAAAAGTATATCCTTTTCCATGACCTAAAGTTCTTACATACCATATTTAAAAAAAATCGTTTTGTAGTTTTTTCGTGATTCTCACAAATTTTCGCATTTATAGTATATTAGTAGTAAGTAGGATAGTGATATCCTTGTTGAATTTCCTAGATGCAATATATTATTTTTTAGTTTATTCTAATTGTACATTTAAACCTATCACAATAACACTTGTTATACGTTTTATCAAACAAAAAACCGAACTTCAATTTAGCGTCGTAGCTATACTGAACCCAAAGCAAAAAGGATTTTCCAAATCGGTGCATGAATGACGGAGTTCTGAGGTCACAAACATAAAAAAAGACGTGTGGCACTCGGAGACTGCCGCGGTAAACCTATTGCATAGCATTCGGAGTGGGGGGTGTTAGGTTATTTTCGTTACGGAATTTCTGGATTCGGTCTCCACGCTCAAGGCCCGCGATAGAAGCTATGCAATAGCTTAAAAAACAATCGAATAGAGAACATTCTCCCTTTTGAAGTCGGTTAAAAATGAATTAAATCGTCAAATAATACGTTATTATTTCGTGGAGATCCAATCGTGAACAGGACCAAGTTTTTCAATTCCTTACAATAATAGCTAATCTTATTTTACGCGCTGATATTTCTCGACATCCTGCCTCAATAAACCACGATTCAAGCGTCAAGTGTTCCGCAAACAAATTGTTCGATTCCACAGAATAAATAAATCAGAAAGTAGACTTCGTTCAAGTTTGTCAAGAACCCATTTTTTTCTAGGTTTTATTAAGTCACTTTCTTGTTTGACGGTCTGTCGTTCCAGGTGGACTTGAATTTCGAGCTCTTCCTGATTAGCTAACCGGCTGAAACTTTTAGGGTAGCGCACAACTCCATGACAATGCATTCTAAATCCATAAAAACGTGGTTTTAACCGACTTTAAAAAAGGAGAAGGTTGTCGATTCGATCTTTTTTTATGTTTGTTACCTCAGAACTCCGTCATTCTTGAACCGATTTGGAAAATTCTTTTTGCGTTGGGTTCATTATAGCAAAGTGGTCTCATATAAATTTCATCGATATTTGACCTTGGACTTCGAAGGTACATTGAAGTCAGTTTTTTGTTTGATAAAACGTTTACTTGTTAGATTATTTTGTCAATCTATTACGGATTCTTGCTTTTAGTTTTGTTTGGATTATAGAATAGAATAGAATTACATTTTAAACATACATTCTTATGACAGCCTCTGTGGTGTAGTGGTGGGGCAGCTTGGCTCAAATCTCATACATCACTGAGGTTGCGGGTTCGATTCCCGCGACAGGACAAATGTTTGTGCAAAGAAAAAAAAAGTGCAAGCATTTGTTTCGTGTCTGGGTGTTGTGGGACCATGGTCTTCATAGTTCCTGGTTCCCTAGATACAGGGAATCCTAGTTAGGGGTCAGGATCTATGTATGTGATCTGGACGCAAAACGACAACTGAGAAAAACCCGACCCAAGCCCTCCTATAATTACACCTACAATAGTTCTGGTCAGTTGTTCTGTGCACCCTGCAACCGGGTGTTCAAGACCAAATTCGGCTTCGCGAGTCACCTGCGCTCGCATCCAAGTTGACAAGGTTCGCCGTCGACGGACACGTCGTGGAGGACATCATCATCATGTGATCGTTGGGCGTTATTTTTATTTTATTTTATTTTTTATGATAAGTACAATAGGCGGATTATGTTCGTGTTTTGACTGAAAAACTTAGTACCCAGTGTAAAACGAAGCATTCGTACCGTAGTTCGCTAAGCCCATCTCCACAGACTAGGTTAGCAACGTTTACTGCGGTCACCATTTGGATGAGTGACTGTTTTTGCGGTTTTTACATCTGAGTGTTAGCGTACTACGACTACGGTACTACGACAACGGTCGTCATTGTCCGACTGTTGAACGTGTTGCTCAACAGTCGGACAATGTCGACCGTTTATACAGTTGTTTATTTTTCCTTTGGAAAGCTATTCTGCAACAATGACTTTCGTGAGGGTTCTTTGCGTGACTTTTACGACTCCATAACTTAACTCACCATTAAATAGACAATGTCTTTACACATACAAACTACAATGTTCTTTACCTATATACTTACATATAACCTATAGACATAAGGTCATTTTTTTTATGTAACTGAATGACGAGACGAGCTGGTCGTTTGCCTGACGGTAAGCAATACGCCAGCCCATAACAATAACAGCACCACCCAGAACTTTGTTTTGGAAAATCCTGCGCGGCGCTGCACTGCGCTCGTAATCCTGAGACAATTTGCTGTTGAGTCTCGTAATGCCCAGTAATGTCGCTGGCTACAATGCCCTTCAAACCGGAACACAGTAATGCTTGCGCACTACTGCTTGGCGATTTAAGGTAAAACATCGTCTCTAAATAGTTAAAACAAAGTCGCTATCCGCTTCTCATTTCTATTTATCCACTTACTTCTTCTATTATAACCACGCAATAGATTTTGATACGGTTTTAAGCAAAAATATCTAAACGGTAAACTTTTTTAATGATTGATTCTCTTTCTCTGATACATTAAATAAACCACATCAATCGATATACTCAATTTAGTTTCTGGCCACTGCTCTAACATAACCTAACCTAGACTTTGAGGCCCTTTGTGTTGTCGGAGTATTTTCTGTCGAAGTAATACAAGGAGGAACAAATATTAGTTATTAACCGACTTCAAAAAAGGAGAAGGTTCTCTATTTGGTTGTATTTTTTTTTAACGTGTTTTACCTCAGAACGCCGTCATTCATGAACTGATTTGGAAAAATCTTATTGCGTTGGATTCAGTATAGCTGCGAAGTAGTCCCATGAAATTTATTCATCGATATTTGACCTTGGACTTCGAAGATATATCGAAGTCGGTTTCTTTGTTTGATAAAACGTAACTTGTAATAGATCAATTACATTTTAGAGGATCAAATAGTATTTTCCCATATCACTATATAGTATAAAACAAAGTCGCTTTCTCTGTCCCTATATCCCTATGTGTGCTTAAATCTTTAAAACTACGCAACGGATTTTGATGCGGTTTTTTTTAATAGATAGAGTGATTGAAGAGGAAGGTTTATATGTATAATAACCGTGCGAAGCCGGGGCGGGTCGCTAGTTGATTATAAATGCAAACTTAATGCGTATACCAGTATTTGTTACTTCTTCACGCAGTACCAGCTCAACGGATTCAAGTGAATTTCGGAATGGAGATAGCTTATGCCCTGGTTTTTTTTACGCTTAATAGATCTATGTTTGGCCTCTATTACGCCTGATGTGAAGCGATGATGTGACCTAAGATGTAGCACATAGGTCTAGAGAGAGACGGCAGTTGAGCGGCTGCTCAGACCCGTCTTCCTGATGGTTAACTGGACATCATCCCGAAACACGATTAGGTCGCTTGAGGGCATGGCTTTGTTCGGTAGGCAATACCATTACAACCACGGCCAGAGCCTACCATTTCAAAGCGCGTAAGGGGGTTTCATCACGATGTTTTCCTTTACCGGTTTAGAGCGAGCGTGCAAAATCTGCACTTAGCTTTAAGTCATTGGTGCAGGGCAGAGTTGGGATTCGAACCCAGGTGCGTCGGATCGAAAGGCGCACGAGTTCCTGCTGAGCCACACTCGCTCTATAGATTAACACATTTGCTTTTTATCCCCTGAAACCGTGGGTAAACCGCGAGGCGCAGCAGTCATCCATAAATAGTCAGATCTATTGAAAGCCGTAATATGCGTGTTAATATTATTGACTACACTTCGTAGCTCTTTGTTTACATGACTCCAGCCGTTGTTTGCTGCTCAAGTTTCTCAATCTTGGAACTCTGCAAACTGTAGGGTATTATGTTGCAAATGGGTCTAGCTTACAGGTTCTCAAACTGTGATACTCGCATACCCCAGTAATAACTTAAACGTAGACAACTATTTTCGGCACAAAGGCATTAAAATTTATAAAAATAAATAAACGAATGAAAAAATGAGAGCTAGTGTGGCTCAGTGCGTCGTTCGATCCAACGCATCTCAGTTCAAATCCCGCTCGTCTCGCTAGCTCAAAAAACGGTCAAGGAAAACATCGTGAGAAAACCAGCATGCCCAAGAATTAATCACAAAATTTCAAGGACATGTGACATTCGCCAACCCGTACTAGGCCAGCGTGGTGGATTATAGTTCATTCTCTCTCAATGAGAGAAAGCCCGTATCCCAGCTGTGGGAATGTGATAGGCTGATGATGTTGATGATGACGAAATATTATCAGTTGTTTCAACGTGCTCAATATAGTCCTGAATTTTTGGAAGTAAATTGGTTCAAAAAAGTAGAAATGCAAGTAAATATAATATTAAGTTTGTGGAATGCAAGTTTTAATTTATCAAGTTTTCGGGACGTGTGTTTAGAAGTTTGAGAACCTATGGTTAGTTGATCTTCGGCGGCATTTAGCTTGTTTGTTTGTTTGCTATGGTTGCCTCAGATGAAGTTTTGTACACCGGAGATAACCGCAGTTTAACAGGCTTTTAATTAATGAAAGTAAGTTAAGATCACTAAGTATGCTATTTACAGAGACTTGAGACAGTTAGACATAGTTAGTATTCTTTGGTTATACGAAGAATTGTACCAACCTACTTGGGCCTGAAATCTGTTATTTTTTTTTTAAGGAACTGAATGTTGAGACGAGCAAGTCGTTTGCCTGATGGTAAGCGCTACGCCTGCCCATAACAATTTCAGTAGCACCCATAACATTTAATACCGTAAAAACCACTGAGTAGTATTTTATTGCACTCATCACCCCGAGACATCAGATATTAAGTCTCATAAATATGCATCCATCCATCTATCCGCGCTTCTTCGCACCAAGCTTTTGCATTTATAATACAGTAGGCTTCGATCATGTATGTGATCGAAGACAGTAGGAGTAAGATGGGACAGCAAGTAGGATAGCAGGATAAGTAGGTAGATAAATACTCGATTATGGTCGCTACGTTCTGCGATATTATTATTAATTACTAGTTTTTTTTTATTTGGAGGGGGAAATCTTCATGGAGACCCGGGAATGGAGGGCCCAGCTAGTGCTAGACTTGGCTAATAAAACCACCTACTGGCTAAAACCCCCGTCTGCTCTGATCTAGTCTGCTGCTATTTCTTTTGCAGCACCATTTTATTCATATTCATATTCAATCATTTATTGCATCATACATTACAGGAATCTTAAATAATATAATACAGAGTCACATATATTATATTATATATTTTGGAGTGGTAGGCTCTGGCCGTGGTTGTAATACCACCCACCGAACAAAGCCATGCCGTCAAGCGACCTAGTCGTGTTTCGGGATGATGTTCGGTGAACCATCGGGGAGACGGGTCTGAGCAGCCGCTCAACTGCCGTCTCTCTCTAGATCTATGTGCTCCATCTTAGGCCACATCATCGCTTCACATCAGGCAAGATAGTGGCCAAACATAGATCTATTAAGTGTAAAAAAAAAAAAAATATGTACCCAATTTAGGGCAGAGCAATATGAGTAGAAGCGGACCTATTTAATATAACATTTTTCGTCAAAATTCAGCCCTAAAAAATTCGTCTAAACTATAATTGACATCCTCTTTGGTGTAGTGGTTGGGCAGGTTGGCTCAAATCTCATACACCACTGAGGTTACGGGTTCGATTCCCGCGACGGGACAAATGTTTGTGTCTATAAGAAAAAAAAAGCGCAAGCATTTGTTTCGTGTCTGGGTGTTGTGGGACCATGGTCCTCATACTTCCTGGTTCCCTAGATACAGGGAATCCTAGTTAGGGGCCAGGATCTATGTATGTGATCCTTGGGCGTATTTATTATTTTATTATTATTTATAATTTTTAATTAGTAATAGGTTTTAATTTCTGCTATGAACATTTCTTTGAAGTTACGTGTTTTTTTTATTCATTACCGTTAGATTCACGCGCAATCTTTGCAGCCTTCCGTAAAAACTGCATTTACCTGAGAAAATGTAATAAGAGTCGTCTATCTCAAAACTAAGATACCTTCCGTGCAGGAATTTTTAATATCGGCCTTTCGCAGTCCCAGAGATTACCTCGAACAAGTTTAAAGTAATTTAACTTTATTTATCTTTTCCCGTTGCGTCAACTGTTAAGCTGTTTAGTATTTATTTATGTTAGTGGTAGATTACTTTGGGGGAAACATTACTAAAGGAAATTAAAAAAAAATGAAAATAAATACTTTAAGACTATACCTATATACACCTGTAAGAAATTGCACATAGCGATAAGGCCGCCCATTGTTCTACCACTATTATTTGTAACTATAAACTTCTGTTTCCTGTTTTGGTGATCAATAAAGTATTATTGTATTGTATTGTATTGTATATAAAAAAAAAAAAATTGTTTATTCAAAAAGGTTACAACATTTGTGGTACACAAGTAATTCTAAAAGGTTAGCGGTGTGTTGCAGATTACGATTAAACGACGAGTCCCAAACTAGGCGAAAGCCTGTGTCTTGGGATTCTGAGATACGACTTGCTAAGTTTAGATTAGGTTAGAGATGATACCACAGTTTGTGACAGTATTGTATTGTATTGTATTGTATTGTCGCTGTTATTCCGACACAATCATAACGTGAGTGAAGCTGTTTATATTTATAATGAATATTTCGAGTCACGATAGTTTCCTATTTTGATTTGTTTCGATCCCTTCCTATTTTGTAAACAAAATCAATCAATCAATTTCGAATATATATATATATATATATATATATATATATATATATAATATACTAGCTGACCCGGCAAACGTTGTTTTGCCGTATAAATTAAAAAAATGTTAAGGGTGAACAACCCTTATCACTTAGGGGTGTGAAAAATAGATAGTAGCCGATTCTCAGACCTACTGAATATGCATATAAACTTTGGTAAAAATCAGTAAAGCCGTTTCGAAGGAGTAAGGTAACTAACATTGTGACACGAGATTTTTATATATAAAAGAAGATAAATATATGGGACCACCTCTGAAGCGACCTACCAAACAAAAAGGAATCGTCAAAATCAATTCATAATAAATATAATTGGCGGAGTAATCGCGTAACAGACATACAGAAAAAAACTTCCTTACTAATGTATTGTATGTATGGATGTGTGGATTTTGTTACTCTTTCACGAAAAACTACCGATTTTGATGAAATTTGGTATTTTGGTATGCAGGTACTTTTAGTCTTGAATAGAACATATGCTACTTTTAATCCCGGGAAACCGAGGGTGGAACCGCGGGGCGCAGCTAGTTTTATATAAAAAGCGTGGAGCCAGAAGCTCGCGAAGGAGTTTCTGAATGAAGCAAGCCTACGAAGCCGAGTGGACCGAAGGGAGCCTTTGCGTAGCAAATAAATTCCTTTATTATAGAAAATAATTATATATTTATTTACAGAACCAATTAACAATTATGTAATATATAGAATAATAAACACTAAACTAACCTACAACAAAATTAAAAAATGAAATTGAATATAAAACACAGAATTTCGGTCACCGTCCGCGGGCAAGGTGCCCAAAAAGCTGGTAACGTTACCTCGTTGAATGGCCAGACTAATTCGTTGGCCGAGGTAAGCGCCAGCTCTTATTATTATTAAAAAACTACTTGTGGAAGCTTTTCCAAGTAGCTCCACCAGGTGAAACACTTACAATGTGCAAACCAAGCGTCAACCAAAGCTCATTACTTCAAAAGCCTCAAAAACGCAGATCATCACAAATATTTCTCGAGAGCCTCTGAGGGTCCAGGCGTTTGCCAGCCGAGAGCCCTTGCCTCCGACTCCTTGCCACTTGTAAGATAAAATAAACTCAACACGGGAAATTTCAAAGACGTGAAACTGCAAAGGAAGGAAAATGCAGTTGATATTGATAACGAATGTTGGTTTGGTACGGTCTGGGCTAGCAAATTACGGCATTTTTGCTAATAAATACTTCCTACACACTACTTGAAAAACGAGACTTTATTAACGAGTTATTATTAACGTAAGTCTATACAAATATTATAAAGAGGAAAGATTTTTTTGTTTATTTGTACCGAATAGGCTCCGAAACTACTGGACCGATTCTAACCATTTATAACCAACTTCAAAAAAGGAGTAGGTTCTCCATACAATCGTATTTTTTTATCATTTTTTTTATGTTTGTTACCTCAGAACTCCGTCATATAAGAACTGATTTGCAAAATTATTTTTGCGTTGGGTTCAGTATAGCTACGAAGTGGTCCCATATAAATTTCATCGATATTTGACCTTGGACTTTAAAGATACATTGAAGTCGGTTTTTGTTTTTTTTTTCTAAAAATTAATTATTCACAAATAGAAAGTTAAATTATCAGAAAGTAACATAGGCTATAATTTATTTATAAAAATTTAGATCTTAAAGAAAATTGCAATAATGTAACCCAAAGTACCTGTCCCTTAGTATTCTGTGGTTTACTAGCGCATTACAGAGAAAGGATGAAACTTATTGTTCTACTAGCAAAGATGACAGAACCGTTCTTCAACTGATCACAAACGTACCACACTCGTAAAAAGCACAAGCGTCTGCCTCACACATACAGACGTTCGTAGAGTGCACTCGACCGCACCAAACGCCACTTCTGGTCCTAATAACCACTCGAAGAGTTGAGTGTTCGCGACTGTTCCTCTTGTGGATACAGTTGATATGTTTTTTTTTGAGCTTTGTGTTTATTCTTGTGAGGAACGACATCATATCACACTAATAATATAAATATAAATATAAATATAGAGCGAGTGTGGCTTTCGATCCGACGCACCTGGGTTCGAATCCCGACTCGGCCCTGCACCAATGACTTATAGTTAAGTGCAGTTTTTGCACGCTCGTGGTTGTAATACCACCCACCGAACAAAGCCATGCCGTCAAGCGACCTAGTCGTGTTTCGGGATGATGTTCGGTGAACCATCGGGGAGACGGGTCTCAGCAGCCGCTCAACTGCCGTCTCTCTCTAGATCTATGTGCCCCATTTTAGGCCACATCATCGCTTCACATCAGGCGAGATAGTGGCCAAACATAGATCAATAAAGTGTAAAAAAAAAAATATCCGCGTAATTAATATTAAAATCCGAGTAATTAAATTATTAATTAATTTATTTATTTATTTCAATTCAGGTGCAATTAATACTACACTTATTACTTATATTGTATTGGTTTCTTCCAGATTTTAGTAGTACATTTTAATACAAGCTTGTATTTAATAAGTAATGTACACTTTCAATTGACAGCCTCTGTGGTGCAGTGGTTGGGAAGGTTGGCTCAAATCGATTCCCGCGACGGGACAAATGTTTGTGCACAGAACAAAAAGCACAAGTATTTGTTTCGTGTCTGAGTGTTGTGGGACCATGGTCCTCATAGTTTCCTGGTTCCCTAGATACAGGGAATCCTAGTTAGGGGTCAGGATCTATGTATGTGATCGTTGGGTGTAAAAAAATAAAATAAAATAAATTCTTACTATAGACTAGCTGCTGCCCGCGACTACGTACGCGTAGTGAAGTAATCTAACCTGTTCACGACAATTTTCCGTCTCACCCTAATCCCGCCCCTGCTCCCGTTCCGCTCCTATCCCGATCACGTCCCCGTCTTATCTCTTCACTGTCCCGCTCCTGCTTTCGTCCCGCTCTCCTATCTAGATCTCGTCCTTTTCCTATATCATTACCGTCCCCTTCTTTCCCCATTATATCCCGTTACCGACCGTTACCTTTGTAGCCTAGGACTCAACAAATATTTTTTTAGAAAACGGCATGTCAATCCATCCTTTAGTTCTCAAGGTAAGCAATGACCAGTTTAAGCTGAGCCTTATGCACTAAGGATCCGGTATGTTTCGGGGTTCAACTTATATTAGACCGTCATATTTTTTCCTAAATTGCTTCATAACTTCAATATTCCTTTACTTTCTGAAAACTTGTCCAATCCCCTATTATTGACATTACCTATAGTCCTCTTTATTAGTGAATTATTGATACAATCAAACCTGCACATGTAGTATAGACATACCAATAATGATCCAATGAGTCATGAATTGTTATATCATATACAAATGGTGCGCTTATATTGTTTTTTTTATGTAACTGAATGACGAGGCGAGCTGATCGTTTGCCTGATGGTAAGCAATACGCCAGCCCATAACAATAGCAGCACCACCCAGAACTTTGTTTTACAAAATCCTGCGCGGCGCTGCAATGCGCTCGTCATCCTGAGACAATTAGCTGTTGAGTCTCATAATGCCCAGTAATGTCGCTGGCTACAATTCCCTTTAAGCCGGAACACAGTAATGCTTGCGCGCTACTGCTTGGCGGTTGAATAACCCAGACGGCCTCTCGCATACGAGAAACCTACCGCCAGTAAATTGTATTGATTACAAATATTAAAATTTTCACGATGTTAATTAATGTCATTGAACTCGGGGCGTTCCCAAAAGTAAAACGTTTCCCTTCACTCTTGCGTTGACATACGAGTATTTTCACTTTGACGCTGTCCCGGGCGCTGGGCAAACATTTTTAAAAGCCCTGACATTTTGACACTTCGTTACGTTTTGTAATTTTATAAATATCGCTCTGGGAAAGCCTACCGCCTACGCCAAAGTCAGTACCTAACGTGTACTATTAGGTATTCTGTGACATAGTTGAGAGTTTCATCTTTTTTTTTAATATTTTTTTTTATAATATCTTAATTGAGCTGATAGCTAATTTCATGGTATAATAATTAATTTTTAGAAAAAAACAAAAACCGACTTCAATGTATCTTCGAAGTCCAAGGTCACATACCGATGAAATTTATTGGGACCACTTCGTAGCTATACTGAACCCGACTCAAAAAGAATTTTTCAAATCGGTTCATAAATGACGGAGTTCTGAGGTAACAAACATAAAAAAAAGACGTGTGGCACTCCGAGACTGCCGAGGTAAAGCTATTGCATAGCATTCGGAGTGGGGGGTGTTAGGTTATTTTCGTTACGGAATTTCTGGATTCGGTCTCCACGCACAAGGCCCGCGATAGAAGCTATGCAATAGCTTAAAAAATACAATCGAACAGAGAACCTCCTCCTTTTTTGAAATCGGTTAAAAATAGCTCGTACATAATTTTGACACATAAAATAATAATAATCAGCATTCGTACTACGATAGACCTGTGTTACGATGCCAGTTAGTATTTTCCCTATTTAGACAATATAATTTACTTACTTATGTCTCACTGCTGTGCATATAATTTATCCGAATTAAATACATTTTATTTTATTTTTACTGATGTGATAGAGAAAGAGATGGTAGATATGATGATGATGATGATGTATTCGCGGCCGATTTCGGCCACGGCGACTGCATTCACACATGTGACACATGTGACTTACATAGCCAATCTTCTTTGTAAAGATCCTCGAGCATTGCTGGCCTGTGAGCACACCGTTTACATGTGGTAGTACTAGATATATTTATTTATTTATTTATTTATTAGGTGTTACTAGTGAGCCAGTGTGGATGTGAGCGAGTGTGGCTCAGTGGGAGAACGTGCGACTTTAGATCCGACGCACCCGAGTTCGAATCCCGCTGGCCCCGCACCACTGACTTTCTTAAGTTATGTGCGGATTTAACACTAGCTCTAAAAACGGTGAAGGAAAACATCGTAAGGAAACCGGCATATCCAAGAATTTATCACAAAAATTCAAGGACATGTGACATCCACCAACCCGCACTGGGCCAGCGTGGTGGATTATGGCCCATACTCCCTCTATGAGAGAAGGCCCGTGTCCCAGCAGTGGGAACGTGATGAGCTGATGATAATGATGATGAGGATGATTTATTAGGAACTACAAACAGTACTAACAATATGGGCTAAATATTATCAGTAGTACAAAACATACTTATTTATTATAAGATAATGCTAAAGTTAACAAATGCTAGACCCACACCGTGGTTCACGAGTTAACAGATAGCGGTTAGTGTGTGCTGCTCGCTAAAGCAACTATGTAGAAAATGATCGTTACATACGTACTAAAAAAATATATATAGTTTTACATTGCAGTTAAGGTATAAATTTACATTCAAACATTAGTATTTGTTTTAAACATCATATGAACGGAACCGAAATAAACTAAACTGAATATATAAAATAAATCAATAAAAATTATTTAGTTCTTTATTTATTTTAACATCACATCAGTGTTTAAATAAAAAGAAAAACAAGGAGAACGAAAAGTAAATAATAGGAAAAGAGAAGATAATGTAGAATGAAAATGAAAAGGAAAAATCCTACTGTATATTAACTAGTTAACTACTACGCTATGGCTACTTGCCTTTTTGGCCGAGCACCTGTCAACTGTCTGACCTGTAACTCGCACTGTGTAAACTAGGCATACTAATAGTTTACGCTCTGCCACCTTTGAATTTCAGCCGTTCCGCCCAATTTAAAGCGTAAATTGTCTATTTATGAAGCTTGTATTAAAGCAGTAGTACGCAAGCATTACTGTGTTACGGTAAATAAGACTTAATATCTAATGTGACGAGATGACGAGCGCAATGCAGTGTTTTGCAGAACTTATCATGATAATAAAAGTTTTTAGACTGCAATTGTTATATTGACAAGCGTGGTGCTTACCATCAGGTGAACCACTAGCACGTCTTGTTGCTCAGTTCCATAAAAAATATGTTAGACTGACGGTTTATACTGTTATAGTATATTTGCCGTCTCTTTCTAAACTATTGGCTTATATTTAACTGTCCACCAGATATAGTAAAATATAACCCCAAAAATAGTAAATAATCACCAACAAAAATATATCCAAATAAAATAAATATAATCACCAAAAAAAATTTAAATGCTCACCAAAAATAGTAAATTTGCAGTTTACTAAATTTGGTGATCATTTAATAAATTTGGTGATCATTTACTAAATTTGATCTGCGGATACAATTTTTTGGATAGAAGTGTATGGAGATCTCAAAGATTTTTACGCTTTATTAAGTGGCCATACATCTATTGATCTATGGCTACTATCTCGCCTGATGTGAAGCGATGATGTGGCCTAAGATAGAGCACATAGATCTAGAGAGAGACGGCAGTTGAGCGGCTGCTCAGACCCGTTTCCCCGATAGTTTACCGAACACTTCTGATGGTCACTATATTTTTTCCCAAATTAATTTAAGGGAAATCTCACTTAAAAATCTGTTGCGTTTTCTTTGATAACTATGTCTGATGTGTACATTATTGAGTTTATCTATATCTTCTTACTTCTCGGTAATGTTGTCTTCTATAACATCGCCTAATAACGCTACAAAGCCAATTAAATTTAATGCTGTTACTGGGATGCGGCGCTACGACGTCAAATGTGTCGTAGCACACATGTAGCACTGACAACAACAGAATGCAGTGGTGTCACTTTTTTTTAAAGTGATGAGACGAGTAAGTCCTTTGCCTGATGGTAAGCGCCACGCCTGCCCATAACAATTGCAGTGCCACCCATTACTTTTAATACAATAAAAAGCACTGCGTAGGACTGCATTGTGCTCATCACCCTGAGACATCAGATATTAAGTCTCATATATTCTCAGTAATTTCGCTGGCTATAATGTCCTTCAAACTGGAACAAAGTAATGTTTTCGCACTACTGCTTGGCGGCAGAATAGTTGGCAAACTGTGGTGCTTACCCAGACGGCCTTCCGCATACGAGAGACCTACCACGAACTGAAGTACTGAATTTGTATAAAAACGGCTAAGACTCACGGTTAAACTACTGGGCCCTAATTCACTATGACAATTTGGCCATTCCTTGCTTCGAATTCACGTCGATTTTTTTATTAATAAACGACATCTCTATGACGCATTCATATATTTATATATATGACGCGTCATAGACAATACAAATTTCGCAGATGTCGTTTATTAATTAAGGAATCGACGTTTCCTCGTTGCAAGGAATCGTCAAGTTGTCATAGTGAATTAGGGCCCTGGTATATATGGTCACACATGATTGCCTTACTGAGGAAACAGAAATAAAAACCGCCTAAATTTACATTTTATTGGGAACATGGATGGATTTTTTTTTCTTTCTCAAAGCTTTCAAGAATATTGTTGCATCTGGTGCGTTTCATTTCTTATAATTTCTATTGGTATACAAAATATATATTTATGTTCGGAAACTATCAATATATACCTATTAAATACTAAAATATAGTCGAAAAATTCATTTAAATTTATAAAACGGCTACACTTACGTTATGATTGTGACGGAATAGGTTTCAGACAATTAGGATTTCTTTCTTCTGAGACTTTATCTGAGAGAGAGAATCCGAAGTACAAAATACAAAATATTTTCGCTCGAGCCGAAGCTTAAACTCGGAATTTCTATTAAGTTTTGAGATATTTTGTGGGAACTCTAGCTCTCTTCGTACCTTTTCATTTATAGTGAAATATTTAATAATATTACACAATTATTCCAAAAATATAAATAATGTGATAAAGACTAAACTAAAACAATATTGAAAAGTAAATTTAAAGATAAAAATGTAGGTGACCGTCTGTAAGGTACCTAAAAAGCTGGCGACTTTACCTCGCTGAATGACCAGACTAATTGATTGGCCGAGGTAAGCACCAGCTCTTTTGTTTCTATGAGGCGTCTGGACAGCTCGCTAACCTTTATATAGTTTGTGCATTTGATGCGTAATTCCAGTCACAGTTTTCCTTTTAATAACTATGGTATAAAGTTGACGTGGTTAAGGAAGGGGGGCATCACAAAAGGTGATACCGTCTGACAAGCGCCCCCCGCTCCAGTGACTCTCACTGAAACTAATTACCAACATGGCGAGAGGCACGCGATTGAATTAACTTTGATGTTAAACAGGTTACAGGTACGCCCGTAACTTTGTATAAACAGGCATAACTAACTTTTATAAAGGGTACAAGTACACACCTAGAGACCAAATTTCTCATAAAAAAAGAACTATTTTAAATAGGCACAAAAATGCGCTTTTAAACACGAATGTCCACACGGGCTACACTTCTAAATTTTTCTCCTTAAAGATCTAATTGGGACTATTACGGACATTTAAAAAAAAACATATCAGACCGCCTAGGCATTTTTTTTCGTTTTTAGACATTCTCAAGTGATGCGCTTACCAACGAATAGCATTAGACTAGTTATCTGATATCTTTATAAGTTAGTTTTGAAACTGTTACGAGTATGCACATCGGCTAAAATAAGGACGGTTTCAGACCAGCGATTTATACGCGATATAAACTCGGTTTTTAGGCGTGCCTTTTGCCACACGCTTTCTTTAACCGGTTGTCACTATTGATGCAACTATCGGAGACAGCCAGCATATTTTTCGTTTTCTCAGTCGACGGCGTATAAGTACCGCAAAAAGCAATTTTTTCGTCAGAATCCATGTTGACTCACCACTACCGGTTTGAGCGAACACGCCTAAATAAGCCCGAGTACGCGTGTCCGGGTTTTTGAAGTGCGAAATGTAGCGCCCGTGTAAGTGCGTACGCCGAAGCGACCGTATAAGCGCAGACAAAAAAAATTGTCTGAAACCGCCTTAAATAACAGATATTCAGTGTATTGTTAGTGTTTGTTTTCAGTATATTTGTCCAATTACGCAAACGTTTGGCCAATTAACTTGCCAAGTTGCAGCGTCTCATTACAAGTAGAACTAATTACCAAAATGTCGGGAGTCGAGGGACTGAATTAACTTTGATAATAAACAGGTACCTGACTTTGGCATTTAACAGGTACTTTGGTTATTAAACAGGCACCTGACATTGCTATTTAACAGCCTTGACAGGTGTATACAAATGAAATGAGTAAAAGCATATAAGTACAAGTTGCGATGGATTCCCTAACATGTAGGTTATGGGTGGTAAGTACGAGTATAAGGATAGAATGCGACTACGCGATGCGAGCGAATTTTGCTTGCGCGAACCCACGATTAAACATACAGGTGCCAAACCCTACTGATATTCGCGCGATGTGGACGAACTTCCGAATCGTTCCATCGCTTATTCACACGATAATCGCGTAGTTGCGTTCTATTAGGACATTTAACTTCCTTCCTCTGCCTTGTATGGTGGACACATTTCCCGGATGCCTGAAAGAAGAGTGGCTCAGCGCATCTTTTACTCAGATCTTCAGAAAGGTAAACGAAAACGCGGAGGCTAATTTCTGAGGTATAAGGATGTTCTTAAGATACACATGAAAGGGTATGAAATTGTGTCTACCGAGTTGGAAACCCAAGCTGAAAATCTTTTGGAATGGAGGCGATCAGTGCAACAAAAGGTAAACACATTTGAAAACAAACGAAGAAGAGACCTTGATGCGAAACGAGACCACCTCAAAAGTAAACCTCCTTCATCACATAGTTTGTAATTACGTGAACGGTGTCCTCACATGTAGCACATGTAATCGTACGTTTACAGCTAAAATTGGATACGTCAGTCATGTGAGGATGCACCAAACATGTACAGTAACTTAACCTAAGTCAGTCACCGTAGCCGAAAACGGCTAGGAACGCATCTTCATGAATATCAGAGAGGTGTGTATTTTTGTCAAATCCCATCCGGAGTACTTAAGGAAACGCAGCGAAGTGATAACTCGGCAAAAAGAGCAAAATCCCTTCTCACAAAGAAATTTATGAAAAAATTGCTTACAATATGTTAACTTATCTCTACCATAAGAGGCTACCAAAGGACATTCAATTATTAGAAGGTTATAAATTTAAGAAATGTTGAAGTGATTGGCTCTTGTCATTGTTTTCATGATATTATAGAATTAATAAATAGTAGTGATGTAGGGATGTAGGGGTCGCCATGTAGGGATGTAGGGGTCGCCATTTAGGGATGTAGAGGTCGCCATGTAGGGGTGTAGGGGTCGCCATGAAGGGATCTAGGGGTCGCCATGTAGGGATGCTAGTTGTGGTAGGGTCGCCATGCGGAGTAGCTGGTGATGATAGTGATGGTGGATCTTAGTGAAAGGCCGACACTCTGGATACGTGTGTTCTCTAATGGCTACATGGTGACTACTCTATGCTATTGCTAATACTTAATGCTATGTCAGCGGTCTTTATAAGTAGGTCGGGTGTTTACTCACTACAGTGACCAAAATACATAAATATTTGCACGTCTGCATGCAGGATTACAATGACTAATGTACCTAATTTTTAAGACCATTATATGAATAACATGGCTCTCAACATTGGTTCCACGTAATTAACTTCAAAAAGTTCACCTGATGGTAATAATACCTTGCCCATAATAGTTGCAGCACCATCCAGAACTTTGTTTTGTAAAATCCTGCGCGACACCCCTGAGACAATTAGCTCTTCGCTGGCTACAATGCCCTTCAAGCCGGAACACAGTAATGCTTGCGCAAAAATAATCAGTACTTGGCGGCAGAGTAACTGGAAAAGCGGTGGTACCCACCTAGATGGCCTCTCGCATACGAGAAACATACCACCAGTAAGAGTTTTTACATTATTGGTGGTTATTTCTTGTAAACTCTTTTTAACCGACTTCAAAAAGGAGGAGGTTCTCTGTTCGATTGTATTTTTTATTTTTTTTTATGTTTGTTACCTCAGAACTCCGTCATTTATGAACCGATTTGAAAAATTCTTTTTGCGTCGGGTTCAGTATAGCTACGAAGTGGTCCCATATAAATTTCATCGATATGTGACCTTGGACTTCGAAGATACATTGAAGTCGGTTTTTGTTTTTTTTTCTAAAAAATAATTATTTTAAAACAAATAAAATACAGATGTGTTTGATGACGTCGTTTGCCTTTGTAAGGGATATATTATTAAGCCGAGGGTTGCGGCTTAAACAAATGTTTGTTCAGTTTCAGAGTGTTTGTGGGACGATGGCTTTAGTAAACTGCGTGCCTCTCATAATTCAGAAAAAAAAAATGTAGCTCACGAGCGCACTTCAACATTATAAAAAATTAAAAACAACGGCACAAGTAGTTCGTCGAATTACGTACGTGAATCATATCCGTTTTATTAAATATAGATAATATATATTAGCGACCCGCCCCGGCTTCGCACGGCAATAAATTTACTAAAACTATATTGTAATTTTTTGACGACTTGATTACAAAACATTGAATTTTCTCAAAATTAATTAAAATTATCTCTAAAACTTAATTAGAATGTAGTACATATTAATCTTCCGTTAATTCTCTAAATGACAGTGAAAACCGTATTACAATTCGTTGCGTGGTTTAGAAGAAGAAAATTGTGAAACAGACATGACGATGTAATTGATAGCTAAACCGACTGACGTTTCCAGTTTTTCCAGAATTTCCCAATTTTCCGGGCAACTTTTTAAATTTTTCCCCGATGGTTCACCAAACATCATCCCTAAACACGATTAGGTCGCTTAACTTCATGGCTTTGTTCGGTGGGTGGTATTACAACCACGGCCATAGCCTACCACTCCAAAGCGCGTAAGCGGGTTTCATCACGAGGTTTTCCTTCACCGTAATAGAGCGTACCGTAATATAACTCTAAGTAACAAGTATAAGTAACTGGTGCAGGGCCGAGTTGGAATTCGAACCCAGGTGCGTCGGATAGAAAGGCGCACGAGTTCCCGCTGAGCCACAATCGCTTTCATACTAGAACTTTAACATGTTGGTAACCAAATATAACCTTTTTTATGCAATGAATAACGAGACGAGCTAGTCGTCTGCCTGATGGTAAGCAATACGCCAGCCCATAACAATAACAACACCACCCAGAACTTTGTTTTGCAAATCCAGCGCAGCGCTGTACTGCGCTGTAAACTGAGACAATTAGCTGTTGAGTCTCATAATGCCGAGTAATTTCGCTGGCTCTCACCATCTCAACATCTTTTCAATACTAGTACTAGAGATATATAAAAGCCTTTCTTTGTACCAAAAGGCTTCTATTCAGTTCAGATAGTCCTTCATTAATCTTTCCATTGCTCGATACTCCTCTAAAGGAAGCTCCATCTAAGCTCTTTACTTTGTGATAATATTCTTTAAAAGGAGTGTACGAGCGCCTATTCTTTTCAATCTGTGCAATATCATTTACTTGCCCTACAACCTTCATACTGTGAAGTACAATATATTAAAATTAAATCTGTTACTATGTTCTTGGGACTTTTTCTGGCACCAGCTAAACTTTTATTTATAAACTAGCTACGCCGCGCCGTTTCACCCGCGGTTCCTATGATAAAAAGTAGGCATCCTATGTGTAAATCTAGCGTTAAAGCTATTCGGCCGTAATTGTAATACCACCCACCGAACAAAGCCATGCCGTCAAGCAACCTAGTCGTGTTTCGGGATGATGTTCGGTGAACCATCGGGGAGCCGGGTCTGAGCAACCGCTCAATAGCCGTCTCTCTCGAGATCTATGTGCTCCATCTTGGGCCACATCATCGCTTCACATCAGGCGAGATAGTGGTCAAACATAGATCTATTAAGCGTAAAAAAGGTCTTAAAAATAATTTTAAGCTCATAGGCTTAAATATTGGTGGTAGGTTTCTCGTCTGCGAGAGGCCGCCTGGATGGGTACCACCGTTTTGCCAGTTATTCAGCCGCCCAGCAGTAGTGCGCAAGCATTAATGTGTTCCAGTTGGAAGGGCATTGTACCCAGCGAAATTACTGGGCATTGTGAGACTCAACAGCTAATTGTCTCAGGGCCACGAGCGCAGTGCAGCGCCGCGCAGGATTTTGCAAAACAAAGTTCTGGGTGGTGCTATTATTGTTATGGGATGGCGTATAACTTATTATAAGGTAAACGACCAGCTCGTCTCGTTATTCAGTTACATTTTTTTTTTAATAGAAATGAGTATCTACTCCTCGTTAATAGTTAAAAACATTGCGCGATCTCCGATGATATTGCTAGGCGGTTCAATCAATAATTTTATCTCTAGATATGATATCGAATGGCCAGTCCAGTGCGACACACCCAAACCTACACTACCAATACGACTGCAGCGTAGAAGAACTGGAGAGATTTATTCGCATTGCGTAGGAGGCGTATGAGACTTAATATCTAATGCTAAGGCAAATCTAGGCAAGCATGCTTCATCTTCATCGTCACTTCCCATCAGGTGGATCGTGGGCCTAGTCTGATGTAAAAAAAATGTCCCGGGGTGATCTTCTTCCCTCGTGTGGATGTGAGGCTAACCCGGAGTCAAATGTTGGAGTTCTTACATTGCCCGAACGCCTCCGACATGGCCTAACGACTGTTGTCCTAAGACAACAACCGGGACCGATGGCTTAATGTGCCCTCCGAATCTCTTTGTAGCACTGCATTGCGTTCATCACCTCGGGGTGAAGAGCGCAGTGCTGTTTCTTAAAGATCTGGGTTGCGCTTACAATCAAGCAAACGTGTTACTCGTCTCGTTACTCAGTCTCATTTATAAAAATACATGCTCTTGAGAGGCATGGCAGGAGGCTCTGACTCTGACTGCGTAGGTGTGTCCGGAGCTATGGACCCGCCCAAATGTGACGCAAACTCTGAATAATGAGGTGATAATGGTGTAGGGAATTAAAAGGATCCCCATCCTGAAAAATGGATTAGAAGATGATTTATAAAAAAACACGAGCAGCGAGAACAACACACGCGTTGGTACTTTGCGGCACTCGTACGCCAAAACTATTGACTAAATGACTGAAACTGAAAGTATTGAAAAGAGGTAGATACATAAATTGTATGTAATTGTCTCTAGTTTCATTTTGTATATTAATTTTTATCGTAAAATAAGTCGGAAAGGAGGTATTGTCAAATATGTAGGCGCCATTTTTCCAATATGGAGGCGTGAGCGGCAAAAATACGGTGGCAAAGTTGAAATTCGGAAAAAGCACATCAAATCTATAAAATTACCAATTTTCAAAACTCCCGGAAAACTTTCCAGATTACCACTATTTTTCGAACCGAATGACTGTACTATTAGTAGTTATATTGTTTAGAAATACAACAATAAAAATGTTTACATCAAATCAAATATTCCTATTTGAATGCACAGATCACCCAAGGAATAATTTCCCTGTCTATTTTCGTACCGTCGCCTACAAACGCCGCGGCGGAGGCGGCAGACGTGGCAATTTGTTGTTTTCACTTGGTCGGACAACAGAAAATCGCCAGCGATTTTACGGCTTTTGTCTTTATGAATTTTCTCGGCAACAGACTGATAAAATTATAATTAAAAAGCAATATTATTTTTTATTTTCAAATATTTACTTTCTACTATCATTACTGGGCATTGACTCACAATGGCAAATGACGAGTGCAGAGCCACGGAGCATTTTACAAAACAAAGTTCTGGATGGTGCTGCAACTGTTATGGGCAGGCGTGTCACCTTCTATAAGGGGAACCACCTGCTAAATTCGTTAGGTACTTATATAATTACATAAAGAAGCTGTATCAATATTTTTTTGTACTTTTGGTAAACAAAGAGTTTTCCATCTATCTAATTACTAGATACAGTGCGCGACCGACAGTTGGGCAAACAACAAACATTTGCTCCATCAATAGCTGCCAGTACCACTCATCCACCGAGGTTAGTGACACCATCCTATTTCGGAAAGTTCGGACAAGCATACATTTCTAGGGTTATCTCTACGCGAAATGTCTTCTTTCCTTGAAACCTAACGTCGATTGCGGATTAGTAGATATACTTATGTCCTCAAATTATAGTGTTGAGCCACAACCTTTAGCATTTTCTTCTCCTTTCTACCATCGGGCAATATGATCTACGTAGGTAACCTCGGCATTCGTATAGTGTTGACATACTTCCTACACGAAAAGAGCAGTTTGCTACGAATTTAATTTTGCGAATCTGGGTGATAACATATTCATTCAGATTTGAATCTGGGTATATTCAAATCTGAATGAATATGTGTTTTAGGCAAGCATGATTCATTGTCGACCGTGTCATCTTGCCAAACTTGCCAGGTGAGAAATTTTTCGAATTTTTTTTTTTAATTGCCGGTGGTGGAAAGCTTTTTTAAGTAATTGAATGAAAAGACGAGGATATGTGGACATAAAAATAAAAAAAAACATGATACATGACAAAAAAATACATAATAGACGTTTGCCTGATGGTAAACAACACGTCTATCCATAACAGTTCCAGGTAACTACTGGTTGGTGTGTGGTCAAACCCTAACACGCCCGAGCAAGTCACCACTCACTGACACAGCATAGACATAACATAAATAAAAGTCAACTTATCATAATAATAAAAAAGTCCACAGAAACGATGACTCATCCACACCCTACCCTACATTCACGCTGAGTTCTAAATTGGCCTAACCACGTTAAATGATCGGGTATTAATAACCTGTTGATTGATTCTAAGTTTGCACACTGTTTTTATTGCACTGTGACGCATGTGTGACGATGTTGCATAGCTGGTATTCATGGATTTATTCGTCGTTGCCGCTGTTACCAGTACCTTCTTACACGTAGGCTATAAGGATTCAAGCTCCTTGCATTTTTTTATAGCTCATACCTATTTCGTTATTTGTTATTCATAATCTATCACACATTTTCCCATCGAGTCATACTCGCTCGACTTTCGATCCGACGCATCCGAGTTGGCCCCGCACCACTGACTTGCGGATAACACTCGCTCTAAAAAGCGGTAAAGGAAAACATTGTGAGGAAGCCGGTATGTCCGACAATTCATCACAAAACATCGAGGACATGTAACATCCACCAACCTGCACTGAACCAACGTGGCGGATTATGGCTCATACTCTCTCTATGAAAGAAGGCCCGTGTCCCAGCAGTGGGAAATTAATGGGCTGATGATGATGTATCTATCTATGAATAAATGTAAATAAAATTAGATGCTGTTCGTTAGTAAGCACATCACTTGAGAACGGCTGGACCGATTGGGCATTTTTTGATGTTCGTAATAGTCCGAGAACGGTTTTAATAGAAAGAAAAAAATGGAAATGTTGCCCGGAAAATTGGGAAATTCGGGAAATACTGAAAATGCATGAAAAAACCGTAGGGCGCACATAGTTGTTAATAAACAAACAGCTAAGGCTCTCGGGACACGTCAAAATTACTCCAACCAGTATCTGGACATTTTGGAAGTCCTTTTTCTGGGAGATACGAGTTTAAACCGCGACGTAGGTCGCGTCAGTTACGTGTGAATACTCGCGTTTGTTTAACAGTAATCCTGTGTTTTTAGGGAGGGTAAGAGAAATATGAGGCATTTGCACATGAGCCAAAGATTTGAGCTAAGTTGGAGATGCTTTGCGCTAACCTCCTGTTAAAGTATGGTGAAATGTTGACGTACTTGCAAGTTAAGTACAACTTGTTTGAATGGCATTTGCGCCTTATCAATATTATTCAATACTCAATACTATATTGCAAACATATGTACACAAAAGTTCTTATTATAGTGGTGAGATTACATATAACCCTGCTAGGGTAGAGCAAATTATAAATTATTTCTGTATATTTGTGTATATTTCTGTATCTTTTTCTATATATTTGTTTTTCTTATGTTTTTTTTACTGTAATGTTTCGTCTGATTGTTCGTGATGTCATGGATTTATAAACTCAGTGCTAACTTAAAATCACGATGATGGATGATGGATGATGGATGATTAAAAATCAGTGCTAAGGTACTTAAAAATACCTTAGCGTATGCTGAGTCGGAACCTTTTCCTGACATCGCGCAACATTTCACTGGTTGTATTTATTGTTTTTTTGTTTTGTCCTTATTCTAGTATGTTCAGTGTAATGTTGTGTGATGTCCCGAATAAATGTATATTCTTTCTTTCTTTCTTCTTTCTTTCTATTTGTGTTGGGACACTAATTTATGATGATGTAACTACTCTAGTTAGTGCCCTTTATATTGGCAAATTCAGTTTTGGCAAAAACGGTCGTTGTGTTCTATGACAACAGTCATTGTTTGTTTAAATTCGCCACCGTTATATGGTGAATATTTCCCCTGCGCGCGAGAATGAAAATGATAGAAGTAAAATATACCTTGTAGTAAGAGTTCCAAGTCGAGACTTGATTATTGTTTATTAAATATGTGATTGAGAATGAAGTTTTGAGTAACATTTATAAATCAACTAAATTGAGATCGCTTTTTATGTCTAATTGAGTGATTATTGATTCATGAATCTAATATATATGATAATAAATGTAACAAAATCTCTATAAAAAATGCCTCTCATTTCCTTGCCGTATCTTCTGAGTAGTGGTTCTTTTTCCGATACGGTGGTAGATTTATGTTGATAATTTGACATTCATAAGTGCGTCTGTGATGTCAAAACTCAATAAAGTGATGTTGATTGATTAATAAGATTTTTAATAATTAGGAAGAATCAATGTGAACATTGACGACAGATGACTTAGAATCGTACCCGTAAGACGATATAAGAAGGATAGAAAAAATTTAGTTGCTCAAGCAGCGGGCTCAGTGGCCCAGTGGTTAAGGCGCCGGGACGGTATTCTGAAGACGCAGGTCCGAGAAACATCATTTTTCTTCTTCTTAATTATTTAAAATCTTACCTAGCATGCGCTAATGCATTCAATATCAAAATTTCAAGAATTTGTTTCAAGATTTATTTTATCGAACAAAGCTTGACTTGAAACTCCTGATTCTAGACTCAGTTCTGATTTTAGTTTATAAATTCGACCCAGACTTGTTAGTTTGCACTCTGTTAATGCACTGTGACGCGTGTGTGACGCTTGTCGTTTATAGTGCATAGCTGTGTTAATTGAATTTACTCCATAAAGTGCCGAGGACGTACTGTGGGGCGAGCAAAACAAAGTGCAAAGTCAAGCAATCATTTTCGACTGGTATAAGTTACTCAGCACGCGTTTTTCAGGCAATGTGCTTCGAATATATGAAGCTAATATAACCTAACCCGCGGTATCCCGGAGTAAAAAGTAGCCTATATCCTTTTCCAGGATCTAAAGTACCTACATACCAAATTTCAACACAATCCGTTCAGTAGTTTTTTTTTTATTGAGCATACGTTTGACGACATCCAGCGTGATGGAAAGCGAAGTGATAACTGAATGACAGCACCACCCAGAACTATGTTTTGCAAAATCCTGCGCGGCGCTGCACTGCGCTCGTCACCCTGAGACAATTAGCTGTTGAGTCTCATAATGCTTAGTAATTTCACTGGCTACAATGCCCTTCAAACCGGAACACAGTAATACTCGCGCACTACTGATTGGCGGCTGAACGTCTGGCAAAGCGGTAGTACCCATCCAGACGGCCTCTCACATACGAGAAACCTACCACCAGTACAAAAAAGATAAGATAAAAAAGTTAGAGCACGCTTGCCCATAAAATGCCTCATGCTATATACATGATTTGCTTTGGCGTGATTGAGTAACAAACATCCATCCATCCTCACAAACTTTCGCAATTATAACATTAGTAGGACTAAAAAGCGTTAGCTATAAGTACCTATAATATAAGCATGTGTCTATCTGCTAATCTTTTCAAGAGACGGAGTAAGCGAGGAACAATAACAACCGTCCATCCTGTTATCTGTTTGTCTTTGTTAGTGTCGTCCCTCAGTCAGAATTAGAATAAAAAGGGACCCTTTTGAATAGAATACAGTGAAAGCTTGATGAGGGCATTGCTGTTATAAATACAGCTGGCCAGCGAGGATACAAGGACAGGAGAAAGCCAAGGACATAGAAAGATAAAAATCATGCACATACCTACATAGAGGAAGTAATGAACGCTAATATTGGATGAGATTTGTTTTTGTAATGAGGTAACTCCGCTGTGTATCCTGATTAGATGCCAACCTATGAAAGTTTTAGCCACCCAGAACTTCGTTTTGCTTTGTAGCACCCTTCTACCTGGAACATCAGCATTGGGCAGCGTTCAGGGCATTGTAGCCAGCTAAATGAATATATGAGACTTAATATCTGATGTCTCAGGGTGATGAGCGCAATCCAGTGCCGCGCAATGCTTTTTATATTATAAAAGTTCTGGGTGGCATTGCAATTGATGTGGTCAGGCATTGTGCTTGCCATCAGGCGAGTGGCGAAAAAAAATTATTTTTTATATTATATATTATGTTAGGATTAAGATTAGGATAAGAATTTATACCGAGTATTGAATGAATTAAACTAAAGAACAAAATTTTCCTTACCAAGTTAAGAACTCTATTGTACACATACCCCTAAGGGTAGTTACATGCAAAAAAAATACTCGTTTTATTATTTATTTTAAAGTTTACTCGTCCCGAGTTTTGAGTGAATCGATCGAACTAAAATAAAGAAAAAAGCAGACAAACTTCAGAACCCTTTGCGGGGTGCAAAGGATTCTAAAGTTAACCCTTTGCACCCCGCAAAGGGTTAAAAACCAGACAAACTTTAGAACTTTCCTACGGGTAGTTTTAAAAAAATAATTAAAATAACTTGTTTTATTATTTATGTTAAAGTTTATTTGTACCGAGTTTTGAGTGAATTGAACCAAGGAATAAAAAAAATACATAAAAACTTTACCACCCTGTTTAACCCCTTTAGGGGTTGATTTTCAAAAATTAAACTAGCCTATGTGTGAATTCAGTACTTAAACTTACCTTACAAATACCATCAAAATCGGTTCAGTTTATCTACATACAATAATATGTATAGTTAGTTTAGTTTTAGTACGTAGAGTGTAGTTTGTTTTCAGTAATAAAGGCATTCACCCGTTAAAAAAAAATATGTACCTACATACAATATAATATGAAAATATAAATACATAATAATAATATTAAAAGAGCTTTATTCACTTATTTTTCAATTGATTTCGAATTAATTGTAATTGTTTACCTGACAAAACATTTACCTAATAAACAATAATTTTATATTTTAAATAAAAATTAAAAAAAAATCTTATCGTAAATTAATCACACAACCCACCCGAGCGGGAGCGGGGGTCGCTATTTAAAAATACTAATATAAACACATATAACACTTACGGATTTTATTACCTTATCAACGCCATGTGTCGCATACGGAGTAGAGTAATTATTTACTAGTGACCATAGACAAGTCACGGAAGATTGTTTCTTAACCTACCTACATATATTTCCTACCTTCGTTTTTTGTTAGCAAAGGTTACGGAAAAACCGGCCAAGTGTGAGTCGGACACGCGCACGAAGGGTTCCGTACCATTATCTATAAAAAGGAAAAAAAAAACACGTTTGTTGTATTGGAGCCCCCCTAAATATTTATTTTATTATGTTTTTAGTATTTGTTGTTATAGCGGCAACAGAAATACGTCATGTGTGAAAATTTCAACTGTCTAACTATCACGGTTCGTGGGATACAGCCTGGTGACAGACGGACAGATGGATGGACAGCGAAGGCTTAGTAATAGGGTCCCGTTTTACCCTTTGGGTACGGAACCCTAAAAATTACTATTATAATAAAAAATATAGTGCTAATCATCTTTGCTACTGACTTTTAATGAATAATTATGAATAAATATATGTCTATTACATGGCTATGTCTAATAAGGATGGTTGGATTAAGGGTCAGAGGCAGTACTCTTTGATACGTCACGTATTGTCAGGAAGTACCCCACTCTGCGACTCTGACCACTGGTAGTTTGGGCCCTGCCCCGCTGCCGGCGGCACACTAGGTTTAGGTTTTTATAGTATGTTTGTAAATATTTTTTAAGGATATACTGTAAAAAACCTACTGCACTGTACTGACTACTGACTGTATTTACCTCAGTCGTTGCAAGGAACAAAGGACTATGCGCCATATATCATATTCCTACGTAAAACAGGTTATTCATAGTATTTCAAAGTACATGTCAATGTCATGTACCGGACATTAAGTACCGCCCTTTCATCTCTTGTAGACATTTATGTGGTCAACAATCCCTTTCACGTCAAGGGATGACCTTGGTTGCTTTCGTTGGAAACATCTCGTTTTAGAATTCAATAGTCAAAGGGTCGAGACGGAGTCTTAATTACTTTACTGGTCTGTTTTTTTAGGTACCTAGGTATAATATATGTATATCTATTTATTAAGTTTCAGTCTGTGAAAGGTTTTTAACGACTTACCATGACTGGTTAAATCGCATTATTCGATACAATAGAATAATAAAAAAATTAATAAATAATAAAATGTTTATTTCAAAGCCATATATAAATTTAAGTTATTTAAGCTATATTTATATAGATAAATAGAAAATTCTTTATTGCGCAAATAATTTTGTAGGTACAAAGGCGAACTTAATGCCAGTAAGCATTATCTTCCAGTTAACCTCGGTGCGCAGTGGCAAATACTAGTTAATGATTTATTGTTCATGGTTTTTCGAGGCACCAGAGTAGAGAAAGTTTTCTCATTTCTTTTATGGACCCGGACATTTTTTGGGTTAGGAAAAAAGAAATAACAACATTTTTTCAGAATTATGTGTTCGTGGTTTTTTTCATAATTAGTGATTACCATTAAGTTTTTATTTTCTTATGTTTTAGACCTGGGCCCTAATTTACCATGACAACTTGGCGATTCCTTGCTTCAAGGAAACGTCGATTCCTTCTAAACGACATCTGCGAAATTTGAATTCTCTATGACGCGTCATATATATGAATATATGAATGCGTCATAGGGATGTCGTTTATTAATGAAGAATCGACGTGATTTCGAAGCAAGGAATCCGCAAGTTGTCATAGTAAATTGGGGCCCTGTAAAGGTGATTTATTGCGCCCACTTGTATAACAAAAGTTTTGATTTTGATTATTTTTTTTTATATACGCTTTAGGTCCGTCTCACTCTTATATAGTCGAACTTTTGACTATTCAAATAAATGGCAAGAAATCCTACACGGCTAAAGCCCCCCACAGCTTACTTTACCCAAATAAACTCAAACGTTTCGAAAGAGGCGAAATATATAATGATTCTGCAAGTAGGCACAAATCTCATACACCACCGAGGTTGCGGGTACTATTCCCGTGACGGGACAAATCGCACACTGCAAAAAGCACAGGCATTTGTTTCGTTCTGAGTCTTATGGGACCATGGTCTTGGTTCAGATACAAGTAGCTCTAGTTAGAGGCCCGGATCTATGTATGTAATAGGGGTTCGGAGAACTTTTCAGAAAGTATTTATTTAAGTAAAGCCCTGAAAGTATCTAAAACTATATAAAAATGTTATATTTCAAATTTTGCCACACAAAAGGTCACCTCAGAACGTGTGACGTCATATGAAGGCAAACGAAACGACAAGCTCTACGAAAGCAAACTTGGAAAGTGATTTATACGTTTTTATGAAGTTTAAGGGCTTTAGGGTCTTCATGGAATGAATAACATATCGTTTTGTTATAGATAAAAAGCAGAAATATAAAATAAACACAAGCTTCGCACATGGTATATTTACTTTCAAATGACGTCATGCACGGTGATTGGTGTTTTGTTTGAGATAAAGAACAGATAAAAAATGTCAGAGTTATGAGATTTTATTTATTAATTTAAAAATATGTATGGTATCATTATTATTTTATAAAAATATTGATTGAATGATCTTTCGGATTCGACAAACCGTTCTAACAACATTTTAGATTTTTTTCGATTACTGCCCGATCCCCTAATGCCAGGGGGTCCTTTTTTAATAACAATAATAAAAGTTTATTAACCATAAAACCCTTAAGTGCTATTTACAGTTTTAATGTAAATTTTTAACATAGACTGGTTTTAAGCATACGAAAAGAATCGAAAAACGGACGTTAACTAATTAGTTTAGTAAAAAAACTATGATTAATCAATCTTTTTTGCCGCCTTCAAAAGGAATTGAAGCGCCGGTTTTGAATTGAAAGCGTGTGCTTTAGTTGTCAGCATTGTAACCAGTAATTGTTAGTGCAGGTATATTTATATTATTTTTTCTTTGTACCTACACTGATTACCCTAAAACTACTAAATTGAGGTGTGATTATTTTATTGCTTGAAAGACAATGACGATTTAACCACTTGAAAGAGTGCCATGCGGTTCCACATCGTTCGGTGAAGATCTAATAATGCTCTTCGGAGATAAAAACTCCTGCAAAAGGTTGGTTTCATATCATGATGATTATCATGATAAAAATGCTGGTTTACAATGTAATAATTTAAAAACAAAAATTAATGTGAATGAATGTAAGAGCGAGTGTGGCTCAGTGGGAGCTCGTGCGACTTTCGATCCGACGCACCCGAGTTCGAATCCCGCTGACCCCGCACCACTGACTTTCTTAAGCTATGTGCGGATTTAACACTCGCTCTAAAACAGTGAAGGAAAACATCGTGAGGAAACCGGCATGTCCAAGAATTTTTCACAAAAAGTCAAGGACATGTGACATTCACCAACCCGCACTGGGCCAGCGTGGTGGATTATGGCCCATTCTCTCTCTATGAGAGAAGGCCCGTGTCCCAGCAGTGGGAACGTGATGGGCTGATGATGATGATGATGATGAATGTACTTTGACATTTGAGCGAGGTTTAATTTTTCTTAATAGTGCATTTATTTATTTTTAAATTTGAAGCCAAGTATCCGCACGCCATGGGGTTTAGCTGAACACCAGCGTCGGGTGTCGAAATACTAACACCTGACATTTGTGCTGAGTGAAAACCCCTTTTGGCACCACATACGTAATTTTAGGCATAATTATCTCTTCATACTGTTTATATATTTATTTTTTCTTTTTATAATTATGTTTTCCTGTGTTTCTTTATTTTGTTATGATTGTGGTCGTCAAATAAATGGTTTTTCTTTCTTTCTTTTCTTTCTTTCTTTAAATTATAATTATTTACATAAACTGTCTATGCTGCATTCAAATTACATTTAAATAGGTCCTTCCTGAATGCAGTTTTGCTTTTATTTACACCATTTATGATTTCTGTCTAACTCTTTGCAGCCAATATAAAGTAAATTAATTAAAATTTTCATGTCACTAAATATTACCTTCATTTAGACTTTTGTCTGTTTTAATTTATTAACAAACCAATAATAAAATGTAGACTTGTAGGCTTTTGTTCTAGGTCAAGGCATTCGATAAAACTATATATCGAAAGATAAAGTTTGAATAATGTTTTAAATATAATAAATTAAATAACGTATAAGAAAATTAAAAGAGCATCCGCAGCGTACAAATTAATAGCGTAGGTAGAGATTCAGTTCCGTGCAATATCATAACGCCTACATCATCCATAAACAACAACCCATCAGCATCTTATCAATCAACAATCACTGCTATCCAAAATAACACACAAACCATTATCGACATTTTATTATAACGTTACACGAAATAGCAGCTCCAAATGTTTTGAGTTTTCAATCATTGGCGCTCGCAAAACGCGTCTATGCAACAGGTAGGCTATTTTTATCAATAACTTTAAATCAGTTTTAGGAATGGTTAAATTAACTTACCGCAGATAAAACAATGATATCGATTGCTTTTTTATCACAACACACAAGGTTTGAACACGGGATTTGTAATAATATGCACTGAATGAGCGGACGGGACGCGCGACCGTCCTCAACGGGAGACTCAAGCCAACTGGGGTAGACGAGCAAACGGGGAGCGAAGCAAATCCTTTATACTTTCCGCATGTAGGAAGGGACTTTTACCTACATTGGGTATAAGGTGCAATAGCGGAAACACTCATTGAAAATTCTCTACTAGAAGCGGCCTTCTGTGGTCATTATTGATGAACAAGAAAGGACGATGACATTTCATTTGGTATTAATTTTGACTGTGGCAGGCCTCGGTTGGAACTTCCTATCAACAGTCACATAAGCAATAAGAATATTGATCTTGTTAGAGTTAGTACAGATGGACTGCATTCTTATAGCAGTTTGGTAGCTCTGCGTAGGATATGTCGCAAACTTACTAATACATTTAATTCAAATTCAAATTATTTATTATTCGGACAACAATGATCCATGTTAGTAGGTAAACTTAAAATTATGTTAATAGTACATAAATCTAAAACCTGCACCACACTACTCGCGAAGTTGATCGAAGTTAAGTGGGAACGGCACGCTGAAATTTTCATACAAAAAGAGAAAACGTTTTACTACCCCTAAACATTAACCAAATTCGATGAAATTTGGACATGTAAGAGATGTTATCATTATTGACGTTTGTAGGTTTTTATTTATTTTTGATAATTCCTATAGAATTTGAATAAATGGACCCAAAAAACTCGATATTTACTCGAACATTTCTTTTTAAGTTTGAAAGCTGTTAACTTTAAAAATAGACAAACTTAGAAAAAGGAAAACTACAAACCTAGTTAATTCTCCATTTAAGAAATTGAGACCAAAATTACTAAATTTGGTTGAGATTTAGTGTGGTAGAAACGTTTTCTCCCGAAACGCTAATTTTAACAAAAATCTGAAGTTAATACTAATTTAGTTAAATTATTATTATTATTTAGTTAATTCATTTAATTTAATTTGCGCATTTTCTGCGAGACCATAAACCATTATTCAAGTACCTAGTGCTCGCTGGCTGCGGCTGTGCCATATCCTCTTAAGCGAATACGAGAGTGTAGAAAGGCACTTCGGTTCGCTCCGTGCAACCTCGGCTCGCCTTGGGCGACTTCCGATCGTTGTCAGTTTTTGCGCCCGGGTCAAAGCATTCGAAGTTCAAACACGAAGCGTCTAACACTACTCGGCTCACTTCATATTGCGATCATCCACTATCTTCTTTTTATTATTTTTTTAAATTTTCGTTATGTAAAGAATATGCACGTAGTTATAATACGTGCGAGTGCACATAGCAACGGCAGCTGCCGCTTGAACGTTATCCATATCCATGAGGCATAGCGTGCGGGCGCTGGGCGACAGCTCTTCGCGAGGTTGCACGAGTGTATACTCACGTACTTCGAACTTCGGTTAACTCCGACCTATAGTTCGTCGAAGCAACATCGCGAGTAGTGTAGTGCTAGTTTAAAGCTGATTTAAGCTCATCACGATATACGATTAGAGCTTGAGGGACCAGTTCTGTGGATCATTAAAAAAAATCGGACAAAAATCTCACCTTTATATCTTTATGAGAGACTTTTCTAAGTAAGGGTTCAGGCTATACGTTAATAAAAATTCTTTGCAATTCTAATTTCTTCTTATTTCTTCTGACATTTTTATTTCGTGTGTTTTACCTTATTTTTATCACTTTATAGGTACTTTGTAAATATTTTTTGTAGCGGTAGAACAGATCGTTCCCCTGATGGTAAGCAACACACCATATTTGCCACGAGTGATGGCTGGTCTTCAAGTCATACTCACGAACGGGTGCTGCTTGTGGGGTGTGGTCTGGTCTGGTCACTCCTAACCGCTACTGTCATACCTATTCATATTTTATATATATTTTTCTGTTACTGATACTCTGACTAGGTAATAGTTAGTATTATTTGCTATAACTATGAAACATCTCGCACTTCTAGTTTGACATTTTGTTAATTTTAATTTATACCTAATTGTTCATTGTTATATAAAAAAATAAATAACGCTCAACGATCACATACACAGATCCTGACTCCCTAGGACTCCCTGTATCTAGGGAACCAGGAACTACGAGGACCGTGGTCCCACAACACCCAGATACGAAACAAATACTTGGGCTTTTTTTTCCGTGCACAAACATTTGCCCCGTCGCGGGAATCGAACTCGCAACCTCAGTGGTGTATGAGATTTGAGCCAATCTGCCCAACCACTACACCACAGAGGCTGTCACATTTTTAAAGAGTTGAAAAAAGAGACATCCTCGCAGAGTTCCTTGGTGCTATCTTCTCTAGCGGGCGTATTTCCGAAGCACTGGTAGAGTCCGTTTTCGCATTTCTTTCCTGAGCCTGGACTTCAATCTAATGGGAAAGAAATGGGATGCATACCTTTTTTTCAAAGTCAATATATCTTAAATTACAGTTTAACATTTTTTTTTACACTTAATAAATCTATGTTTGACCACTATCTCGCCTGATGTGAAGCGATGATGTGGCCTAAGATGGAGGACATAGATCTAGAGAGAGACGGCAGTTGAGCGGCTGCTCAGACCCGTCTCCCCGATGGTTCACCGAACATCATCCTGAAACACGACTAGGTCGCTTGACGGCATGGCTTTGTTCGGTGGGTGGTATTACAACCACGGCCAGAGCCTACCACTCCAAAGCGCGTAAGCGGGTTTTATCACGATGTTTTCCTTCACCGTTTAGAGCGAGCGTGCAAAATCTGCACTTAACTATAAGTCATTGGTGCAGGGCCGAGTCGGGATTCGAACCCAGATGCGTCGGATTGAAAGGCGCACGAGTTCCCGCTGAGCCACACTCACTCAATTTCGCTCAAACGTATTTTAATTGATTTGTAGTATGTATATATAGTGTTTCTTGTGTCTATTTAATAAATATCTTATGACTATGATTCCCCATATAAACAGTTGCAGTGCAACAGAATTTTTTTTGCATTATCTTGTGCGGCACTGCACAGCCCTCGTCTCCTTGAGATGATAGGGGATCGGACAGTAATCGAGAAAAAATCTAAAATGTAGTTAGAACGAATGTTCGTCGAACCAGAAAGGTCATTCAATCAATATTTATGTTAAATAATAATGATTTATATTTTTAAATCAATAAATGAAATCTAATAATTCTGACATTTTTAATCTGTTCTTCATCTCAAACGAAACAACAATCACAGGGCATGACGTCATTTGTAGGCAAATGCCGTGAGTCAAGCTTGTGTTTATTTTATGTTTTTGCTTTTCATAAAATGTATTTTTGCAAATTTTTTTGTTCCATACCTATAATATCGTCCCCAAACTTCACAAAACATATTTAAATAGCTTTGCAAGTTTTATTTCGAACGTTTGTCGTTTTCTACCTTCATATGACGTCACAATTTTTGAGATGACTTTTTGCGCGGCAATATGTGAAACATAATAAATTATAGTCAATTATAGTTTTAGGTACTTTTAGAGCGTTACTTAATTAAAATAGAATTCGTGGCTATATATATTCATTGTGGTTAATATAAAACACTTTCTGAAAAGTTGTCCGATCCCCTATTGCTGTTAAGTCTCATCACATTAGGTAAGTTCACATGTAACCTTAAAACTGGAATTCACTTTGCGTACTACAGCTAGGTTGCTGAAAATCTGGCAAATGTGTGGTATGTACTTGGCAAAATGTGGATTCTCTTAGATGAGGCATACTGCTAGTGCACGTGTCTACCTATTATTATAGTAATTATGACATAATAGACAAAACGGCAGAGCATTATTAAATTCGTAGGCTATTTTAGTTCCCCAGATAGTACTGAAAGATGGTCCACATAGTTTATGTTGCCTATAGTGGCAAGCTTCATAAGTTATTGCTTTCGTTACTATATTTGCCAGTGCTATTTGCAAGTTGTTTTTTGTCTATTTTTCTATGCATTTTGCCAGTTATTTGCCGTCAAGTAGTAGTGCGTAAGCGTTACTGCATTCCGGTTTGAAGGGCATTGTATCCAGCGAAATTACTGCACATATGAGACCTAATATCTGATGTCTCGGGGCGAGAAACGCGATGAAGTTCTACGCAGTACTCTTCATGGTATTAAATACCGCAATTGTTATGGGCAGGTGTGGCGCTTACTATCAGGCAAACGAGTTGCTCGTTTCATTACTCAGTTCCATAAAAAATATCAAGTGATGAGAGGAGCAGGTCATTCGCCTGATCGTAAGCAACACGCCCGCCCATGACAGTTGCAGCACCACCCAGAACATCATTAAACAAAATCCAGCGCGGCACTGCACAGCGCTCGTTGCCCTGAGACAAATAGCTCTAAATCACATTTCTCACGGTGTGAAACGAACATTATTGGAATGGAAGGTAAAAAATAAAACGAACGTATTTTGTGATTACATGCATTGTCCGCAAATCTTTAAGACAAGAGTGAATTGGCACCTTATTGGAACCTCATGGGCAAACGTGCTCCACCTTAGACCGCAACTACGCTTACCATAGTTGTTGTCAAACGTGAGCCCATTTAATCATTAAAAAAAACAAATAGATAATCTTTCTTCTCTGACTCGCTTCTAACCCCTACCTCGTTGACACTGATCAAACTTTTATTCATGGATCTGTTGTTCTTAAGTAAGCGAGCGACCACCTCATACTGTCTTAAATGTTTTTTGATTTATTTTTAAGATAGAATATTTAAGTTTTTCATAAAAATAAATAAATACGCCAAAAGATCACGCACACAATTTCTGGTTCATAAAAATAAATACCTGCGTCCAACGACCACATACATAGATTCTGGCCCCTAACCAGGATTCCCTGTATCTAGGGAACTAGGAACTATAAGGACCAAATGCGAAAGATTGTAACAATGGATCGATGGATGGATGTTTGTTACTGAATCACACAAAAACAACTTGGCAGATTTTAATGAAACTACGTATGAAAGTACTTTAGTTCGTGAAAAGGGACATAGGGTACTTTTTTTCTTAGTTAGTTATGATACAAATTGAAGTAAGACATCTAATTTTAATTAATTACGTTGTTCCAAGCTAATATGATATCCCGATTCGGGTCTTAACATAGTATCCATTCTCATCACCATCTTGCTGATGTCGGATGAGACGCGGTATTTTCTCAGTACTTGGGAGAGTGTCACCTTCATAGACATATAGGCGTAGACTTTACCTGAAACCATAGATAAAACCGTATAATTATAATTACTATCACAATAATATTATAAATGCGAAAGTTTGTAAGTCTGTATAATATATGTCAGTATAGTAATAAGTGTGTTTGTTACTTCTTCACGCTAATAACATGTATTTAGAAGAAATTTGGAAAGGAGATAGCTTATGCCCTGGATAAACACATAGGCTACTTCATATCCCGAAAACCGCGGGTGAAACCGCGGGGTTCAGCTTGTATAATTAACCGACTTCAAAAAAGGAGGAGGATCTCTGTTCGTTTTTTTTTTCTGTTTGTTACCTCAGAGCTCCGTCATTTATGAACCGATTTAGAAAATTCTTTTTGCTTTGGGTTCAGTATAGCTACGAAGTGGTCCCATATAAATTTCATCAATATGTGACCTTGGAATTCGAAGATACATTGAAGTCGGTTTTTGTTTTTTTCTAAAAATGTATTAAATATATAACAAACTATTAACTTGCAATGGAAAAGCAGCCAAAGGATATCATTTTAAAACAGGACAAGATTCAGAATGAACAGGGGCACAAGCGAATTTCAGTAAACTAAAGTTTAAAAAACCGCCGACACAAAAAACCTTCATAATAAAAAACGGCTGAACTGATTTTGATAAAACGTATCTAAAAACTTAATAAGGTTTTATATATAGGTTTCATTAAAGATAGCTTTATTAAGTATGTTCTTATCTTTGGAACCATCAAATGCATTTGACACTATCTTCATTTCAGCTTAATATTTTTTGTATATAAGGATGCAATCAAAAGGTCGACTGGAAAGGTTTTGTAACTTTATTTGCAAGGGCTAAGTATTCATATTTTAACTCTTAAGTTAGAGAAGATTTTATTAATCCATCGTGGTTTATCTCAGGGTAGTCTTTTAGGGCCTGCATTATTAAGAATATAAAATTCAGATTATAAACTTACAAAATGTACACATCTCTTACCAATACAAGATCGTCTTCCCAAACCAAATGCAGCGTAATATTTTGGGTCTGGTAATGTGTCCTTGTCTAACCATCTTTCTGGTCTGAATTCATTCGCATCAGTACCCCACATAGTGTGCCGATTGATTCCAAAGATTGGTAAAAAGCAACCGGTTTTGGCCTTCAGAGTGTAGTTTGCTAAAAATATGTGAAATTTTTAATTAGTAGTACGTATTTTTGAACATAATAACAACTTTTCCAGTGAACCGGTGACAATGATAAGCACCGGTCATCAATTAAGAAACCTAAAAACAATCAATTACGTGCACCTCTGGATGATGGTGGTGAACCAATGAAAGGCCGGTTGTTGGTAGGTATTGGTTACGCCTGTATTGGTTAAAGACTACATGATGACTAGTCAATACTAATACTTTAAGCTATGTCGATTGTCGGCGGTACTTAAGTAGGTTGAGTGTTTACACACTACATCACCTCACATCATTTTTACCATTTTATTCCTGTCCATCCAAAGGTTGCCTGTAAGAAGTTGCAAATAGCGATAAGGCCGCCCATTGTTCTACCACTATTATTTGTAACTATAAACTTCTGTTTCCTGTTTTGGTGATCAATAAAGTATTATTGTATTGTATTGTATTGTATTGTATCACCGGTGACTAATTTGACCCTGAAAATTCTCAATCGGTATCTGGGTACCCAAATAAACAAGTTGTAAAAATGATTATCCTACATGCATGCGATATTATACATGCGAGAGTTTCAAATTCAAATTCAAATTCAAATCAATTTATTTCGCTTCAGATATGGTTAACAAAGGTCTTAAATTAAAATAAAAGTTCAACATATCTTACCTATTGGCATGCGAATAATAGTAATGTTTGGTAACATCAAATAAAATATAAAATAAAATCAACTACCCGTAGAACATACCTAATAATAAACTTATGATACCTTAACTACTTCTGTCGTACAAATTTTTCTTTCCTATGCTCGAAAAAATCTTTTACAGCGTAGAAGTTATGCTCAAGTAGCCATTGTAATAGCTTTTTTCGAAAACTGGAATATATTTGTGTTTTTAAATATTCTGGGATATGATTGTATAATTTTATAGCCATCACAAAGCAATTTCTGTGGAAGAGTGCATTGTTACACTGTGGTAGCACTAAATTATTTGGATACCTACAATGGTAGTTACAATTATCTTTATTTTTTTTAAAGTACTCAGGGTGCTTTCTTACAAATAGACACATTTCAAATATATACATTGATGGAAGAGTAAGAAGCTTCAGCTCTTTAAAGAGTGGCTTACAGGAGTCCAGGGGTTCGGCACCACAAATAGCTCTAATACATCGTTTTTGGGCTATAAATGCCCGATTTAAATCCACAGAATTTCCCCATATAACAAGTCCATACCTTAAGACTGAGGCCACGTAGCCATGGTAGGCCATAAGAGATGTTTGTCTTGAGGATACTAGGTGCAACCTACGAAGTGCAAAAACAAACTTACTTAGTTTTGAGCATACTTTGTCCACATGTGCTTTCCAGTCACAGTGTTGATCAATAGTAATTCCAAGAAATGTTGCAGTTCTAGTTTGTGAGAATGGATGGATTTTTGTTACTCAGTCCCTCAAAAAACTAAACGGATTTTGATAAAATTTGGTAGGTAGGTACTCTAGATACTTTTCATCCCCGGAAACCGTGGAAAGCAGCTAGTAGTAGCAGCTAGTAGTTTTATGTCATTCTTAATTTTGAAATCACACGTGAAATTCAAGAATCTTCATTTTTAGGGAATGCTATTATTATTGCCAGTCAGTGGCGGTCCTTTTGCAAACGCGACTGACGCCTTTTTAGTAAGCCCTACCACAGTCAAAACTTTCAAACACGATATTTATAATAAATTAAATTAACTTACTCAGTTTAACATCCTTGTCGAGTTGCCTCACAATGAGGGGTACACTTGGGTATAATCGTAAAGTTTCCTTCAATATTGCTTCCACGTATACTAGTTTTGATAAATCATCCTTATTCACATCTCTATTAGAGTTCCCAAAAACTTGAAGTATCCTGAATTTTTTTTATCAATAATGAGTTATCAATCATTATACAGGCTTTTACTATTTTCAATATATATATTTTTTTATTATTTATAGGCTTGCATTTGACCGCTATCTCACCTGTTGTTAAGTGACGATGCGGTCGAAGATGTATCATGCTCGCCTAGAAGAAACCTGTTCACTCTTGTCTTAAAGACACCCAGATTATAGCTATCCGGAAACACAGATGCCGGCAGAGAGTTCCACTCCTTGGCCGTTCGCATTATGAAGGTCGAAGCAAAGCGCTTGGTGCGAGCAGGAGGGATGTCAACCATTTTTTTTTTTTCTGACGCTTATTTTTAACCTGCGCATCGTCACCAATGAGCTTTTTGGCTCTTCTTTCAATGGTCTCCAAGGCTTCGAGCTGATATTTGGCGGAGCCGTCCCACAGGTGAGAACAGTACTCCATACACGATCGGACTTGTGCTTGATACAGAGTTAGAAGCTGTCCCGGTGTGAAATACCGTCTCACCTTGGCCAATATACCCAGCTGTTTTGCTGCTACTTTAGCCTTAGACTCTATGAAGCTGCCAAAAATAAATATATATATGAATCACTCAAGTAAACGTCAAGCATGATCTTAAATCAGGTCATTTATAAATGATACGCAAATGCAAACTTATAAATAATAATAAAAAATACTCAAAATGTCGTCATGCCGTTCACAATCACCTATTCTGTAAACAATAATCAGGTCTCGACTTGAAATTCTTCTTGATTCTTGGATTACTTCCGAATAGCGATCACGGCACCCGACCCACAACCGCCTCTAACATTTTTGTATAGAGGATGGTCGAACGCAGGCGCTATGGTCGCTATTCGGAACGCAACTCTAGTGCATATAGTTATATTACGAAATCAACAGACATGGATGTTGAAGACTCAGGTGATTTAGGTTTGATTTCGGTTTATAAAATTGCCAGAGACTCGAGACTAGTAACGTAAAACGAAATTAGTTGATCGCAGACAAACGTGAATCAAGTCAGATCTATAAATACGAAGCTTAGTCAACATGACAAACTTTACTGTATCTATGCAAAGCTTCGCTGATTTGAAAGAGTTGTTGTTTGTTTAAATATTACTCTACATACCTACTTTGTTTATAGACCTGATGGTGGCGAAAAACTTACTCATCATATGCTTTCTCCTGAACTTCAGTGTGAGATCCCAACAGCGTGAGACAAAAAGTTAGAGCGGACGCGCTAGTATCATGGCCACCTGCTATGATCGTGTCTGTTTCTCCTTGTATCTGTCTGTCAGTGTAGCTGCTGTGCTCCTCAGCTATTTCCAATATATGTTCTACGAACGGCTTGATTTTTCCTGAAGAAATACGAGTAAAAAGATATTGAAATGATATTATCAAAAACATATGTAAATGGTAGATAATTTTCTCAACAGACTAGTATTATAGAAACAATGGATAGAGTGCAGATGAAAGCCTGGTTTGTAAAAAAATAAAAAATAAATTTGATAGTATTTACCTGATTTGTTCTTAGAGTTCGTTGTATTTTTCATTTTCATCTCAGTTTTTTTCTTTTGTACAATCTAAAAAATGTATAAATAAATAAATAAAATAAATACTCCCAACGATCACATACATAGATCCTGGCCCTTAATTAGGATTCCCTGTATCTCGGGAACCAGAAAGTATGAGGACCATGGTCCCACAACACTCAGACACAAAACAAATGCTTGCGCTTTTTTTTCTTATAGACACAAACATAAGTCCCGTCACGGGAATCGAACCCGCAACCTTATTGGTATATGAGATTTGGGCCAACCTGCCCAACCACTACACCAAAGAGGCTGTCAATATATGAAACATAACAGCGCTTTTTTAATAGTTGCGATAGTTATACTCTCGAGGGCAGATCTCTATCATACTTGAGTACATAGACACCTACCAAATTAGATAGCTCCAATACATATTTTAATATCTCATCATGTTTTCTCTTCAGCGGCGACAAGTTGAACATAAAATCGCTGTGCAACCAGAATGATTTTACTCTCCTATTGAATAGATTTAGCATTTCTTCTAAGCGAGGCAAATACTGCTTTTTGAGATTGTCGTACTCATCTGGTGCGAGGCCAGCAGTAGTAGCTATAAAAAATAATAAAAGTAATAATATACCACGCGCAACGATCACATACGCACTTATATGATACTATGTATATGTGTATTCTATACTTCTATACAATTTGTTTAAACCCAAAGGCTTATTCTGCATGTCATGGCGAACAACGTTTGTTTAACGAGTTATGAAATTATGAATATTTTCATTCATGAAAGTTTTCGTATAGTGCATCTATGCTCGCAGGGTGCAAGCACAAACAGAGTTTAAGAATTGAAGGACGCCTCACATTTCCTGGCCCTTAACCCAACACAACATGAAGCACCTAGTTCGCGTATGTATATAACCGCCAGAGTCGGCTATACACGATAAACAAAAAAGTACTCTCTATAGCGAGGTTGGCTTGAGTCGACTAAAACGTACGACAATTGCGTAGATTCCTTATATAGCATGGCACTCAAAAGGCAAATTTTAAGCGTACGACCAAAGTGATTCATGTCATGATCCGTCTCAATGAAGGATGAAACACGCGTATGCAAGATCAGGCTCATTTTTCTTTTTTAATTTGTTTCTGACATCGTAGAGGTAGTGAGATTTTATTTTTAACGGGCGAATGCCTTTGTTACTGAAAACAAACTACACTCTACTCCACAAGTCATACTCGTGAACGGGTGCTGCTTGCGGGGACTGGTCTGTTCTAGTCACTCCTACTGCTACTGTCATACCTACTTATATTTTATTTACACTTTTCTGTTACTGATACTATGACTATGGGACATCTCACTCGCATTTCTTGTTTTACATTCTGTTAATTCTAATTTATACGTAATTGTGCTGAAAAAAGACATCCCCGCAGAGTTTCTTGGTGCTATCTTCTCTAGCGGGCGTATTTCCGAAGCACTGGTAGAGTCAGTTTTCGCATTTCTTTTCAGCACTCAGACTTCAATTTGAGTATAGGAAAGAAATGGGTAAACATACTTACCTTTTTTTCAAAGTCATGTTAACATAAGTTACAATTTTTAACATTTTTTATTTGTATCATGTGTTTATGACCTTTAAAAGTGCACTTTTGTGCCTATTTAATAAATGATATTTGACTTTGACTTTGACTTTACTTACTAAAACTTAACTAACTACATACAAGGAGAAGCAATTGGACAACCCATAGACCATTAAAGGCCTATAGGTAGCTCAAATGCTCCAATCCACTACCGGTTGGCAGCGTACCCAAGATGCCGGTGAAGTGAGAATTAATATAACTTAACTTTTTTTTCATTTATCTATTTTTTTTATTAACTTACAGCAAATTGTTTCCAAATTGTTTGTTCTCAGCAGGTGTTCGTGGTCAAAGGGTTTTCCCAAGTATTCTGCGAATTGATCCGTCAATCTGCGAGCTTGGCTGTTGAAAATTTCCAAAAACCCGTCTAAAGCTTGCTGGCTGAACGCTGGGTTGATTAGTTTGCGGTTTAATTTCCATGTTTGCACTGAAGATAGAAATAAAACAAGGTTTTTAGACTTCTTCAATGCAAGCGCCATGCTTACCCATAAGAATTGCAGTGCCACCCAGTACCTTTAATAACGCGAATTGTGCTGCGAGGCATAGGCCCAGACATTTCTTATAGAGACAACTAGCTGACCCGGCAAACGTCGTTTTGCCATTTAAATTAAAAAAAAATAATTTAGGAGTGGACTACCCCTAACATTTAGGGGGATGAAAAATAGATGTTGGCCGATTCTCATAGATACCGGATAAGCACAAAAAATTTCATCAAAATCGGTCAAGCCGTTTCGGAGGAGTATGGCAACGAAAACTGTGACACGAGAATTTTATATATTAGATTAAAAAATAGAACGGTGTAGGTGCCTGTATGCCGGGAACGTACCATTTAGATAAAACTGATTGAACTGACAACACAGTACAACTTGTTTCAATACAAGTCGGAATAAGAACAAGCTATAAATCAAATAATTTCACTGGTGGTGGGTTTCTCGTATGCGAGAGGCCGTGTGGATGGGTACCACCGCTTTGCCAGTTATTCAACCGCCAAGCAGTAGTGCGCAAGCAATACTGTGTTCCGGTTTGAAGGGCATTGTAGCCAGTGAAATTACTGGGCATTATGAGACTCAACAGCTAATTGTCTCAGGGTGACGAGCGCAGTGCAGCGACGCGCAGGATTTTGCAAAACTACGTTCTGGGTGGTGCTGTTAATGTTATGGGCTGGCGTATTGCTTATCATCAGGCAAACGACAAGCTCGTCTCGTCATTCAGTTACATTAAAAAAATTAAGTCATTGTTACACAGGTCAGCGCAGATCAGGCGGATCTGCTATATTTATTTTAATGTACGTATTACGTCGTTTTTATTCAATGTAAAAATCTTCTTGACTTTTGCACTACTATAGACTCGAAAACTACCAAACGGATTTTAATGCGGTTTTCATTGTTTAATAGCCTACATTTAAACTTAAAAACTGGAGCATGTTTCACAGCGCTTGTCGCGCGATGCGAGTTGCCATCGACAATTCGGTAAGTGTCACTAGCACTAAAAGGTCGATATTTCTGGCATGTTGGTAACACTGCTTTTATGACGGTGAATGTGGGTAAGCACGGACGAAAAATAACCAGAGATCGACTCGAGAAGATACCAAGAATATCCCTGGTAAGTGCTTACATTATTCTAGATAATAGAACCTCTAAACGTGGTGGTTTGAAACCATAACGTGGCAAAGATTAAGGTTTAATGAGGATCCAATGTTTGCTAAAGATCTACATAGGTCAAGGACATTGGACAGGCAGAGCACTTGCAAGCTCGTCGAAGGGAGTGACCCGGGAGCACACTCACAAGGCATAGCCATGATAAAACGATCGGCTATGATGTTGGAGAATGGGCAGGACTATGGGGAAGGTGGAGGTCCTCGTGGGGCATAAGCCCCATGTCCGGCGGGTGCCGCTACCCTGGGTAAACTGTACCGGCCAGGAACCCAGGGAAAAATGAATACGGAGTGAACTGTACCGGCCAGGTACTCCGCTAAGGATGGAAGGCACCCGGGCGCAGCCGCTGCGCTCAGACTGGAGCCATAGTCGATCGTAGGGTAACTCTGAATAGATCAGGCCCTTGGATGGCAAAGCCTCTTAGTTTTCATAAAGCGAAGCATGACTGATGGATCAACTCATCCTAATCATAATCTTTGTTGCGCACATGCTTGTTTGTAGAGAACCTTGGCTGGAATCCTAAATGTAAATGAGATTCTATGATGGTAATGCGCGACAAAAATGGTGGAGATGCTGGGATACTTGACTTAGAATGCCGGATTCGTTCTGGCTCTTCCATTTCAGAACTCCCTCTAAATATTCTCCTTATTACATGATAAATGTAACACTGAACGTGTTTTTTATTTCTCAATTTTAGTAATTATCGTTATGTATGTAAGTCTTATTATTGTAAGGAAATAAAAGTTTTTTATTGTGCAATGTAAGTCTACCCTATTCATAATTATTAACGTGTGATATCGACTATTTATATCGTTGTGCATCTATGTTGAATATGTTGTCTATGGAATAGTGCTGAGAGCTTAGATTGTATAAGCATCATTTCGTTCATTCATTGGAAATTTACCGATTATTTTTTCTGTAAATGACAAATTGTATTTGAAGCAAATATTTATTAAAAAACTGATAAGTAAGATAAGCAAAAGGTAGCAAACAAAAATAAAATGTGAAATTAATGATTATTTTTAATAAAAGTAATTTGCGTTATCTGTTGAATGTCATTTATTTTAGTCGATTATCGATTAATCGACTGACTTGGAAAATCGCCGCCTTGAATCTGTCTATGGTCTCGTTGTGTGTATCCGCTTCTCCCGCGCTCATTTTCGGTGATTACATTTTGTTTTGTTCGAATAAGATTTTTTCAAATTGTGGAATTTGTGTTAATTAACAATACTTGAAGTGTGTAAACGAAAGAAAAAGGTGAAATATAACGAAGTATCCATTCGAGGAACCGGAATCCGAATAGTAAACGCTGATAAAATTCAGGTAAATATGTTGATTTTTCAAGTGATGCCTACGGAGTAAACTTTTTGAAAATTGTGGTGGCTGTTTCACAAGGGCCGCTAATCACGAGTTGAAGTTGTAATCTAAGTGTTTTACACGCTTTCAGCCAGCGTCGTACGGATTCGGGTCACGCGCGGTTATGAAACAATAACAAGGATTTTCAATCTTAAGTATTCAAAATGGAGGCGATTTTCAAACGATTGCAATTGCGGCAAGGAAAACTCACTCAAGCGGCAAAAAGTGGAAGAGAACTTCTTCTTAAATGCAACGACGGAGGCGCTCCTGAGGAGGTATTCACACTTTGCCGTATAAAACTCAAACAAAGTCTGGACGCGTTTGGGAAAGAATTGTTTGAATTTCTTCGGGCAGCAGAAAGTGAGGGCAAACAAAAGGATATAGACGCTATGACGGAAGAACAATTAAACGCAGAAGATGTTCTAACTGAATTGGAAGCAATAACAATGCTCACTAAATCAACAGCAACTGCAAAGCTTCCAAAACTTAGCCTCCCAAACTTCAGCGGTGACAAACTGAAGTGGAACGAGTTTTGGGATCGCTTTAAAGCTAATGTACATAACCAACCAATCGCAGATGCAGATAAATTTGCATATTTAATGAGCTGTCTCAGTGGTGCTGCTATGGATGCAATCTCTGGCCTCTCTACAACGGATATTAACTACTCTTTAGCAGTTGAGTCACTGGAAAAAAGGTTTGGATCCAAAGATGCTCTGATTGATGCACACTATACTGCGATAAACAGTCTACCTAAGGCAGAGTACAACAGCATAAGTTGTAGAAGCATTCTGGACACTGTTGAACGGCATTTGAGAGTTTTAGAGAAGCTTGGAGAACCTGCAAATGGCAACCATCTCAGGGCAATGGTACTATCGAAATTCCCAGAGAGAGTCCTACACGAGCACCATCTTATAGGTGGTGAGGACAACAGCATGACAGCAGTTCGAAATAGTCTCCATAGAATTGTGACGGCGATGGAGAAGTCAGCAGTAGGCGGGGAACAACGATCCACCAGCACGACAGAAGCCTTGCATGTCAAGACGCAGTCACAATCAGAGCCTTTTCGATTCAATCCAAACCGGAAAAGGAAATATGATGATACATCTTCTGGCCCATCACCCAAGAAACATAAGCGGCCATGTCTCTTTTGTAAAAGGAACAATCACATAAGTGCAGATTGCAGAACAGTCAAAACAATTGAAGCACGGAAGGCAAAGCTCAAAGGTAGATGTCTTCATTGTCTGCGTAGGAACCATTCAACCGATGAATGTAGAAGGAAGATCTCCTGTTTCCGCTGTAAAGGGGATCACTTACAGATTCTGTGCCCAAAGCAGAAAGATGGTAAGGAACCATACAATAACAATTCAGTTCATACAACATGTGACCTCTCTAATGGGCATACATTTTTGCAGACAGCCGTAGCAACAATCTGCAACCCCAACAATCACAAAAGGAAAAGGAGCAGAATTCTTCTGGATAGCGGTAGCCAACGCAGCTATATTACATCAAAAGCAGCTAATGCTCTGGGATTATCAACTGAAAGGGAGGATTTGCTATTAATTTATACTTTTGGAGCTGATACCCCACAAGAACTGTCTAGCCCTTGTGGAGAAATAATTATAGAAACCAAACGTGGTATCAGCAGGAAGATTCAAGTCAACATTGTGCCTCGCATAACAGATCATGTTCCTATAGCGAAGATCAAACATGATAATGTTGATATAATGGCTGATGATGATTCTATGGGGGATGGTGTTGATTTACTTGTGGGTAATGATTTCTATTGCTCTTTCCTATGTGACGAAAGAATAAAAATCAACATGGATTTGTATCTGATTAACACCGATTTAGGCTGGATACTGTCAGGTAATTATAATCAGAAAGAGACAGACATATTATCTGTAACAACATATTGCCAATGCCACACACCAAATTGTCCCTACTTCACAGAACCAGATCTGCCTCTGAGGAATATTGATTTAAAATTCCTATGGTCATTGGAAAGTATTGGCATTACAGACTCACCAAAAGTTACCAGACAAGAGCAAGCAGTTAATCATTTCAATGAAACTGTACAATACCGGAATGGACGCTATGAGATAAAGTGGCCTTGGGTTCAATACCTCCCTGATCTACCATCAAATCTTGGACTAGCTCTAGGAAGATTGAAGAGTTTGTTAAAGAGGTTAGACGAAGACTGTTTGACTGAATATAAAACCATTTTAAATGAGCAGCTGAATCTCGGAATCATAGAGGTAATCGAGCCAAATCCTAATGAAGAGATTAGTCACCCGATACATTATCTTCCCCACCACATGGTGAAACAAAAGGGCAAAAAAGGAAGAATTGTCTATGATGCATCGGCGAAGATCTCAGGGAAAAAGAGTCTGAATGAATGCTTATACAGTGGACCTTCTATGCTAGAAGATTTGACCGCACTTCTTCTGAAATTTCGGAGTAACAAGATTGGCATAGTAGCTGATGTAGAGAAAGCTTTTCTTCAAGTTGGACTACAAAAGGAAGACCGGGATGTAACAAGATTTTTGTGGGTAAAGGACACAAGCAAAGAATTGTCAGACGATAACATACTGTACCTACGGTTCTGCAGAATTCCATTTGGAATAATTTCCTGTCCTTTTTTACTCACAGCAACTATCAGACATCACATAACTCGGTCAAAGAGCAACTTGTTGAAAACAGTCGCTGACAAATGCTATGTAGATAACTTGGTAACTGGGGCGGAGACTGTTCAAGAAGCCAGACATTTGTATGAACAAACAAGGTCAACATTTGAAGAACTGTCAATGAATATCAGAGACTGGGTCTCTAACAGCAAAGAGCTCATGAACATAATACCCCAACAACACAGAGCAATTGTGCCATCTGAAAACGTGAAAGTCCTTGGATTGACATGGAATGTACTGAAAGATACACTGAAACTTAAAGTATCAGAAAACAATTTCAATCCTGACACTCCAATACATACTAAGAGAGAAGTTCTACGTACTCTGGCCCGCGTCTATGATCCCTGTGGTTTCGCATCTCCATTGATCCTGCCGATAAAACTTCTCTTCCGAAGGATTTGCAAGGAGAAGGTGAAATGGGATGTAATACTACCTCAAGAACTAATGCAACCACTGAACTCCATTATCAATGATTTGAAAGCGGTGACAGAAGTAGAGCTTCCAAGGTACATGCAAACCGCCTCAGAAGGTATTAACACGAAGCATGAGTTGCACTGTTTTACAGATGCCTCCAAAAATGCCTATGCGGCTGTTGTTTACTTAAGAACACATGAAGATCAGACCATATCAGTGTCATTTGTGATGGCTAAATCCCGTATATCACAAATTCAGGACCAAGATGACTTGAAAATTCCCAAGCTAGAACTTCTGGGGTTTCTGATAGGTAGCAGGCTGCTGAACTATGTGAAAACTAACTTAGATCTACCGATCCAGAAGCAATATCTGTGGACAGACAGCCTAGTAATACTTGGATGGATGAGATCGAATAAACTCTTGCCACCATTTGTAGCAAACAGAGTCAATGAGATCAAACGTAACCACCAAGAAACTGAGATGTTCTACGTCCACACGAAGTCGAACCCGGCAGACATTGCTACTAGAACCGAATCTGATTTATGGGATCAAAGAAAAGAACTTTGGTACAATGGTCCAGAATTTCTCAAAAAAGAATCTACATATTGGCCTGCGAGTCGTCATTATGACACACACAAGACGTTCTTTTCGCTTGGGGAGGCCCTGGACGGGGGTCCAGGTGAGTTGAATCTGCTGCAGTGGGCAGAGCTGGATAATGCTGCCGATGTCATAATGGAGATAGATGAACCGAACAATCCGGAGGTTGGACACTTTGATAATGCCGATGACAGCAAGCAAGGGGAAATTACAGCTGAACTTAAAAAACTACAGCGTATACATTTTCCCGATGAACTGGCAAACAAGAAAACTCACCTTGCAAGGAATTTAGATCTGTTCCTGGATGTTGATGGTATACTACGCTGCCGTGGTCGAATGGCTAACACCACATGGAGCTATGACATGAAATATCCAGTCTTGCTACCTAAAGACAGCGAGTTTACCAATCAACTTATTATGAAAACCCATGAGAGAAACTACCATGTTGGTGCATCGCATACCTTGAACATCATCAGGGAACGGTATTGGATACCACAAGGTAAAGTAAAAGTGGTAAAGCTACTCAAAACATGCAAGCAATGTGTGAAGCATGGTGGAGGCCCTTATAAGCTACCAGCTGCACCAGACCTACCACCTGAGAGAGTCAACTATTCTGAACCATTTTCATTTACTGGTGTAGACTATTTTGGACCATTGTTTGTGAGCTCATTTACTGGGCAAGAAAAAAGATGGGTAGCCTTATTCACATGCATGGCTGTTCGAGCAATTCACCTCGAAATAGTGACAGATCTCTCTGCAGAAGAGTGTCTCTTAGCATTACGCCGATTTGCAGCTACCAGAGGTATACCAAAACGGATGTACTCAGACAATGCTACCTGCTTCAAGTTAACTTCTGAAGTAATGGCAAAACCATACTGCATTGAAAGAGAAATTACATGGAAATTTATTCCCCAACTGGCGCCATGGCATGGAGGTTTCTATGAACGACTAGTTGGGTTAGTCAAACATTGCCTAAAGCGAACCTTATATAAGCATCTACTGAATGACAGCAAACTGCTTACTGTAATGAAGGAAGTAGAAGCGGTGATCAACTCTAGGCCACTTACACGAGTTGGAGCAGAGGTGGAGCATATCTTGCGACCTGCGGATTTCCTAAGCTTGGGAAAGTGCTTGTCAGCTGCACCAACAACAGCAGAAATACCAAGCTCAGGTTCAAGGCTGAAAACAGACTTGATCAATAGCTGGAGGAAAGGTATCAAAATTCTAGAAGAGTTTAAGAAAATGTTCATAAGCCAATACCTTACAAGCTTGAGAGAGAGAACGCATCACTCACCTAAGCAACCTAGAGTTATGTCTGAACGTTTACCACAAATAGGTGATATCGTCCAAATCAAGGCAGACTCAAAGAACCGACAAAACTGGAAGGTGGGAAAGATTGTCGCCCTGATAGAAGGTGCGGATGGCAAATGCAGAGTTGCAAGAGTACAAGTTGGGGACTCTATATTAATACGTTCTACAGGTCACCTGTATCCTCTTGAAGAGGAAACTGATAAAATTTCACCGTCTGATGAACAGATAGTGGAGCAGGGACCTGGTCAGGTTAACCAGCAAATGGCAGATACAATGGTAGAACATCAAGCTCAAGAAGAAATACGATCCTCAATGGAGACACCGCCTATCTGTGAAACGGACAGGCAAGAAAATAGTGAAGTGACACAAAGTGACAAAGAATACGTACCGCTTGATGCGGTACCACCTAGCTCTGGTAACTTAACTGAAAATCCAGAGCCTCAACGGACAAATGAAGCAGTAACGAGGAGCAGAAGAGATGCCGCTATTCGTGCCAGAGAGAAGATCCTGGAGTGGACGCGTCACCTGCTCGCCCTCTTGAAATAGACGCTTCTTTCCGTTGGGAGTGTCGCGCGATGCGAGTTGCCATCGACAATTCGGTAAGTGTCACTAGCACTAAAAGGTCGATATTTCTGGCATGTTGGTAACACTGCTTTTATGACGGTGAATGTGGGTAAGCACGGACGAAAAATAACCAGAGATCGACTCGAGAAGATACCAAGAATATCCCTGGTAAGTGCTTACATTATTCTAGATAATAGAACCTCTAAACGTGGTGGTTCGAAACCATAACGTGGCAAAGATTAAGGTTTAATGAGGATCCAATGTTTGCTAAAGATCTACATAGGTCAAGGACATTGGACAGGCAGAGCACTTGCAAGCTCGTCGAAGGGAGTGACCCGGGAGCACACTCACAAGGCATAGCCATGATAAAACGATCGGCTATGATGTTGGAGAATGGGCAGGACTATGGGGAAGGTGGAGGTCCTCGTGGGGCATAAGCCCCATGTCCGGCGGGTGCCGCTACCCTGGGTAAACTGTACCGGCCAGGAACCCAGGGAAAAATGAATACGGAGTGAACTGTACCGGCCAGGTACTCCGCTAAGGATGGAAGGCACCCGGGCGCAGCCGCTGCGCTCAGACTGGAGCCATAGTCGATCGTAGGGTAACTCTGAATAGATCAGGCCCTTGGATGGCAAAGCCTCTTAGTTTTCATAAAGCGAAGCATGACTGATGGATCAACTCATCCTAATCATAATCTTTGTTGCGCACATGCTTGTTTGTAGAGAACCTTGGCTGGAATCCTAAATGTAAATGAGATTCTATGATGGTAATGCGCGACAGCGCTGTGACATGTCTGTGACTTGAATGCTGAGATATCTTACCATAAACATACGAAGTCATACAGAAAAAGAGAAAAATTTTTTGGCCTTCGAAAACTACCGAAATTTTAATACATGATAAGTCTGAACTAGGTGCATACGATCAGGAAACGACGTAATTTAATTGATTTGTCTTATGTGTGTTGAATAAATATCTTTTTACTTGACTTGACAAGAAAAAAATTTGCGTTCGTCGACACTGTGAACGAACGGAACTTTTTATTCCCGATTGCCAACAGTGTTGCCGGGTATCCGTGTGATGTGATGATAAACACAGGACAAAGTAGAGTTGAAACTAGAACAAAAGAGATAACCTTAGGCTAAGGGCAATCATTAAACCATTACCTACTTTAATAGTAGGGTTCAGTATAGCTACGATGTGATATAGCGATTCAGTATAGCGAAATGTGTAAGCGTCTAGCTACACATAACGATTTAATTATTCAAGAAGTGTTCAAAGTCCCATATGTTAAAAACAAATAATGTATACTTAAAAAGTTTTATAAAGGTGCTGCATAGCCTGTACAAAATATTCATTTTTTTAACCATAGTCTGTTTAACATAATAATTAAGTTATTATGTCTAACACCACTTTACTGTTATTTTTATAAATAAAGATATTTAAAATAAAAAAAAAACAGTACAGCTACGAAGTGGTCCCATATAAATTTCATCGATATGTGATCTTAGACTTCGAAGATACAATGAAGTCGGTTTTAGATTTTTTTCTAAAATTAAATTATTAATTTATATTTTCGTTTTTATATTATTCACAGCAGTTAAACATATCGCTTACCTTATTCACGCAAGTTATGTGATCTTATAGGAGTTACATAGTAGATCTTACGATCTCCTATGTAAAACCTATCAGTGTCATCTCACCGTGATGGTATAATGTTGCTCTTTTTGCTTCCTTCATATTAATAACTAGCTACTTAGGTACCTACCTGTTATAGTAATTTGTCAATCTGTTTCGACAATCAAACCTTTTTTAACCGACTTCAAAAAGGAGGAGGTTTACAATTCGACGGTATGTTTTTTTTTATTTTTTTTTTTGTGTGTTTGTTACGCGATTACTCCGCCAATTATGCATTGATTTCGATGATTCTTTTTTTGATTGGTAGGTAATACTTCAAAGGTGGTCCCATATAAATTTTATCGAAATTCATTCAGTAGTTTTTGAAAAAAATAGCAAAAACAAAAATATATAAGTTTAATCTTCAAGTCGGTTCTTGTTTTTTTCGTAACCAACTTTCTAAAGGTGGAGGTTTGTATTCGACTGCTTCACCTGCTTCACCCAGGGTTGACTTCCGGTGAGGGAACTCCTCAACGGTGACTAGTACAGACACAACATTTCGTAAATGGATTTAACCATAAAAGCCTGTTCTAAATTCCATCATGACATGGCAGATACACCCAGGATTGACTTCCGGCGAGGGAACTCCTCAACAGAGAATAGGACAGACATGAAATTTTTTTGCACATGCATTTAATTGTGATAGCCCGTTCTAAACTTCGTCATGATGTGGCTTCTAGATCATAAAAGCTTGTCTTTAAAATCTTTTTGAATTAATTTAATTAAAACTTGTTTTTCACTAAAAAGGTTAAAATAAATTATTTTTCAAAAAAACTAAACCGACTTCAAAACCACAAATGGCACTCAAAAGTAAAAAATAAATTAATATAATTATCATAAGCGCTACCCACTCATATATTTGAAGTCGGTGCCAGCCAAGTCTAAAAGGTAGTAGATAAATACTACCTACAAGTAGTACTTACTATACATAGTATTTATCTACTACCTATTAGACTTGGCTGGCACCGACTTCAAATATATGAGTGGGTAGCGCTTATGATAATTATAATAATTTATTTTTTACTTTTGAGTGCCATTTGTGGTTTTGAAGTCGGTTTAGTTTTTTTGAAAAATAATTTATTAGTATGTAAGTTTTCGTGAGTTTGATCCATTATAAATATTTAATAATACGGCTAGGATTAGGTCAACTAATTTGACAAACTACGTGAGTCTTAGCCATTTTATTAAATATTTATAATCAAATTCAAAATTCAAAATTCTTTAGTGATTTAAGTTACATAAATATGGTACAATATAAATGGAAACTCTGTCTGGTGCTTTAGCGTTAGCTGTGTTGCATCAGGCAGTGTCTTCCCCAAATTTAAAACAATCAACATTAAAACTTAGATTACGTTAAAATATAGAAAAAGAAATACTTATACAAACTACAAAACACCTTGTTGGATGTTTGTATTTGTTATTGTGTGTGTACATATAATGTGCGAAATCAATGCGTAGCACCAACGTCGTGGGTACGCGTCAATACCCACGTAGTAGAGTGTACTGCATGTTTGTTTGAAAATAAAATAAAATAATAATCATAATAAAAAATAATAAAAAATAGGAGGGTGAAGGGAATCTAGTCAACTCTTACCAGCACTTGTTCGAGAGAGTCATAGTCAAATTGTTATAACCAGTCATTTAAAGTTTTATTAAGTTTAAAGGCTTGTAGGGTTTTTATTTTAGTTTCAGAATTAAGCTGATTATATAACTTAGGTGCCATATGACTAAAAAGTCATTACCTTGCTTATCAATTTGTATTTTTTTTAATAAGTAGAAGAGCTAGCGCTAAAACAGATCCCGTATAGGTTTACCGGTATAATTAGGAGTGAAAGCCGACACTAGCTGTTAATGTGCAATTCAACTATTTTATTAGGTACGTAAATAAAAATATAAAATTATACACATACCGTCAGCATTAAGTAATCCATTTGCAAAATACGACCTCATGAAGTCATAGATGTAATGTTTCTGCAAGCAAGTGGTGGCTATCGCCAGACTATCTTCAGGATGTGATACGACTACAACAAGAAAATTGTAAGTGTTTTAATATCTAGAAGTATTGTGATTGTGTGTACGAAGCAGTTAACAAAAAATACAATTTTACTTACCGTAAAACATGCGCGGCCCCATATGCAGCCTGACTACGCCGCCCTTTTTTATAGCTTCTTCGGACACCTTCGCAAAAGCATTATACATTTCTGAAAACAAAGTTTTGTATACCTAGAGTCTAGTGAAATCACAAAACATTATGAGAGTTAAGAGTTAAGTTATTGTCCTGAGACAATAGCTCTTAACGATCGAGTATAGGGTCGAGTATAGTGCTGCGAAGGTTTTTAAAAACAAAATTATGGGTGGCGCTACAACTGTTATGTACAAACGTTGCTTACCATCAGATGAGTGACCTTTTCGTCTTGCCAATTAAATATATTAAAACAGTAATAGAAAATTATATTACAATATAGGTGAAAGGTAGGTATTAGTAAATATGTGTTCCGGTTTGAAGGGCATTGAACCAGTGAATCTACTGGGCATTATGAGACTCAACAGCAGCAGGGTGAAGAACGCAGTGCAGCGCCGCGCAGGATTTTGCAAAACAAAGTTCTAGGTGGTGCTGTTATTGTTATGGACTGGCGTATTGCTTACCATCAGACAAACGACCAGCTCGTCTCGTCATTCAGTTACCTGTGCAGTAATTTAGACCTATGGCAATACTGTCGGGGCGATAGAGTATTCGGTAGGCGGTAGACCTTTAAAAGTAAAAATTCTAAAATCTAGTATCCAAGTAATGTGTAATAAGTACTTACGTACACTATCGCCTACAAAATGAAGTCCATGTCCCACAAAAGGGAGTTTCCCGGACAGTTCCGGCGGCTCCAGAGCCGACGGCTTCTTGAACCACAGCCATATCAACCACAAACCACACAAAGCAATCAATAGAAACAACATTATATATTTGAATTCAAATTATTGTTGTAGCTAATTATCTAGTTTGTATAACTGTTTATAATGTAAACACTCACAAAGTAAATCTAAATAATGATTTTATGTTTTATCTCTAATGACTTTATCTTCTATTTTACTATAAATACATCTTATTCACTGGAGCAAAACGTGTACCATTTGTGATAACGGAACTTCAAATGTACGATATGAGACGTATGTAATATTATTGTATGTAAATAATAATTACACTTGCACAAAAAACACAGACCTCGTGTAGTCAAGGTTGCGTAATTTTCCAGTGTTTAGATTTATTTGTAGTTCAAGTTCAACGTGCAAAAGTTCTTCATTCGTTGTTTGGCGTCGTCATCCACATATGAATACTTACCAATCCTTGAAGTCCTGAACCTGATATCTTAGAACTTCTAACAAACTACTTTAACGTATGAAAATAAAAAAAAACTTGGCTCGCTTTTGAGCGTTAAAATAAAAATGCACAAAACTGGTTAAAGCAAACACCGCCTCTTGCGTGTATAAAATTACTAAAAACATAATCCATTCCTATAAAAATCATATCTAGGTATCAACATTTTTTCCTAAGTATCTAGTTTTCTTTTATCTCTATGATAGCCAGAGTTATAATTTAACATTTTAGCTTGCTTGGTTTTATCTGGTTCTTTTTTGTAACGTCGGGTGTGGCGGCGCCCACTTCTGCATCCTCTTTTTTTTCTCTGCCGCCCCTCGCTCGCTATCTTTGTTTTATTTTCACTCGGGTCTCTTGTCAGGTCGGTCAGCATGGCCAGGTAGGCGAGGTCGGTCATCTCCAGAGAGGATTTCTTTTTTTAATAATATTATGATTTATTGTGACATAGTAGATATTTCTACAGAGTAGTATTGAATCCATAGGCTCTCGAACTAGTTTAAACTGTGTTTCGAGAGCCAGTGGCTTCTCCCAAAAAAATGTGCTAGTTACAAACTATTATGTAGGTAAAATTATTATGTAGTACAAAAATATTTAAATGTATTTGTTTTAAATTAAACTAACAGTTATTAAACTTAACATTAAGTAGAAGGAAAGGGATACGTACGCGCGTATGTATGGGTATGTACGTGTTGGTGGGGGTGGGTAGGTGTGTGCATGTGAGGGTGAGGGTGTGTGAGGGGGTGTGTGTGTGTGTAAGTATATTTATGTTAGTGTATCAGTAGTAAAAGTCAGTTAGCATACTTTCAATGCCATCATAGTCAAACGTCTTAAGCCAATTAAGTATTATTTTTTTAATTTTATTGTTACTGTACTTTTTTATTTTACATTCATTGTTAAGTTTATTATATAAGTGTGGAACAATAACATCATACCTTTTCTGTGCAAACCTTGTATTCACAGTAGGAACGGGACAACGATCGATTCTTTTGGATGTTTCAGGTAAGTAAGGTACTATTTTTTTGTGATAACGCCGTAAGCTTTCATAAATGAACAATTTTCTAATGCTCAAAACACCAGCTTTCTCATAAACATCTGTTGTCGGATGCCTATAGGGTAAGTAGAGGAGCACTTTCAATACCGCACTTTGAGCACGTTCGGCAGTAATGAGGTGCGTTTTTGCCGCTGTATGCGGGAGAAAAACAAATGCGGCACAAAAAAACTGTAAACGGTGTACATATACATTATATAGTTTTTCATACCACGAAAGTTTAGCGAGGCCATCGAGATAAGCCGTCATTGTATCTTCAACCAAGACTCTGGGTTCTGTATATCACCAGCATGGAAGCCGATCAGTGGCTCTTGTTCCGACAGCAACTTGTGGAGCCGCGAAGCGGATACAACGAGTGCATTGTGTTTCTAGCGAATCGCCGCTACCCGCACCCACACCCGCTACTCGCACCCCGCTACCCGCTCCCGTTCTCAGGGCCGAAGCGCCGGGCTAAAAAGCTAGGCTGCGGTCACCCTGTGGAGTCCCGTTCCCGCTCCTGTTCCCAGGGTCGAAAAGCTAGGCTGCAATCACCCTGTGGAATCCCGCTCCTGTTCCCAGGGCCGAAGCGCCGGGCTGAAAAGCTACGCCGCAGTCACCCTGTGGAATAACCGAACTCCCGTCTCCGTGTGAATCCCGCTCACATCCCGCGTCCCAGTTTCCCGTACTCCGGGCTACGCTTCCCGTTTCCCAGGGCAGAAGCGCCGGGCTGAAAAGCTAGGCCGCAGTCACCCTGTGGAGCTAGACGCGCTCCCGTTTGAGGTCCTGCCGCGATCACGTCATCTTGGGGTCCGTCGCCCCTCCCGTACCGAACCATTGTAAAACCTAGATTAAGCACTCGTCTAGATGCCCTAAGCAACCTTTGTAAAACCGAAATATAAACCCGGTAACCTGCGAAATTTAATCACGTTACATTGGCGCCAAACTTAAAAACCCGCGACATCAACCCAGGGGATAGGGCACTCACTACAACGACATACTCAGGCAACAGCCAAAAGATTACGTCGCTTAGCGAGTGACCTCCATAAATAAATTTGTCCAGAGGAAGGTAGAACTTGTAAAATAATTAGACAAAATATTCAATGTCGGATAAAACATCCTGGTTATACAACCTGAAAAAAACCGAATTGGAGCAAGAATGCAGGAAGAGAAACCTCACAACAGAGAACCAAACCGTCAAAGAATTACGCCAGACCCATGCCGAGGCAATAAGGGCAGATCCAGACCAGACCCGAAAACCAGTCCCGACGCCTATAGAAAGCGGCTACACCAGTGAACCAGAACCAGATTATAGAGAGACCATGTCACGATCACACGGAGAGACCGACGAAAAACCCGAAATGTCAAACTACCCAGAGCAATACGAACGAGATATAGAGAGATGGAACCTATGTTTTAACACATATGACGACCCAGTTGAATTCCTAGAGGGACTAGATGATCTAATAGAATCAAGTGGAATAGAAAGACAAAAAGTACTCAAGATTATACCCAAATTTCTAAGAGGCAAGGCCGAGCTATGGTACCGGAATAACAAGGAATCATTTAAAACTTGGGGTGAGTTTATCACGTGTTTCAAACTCACATTCCTTACCCGCGATCATGAAAATGAACTGCTAAGAAAAATTATTATGAAGAAGCAGCATTACCGCCAAAAGTTTACTGATTACTTAATTGAGATACAAACATTGATTCGACGTTACAACAAAAAAAAGAAGAACAGCTAAAAATAATCCATGAAAATATGTCCACGAAATACAAGTATTATATGAAGTGCTCCGAATTCACCACCGTATACCCATTAATACAATTAGCAAGTGAATACGAAAGCATATCAACAGAACGCCGCACAGATTTCGAGCGAGGTCACCAACAGAAATCCCAATCCACGCAACAGACTCAAAATCAAAGTGAGTACCAAGAACCCGAAGAGACTCGAGACAAGTGGACACCCAGAGACCGCACCCGGCCTGAAGAGACGACAAAATACGTCTACAAGTAGAACTCCTTTCTTCTCCTCCTCATTTCGTAACAATTGCTTTAGAGGATCTAAAAATAGTTTCTGCGGAGTGGTACACTAACAATTGTTTGCCACTTGTCTTGTCTTATAAACACACATACGCCGGGTTAGGGACGGACCGGGCCGGACGCAGAACGAGCTACGTCAGACATGACCAGGGCCCAGCCGGGGCCTTGTATGTGACGCGTTGCATATCAATTCAAGCAATGCAACAGAGCCCGCGCGCCCCCGCCTGTCCGCTTTCTATGTGACTTGGGCTATTAAGCCCAAGTCACAATGTATTAACATTGGCATTAATCTCTTTCGGAGCTATAATTCAATTTATAGCACCCTATTACTTTTAGAATAGCCAAGAATTTCATAATAAAGCTCCAATATTTAACGGCTTCCCAATACGTGTTCTTTCAATACCTCTTCTAAAGGACGCCGGCGTCACTGAGGAGAGTTATTACGTCATTACAGTGTTACATTACGTTGTAGGAATAAGGAAAAGTGGTCCGCCTTTGGGACAGAGCTGTAACAGATACATTGAGTGTAACAAGAGAAATTCCTGTAAAGCGCTTACAATTGTGACAACGGTTAGTTAAGTAGCTTCATAAATTGCTACTTCCTACTCTTGAACCAAGAAAAAAAGGCGAACGGAATCTTGCTAAGCAACAACTGAAGCATAGTAATGGCGATGTGACGGCTGATCGGTTGGTATAGCAATAGTGTAAATGTGCGCGTGTGGTTTGTGTATGAACGAGCGGACTGGCATAGCTTGAGTGCTTCACTTTTGTATTTGGTGACGCGTGCAAAGGTTTGTGTGTGTTTTTCAGCTTCACAGCTGAACGGATTTTGATGAAAGTAGTTACTTTGGGTTTTGTGTTTAGAACATAGGTTTTTTTATCCCCAAAAGCAATTTCTTAACAACTGTAGCCCCAAATATACGCGGACGGAGTCGACACTATACTTGCTTCAATCAAAATCAAATCAATCAAAATCAAAATCTCTTTAATCATTTTGGCATCACAGACGCACTTATGAACGTCAAATTATAACAATGACTCTACTTTCAATAGCTTGTAAATTATGAAGCCAAAATTTGCAAAACTTCAAATAAAACCAACTTATTTTAGATAAATACAATACAATACAATAATGCTTTATTGTACACCAAACAAGAAATAAACAAGGTACAGGAAAGACTCTTACAAACTATAGTACAACGGGCGGACTTAATATTACATAAACTATTTAAACCAAACTCACGTAGGCATTTGTGAGCCGAATTGAGACGGCCGGCGCTCGACCGGTTTCGGATCGTTAAACTCACGAAAGTTAATCAAATCACACTTCACACAAATATTATAAATGCGAATGTTTGTATGTAAGTGAGTTTATTCCCTCTTCACGCTGTAACGGCTTAACGGAATCGAGTGAAATTCGGAATGCAGTTAGCTTATAACCTGGATTCACAGATAGGCTACTTTATATACCGAGAAATCAAGTTCAAGTTCAAAGGTTCTTTATTCGATTTTGTCATCACAGACGCACTTATGAAAGTTAGTTATTACAATGACTCTACCACCGTATCGGAAAAAGAACCACTACTCAGAAGATACGACAAGAAACAGAGGAGCATTTTTTTTAGAGTTTTGTTAGAATATTTTGTATTTGTTTTTTGACAATATTATTTTTCTTACGTGCCGGTTGGCTACCTGGCAGAAGCGGAATGTTCCATGCATCTTTGTCTTCTATGTAATTACTAACTGTCTAGTATGCTTCTTTAGAAATGGGGCCAAAACCACGGGGCGTAGCTAGTAACTAATAAATATAGATAATTCCTTACTTACAACAAACAAAAAGGTCCTGTGGAAGCGCGATGTGTAGAGAAAATGTTTGCATTTCGCCAGAGGAGAGGCGGTTTTACCTACAGTATGTCGTTAGGCTGAGGATGTAGTTAACAGGCGAGATCGCGAGGAAATCTCACACATGCTTCGGCGATTGGCGTTTAACCGATCGCGGTATCAAGCCGTTTTAGCTTTAGCTGCTTTTAGCATCCGCGACCAATGTTTATCATCATTAGCCTTTTCCATCACACTGATGGGACACGAGCCTTCTCTCATAGAGAGAAATGGGTCATAAACTCGCCACGCTGGTCCAGTGCGATGGCTGTGACATGGGCCTGTGTTGTGTGCCAATATTTTTTTTCTTGTAATGTAATGGCTGTACTAAAATCTCGTGATCATACATTTTAGCGATTCTATCTATTCTGCAGTAGCTTGCAGAGAGGTGAAGTAAGGACTTTACCTAACAAACGTTAAGAATTTCTTATTTGACACAAGATTTCGTCTGGAGTTTTTGTGCTTTCGAATTCATTTTTTTTTCTTTTACTATTTATAGGCTTGCGTCTGACCACTATCTCACCTTATTGTTTACTAACCAGCTACACTCACGAGAATAAGTCGAGACACTCGACCGGTGTTCGAGCGGCACTGACGCTCATCTTCACGGAGTACGTGCGGTTCTCGTGAGTGTAGCCGGTTAGTAAACAATAATATGAATAATACTCACGCTAGTTTTAATAATAATACTATCTCACCTGTTGTTAATAAGGGATTTGTAGCGAAAGCCAAGAGAACTGCGAAAACTTAGAGATCTACAAAAGACTAGAGAACTCTACAAAAGCCTAGAGAACTATAAAAGCCTTGAGAACTACGAAAGCCTAGAGAACTACGAAAGCCTTGATAACTACAAAAGCCTAGAGAACTACAAAAGCCTAGAGAACTACGAAAGCCTAGAGAACTACGAAAGCCTAGAGAACTACGAAAGCCTAGAGAACTACGAAAGCCTAGAGAACTATGAAAGCCTAGAGAACTACGAAAGCCTAGAGAACTACGAAAGCCCGAAAATGTTTTTAAGGATGGATGATGGATATTTGTTATTCAGTCACGCAAAAACTAATGAACGGTTTTGGTGAAATTTGGTATGTAGGCACTTTAGGTTCTAAAAAAGGACATGAGCTATTTTTTATCCCGGGAAACTGCGGGATAAATCGCGGGGTGCAGCTAGTGGATCATACAAAAAAAATGCATGCGTTTTTGTAATACATTTTGCATTTTAGTAGATAGTAGTGCTCTACTATTATTATGGGCAGGCGTGGCGCTTACCATGAGGCGTACAACTTGTTCGTCGCATTATTCAGTTGAATAAAAACCCCTACTTTTTAATTTATTTTATGGAGTTCATTGATGAGACGAAGAAATCGTACACCTGATGATAAGCGCCGCGCCTGCCCATAACAATTGAAGTGCCACTCACAACTTTTCACACCATAAAAAGCACTACGTAGCACTGCATTGCACTCATCAACCCTAGACATCAGATATTAATTTTCATATGCCCATTCACTGGCTACAATGCCCTTCAAACCGGAATACAGTAATGCTTGCGCACTACTGCTTGACGGCAGAATAACCGGCAAAGCTGTGGTACCTACCCAGACGGCCTCCCGCATACGAGAGACCTACCATGTGTAAAGTTAGAGATTTTAGTTTTCACTTTAACAAATGAAAACTTAAATCGCTATTATCATACACCAAATAACCCGCTTCCTCTTGTTACCTTAAACACTGCCTCTATCGAGGGAAAAAGAAAATCTTAAAAAAGTGAATACTAAAATCGGTATTATCATACAGCAAATAAGTCGCTCCCTCTTGTGACCATAACCACTGCCTCTCTCGAGGGAAATGAAGTTAAATTGTTATAAATTAGTCATAATTTCAACATGTGCCACGATTATTAAGTAAACTGTAAAACTGTGTAAACTACAGTTTTGTACCACTTGTTTCATACCGCTTCGACCGTGATTTATACCGCTTTCACCTTATTTCATACCGCTTTTGTGTAGTTTCCTAACATTTTTTAACCGACTTCAAAAAGGAGGATCTCAATTCGACTATGTTTTTAGCAGATTTCATAAAGAAGGAAGGTTCTCAATTCGAATGTATGTTTATTTTTTATATTTGTACGCGATTACTTCGCCAAATTTGAATTGATTTTAATGATTTTTTTTTGTTTGATACACAAAACAAAAATATAACAATATAAAAACAAAAATTTAAAATTATTTATTTCATAATAGTACAAATTACAATTTTTTGCGACTCTAGCCAACAAACTAGGTGTAGACACATCTGTATCTTGGCAGTTAGCTTCTTCAGTTTTGTTGTGGCTCTTGTATATAGGTTAATTAAATTAAGTTGATTAACAATAAATATATCAGTATTAATTATTTATAAAAATAATAAAAATTAAGAATTAATTTGTATAATCTAAAAGTCGGTTTTGTTTTTTTCTAAAAAATAATTCTGTCCCTATTTCACCTTGTTTCATTTATTTTTACCTAATTCACGGGCATTGCGAAAATTACTGGGCATCATCATCAGCCCATCACGTTCCCACTGCTGGGACACGGGCCTTCTCTCATAGAGAGAGAATGGGCCATAATCCATCACGCTGGCCCAGTGCGGGTTGGTGGATGTCACATGTCCTTGACTTTTTGTGAAAAATTCTTGGACATGCCGGTTTCCTCACGATGTTTTCCTTCACCGTTTTTAGAGCGAGTGTTAAATCCGCACATAACTTAAGAAAGTCAGTGGTGCGGGGCCAGCGGGGTTCGAACTCGGGTGCGTCGGATTGAAAGTCGCATGAGCCACACTCGATCTCAAAAAAGTTCTAGGAGACACTGCAATTATAATGCATATAGGCAGCCGTGGTACCACCAGGTGAACGACTTGTTCGCCTTTTTATTCAGTCACATCAAAAAAAGAATATATACATAAACAGATTTATTTTGAACTATATCAAAAGCATTAAAATATTATATACTTAGTTTAAATTATACTCACAAGGATAAAAGCTAAGTAAATATATAAAAAGCGCCCCATTTTCTCTTCAAAATAAAATCTCTACGATGTAAAAACTTCTGAAGCTTGGCAATTATCTACTTCAATAACTTTTGAAGGTTTCATACTCGTATCAGATTGGCCTAAATTTTCCGTGAAATTAAAACATTCTGTTTTACCTGTTATTTAATAAAAAGGTACGTTTTTTACGGTTACATTCTGCCATATTGCGTCAGAGATAAATTAAGTCGTAGCATTGTGCTACATCGCTATGAATGGCTACGAAGCTACGAGGCTCTACGGAAACTATCCTACAATAGTAGGTACTGTCTTAATACAACTTTTTATATCTTATTGGGTGGATGAGGCAATCAGATCATTCATCTCATCATTAACAGTAGCAGCACTACCCACAACGTTATTCTACAAAATCCTGCGCGACACTGCACTGCGCTCGTCACCCTGAAACAACATTTTTCACGGTGTGAAACGAATATTATTAGAATATATATGGAAAATATGGTACAAAATAAAAGGAAGGTATTTTTAAGCATATATAAAAATAAGTAAATATGCTATGCTTTTTCTTTATTTTTATATATTGACCATCAGAAGTGTTCGGTAAACTATCGGGGAGACGGGTCTGAGCAGCCGCTCAACTGCCGTCTCTCTCTAGATCTATGTGCTCCATCTTAGGCCACATCATCACTTCACATCAGGCGAGATAGTGGCCAAACATAGATCTAATAAGCGTAAAAAAAAAAAGATTTTACAAATCTTTAAAAAAAGATACGCTTCAGTTTCTTGCAGTATTTTCTGAGAAGTGGTTCTTTTTCCGATGCGGTAATAGAGTCATGGTGATAATTTGACGTTCATAAGTGCGTCTATGGCGGCAAAATTGAATAAAGAGATTTTCATTGGATTTGATTTGACTGTGTTAATTGTTGAGAACCAACCTCCTTCGTTTTTGTTGGTTTTGAAACGTTATATATTATTTCGTCGTCCGATAACGGAATAGTAAATCTATTCCATTATCGGACAACCAGACGACAAGGGAACCTTATCAGCCCGCGCCGAGGATAACAATTTAAACCGTTATTAATTACACTCCCGGCAGGACGACGAGTTAATTAATCTATGTTCGAAGTTCCAGGTCTCGCAGGGTTTCAGTACATATTTGCTTTATGAATTATGAAGGACTAACTGCACCCCATTAGTTGGACGGATAACGGTTACCAACGTGGAAGTTTTAGAGCGCATGGGAAAAAGACTCGAACTTATACGGTCTATCAAACAAAGAAAAGTCGCTTACCTTGGTCACTTACTGCGAAATGACCAATATTTGTTGCTACAGACTATAGTGATGGGCAAAATACCTGGAAGACGCAGAGGAGGGAGACGCAGGATGTGGTGGCTTCGAAACTTTAAGGAATAGACAGGGATAAGGAAGGTAGAAGAACTATTCAGACTTGCTCTGGATAAGATGAAGTTTAAGGAGCTGACTGCCAACCTTCAGTGATGGAGCGACACTTGAAAAAGAAGAACTGCACCCCGCCGGCTAACCCAATTTCCAGGGTAAAAGTAGCCTTTGTTCTTGTCCAGGACCTTTTTTTTAATAGGACTGAGTGATGAGACGAGCTGGTCGTTCGTCTGATGGTAAGCGCCACGCCTGCCCATAACAATTGCAGTGCCACCCAGAACTTTTAGTAACATAAAAAGTAATGCGTAGCGCTGCATTACTCTGATCACCCGAAGACATCAGAGATTGCATTTTTAAAATGCTTTTCCTTTTCCTATAATTAAAGTAATTGAAATCACCTACGTTGGAAAACGCCTGTAAATTGACGTCAATATGACGTAGATTTGCTACCTGGGCGTCGTCAATCATAAACCGTAACCGAGGAAACAATTTTTTTTGCATTGCAGGTTCGTTGTTGTGATAAAATTGTGGCATCTTTGTCGTGACAAAGATCATGCAAGTTTGCGTGGTAACTATAAAGTGAAAACTTGCACCAAGTTTGCACATTTAATATGGCAAACTTGGTGCAAGTTTTCACGTTTGCTACTTCAAACTTGCTGCAGGTCTGCAACAAGTTTATAGATAGATAGATACTTAGATAGATGAACGCTTTACTGCAAACATTAAATTACAGACATTACATAAAAATAATTAAAGAAAGTGTTACAATGGGCGGCCTTATCGCTAAAAGCGATCTCTTCCTGGCAACCTTTGGAAACAAGTTTATATTGCTATCTGGGTTACCAACCGTCATTGGTAACACTTGCATGTCCTAAACGCTAATGGTAAAAGCCCGAAAATGGTCTCTTTTTTATAAAATCCTTACATTTACCAACCCATGTTGGTAAATCCTAAGTTTTATTAGTAAAACCTAAGATAATAAATAAATTGATAAATAAATTAATCGGAAAAATAGGCAGACCAGCTGTTTTTTGTCCTTGATCAACAAATAACTAAGTACAACAACTAATAACTAAGTAACTCTATGCGAGTAGCTCAACTATTGGAAATGACGAAGTTGCGAGGCATAGTTCACCGGGAAAGTTGTAGTTGAGTGAAGTGACTTGTTTATTATTTTATTAGTTCCCTTGTAGGTAAATATCATTATGTAGACGAGTGTTAGATATACCTACTGTTATATTGTACACTATGTGGTAGGTCTTTGGAGGCTGTGTGGGTAGGAACTATCACTTTGCCAGTTATTCTGCCTCCAAGTAGTAGTGCGCAAGTGCCGGCTTGTAAGGCATTGTAGCCAGCAAAATGACTGACCATATGAGACTTAATATCTGATGTCTCGGGGTGATGAGCGCAAAGCAGTGCTTTTTATGGTATTAAAAGTTCTGGGTGGCATTGCAATTATTATGGGCAGGCATGGCGCTTACCATCAGGCGAACGACATGCTCGTCTCATCTATCAGTTCCATTAAGAAAAAATCGATACCTAGCTTAAGGTGTTCTATTCACGTAACAAAGATGCCCTATGTTATATTACCGCATCTCTTGAATATCTTGCTATGGAATTATCCCTTCCTCAAACAATTCTGAATAGTGTTTTGGCACATAAAAGATTCTTAATGAGACACACAGCTTTTAGCTAAGGAAAAGTTGAGTATTTTGCAAGATTACCTAGAAAAGCAATTCAGGACTTAACTAATTATATAATTACAAGAGTTTGTTTACTATCAGGCGAATGACTTGCTGGCCTCATCACTCAGTTCCATAAAAAAATCCTAAATCGATTCTAAATGATTCTAAAGCTAGCAGCACACACTAACCACTATCTGTTAACTCGTGAACTACGGTAAGTATGCGTACGGTATAAATATAAGGTACTAGCTGACCCGGCAAACGCTGTTTTGCCATATAAATTTAAAAAAAATTTAGGGGTGGACTACCCCTAACATTTAGGGGGATGAAAAATAGATGTTGGCCGATTCTCATAGATACCGGATAAGCACAAAAAATTTCATCAAAATCTGTCAAGCCGTTTCGGAGGAGTATGGCAACGAAAACTGTGACACGAGAATTTTATATATTAGATAAAGTACGGTAAGTATGTTTTGTTCTACTGATTATGTTTAGACCATAATGTTAGTACTGTCTGTAGTTCCTAAATAAATAAATAAATGTTTTTGAATTCTGTTTATGCGTCAAATACCGTCACAAAATGCTAGCACCCTATTCGCACTTTTCAAACGTACACATAACCAGCAAAATCAACCTTAAGCCTTAAACATAGGGGTGAAAATATCATGGTTTTAGGTTTTTGGTATCATGAAGCTAATGGCTTTCGCCTTGCTGAACGTGATTTGTGTTCAGGTAGGAAAGTTGTCGTGAATGTAGGAAACGGGAGGGCTTTCTGTCGCGAATTTCTTTTATTTAGCGGCAGAAGGCGATTTGTTACTGACACATAAAGGATATTTATTCATCTAACGTATCGTGAAGAAATATAGGTTTTTTGTTGGACTGCATGTTTTCTTAATAAGTACTTGAATCAAAGTTCAAAAGTTCTTTATTCAGTTTTCGCATCACAGACGCACTTATGAATGTCAATTATGAATGACTCTACCACCGTATCGGGAAAAGAACCACTACTCAGAAGATACGGCAAGAAACTGAGGAGCATTTTTATAGAATTTTTGTTGCAATATTTTGTTTGTTTTTGACGATATAATAAGCTCAGTTTAACGTTGCTTGTTTTTAGTAAAGAATGTAAGCAGTTAGCAGGTTAGTTTTTGAGAAAGTTATGACTATTAAATTTATTGTTCATGTTCATATTTATTTTTAACAGACTTCAAAAAGAGGAGGTTCTCGATTCAATTGTTATTTTTTTATTTTTGCGTTGGGTCCAATGATTTGAGCTAACCTGCTTCTTTATAGAACTAAGTAATGATTCAATTTCATAAAAAAATAAAATAACAAGCCAACAAGATATGTAATACGATGCTATCCACTAAAATTTAGTGAAAACATCAGCGATCATTATGAACAAAAGATACCTAGAAGCAAATATTAGAAGAAATAGTCTAGACAAACATTTTAACTTAACAGCGGGCGTGTTAGACTATCTCTAGCTAATTGAACTGCCTTTGACAGTTCTCCTTAATGGAAGCTCTTTAGATATATTCTTGTAATATTTCCAATAGGCACCTATTAAATTATTTATTCGAAAAGGCGTTCATTTTAGTTTACTTTGTAAGTGTGCCACGGCATCAGCAGTTAGCTTGTATGAATTTTTGTCTGTTTGTTTGTTTGTGTGTATGTTTGTTATCTATAGACTCGGAAACTGCTAAAGGGAGTTTAATGTAGTAATTTTTAAACTTTCGCGATTCGAACACATAGTTTATGATAATAAAACGACTCTTGATCACGCTGAAAACATTAATTTTATTTACCTTGACGTTTCGACCAAGTTGCATTGGCCGTGGTCACGAGAAGACTGGAGAATGCGGGTATCAGCGTCGCAAAAGGCGGGCGTTGTCACCAACTACACGCACTTGGTCTTTTAAAAGCATAAGGTTCTCATATCGGCACACTACACTGACGGTATCACTGGCTTTCGTCAAACATAGACCGCGACGAGAACATTTGCTAATCACTAGGTTCCATGCTTCTGCCAATAATGCCATGCCATGGATTTTAATATGGTTTTCAGGGGTTGGTAGCATTAGTCCTAACCTAGATTATACTAAACTTCACTAGTTACTTCAAAAGTTCTAGTTACTTAAAATCGGTCAAGTGCTAGTGTGCTAGCGAAGTAGCCTTCCTGTGGTCACACGGACGAAGTCGCGAGAAAGAGCTAGTCCAATAAATACAATTTTTAGAAAAAAAAAACAAAAACCGACTTCAATGTATCTGCGAAGTCCAAGGTCAAATATCGATGAAATTTATATGGGACTACTTCGTAGCTATACTGAACCCAACGCAAAAAGAATTTTCCAAATCGGTTCATAAATGGCGGAGTTCTGAGGTAACAAACATAAAAAAAATGTAAAAAAAAGTACAATCGAACAGAGAACCTTATTTATTTATTTATTTATTTAATAGTTTTGCACAAAATGGTACAAGGAATGACTTAACGATAATTAGCAATATCTACCATTCTTCCAGGTCGTGAAAGAAATATAGTGGGTGTGCAGCTACGGTTTGAGCAAAAGTACGTTGAGAGATACTAAATAAATTACATAAAATAATATGATAAATTGTATAACAATAGAAAAATATATACAACATCATAATAAATATAATTATACTAGCAGACCTGAAAGACGTTGTCCTGTCTTAACTATCAGCGCGCATTCTGTCAGTTATGTCAAACGCCATAAAGTAACATTAGGTAAGTTAATATGGTCGTTAAGTTTCCTGAATATTTCTAACGTTCTGTGCAACTTTCTTAATTTTTTCTTCGATAAGAACGTTCTCCTGACAATAACAAACACAACAAAAAAAGAATTAGCGAAATTGGTCCAGCCGTTCACGCGTGAAGCCGTGACCAAGGGAAATAGGGATTCATTTTTATATATACAGATAATCTGACAATATACTTAATACTTATATATATACATATATCCTACTTCCTACTGTATAATATTATAAACGCGAAAGTTTGTAAGAATGGATGTATGGATGTAACTTTGTTACTCTTTCACGCAAAACTACTGAATGGATTTTGATGAAACTTTACAATAATATAGCTTACACATCAGAATAACACATAGGCTACTTTTTATTCCGGGAAACCGCGGGTGAAACCGCAGGGCGCAGCTAGTATAATTATAAAGTGATAGGATCACATGTAGGCTTATAGGTTAGAAAAGGAGGAGTGAGCTTATCGAAACAGCAGTATTGAAGATAATATTAGTCATTATAACCTTCTCCTTTTTTGAAGCCGGTTAAAAAGCGTTACTACCAACATGTGCTAACAAATACTATTGGAACTGAAAAGAACCTTAATTTACTTTATAAAAGGGCGTCCTTCGTGGTAAATGGATTTGTCAATGAATGATTACTCCAATTTACTCCATATAAGGGTCCTATAACGGGCTTGGCTGGCATAAGGCAAAAGACCTTGAATACCTTTTTATTATTATTTAATTTTGGCTGAACTCCTGAATAAGGCTGCCCGCCCACGTCCCACAATCGGGCACTGATTTTTTTGTTGGTGAAAATGAATCATACTGTGTTTCATATTGCAACGTACACGTTCTACAAAAAGTCGGCGTAGTTGAAAAATGACGGTGATAAAAATAATCGGACCTACAAAAAGTCTAACGTCGGTGGAGGCACTAAAACGTATAGTTAGGCTAAAATAACTTTAATAGAAATTGATATAAAGTGTATCATTAACTAACAGTAAGCATAGATAAGAATGCAAGCCGCAGTATCTAGAAAAAGTTAATAGAAACGAAAATAGTAAGGGGAAAAAGAAAGTATAAAGATGTGGCTACATTAGTTTTTCAAAAAGGAAGACAAAACCCTCTTGAAAAACTATCGCCCCAAAAGAAAAAGGAAATGATGAGAAATGAAAATTAATAATAAAAAGTATGTACAAATACTTACAAATATTAAATACCTACAGTGATAGATATTAAATAACCTAACCTTAAACGAAATAAAAACTTCAATTTAAATAATACACAGCTTTGCCAGTGCTGTTCCGGTTTGAAATACATTGTAGCCAGCGATATTACTAGGCATAAAATACTTAATTTTTATTAATCTCTCGGGGTGATGAGCGCAATGTAGTGCTACGTAGTACTTTTCATGGTATTAAAAGTTCTGGGTGGCACTGAAATTGTTATGGGCAGGCGTGGCGCTTACCATGAGGTGAATGACTTGCTTGTTTCATCACTGAGCTCCATAAGAAAACATAGTAGTTTGGTATTGTATGAGACTACATACACTCGAGAGCAATGAATCCGGGTCACTTAAAGAATCCTAAAAATCTCGGAAACTAAAAATGCTAGGTTAATGCAATAAATTGTATTTAATAGACAATGTAATACTCCTTAAATGAAGGTATTAAAACTTCTTAGTTATTGTAAAGTTATATCATAAAAAAATCAAATTTGAAAAAGGGCCACTTTCGAAGATGGAACTACGAAATTACAGCATTTGGTTTTGCTTTTGTTTGTAATCTGTCATTTATGTGGGTACATAAACCATGTTGATAGTGCTCTATATTCATTATTCAAGCTGAAATTATGTCGCTTACGCCTGAAGAATGCACCAGAATACTTACAATGCTGGAAACCGGCCGGAGTCAGCGCGATACAGCCAGGACTGTCGGTGTGTCGCTGTCAACAGTACAAAGAGTTCTCCGACGTTACGAAGAAACTGGTTCTAACCTACGCAGACCAGGAACGGGCAGAACCAGGTGTACTACAGCACGAGAAGACCGATACTTGGTGAACACCATGCTTCGAAATCGCTTTCTCACAGGAACTGAACTCACCAATCAGTTTCGACGCCTCGGAGGAAGTAACCCAAGTGCATGGACAGTAAGACGTCGGCTTGCTGAATCTAACTTAAAACCCCTTAGACCTGCAAACGGCCCTAAACTGGAGCGTGGGCATCGTATTTCGAGACTAAGATATGCCCAGAGCCACGTAAATTGGAGTATTGAAGATTGGTCAAAAGTTATGTTCTCCGACGAATCAAAATTTATGCTCTACAAGCACGATGGAAGACACAGAGTGTATCGAAGACCAGGGGAAAGATTCAAGCAAGCATGCATCGAAGAAAAAGTAGCCTACGGTGGTGGGTCTGTACTTGTGTGGGCCGGAATTTCTTCTGAAAGTCGCACAAAGCTGATGATCATAGAAAACGGCTCTTTAACTAGCGTAAGATATGTGGAAGAAATCCTCAATGATCACGTTGGTCCATTTATGGTCAATTTAGGTGAGGATGCTATATTTATGCATGACAATGCCCGACCTCATACAGGTAGGATTGTGAATGACTACCTTCAAGAGATGAACATTACTCGTATGGAGTGGCCAGCGCGCAGCCCGGATATCAACCCGATCGAGCGTGCTTGGGACGAGCTAAGCAGATGCGTAAAACAACGAAACCCTCCCCCAATCACGCTTCGTGAGCTCAAAATTGCTCTCACAGAGGAATGGGAGAATATTCCCCAAAATCGTATAAGGAACTTGGTGTACAGCATGCCAAACCGCGTAAACGCAGTAATGGAAGCACGAGGAGGCAATACGAAGTATTAAAATTCAAGAAAATCGTAATAAAGTTCAAAAATTTCATGTTTCCTATTTTTGTTTTAAGGAGAGATCAGCAGTTTTTTTCTTTATGTAATTTTGTGTTAATAAAATGTATGGTGACTCATATTTTTTTTACTTTCATTTAAGGAGTATTACATTGTCTATTAAATACAATTTATTGCATTAACCTATCATTTTTAGTTTCCGAGATTTTTAACATTCTTTAAGTGACCCGGATTCATTGCTCTCGAGTGTAATTACGAGTACTAAGTTTGCAATTTGCAACGCCCTAAGGAAAAACAGGAAAAGAAAAAACAGTAAAAGGAAAATGAAAGGCGGCGTTATTAAAAAAAATAAGGTTCTAGCATTCTTGACACCAAATCTAACAGTTTATAACGAACCTAGATTGTGGAAATTTTTCCATCTCGACTTCCAAACACAATTAGTTCTGGTGCAGATCGCATTCGCATTTCACTGCAGCCAGATACCTACTAAGAAATGAAAAACTTGGATGGGTGACCGCTCGTGTGGTAGGTAAGTATTTAGATGCTACGCTACTGTGCTTCGTTAGGACGTCGAGTTAGGACAGCAGTCGTTAGGCCATGTCGAGACCTTTGGGCGGTCTAAAAACCCCGACACCAGGGCTGGTAACAACTGGCTACATGCCCTTCAAACCGGAACACAGTAACGCTTGCGCACTACTGCTTTGTTTGTATGAAAACATTTTGAATCGGCTTGTCGAAAATTGCAAAAAGTTGAAATCATTTTACTTGATTAAAAACGAGTAGAAGATTAAGCACTCACATGTTGCGAGAATTAATCGTCATTATAAATAATGTGTCCAATTAACTCACTCCGAAACGTAATTACAACGGATTAATAATCGTGATTAAATGTACTGGCGTGACTTTGCGGTAATTCATCTCAAAACTGAAACGCAATGAAAATATGTAGTGTGATCCAGCTGAATATTATGTAAGGTTGTTGTTATATACCTTTACCTCTGTCTCTGTCTCTGTCTCTTTCTCTGTCTCTGTCTCTGTCTCTGTCTCTGTCTCTGACTCTGTCTCTGTCTCTGTCTCTGTCTCTGTCTCTATCTCTATCTTTATCTTTAACAGCATCGTCGGGGAATCGTGTAACTCGAATGCCGATCCCGATTGCTATTAACATGTTTTGCGATCGGTATTTGTCTACGGAATTGTGGAACATTTCTACTCAAAGTCGCTCCATCTGGCCGGAGGGCATCCTACACTACGCTTAGCTAAACGTGGTCTCCACTCTTGAACTCGTTTACCCCATCGGTTATCGGTTCTTCGACATATGTGACCGGCCCATTGCCACACTTATTCGTTGAGCTATGTCGGTTACTTCGGTTCTCTGTCAGATTACCTCATTGCGGATTCGATCATTCAGAGTAACCTCAAGTATTGCTCGTTCCATAGCTCGCTGAGCAACTTTGAGCTTATGAACCAGTGTGTAGTGTCACAGTCAGCCATACGGTGCCGAAACGTTGTCCACGGTTCGGAATTACGTATGTCATTACGGGTAGGATGCACTGGTTGAAGACTTTTGTCTTCAGGCATTGTGGGATGGGCGACGAGAAGACTTGACGAAGTTTTCTAAATGCTGCCCAGCCCAGCTGAATTCTTCTATCGGCTTCCTTCTCAAAGTTGCATCTGCAACTGGGTCTTCATCCTCCTTATCGGCCAAATTACAATCGCATTTTTTCCTCCCGGCCGGTTCAATGGTGAGTCCTGTTTCAAGGGAAAACAAGCAGACTAGCTCTCTATGTAGTCCATGGCTAGTACAGTCACCGAGTAACGGTACAAGTAATTAATCAATGTCAAACCCTCGGAAAGTGTCACAATCAGTCCGCGGCACTCAGCGGTAGCGCGACAATACAAATTTTGTGGTCTTGGGAACTTGAGATAGATCTATTATGCATATATATGTCGCAGCCAACTAGCTTAATTCGCCTTTCAATCAACAGCCTAGCCTCTTTCCTAAACAGCGCCGTTCAACTAGCGGCCTGAATGATATTCAGCCATAGCGTCTATTACAACATTTAATAAACTGGCTAGCTAATGCTTAGGCATGTGGTTAAACTTAGATGTATATATAAGAGAGATTTTAAACTGTCGAAAGATTGTGTGGCCCAAGGGCCACCTCCGCCGCACCCTAACCAACCGAGGGCTGCAGCTATATTCATTATTATTGTCACTACACTCATCCACTGTACTATTTTTCATTAAACTTTTGAAAACAGGCTTTATAAATGAACAGCCCAGGCAAGTAATTAAACGTCATCGATCCAAGTCATTTGCCTAGCTGTTTCATCAAATGACTGAATATCATTCAGGCCGCTAATTGAATGGCGCTGTTTAGTAAAGGGGCTAGACGGTTGATTGAACGGCGAATTAAGCTAGTTGGTTGCGACATATACACAACAAACTCAAATACAGAGCTCACAAATACCTAAATCTAAACTAAAATAACTTAAATATATATACAAAATTCGTGGTAGGTCTCTCGTATGCGGGAGGCCATCTGGGTACCACAGCTTTGCCAGTTATTCTGCCACCAAGCAGTAGTACGCAAGCATTACCGTGTTCCGGCTTGAAGGGATTGTAGTTAGCGAAATTACTAAGCATATAAGCATGCAAACGACCAGTTCGTTTCATCACTCAGTTCCATAAAAATATTTTTTTTGTTGAAAAGTATTTTTTTCAAGACAAGCTTGTAACAAATTCAAAATTGGAACCGCAAACAGATTAAAATGAGCCCAAACACTAGTACTTTACGATTATCCATTAAGGAGTTCTATTGTCTACCTTCCGTCTCCATCATCAGATTAGCTGACTGTCACCATAGTATTGCATTGTCATCGGACTTTGACAAGTATGCAAAACTTCAACTCCGTAGGATAAGAGCAAGTGGTTCTAATTCAACTTGCAAGATTCCACCCGAACAAACATAGCTACATACATATACAATGCAAGTTAAATGAAAGCTTGGAAAAAACCTATGTCAGTCTAAGGAAGGTATACCTACCTACAGGTGATTTGAGACGGGGCATTAAGGGCAGGTACCTTAACCGCTATAGTTACAGGAAAACGTTCCTGGGAGACCATCCATAAGTAAAAAATGTACAATCAGCTAAAAAAATGCTAAATCACAAAAAATATTTTTTTATTCCTATCGATCCTGTTTCTTGTAGGGATCAAAAGACTCTAAGATCATTAGATAAGGCCGCCCATTGTACCTCAAATTAATGTATATTGGCATTTTTTTTGTATTGTATTGTATAATTACCTATTGTACAACTTAAGAAAGTAAAAACTATTCATTTACAAATTCACGACACTTTAAATGAATAAATAAATACGGCCAACGATCACATACATAGAACCTGGAGCCTTACTCTGAAAAAGTAATTACGATCTTCGTTCTGTCGGATGAAAGGGACAGCGCTATGCAACAGGCATAAGAGTGTCTCTTTTAGTCCGCACGAACGAACGGAAGCAACTCGGAGTAGGCCTCCTGGCCCTTAAATAGGATTCCCTATATCTAGGAACTAGGTTCGAAACAAATGCTTGCGCTTTTTAACCGACTTTAAAAAAGGATTCTCTGTTCAATTGTATTTTTTTTCTTTTTTTTTATGTTTGTTACCTCAGAACTCTGTCATTTATAAACCGATTTGGAAAATTATTTTTGCGTTGGTTTCAGTATAGCTACGAAGTGGTCCCATATAAATTTCATCGATATGTGACCTTGGACTTCGAAGATACCTTGAAGACGGTTTTTGTTTTTTTTGTAAAAAAAAAATTCTATTCTCAAACATTTATCCCGTCGCGGGAATCGAACCCGCAACCTCAGTGGTGTATGAGATTTGAGCCAACCTGCCCAACCACTACACCACAGAGGCTGTCAACATCGGCGTTAATTGGCAAAGAGAACGGGAATATCTCCTTTATTGGGGATTACGAAGGATCAGTGCGGATTGGGAATAGGGAAGCTTATCATCAAGGTTTGTACTATTTGTAGACTGGGAGACTACGGCGAATCTTATTACATGAACAAAAAAAGGACTGCGATCTGCTAAGCGGTTACTTTAGTTTTTTTTTTATTTGGTAAATATTTTATTTATGTTAGGTAGGGGTAGCAAACAGGCTAACTCGTGTGCTTGTGTTGAGTTTATTCAAAAACTGGCTATTTCACTTGAGAGGATACTTTGGGTGAAACATTCCTGTTGAAAAATAGGATCGATTAAGCCATTTTTTAACCGACTCAAAATAGGAGATGTTGATTCGATTGTATTTTTTTTATATTTGTTACCTCAGACCTCCGTCATTTATGAACCGATTTAGAAAATTATTTTTGCGTTGGGTTCAGTATAGCTACGAAGTGACCCCATCTTAATTTCATCGATATTTGACCTTGGACTTCAAAGATACATTGAAGTCGGTTTTTGTTTGATAAATCTTATGCTTGTTTTTTGGAAATGACATTAAATGCATATTTTACTTTGTACAAAAATCCAAATATATAGTTTTTATTTTCTTCAAAATTAACACGACAGTTTTTAAGAACATAACTTCCTCACTGCAAAGGAAAAGGCACCTACCCTAAAGCAAAGAACACTAACTATTACTTACCTAAAGGTCCTTGTTACCGCCATACTTGCATTAGATGCATCTTCAGTATAACAGGGCTTTCTCTTTTTACATGGTAATTTAGGTGATTTGCTTTTCTTGTCCCACACCTTTCCATTGAAATCCCCGGTCACGCACGCGACACCGTCAGTAGCTTCTTCAACCGCGACTCGATGACAAGACATTAATTTTGGGAGCTAGATACGTCTTCCAGAGTGCAATTTACATTGATTACCACAACCGTGAAGTGAAAACAGTGTAAGTGATCCATTTGCACTACCACGGGTGCCCACCGCGAGAGCCATGCAGTCTCTGCCTGAAGGCAAGATTCAGGACTTCAGGATCAAGGGGGACGTCCCTCAGGAGACGAATATAACTATAAGAATATATAGATGGAATTGAAATCGATATTTTTCCAAAATGTATGTACTCAGTATGGATGAGTGAGCTTTAGATTGAATATGAAGCGTTAAATTAAAAATATATGACCAAACAAATAATTGACAATTACCTAGCTGAAATGACTCTTTCACTAATCAGGATACGCGGGGGCGACGCAGCGCGGTGGGGCGCGGGTGCACGGCACGGCTCCTACTAGCCTCCTTGCGTCGCTACATTTCATTCACGTTCATTTATTGACATTTCAGTTAATGGTCACTTATATTTTTGCCAATGATTTTTATTTTTTTTAATTTAACACTATAGATTTATTCTAAAACATGGACGATGGACATGAGATGAGTACATATATTTTTGAAAAATATCCAATTCAATTTCACTATGTTTAGGTATATAAATAACGAATCCAATAGAGTCCAGTATAAATAATTATATAATTAATTGACGCTATAATGCCTTAGGGCGCATACCGCTTTCCGCAGCGGATATATATAAAAAGCCGCTTCAGGTGCCTAAATCTTGACACATCCTTTATGCTCTTGCTAATGCACAGTGCACTTAGTGCTCGCAAACGCGTCCATGCTCGTTTTCGTCATTTACTCACGTAACTTTTACGGTCCGGACCAGTAGCTTCCAGTCTATCATGGTCGAACGAAGCTTATTAGTCGAAACCATGGATCAGTCTATAATTCTAGCAATCCGGTTCGACAAAATGAGATTCGATGGAAATGCGAACGGTACCAATACATAGCATACATGCACATGATAATGAAAGTATGTTTAGGATAACTAGGCCAATTACAAGTTTTTACCAATGATATTTTACTTAGGATCATATAAACGAACATTTGCTTTGTTTAGGAAATATTATCGTCGGCTAGTAAAAAACACCGCGCAAGTAATATTCAGCTACTTTAAATAGCATTTGAAAGTCATAAGTGCCAAATTTCGACTTAAGCGGTGTTTATTGCTAGCCGAAGTTATGCTAAAATAGCTTCTTTTTTTGTTTACAAAACGACTGGAGGCCGTTTAGAATACCCACATTAAGCCGTAGCAGTTGTTTTTTTTTCATGTTAATTAATCCTCACAAACATTCCCATTTATAATACTAGCAGGATTATTCATATATTTATCTATATATTGTCATTATCATCATCAGCCTACATCAGTCCACACGCTTGATCTGGCTTGATCTAATTTTTATATTTTATCTGACCAGAAAACGCTCAAGATTTATGAGGGGCAACGGTTTATAAAGACATTGTTCTTATGTATGTTTATTTCGCACCTTTACCTACATCAGAACGGTTTTCACATTAGGCCGGAATATTTTTAAGTTTTATTTTCATGGTGAATTGTCGTGAGTGACATATGCGGCAAAAAACTGTGCAAAGGCTGTCCTTGCCTCGGCAATCCTCGAAGTGATGTCCTATTTCTTGTCTCCTAGTACTTTATTCATAAAGTATGGATAAATATATCATCATCATCATCAACAGCCCGTATTAGTCCACTGCTGGACATAAGCCTCTCCCAATGCACGCCACTGAGCCCGATCTTCGGCGCTCCATCTAGCCGGAGGGCGTCCTACACTACGTTTGCCTAAACGTGGTCTCAACTCTAGAACCCGTTTACCCAATCGGTTATCGGTTCTTCGACAAATGTGGCCGGCCCATTCCTACTTCAGCTTGCTTATTCATTGATCATCCATTATATGAGTCTTGTTACTTGAAATAAAGAAATTTTAATTTTAATTGAGCTATGTCGGTCACTCTGGTTCTTTGCCGAATCACTTCAATATTTCTTTTATATATATATTAAGTTTTAATTTTGATTAGAGCACTAGCGTAGTCAGTGCAAGGGGAATTGGTAATTCCCCATGAACCTGTGCAGTGGGTGCACGGGTCGTGACCCTTTTAGGAGAATTTAAATAGTTGGTAACTTCTGCGTCATACGTTGCCAACCATTACAAATGCGTCAAGCTTACGTCAACTGACGTCAATTCAAAATAGGTAAGTGTATTTTAATTAGCTATTTTTATTTTTGACACTCATGCTAGACTAAAAACTGAATCATTATAAATAGTTTTGAAGAAAAAAAATTATATTGTTCGGGCAGAACATCAGAACATCGACATCGGACATCAAACCTACGTCTTCGGAATACCGTACTTGTAGCCAGCAAAATTACTGGGCATTATGAGACTCAACAGCTAATTGTCTCAGGGCGACGAGCGCAGTACAGCGCCGCAGGTTTTGCAAAACAACGTTCTGAGTGGTGCTGTTATTGTTATCGGCTGGCGTAGTACTTACCATCAGGCAAACGACCAGCTAGTCTCGTCATTCAGTTACATAAAAAAACCGTCTCTAAGCCTACTAGACCTTTAATGTGAGGCTCACGCTAGACCAGTGGTTCCCAAACTTATTTTGTCTACTGCCCACTTTGAAAATAAATATTTTTTTAGCGCCCTCATTTTTTTACCTATTTAAAAACCACTATAACTTCAAATTAAATTAATTAATTATTGTGACCTATATATGTATATTATGTATATTAACGGAGAATTCTAAACGAAACTTTTACTATAACCCGCAACTTGAAACCTGAGCGCAGTAGGTAACATACAACGGCGCTTAGGTCTCAAGTTAACTCATACGGGCTCCACCTGCCAATAAGAATGATTATTGAAACGCAACTTTATAGTATTAAAAGAGAGTATCTTTTATTAAAAATATAACTAAAATAATCAATCCTTATATAAAAACTAATGTGAAGGATGAATCTGATGCTGTTTAATAAGTTTGTTGATATCAGGTTCCAATTTACTCAAGAACAGTCGCAAGTCGCCACGTTCGGTAACAAGCAAACGATTTCTCTTTTTAGTAAGCAGTGTTGTCACAGCACTAAATCCACGTTCACACAAATATGACGATGGGAATGCTATCAAGAATCGTTGAACGATTGACCACAATCCAGGGTACAATTGCGGGATCGGTTTTTATTAATTTATTTTGAGCTACTTGTAATGGATTTAGGTTGGTTTTAGCAGCCGATCCCCATACTTCAACAAGATAGTCGATGTGAGGTTTCACCAGCGAGTTGTAAATTGTGTATCGTATTGGCCGCGGTAGGCATCGTACTATTCCACGCAGTGCTCCCGTGAGAGATACTAATTTTGATTTAATTTTTTCTAAGTGCGGCTTCCACGTCAAGTTACTGTCCAGTATAAGGCCCAGATACTTTTCCAGATAGACTCGATTAATGGCTTGATTATTTATTACTAGTGGTGTATAGTATGGTATTTTCTTATTTTTTGCTGTAAATATTATATAATTTGTTTTTGAGATGTTTATTGTGAGAAGATTGTTCTGGAACCACTTATTAAGTAGGTCCAGATCGTGCTGTGCCTCCATTATAACTGAATCTATTGAAGTTCCAAAATAAAATAAACTTGTATCGTCGGCGTATAGTGTTACGTCACCTTTCAGTCCGATTTCACTAATACTGTTAATATAAATGAGAAAGAGTAGTGGGCCTAATATTGATCCTTGAGGCACACCATATGTTATATTATTGGGATTACTTTGCGTTTGACCTATCTTTACTATCTGCTTTCGATTGGTTAGATATGATCTAAATATATCGTGTGCCGTCCCAATGATACCAATATTATTTAGTTTATTTAACAGCAGGTCATGACTAACTGTATCGAAAGCTTTCTTTAGATCAATAAACACACCGAGAGCTATTTGCTTTTTGTCGATACTAATCTTAATCTTTGTCACTATGTCTGTTGTTGCCGAAAGTGTGTTAGATTTAGGTCTAAAACCATACTGTTTTTCATATAGAAAGTTACTTGAATTTAAGAAAATCTCTAGCCGGTTGTAGATGACTTTTTCAAAAATCTTTGAAAATATTGGTTAAACTGAAATTGGGCGATAGTTTCCAGGGTCGGACTTTATACCAGCTTTATGTATGGGAGTTACCTTAGCAATTTTGAGTGTATCAGGAAACGTTCCATTTTCGAGACATTGATTTATGCAATTTGTTAATTCGTGAAGTATTAGATTTTTAACACATTTAATTGATTTAGTGTTCACCCCATCCACTCCTGAGCTCGTGTTACTGTCAAGGTTATTAATTATCTTTGCTATTTCTTCTACAGTAGCTGGTACTAATCTATTCAATATGGAGTAATTTCCAGTTGCGCTTGATGTTGTGCTATGTGTTGAACAAAAATCGTGATGATGTGAATTAAGAATTTGTTCAGCTAAGATAGAACCAACATTTGAAAAGTAGCTGTTGAACATTTCACAGATTTTTCTTTGTGTCAGTTACGTATTCCGTTCCTATTTGGAGTTTATTTGGGGCTAAGGTTTCCTTTGTTTTGTTACAAGATAGGCTATTTATCAGTTTCCACATTTTAGATGGCTTTTTCTTACAAGCATTGAATGCGTTTAAATAGTATTTGCTTTTTGTGTCTTGTATAATTTCTGTGACCTCATTTCTTTTAGTTTTAAATATTCCCTCTTTTGTTTTGTCCTTTGGGTTCTTCTTATATTCAGTCCATAACGTGTTTCTAGTATTAATTTCCTTTATAATGTCTTTGTTTATCCAATCTTGTTTCGGTCGGTTAAGAAGTTTAGTTTTCATTGTTTTACTTTTTTTATATTTTCTATTAACCTTTCTTCTAACAAGTGATACAGGTTTTCTTCGTTACTACTTTGGTCGTCTTTCATCAGTTTATAGAGTTGGTCATAGTCTGTGGCTTCGTAATTAACTTTCATCGGTGGTTTGGGTTGGTATCTTTTTATTTCAAAATATATTTGTTTGTGGTCAGATATTGATGTTTCTATGATTGACAAATACATTTCATTATCCTGTAAATTAGAGCATACGTGATCTATTATAGTCTTTGTTGAAGTAGTTTCTCGGGTGCTATGTTTTTCGTCAATTTTGTTTATAATTTTGTAGCCATGTTGTTGTAGCATTTCATTATATAATTTGGTTGTGTGATCAGAGCTAAGTAGGTTAATATTAAAATCTCCAAAGGTCACACTTTGCTTTCTTTTATCTAATTGTACAGAGTAAGTTTCTAGAAAATTATTATAGCTTTTTTGTTCCGGTTTTCTATAAACAGCACCAATATCCAATGAGTATTTATCTATGTGAATCCATAAGTAATGATTGTCATTCAGAGCTTGTTCCTCGATTAAACTATGTTTTAATTTGTCATGAACGAAAATGGATACTCCGCCACCCCTTTTATTGCACCTGTAGTTATAGTAGTGATGATATCCTTCTATTTGTATTCTTTTAGCTTCATCTTCAGTCTTAATCCATGTTTCCGTTAAAATAATTATATGCAGGATATTTATAAATGATTTGATTATACATTTCAGTTTATCTAGTTTTCCAGGTTTTACGATACTTCTCACATTGGTGTAAAGAAATTTTAGGGACTTTTTACTTTTTATAATATCTTCATAATTGTTAACTACTTGATAAGAAATATTACCTGTTGTAGTGATATTAGTTTTGTTAGATACTTCCAGCTCTCTCAGTTTTTTGGTAGTAGTTTTGTTATTTTGGGCACACCTTTGACATACTTTATGGTGAGGTCTTTCTCACCATCGTCGACACGACGTTTAAGTTCTTCTTTTAGAGTTCTCATATATGCTTGTTGTTGGTTTGGTCAGCGAACACTTTAATGGTGTCTGACTTTATATTATTTCTATTACCTTGCCTTGAAGGCTTCATTGCTTCATTCGAAAATGTTTTTAGACATAGAAGACACAAAGGCGACGATGGGTTTGTGGGATTTTCAATAAATCCGAATTTAATATATTCCGCACAGTATTGCCGTCTCTTCTTTTTTACTTCCGACATGTTTTGCTTTGAGAAATACGTTCAACTTCGCGAGTAGTGTAGAGGAGGCGTAAGTACTGCTCATCTATTGCGCGCGAGACCACAAATGAAAATAAAATAAATATTACATTGTTTATATAGGAATGCTTAAGCAGCACGCACCGACAGGAATAAAACAAACATGCATAAACTCGTTTATCTCATTCGACGCTCAATCGTACTCAACAAGTCCGAACAAGTATTCAATGAACCAGCCGACTGATACAGGAATGCACAATTCGGGTTATTTAACAAAAACTTGTTAAAACATGATAGATATCTACGAGTACTAATAACTATTAAAATGCGAAAGTGTGTCTGTTGCCTTTTTATTTGTTTGTTTGTGTCTACTTTCATTACGAAACGGAGCGACCGATTGACATGATTTTCATTTTTTCTATATTCAATAAAATAGGACAGATATATGAACTACGCGGAGAGAAATATAGAACCGAGTTTGAGCAATCTTTTAATTCATATTAGTTGATTTTCACAAGTTGTTGTTGAGAGTCGAGAGCTCTTGCAGTCGTTGTTTAAGAGGCCTCCTAGCTAAATAAAATTACAAATCACGGAAAGACTGCGCTAGACGGTTAGATAATTGTACATTATTGCTGTGAAATAGGCAGTTGCACGTCAAGTACATTGAGCTATTATATATTAACCTATGCTGTCCCACTGCTGGGCAAAGGTCTCTGTGAGGACCGGTCGGTGAGCTATTATACGTAGTAATAATCTGGCCAGAAAACCCTAATGGTCAAGTATTATTTAGGCAAGGACTTCACTAATACGAGACAGGCAATTGCCATTTCCGCCGAGGCATATATAGTGCTTTTCTCGAAAGAATGCAGGGAAATAAAACAAACTTTTTATATTATACATTTAATATAATTTATTAAGTATGTAAATAACAAATTAAGACGAATTTTCAGTTTTGCCGCCAATTTTCTATTTATCATCTGTGCCGAAAGGCAAACGCATTTATGGCTATACCGCCACGTGAACGCAATTTGTACTAAGCACAGAGACTTACTTTGGGGTATGCTATGCCAAGAATGATAAAAGAGATCCAATCAAAGAGTATTTAATAACCCCAGCACGCCGTTTCATACATTGCTGGAGTACCGAAAACCGAAACAATCGTATTTTTTTGGAGCAGACCCCCGACACTCCATACAAATTCGCCGAGCTAACTGTCTAGTACTACTACTGGCGCACCGGCCTGTCCGCACACGTTTTGTGTGTGTGCGTAATTATTGTAGGGATGAGCTAATACGAATCGAGCGCGACAAGGACAACGCTATACGGCGGGAGTGTGGCTTCTTTACGTAAGTAATACATAGTTAGTTTTCTTTGGTATGAGTATTATGAGTATAGTGTAACGATGTAGTAAGACCTATACACCTATAACACTAATCAAATAATACACCGTAATTTATTGCTAAAAATGTATGTACAGCGGAATTATTTAAATTACAGGTAAATTCATTCATTTTTCATCATTGGTCCTTTAAGCCGACAACAAACTATTCATTCTTCAATTATCAAGATAATAATTGAGATGTACAACGGTGAACTTATGTTGCTTTGACTACAATAACGTGGTTACTTAAAAAGGCTAAATCTAAAATGACAAGACATTCATAATTAATTAACGAAAGAGACCGAAGAGCTGGCAGCTACCTCGGACAAAGAATTAGTCAAGCTATTCAAAGGGGGAACGCTGCCAGTATCTTCGGAACCTTGCCTAAAGGGACTCCTTTTAATAATATATTTTAGTATTTTTATATTTATTCAGTATTAGGTTTTTAGTTTTAGTGTCATGTCATTTAATTTCATTTTTTAATTTTGTTGTAGGTTAGTTTAGTTTTTATCATTCTATATGTTTGTACATAATTGTTAATTGGTTCTGTAAATAAAAGTAAAATTTATGTGTCATGTTATTAATTGGTATTATAATTTTGGTATATTAATAAATAATTTAAAAAAAAAGAAATTAACGAAATAGGTAGTTATTTCTATAAATCACGTTTTTCTAAGCTAATGTGAAATCCCGATACGGGCCTTATCATAGTATCAAATTTAACCACCATCTTGCTGATGTCGGATGAGACGCGGTATTTTCTCAGGACATGGACAAGTGTAACCTTCATCGTCATCATGGCAAATACTTTACCTGAAACCAAAAAAGTATAATTTAGGAAGTCCTACAAAAAACAAGATACAAATATGGGAATACAGTTTTATATTTACTTAATAAGCAAATTTGCGCAGCGCTCTGAAAACCTATAACTGAGTGATGTACTAACTTTATAACTATCAAATGCATTTGACACTGTTTTGTGACCGCTTTTTATTAACCGAAATCAAACCAAAGAGCAATTTAATATAGGTATATAAACGATGATCATTAACATTTTATGCCAGAACGAAATGTTTGCTTAACTATCGATTAATTGTAATCAGTGATAATTCAAATCTACTTTTGGGCTACCTCAAGGTATTATTTTAGGGCCCAAACTAATGATTCTTTGCAAATAATATCCATGGATTTTGCTTTTACAAATAAGGTCTTACCGATACAAGATCGTCTTCCTAACCCAAATGCAGCAAAATATTTCTGGTCTGGAAGTGTTTCTTTGTCCAACCATCGCTCAGGTCTGAACTCATTTGCGTCAGAACCCCACATAGGGTGGCGATTGATTCCGTAGACTGATATCAAACAACCAGTGTTAGATTTCAGTGTGTAGTTTTCTAAAAGTTTCAAACCTCAAGTTAGGAATATATATTATAAGATAAGTTATTTATTACAAAGGAGCTCTTTTAGCTACAAAGCATTTGTTTTTATTGAAGCAAATTTTACTAAGTACAATAGTTTTATTGTGACATTACATATATAGTAAAAAACATTGCTTCAAGTAAATTATGTCTTAGTTCTAACGTTAAGGTGTTATATTATTCTTCAAGGAGTTGAACCTGTAGATATTTATGGTAATATTTGTAATTATGTTTTAAACCAACTAACTAAGTTTGATATCTTGATCCAGATGCCTCACAATAATAGGACCGATTGGGTACAATCGTACAGCTTCTTTCAATATTGCTTCAATATATACTAGTTTTGACAAATCATCCTTATGCACGCTTTGATTTGAGTTTCCAAGAACTTGAAGTATCCTGAAAGAAGAGAAGTATATTTGTTGGTTATTTTTTGTTGTTGTTAAAATAAAAACAAAATCTTCAATATCAAAAAAATAAGCAAGGCTTAAATATGCGTCTTCGAAACATTGTCCTTAACCAAATCCAACTTATTTTTGGTCTTTTTTGCTATACATGAATTTTACATTTTCAGGCCAGTAGTCCAGGAAGTTACTCTGTTTTTCATAACCTTCCATCACCGCAGCCTGCAATCAATACAATGTTTCGATATTTTTTAATGGAACAATTAAAAATATGCTCACTCTTTGTAAGCTTTCTCCTGTACTTCAACGTGAGATCCCAATAGCGTGAAAGCAAACGCTAGAGATGATGAGGTAGTGTCATGTCCAGCTGCTATCATAGTGTCTGTTTCTTCTTGAATATACTTATCATTAAAGCTGTGCTCTTCAGCAAGTTCCAATATGAGGTCTACGAACGGCTTGAGTTTCCCTGAAAAATTATATCTCCTTGAGACTATGACGAGAATCGTTTCACACTCTCTTACAGTATGTCTTAAGAGTGAATCCAGTCCTATCACAAAAGGTGAATCTATCATCAATAAGTTTATAAGAAATTGCTACCTATTATTAAAGTATAATTGATTAATTGAGATTTAAGATAAGGGGGGAAAACGCGGCTTATGTTCAAGTGTATTGGTATCATCAGATATAGTAGGTGTGTAGGTATCTAGCAGTATATACCTAGCACCTACACGATGAAATAAATGTAGCTGTCCAGACGCCTCATAGAAACAGTAAGAAATAGAAGAGGAATGCGACACCCAAGACAAACCTGTTTAAGGTTTATAAGGTGTTAGATATTTATGAAAAGTTGTAAAATTTATAAAAAACAAATAAAAAAAAAACAACAGGTGACCAAGGAGCTGGCGCTTACCTCGGCCAACGAATTAGTCTAGCTATTCAACGAGTTAACGTCGCCAGCGTTTTGGGCACCTTACGGCGACCTAAATTCTGATATTCTTTAAATTTACTTTTGAATTTATTGTAGGTTAGTTTAGTCATTCTCAATGTATATATTTGTAAGTAATTGTACGTACTTTGGAAAATATAACATACATCAAATTATAATTACCTAATTTACTCTCTGTGTTGGTTGGATTTTTCATCTCGGATTTTTTCTTTTGTACAATCTGAAAACATTGGCAAATAATGTAGCAAGTAGACAAACAAACTGCATATAAAGTAATGCCACTTTTACGGAGATATCATTTGGCAGGAGCTTGTCTGGCTTAAAATCGGTGTCAGGTTACCTGGCAAACTCAATGTAAATTATCTTGCTTTTATGTAGGTACTACATTTTTTTACATTTTCAATTAAAGTACATAAATATATAGTTTTCTGTTTCGGTTTGAATGGCCTCTATAGTTAGTAAAATTTCTGCGCATTTGTGACTTAAAATTGAAGAACACAGCCTCTCAGTAAGTACTGAGAGGCTGTAAGAATTGCTAAGTAGCAATTCTACGTTCTGAATGAAATGCAACTTTTAGTGCCTCCGCCAATGTCAGACTTTTTGTAGGTGTCCAATAGTCGATCCGACATTATCACCGACATTTGTCACCTATTTTGTGACTGACTTTTTATAGGACGTATGCGTTGCAATATGAAACTCAGTATCTTTAATTTTTACTTACAAATAATTGGTGACCAATTGTCTGACATGGGCGGGAAGCCTAAAGGGCACATTTATAAGTAGGTACCATTCGCATAAATACGTCCATACTTACCGAGTTCGACAGCATCAACATTTGTTTCACTAACTCATCTGATTTCCTCCTCAACGGCGACAAGTTGAATATAAAATCGGTGTGATACCAGAACTTTTGTATTCTATCATTGACAATATTTAGCGCACCTTCTAAACTAGGCAAATACTGCTCGTGGAGATTGTCGTAGTCGCCTGCTTCCGCGCCAGTTACAGCTGCTATAAGTCAGAATTAGGGAATGCAATCTCGACTCGAGCTCGCAAACTCGAGATCACGAGAGAATCTCGGATGGTTTTCAAAAACATATCGTTAAATTCGGATGACTAAAAACGATGAAAACTGCTTGGTTGTGATTATAAGGACAATTGAGATAACATATTCTCTAATATAATTCAAACACTACCCATATTTTTGGAAATCGACAAAAGCAATTAAATAACACTCGAACACACACAATCAAATGCGGAAAAAGTCTACTTCTAGGGGTGATTTTGGAATAGCTTCTTAAAAGCTCAAAAAAATTAAAGTTTTGGTAACAAGTAAACAAAATGTAAAGTGCTTTGATCTAAAAGAAAATGAAAGTAGTAAACTAAATCGAAAGTGGGTTGTATTTAAGCTGTCCGTCTATGTCAGACAATCAGTCACCGTTGTTTTTGTCGATGAAAATTAAACGTATGGAGTTTCATATTGCAAATGCAACGCATACGTCCTACAAAAATCGGTAACATAACAGGCGGCAAAACATCAGTGAAAATATCGGACCGACTATCGGACCCACAAAAAGTCTGACGTCAGCGGAGGCACTAAAAGTGGCAGTTCATCCCGAACGTAAAATTTCGTCCTAGTTACAACCCATTCGCAACAATGTTAGTTTTTCGTGATCATACTTAAATGCATCGTCATGACTCACGATATGTAGTTCACTAATCATTCCATTAAGCCGATAGCTTAGTGATCAAAGACTAAATCTAACTAACTTAGCTTTTCCCGCGACTTCATCCGCGTGAACCTAAAAGAAAGCCCATATTCGTATTTTTTCCAAGACCATCTTAGCAAAACTTCTACACCACAGTTAATGAGAGTAAGAACTAGTAATAGTTGACCTATTACTAGTTTATTACTAGTGTTGTATCTTCGTTGTCATACTACCGATTTTTATTTCAATTTAAGTTAGATATAATGTTACTAAATCCTAACAATCAGTTCAATGGTTTCAGAGTCTATAGATCTGTTTGTTAATACTCGTAGTACAGACAAAAATTCTGAAAATCGTGGATTCGTGTTCAGTACCCTCTAAATAGCCGATTCTAGTTTGTTTCTCAAAAAGATTTTCAGTGAACATAATTCGCTCAGTTCTATTTTTATAATAGCACAGTATAGAAGGGAATAGAAGATCGATTAGTGACACAAGTCACAAAGATCTGCATAAACATGGATTGAGGGTGCTGCTTGACATAAGCATATTACATTCCGGTTATCAATTCAATTTGTTCTTGTCGCGGTATACTACAACTTACAGCAAATAGTCTCCAAATTGTTTATTCTCAGCAAGTGCTCATGGTCAAAAGGCTTTCCCAGTTGAGTCGAGAATACATCGGCCAGTCGTCGAGATTGGTTGTTAAACAATTCCATATATCCATCCAGAACGTGTTGTCTAAACGCTGGGTTCAGAAGTTTGCGGTTTTTTTTCCATGTTGTCACTGAAACCATAGTTACTCGTATTCATTTAATACCTAAATACTAATTAAAAGCTAGGTTTTATGCTCGCCCAAGTCAGACAATCGTTCACCAATTTTTTTGTAGGTGTATGTAGGTATACGGAGTTTCATATTGCACTACATACGTCCTACAAAAAGTCGACCATCAAATAGGTGACAATGTCTGTGACAAAATTGGACCGAATATCGGACCTACTTACAAAAAGTCTAACGTCGGCGGAGGTAATTACAACGATTACGTTTGATTATGCTCATCTATTAAAATAAAATTTTATTTTATATTCATAATTGTCTCAATAATTTACTTATCAGTTAAAAAAAAATTTCACCAAATGTTTTTTTTTATTTTCTCCTTCAAAATGTTTTTTTTTGTGCATTTTGGTTAGTTCAATAAAGTGTTTATCTCTTTGATAAACTATTACATACAAACACAACAATATTATAGTATACAAAGTTACAGGAAATTGATCTCAGGAACCTTGGGCTCAATTTTATCTTTACTTGTTAATATAAACGGGTTTAAGAATATTCCAATTTTCCAGATATTCCAACAACTTTATACCCACATAGCTCATGCATCCGTATAAAGGCATCAAAAACGCCAAGACTTTGAAATGTTTTGATATACCTACAGATATTTTTTTTTATCGATTCCAGGTAGGTACCTAAGAACATATTCTCATATCTATAACAGATTTTTTGCCCTTGGAAGGTGTCCAGGGACCAGAGTCAGCCAACTACTATTTAGACATACCTATAGAAGAGAGCAGGGCCCAAAATACCGCTAAAAACGATACCACAAAGTTACATTAAAAGTATCAGTAAAATGAAATAAAACGAATAAACCGGGCATGAGTAGATATCGATACTTCGCTCGAAAAGATTAACTTTTTTTTTTATTATTATTTGATAGGCAAACATTTGACCGCTGTCTCACCTGATGGAAAGTGATGACGCGGTCGACGATGGATCTTGCTTGCCTAGAAGATACCGATTCACTCTGGACTTGAAGACACCTAGATTGTAAGTATCGGGAAACAGAGACGCTGGTAAGGTGTTCCATTCCTTGGCTGTTCGCATTATGAAAGTTGAAGCGAAACGCTTTGTTCTGGCAGGAGGAATGTCAACCATAAATGGATGCCGAGTTTCCGTACGTCTTGTTGTCCGATGGTAGAAAGGAGATGGAGGAATTAAGTCATGTAATTCCATCGCACACTCACCGTGATGTATCCTGTGTATTTTACAGGACATTAAAACTGATTATTTCTTTCTTTCTGCCGCCCGCAACCCGCCAGCCGCCGCTGCACTGCTTGTCTCGCTCGCCCGTGCCGATACTCATTACCGATAATTAAAACCTTATTTTAGTACCGACACCTACGTAGTACATACCGATATTTTGTGGATTTGCTGGTAAAAACAGGCATAGTAACGTTATTTTTTTAGGTAGGATAGGTATTGATCGGAAGAGAGAAACAAGGGCTGTACTCACCATCAGCAGTGAGTAATCCATTTCCTAATAACGGCTTCATAAAATTGTACATGTAATGTTTTTGTAGGCATGTATTGGATATCTTCAGACTGTCTTCTGGGTCTGTTACACCTGTAACATTACTTTTACATTATAAAATACCTATTAATCAAGTTGGATCAAGGTTCTGATGCAGAAGGCAACACTCCTTGACACGGCACGTATTCGTATAGTCAAGGAACAAGCCCCCTAAATGTCATATGTTAGTTCTAATTATGTTTTCAGTCTCATTGTAACCCAGCGTGGATAGCCATGACACAAGCATTCTTTTGCAGACATACCGCGTTGCTTTTAATTGGCTTTTAACAGGCTTGGATCTATGTATGACTATGCTGGTAGTGCTAGAAGGGTCTTCGTTTTGGGAGCTACCCAGGAATTGCGTCGCGACGAACGCTTGAATTAGGAATTTTAAATCTTATTAAAAAGGTAAAATGATAATAAAATTTTGTTCTTACAGTAAAACTTGCGTCCCAAAAGCGATATTCTGCTTACACCGCCCTTTTCTTGAACTTCATTGAATGCAATTTTTAAGTTGTTGAAAAATTCTAAAAAAAAATGTAGTTAAATATTGATTATTTTGTTGAGATTGATGCCAAAACACCGAATGCTTTGATGACATTACCTTTGACTTTACGCATCATCGAAGGCGGCTGTTACAATTACAAATATTATATATTTCCACAAAACATTTGACACAAAATCGTCTGACTCTAGATTTTGTTGCAACTTCCTAAATAAAAGTAGGTAAGCACTTACGTATGCTATCTCCTAGGGTCAAAAGCGCGTGACCTATAAAAGGAACTTTCCCGGATAGTTCCGGCGGCTCCAGAGCCGACTTCTTCCTGGACCACACCCATATCAACATTATCAACCACAAACCACACGCAACAATCAATAGAGACAATAGAAACATCTTTAATTTAATATTAGGATCAGCTACCTGTAGCAACTCTTGAGTTATACTAATTAGTACTGTAGTTAATTATGTTGTGTTAATTTCTGTTATATTATTGATGCAGTTACCCCCTTTGACCTGAATATGACGTCAAGACGTGTTACAGATTAAGCTATAAAGTCAAGTGCAAATTAAATATGTAGTGTTCTAATTCTAATCTCTTCATCATCACTTCATCATCAGCCCATCACGTTCCCACTGCTGGGACACGGGCCTTCTCTCATAGAGAGAGAACGGGCCATAATCCACCACGCTGGCCCAGTGCGGGTTGGTGGATGTCACATGTACTTGACTTTTTGAGAAAAAATCTTGGACATGCCGGTTTCCTCACGATGTTTTTCCTTCACCGTTTTTAGAGCGAGTGTTAAATCCGCACATAACTTCAGAAAGCCAGTGGTGCGAGGCCAGCGGGATTCAAACTCGGGTGCGTCGGATCGAAAGTCGCACGAGCTCCCACTGAGCCACACTCGCTCAGCTCCCACTGAGCCACACTCGCTCATTCTGATCTCTATTGGTTTTTATTTAACAAAGTCAACAAAATACAATGTTGGCGTCGGCATTTATGCTTCTGTTGTTGTATATGCCCAGGCGTTTGAGTAGGCGATGGACTATCACCCAGTTGCAGAAAGCGCATCATTAAAACTTTTTTACGTAGTCCCAATATGTTTGATGTAATTTTATCACCAGTCTTTTGGTACGTAGTCGATTTTCGTTTACGTTTGAATGGCCCGCGGTCCATTCAATTTGGTCCTTTTAGACTAAGTACCCTTTGCAACTGGGTTTATACCTATTATTAATAATAATATCACTACTATGTTTACAAGAGTAGGTAATGTATTTATCTATTTTATTTTACTATCATCATCATCATATATATAAAATTCTCGTGTCACAATGTTAGTTACCTTACTCCTCCGAAACGGCTTTACTGATTTTTACCAAATTTTATATGCATATTCAGTAGGTCTGAGAATCGGATACTATCTATTTTTCATACCCCTAAGTGATAAGGTTTGTTCACCCTTTTTTTTTTTAATTTATATGGCAAAACAACGTTTGCCGGGTCAGCTAGTAATATTATAAAAATGGAACAAGAGCCAATTCTATACATTAAAGATATGTTTGAAAAACCAATTGGGATCGGCTATTTAGAGGGTACTAAACACGAATCAACGGTTTTCAGATTTTTCGTCGATTTGTTTGTATGTTGATTATCTATAGACTCGGAAACTGTTGAAAGAATTTCAATGCGGTTTTCAGGGTTTATTAGCTGTAGTCCTAACTTAGATTAATCAGTTGGGTGACTACGAAGATACAGCTTAACACACACACACACACACACACTCTTATTCTTATTCTTATTCGATGAGGGGGCGATGAGTCCTGCACTGACGTCCCGCATGGAGTGTATTGTGCATTCCCCCCGCCAGCATCTACCCAAGCCATCCCAACTCCCTGAAATAACGGAGTGCGGCTTTGGGGCTCTGGCATAGCTGCTCCAGTGTTGAGGTTGTTTGTGGGGAAGATGATGGTGGTAACACACACACACTCACATAGTACACGCTCTCATATAATGGAGAGGTCTTGCTAAAATGGTTTTTAAAAAAAGACAACAATGGACTTCCTATCCTATGCCGTCCACGCGGACGAAACTGCGTGAAAAAGCTCAAATCTAATTTCCGGATTTCTCGACAACACATGCTTATTTTCTATCAAATTACTAGTTCTCCTTCTCACGTAGGTAATGCAAAGTAAAAAATTCCAAATGCAAAATGATTATATCATAACTGTTTTCTATTTGTGATTTTTAAATAGCATTTAGTATATTTAACCTAACCCAAGAGTTCACTATAATGTTTAATGCTCAAGGTAATTAGGTGGAATTAATTCAGTTTAATTCATTTAATTATTGCATTCTATAATGTTACATTTATAAATTAAAACAGTTCGGAACGGCCAGTCCGTGCAGGTGTACCGCAGGGGAGTTGCCTCTCGCCGGCACTGTACGGACTGTATACTAACGACATCCCCATCCTGGAGGAAGAACACCGCCGGCCAGGTAAAGGGGGTGTCATGCTCGCATTGTATGCCGACGACAGTGCGTACTTTGCTTCCTCCATCAGTCCGACTATGGCCGCCAACAGGGTGCAGCGAGTGCTTAACCTCCTGCCTGATTTAAAGTCAAAGTCAAAATCTCTTTAATCATTTTGGCATCACAGACGCACTTATGAACGTCAAATTATCACAAAGACTCTACCACCGTATCGGAAAAAAACCTATACGGCATAAACTGGGGGGCATTTTTTTTAGAGATTTTGTTAAATTTTTTTGGGTTTCTATAATGTTATGTTTCTTATGTGCCAGTTGGCTACATTGCAGAAGTGGAATGTTCCAAGCATCTTTGTCTTCTATGTAATTACGATCAATATAGTATGCTTCTCTCAGAACATTCTTAACGCGTAATTTGGATTTACTTTCTGTGAGCTCCGTTATACATTTTGTAATTTTATTATAAAAATGTATGCAGATGCCCATAAATGACTTATTCAATTTAGTCAGTCTATACCTACGTACAACAATCCTATCCTTATCTCTAGTGTTTATGTTATGATGGTCACTATTTACTTTGATTGGCTCGGTAAGTGGAGGATGACTATCAATGTGGGGAAGACGGCTGCAATGCTTACCGGAGCCCAGCGCAGCCTGATGCCTACACTACAACAGGCACTACAGGCTTAATGAAGAGCTTGAGCTTTCGTTAGTGTTAGCTTAGGTGTATCTTTAATCTTGTCTTTTCCTATTAATATTATAAATGCGAAAGTTTAAGAGGATGGATGGATGTATGGATTTATGGATAGATATTTGTTACTCAATCACGTAAAAACTACTGAACAGTTTTGGTGTAATTTGGTATTTAGATTATTTAGGTCCTGAAAAAGACGTAGGCTATGTTTTACCCCGTGAAACTGCGGTGAAACCACGGGAGCGGCTAGTACTACACACAAAAGAAAATGTTTATGGATTGATGGATGTTTGTTAATTACTAAGTCATGTAAAAACTTCTGAATGGATTTTGATGAAAATTGATATAGGTATACTTTAGGACTTGTCCTGGAAAAGGACATAGGATATTTTTTATCCTGGACAACCGCGAAGTGCAGCTAGAATGATATAACTACTTATAATTAGGAAAGTTAATTGATAGGTACTTTGTTTGTCTACTTGCGTGTAACAGCTGATTGGTCGTATGATAATGATTTTAACTCGTGGTAGGTCTCTCGTATGCGGGAGGCCATCTAGGTACGTACCACAATATTTACCAGTTATTCTGCCGCCAAGCAGTAGTGTGCAGGCATTTCTGTATTCCGGTGTGAAGGCTATACAATAGCTAGCGAAATTACTGGACATATGAGACTTAATATCTGATGTCTCGGGGTGATGAGCGCAATGCAGTGCTACGCAGTGCTTTTTATGGGATTAAAAGTTCTGGGTGGCACTGCGACTGTTATGGGCGTGGCGGTCACAATCAGGCGAATGACGTGCTCGTCTCATCACTCAGTACCATAAAAAAAAACTATATAAACCACACTTATACACCTAATTTATTAATACAGTCTCATACAAATGTTATATCTAGTAATAATAGAAATTGTTATTAAAAATTTATAAGCAGCGAAATATTTTTAAATTGTAGGTACATTCAATTAAGAGAACCTAAGAAAATTTTAACTTTTTATATCAAATTGGTTCTTCCAAGCCGACAACAAGTAAGCTATCCATAACTAAATTGTCAAAACAATAAATATATAAATAATAAATACGCCCAACAATCACATACATAGATCCTGGGGCCTTATGAGTAATTACGATCTTCGTACTGTCGGATGAAAGGGACAGCGCTATGCAACAGGCATAAGAGTATCTCTTTTAGTCCGTACGAACGAACGAACGAAAGCAACTCGGTGTAGGCCCCCTGACCCCAAACTAGGATTCCCTGTATCTAGGGAACCAGGAAATATGAGGACCGTGGCTCCACAACACACGAAACAAATGCTTGCGCTTTTTTTCTGTGCACAACCATTTGTCCCGTCACGGGAATCAAATCCGCAACCTCAGTGGTTAATGAGATTTGAGCCAATCTACCCAACCACTATATTACAGAGGCTCTCTTGAAAAATGGCTATAATTATAACGTCGTTCAAAAACTTAAATGTAACACAATCTAATTTACGAAATAGGTAGTTATTTTTATTTTATAAACCACGTTGCTCTAAGCAGATATAAAACCCCGATACGAGTCTTATAGTACTATCCAATTCAACCACCATCTTGCTGATGTCGGATGAGATGTGGTACTTTCTTAAGACATGGACAAGTGTAACCTTCATCGTCATCATGGCAAATACTTTACCTGAAACAAAAAATATAGACTAAGGAATAAAATTAAAAATGTAATTTAAGCAAGTCTGCGGGGAGCTCTGAAAACCTTTAATTATGTGACATACAAACTTTAGAACCATCGAATGCATTTGACAGTTTTGTGACCGCTTTATTTTAATCACAATCAAACAAGAAAGACAGTATTATATATATATATAAACAATGATTATTAATATTTTATGCCAGAGCGAAGTTTGCTAAACTGTCGATCAATTGTAATCAGTGACAATTCAAATCTACTTTTGGGCTACCTCAAGGTATTATTTTAGGGCCCAAACTAATGATTATATTATTTGCAAATGATCTCCATGGATTTTCCAAATGCAGCAAAATCGGGTCAGGTCTGGAAGTGTTTCTTTGTCCAACCATCGCTCAGGTCTGAATTAATTTGCATCAGAACCCCATATAGAGTGGTGATTGATCCCATAAAGTGATATCAGGCAACCGGATTTGGCTTCCAGTGTGCAGTTTTCTAAAAGTATAACAAGTGGAGAATAAATATTATAAACGATCACAATAAGGTATGCTCTTACAAAAGAGCTCTACAGTTATCTACATAGTTTACCAACTTACTAAGTCTGATATCTTGATCCAGATGCCTCACAATGATTGGACCGATTGGGTATAATCGTAGTTTCTTTCAATATTGCTTCAACGAATATTAGGTTTGACAAATCATCCTTATTGACGTCATGATTTGAGTTGCCAAGAACGTGAAGTATCCTAAAAAAATCTTTGTTACCATGTCTTGTTATGGTTAAAATTAAAATGTTGCATACTTTCCTGGATATTTTAAATATTCAAGAAAAAAAATTAAATCCATTGAAGGGGGTTGGAACCTGCGTCCTTAGAATACCGTCCTTAACAAACTTGTGTACAAATTACTCCTAGATACAGGGATACAGGGAATCCTAGTTAGGGGCCAAGATCTATGTATGTGATCGTTGGGCGTTGTTATTATTATTATTATATTATATTGCTTGTAATCTGGATCGTAAGCATATATCCAAGTCTCGTCACCACTAACCATATCATAAACTTGTTTTGAAAAGTCAAAACACGTATATGATATGGTAAGCCGAGGAGAGCCTCGGTTGAATCGCTGCAGAGTTTTGCGACATCTAACACGGGCTGCTTTTTGGTCGCCGCTAAGCAAATGTGGTATCCAACGAGAGATCAACTTTCTTACGGCGAGTTCTTCGTGCAGGATTTTTTGGATAGTAGTCCCTGAAATGCCCACGGCTGCCTCTATTTCATGGTATGTCACATGACGATCTTCGACGATTAGCTGTCGCACGGCGTCGATATTCTCTCGCGTCATGGCGGTTTTCGGACGACCTTCACGTGGCTTGCATTGAGCTAAACAAAGTGTAATTCATACATATATCAATGGTGGCTTGTCACTGAAGCTAGACTGCCCACGTTGAAATTCTAAATATCAGCGTTCTATAGTCCTAAGACATGGTGCTGCATCACTAAACACAGAAATGATCTCTTCAAAGCACTGAAGTCGCGTTAATCCCCTTTGAAAGTTGTAGAAAACTATCGCTCGCATATTTTATTCCTTTGATATTTCCATTTTTACTTATTGTATTATATTTGTATGGGGGTTGATTGCAAATGTAAAATGAATTTAAATTAATATATATATATATATATATATATATATATATATATATATATATATATATATATATATATATATATATATATATATATATATATATATATATATAATAATATATAAAAAAAAGTACTAGTTTTTTCACGGTTAATGTTATGCAATTTCATTTGAGGTCTGTAAAAAGTCCGTCGTCTGGCCGTTTTCTATATAGTAAGACGATCAAAACAACGTCGGGTTTTAGTCTATTTAAATTATTATCTATACGTTAAATGTCTTTATTATGTAAACGCATGCGCAAAATTTCTTAAACCGAAATAAATGTAGGTATGTATGCATAATACCATGGACCATATTTAGTCCATGATAATACATAAGAAACACACAAATGGAAATGGTTTTTTAATTCAATTTATTTAATTGACTTATAAACATTTTACATAGCTGTATATTATTTACTAACTACATTATGCACTAAAACTTGAAATTGTAATTAATATTACATACAAATTATATGTATTTTATAGTTTTAAATTAAGATGAAGATATTTTTTTATATAAATGCTCTCCCGATATTCAAACATGTAGTTTTAATATCTGTAGTTCATATTATTTAAGTGCAACTGCCCAGGGTCCTTATCATCAGGCGAACCATATGCTCCTCCCATCACCAGTTGTTAAACAATGTACCAAGTTGAAAGTCTAAATGCTAATTTTATTTAATAAGAAAGCTTTAAAACTGGAAAGGAAAACATTGTGACGGAACCGGCATTCGAAGACATGTGGCTACCACCAACCCGCACTGGGCCAGCGTGGCGGATTATGGCCCACACTCTATGAGAGAAGGCCCGTGTCTGATGAATATCATGGACACTCGAGAAGGAAGGGGCCCGGGTAGTGCCAGATTTGGACTAGGCCACAAATAAAATTAAAAAAAAACAAAAATTTATGTAGTATCCATAACTCAATAAAAAAAATGTTGTTGGCACTGCTTTTAACTACTGTTTACCTTCTGTTTTAACTTTCTGTGAAAAGGTTGAAAATACTCTCTTCTCACGAGATGAATCGAAATGCCGCCGATAGAAAAGGCTCTTTATTTGTATCTTGGTATTAATCCTTATCAAAATAAATTACTTCATATTCAAAACTGCTTTAATACCTTTATATAACTTTTTGAATTATTCAATTCGGACATTACATTCGAAAGATATCACGAGTTAAAAAATTGTAAGAGAAAATAGTTGCCTGGTAGCCTTACCCTGCTCGGCTAGCTAGGCAGCACCTTATGCAATGTAGGCGTCACTGGGGTTCGGGCCGTACGGGAGGGGGGGAGATGTGTGTGAATTATAATTTTTAATTTTGAAATTTTTGTTAAAATCCCGTGCGAAGCCGGAGCGGGCCGCTAGTAATGAATATTTCGACTCACGATAGTTTCCAAACTTTAATAAAACACTCTTGTGTTACTGAACTTCGGCTGCGACTTGGTATTTAAACTCACGCTCGCGTTTTGATGACCCCGGTTAAGTAACCGTGAAAAATAGGGGATCGGACAACTTTTTAGAAAGTGTTTTAAATTAACTACAATGAATATATATAGCCATGAAAAATACTATTTTAATTAAATAACGATCTAAAAGTACCTAAAACTATGTTTAAATATTATGTTTCAAATATTGCCGCGCAAAAGGTCACCTCAAAACTTGTGATGTCATATGTAGGTAGAAAACGACAGTCTTCGAAATAAATGTGAAGTTTAGGGACTATATTGTAGTAATAGAACGAAAAAATTAACAATAATACATTTTATAAAAAGCAAATACGTAAAATAAACACAAGCTTGACTCACGGCATTTGCCTACAAATGACGTCATGCGCTGTGATTGTTGTTTCGTTTGAGATGAAGAACAGATTAAAAATGTCAGAATTATTTATTGATTTAAAAATATAAATCATTATTATTTCACAAAGATATTGATTGAATGATCTTTCTGGTTCGACGAACATTCGTTCTAACTACATTTTAGATTTTTTCTCGATTACTGTCCGATCCCCTATTGAACACAGTTTCATAAACTACAATTTATTTTAATCATCGGCCCCTTACATGGACTAACCGTGTATTAGGAAGGATTTATGTAACAATGCGAATAGTGCACACAACCGTTATCGATAGCAAATAGTTCACTAGCCATTATCAAAAAAACTGTTCACACAACCGTTATTATTAAACAATCGTTCACAATCGACGGTATATCTTTAACAATACAATACAATAATGCTTTATTGAATACCAAACACACAGGAAAACAATAGTTGACAAAGTTAAGGTAAACAGGTAGGTTAGGTAAACAGTGGGTACAATGGGCGGCCTTATCGCTAACAATCTCCCATTTAAAGCAATAATTGTCAAACTGTCTCCTATTTAACCGACTTAAAAAAGGAGGAGGTTCTCTATTCGATTGTATGTTTGTTACCTCAGAACTCCGTCATTTATGAACTGAAAAATTCGTTTTGCGTTGGGTTCAGTATAGCTGAAGTGGTCCCATATAAATTTCATCGATATTTCACCTTGAACTGACGATACATTGAAGCCGGATTTTGTTCTTTTCTAAAAATTAATTATTTTTGATACAATTTATACGATAGCTACTTGTGTGTAAAATTAGTTCACATAGTAAGCGCTTTTATAAATTCACACGAAACGGTCATTCACGATCTACCGTGGACGTCCACGAGTTATTGTGGGGAATAATAAAAGCATGCCGCGGCCGCTTTTATGATTCACACGATAATATCGTAGACTCATGGAGCGCGGACTCACTCACACATATTTAATATTCTTGTACGTACGAGTACACACTTACACACTACACTCAATATCGCGACGATATGATAGGGAGACACGGTAACCGCATTTATTATCGCGGACATGCACGGTAGGACGTTATCATCGATGGAAATATAAAATAGTCTCCCTACAATCCCATACATTTTGCTTCCCTGTTAAAAACGTGACGGTAAACGGTTATCGTGGAGAATTACAAAAGCGCTCATTAGCAGTGTTAAATGGATCACCCATTTACGTGCAAATAGTTCAGATTCGACAATAGTTCACATTCACCTCATAGCAGATTTGAATATGTCATATTTATATATAGCTGTATGTACTTGTATATCTCTGCTTACCATCGACAATATTTAGAAACATAATTCACAGGGTGAATAGTTCACGGCATACTAACCGATAGTTCACTGTGCCCGTATAATAATAATTCTATGAAATATGATGTAATTCTGGGTGACTTCTTTCACATAGCAATTTAAACTAATGTGTAACAGTTTCTGTGTATATTTTCTTAGTTTACAATTCACAAATTACAAAAGTTCACAGCATGATAACTAAAAATTCACGGCATAATAACCGGTAGTTCACTATGAACCGATAGTTCACTGCGCCCGTGAATTCACGGGTATATCGTATCTCATACGCCCGGAAGTAAGCCAGGCTTCCGTCCCGGCCACGCTTCTTTAGCGTACTTCTTGCGACGCGGCTCACTCGATGCCGGTTCTTCTGGCGCTGGAAAATAAGTTATCATTGAGTGAATAAATAAAGAAATTGTGGTATATTGTAAAGTGGTAATATTACAAAGCAGCGAGCGAGGTTCCACAGCGGGCGAGTGCCGCTGTTCGCGCCGATTCCGGCGCGCACAGCCGCGCGACAACACTCCCCTGTGTCTCGAGCACAGCGACACTTTAATGAACTGGTCAAAGCTTTTCCTCAAATCGACGTCTTTGCGGATGGACGGTGATCGAATAAATGTGTCTTAAGTATTGTGAAGCACCAATAATAATAAATATGTAATAGTCATTAATAGTAGAATGTTGTTAAAGGTTTTTTATTTTTATGTGAAGTTAAGTGTATATAAGGAACTGATATAACGAATTAGTCTAAGCTGTAATGTTATGTATAGTATTTTGATGATAAATAAATAAATTACATTGAGGAACATAATGCATAAAACAAAAATGGCTTTTTAAGTGACAACTTAGGTGGTATGTGAATGTAATTGTGAAAATTTTTATTTATTTATTTTTTAACAAAATCTCGATTCTGTTATTGTATTATTATTAAATCTTGACATTTGTATCCATTTTGACCAATAAATTTATATAATTTTGACAAATTAATTATTTTTATCTTAATTGCATTATCATTGTATAGCTAACGTATTACAATTCTTGATATTATATTTGTGTAATGAGACATTTCATAATTGAATAGTTAATGTTAATTTTCTTTTATAAATTAATTCAATTCACTATAAATTATTGCATGCCGCTGGCTGGATATAGCGACCCAATATTTAATATGTAACACCAATGTACCACCTATATTCACAATAAATGATATTTGATTTGATTTGATTTGATTAAAAAATCCGTAAGAGTTTATAAAAATAATCTAAACACCACGTTTTTATGGATTTCGAATGCATTGTAATCGAGTTGTGAGTTCAATCGGTAATCGGTGATTTTCGCAAGTAACTTTAGATTTTGTCGTTTTTACTCGAAAAAGGAGCCTGGGATTCACGGCTTAATAGTGCATAATAATTTAATAATACTTTATTAGGCAGAAGTGCAAGCATTTTATATAGCAACACTATAATTATTATATTTTAAACTACTATGTCCATTTCTTTTGTTGGTGGTCATATACGTGTTTTAACTTTCTACTAAGACATACCTGAGGTCGGTAGTGGTGGATGAATATGGACATGCGGCTCCGGACCTTCAAGTTCGACGTCTGGCGCCGGGTTCGGAAGCGATAACCCCAGTCTGAAATTACACACAAACCCACTTTAAATGTTCTTTAGGTAAACTTCACAGCTTCTTCTCTCGAGCGTGTGTGGCCAACCCTGGTGTCGATGTTTTTAGACCGCCCTAGGCCTCCGACATGGCCTAACCAATTGTTGTTCTAACACAAGAACCGGGACCGACAGCTTATCTTGCCTCACAGATGTAAATACTACACAAACGGTCACCCATCCAAGTTGTGGTAATGATGATGGTGATCATGATAATGGTGATGATGATAATGGTGATGATGATGATGATGATGATAATGGTGATGATGATGATAATGGTGATGATGATGATAATGGTGATGATGATGATAATGGTGATGATGATGATAATGGTGATGATGATGATGATGATAATGGTGATGATGATGATAATGGTGATGATGATTATAATGGTGATGATGATGATAATGGTGATGATGATGAGATTAGACTATGCTTACCTGGCTCCAATGAGACTGAAGTGCGAGCTAGGCGCAGGCAAGTCTGAATACAGGTTGCCGCCGCGCGATATCTCCTGCAGTCTCAATGAATGATGGTGCTGACCTACGAACAATAAGTAGTTTACTTCATGGTTCAGGCATTGGTGCAGGTCAGTCCTCTCTCTCGTTTACCTTGCAAATGTCATAATATTTGTACAAGATGTTAACCGACTTTTTAAATGCAATACCGCCAAGCAGTAGTGCGCAAGCATTATTGTGTTCCGGCTTGAAGGGCATTGTAGCCAGCGAAATTACTGGGCATTATGAGACTCAACAGCTAATTGTCTCAGGGTGACGAGCGCAGTGCAGCGCCGCGCAGGATTTTGCAAAACAAAGTTCTGGGTGGTGCTGCTATTGTTATGGGCTGGCGTATTGCTTACCATCAGGCAAACGACCAGCTCTTCTCGTCATTAAGTGACGTAAAAAAACAAAAAAAAAATGCAACCATCAGTTAAATTAGACTAATATTGAAGGTGTAGTCAATCAAAGTTCAGAAATGTTCAGCTACTTTTGTCACTGACTGTACAACAAATCGATGCAACATGAGGCGGTGTCGGTGTCGTGTCGGTGTCGTGTCGGTGTCGTGTCGGTGTCGTGTCGGTGTCGTGTCGGTGTCGTGTCGGTGTCGTGTCGGTGTCGTGTAGGTGTCGTGTCGGTGTCGTGTCGGTGTCGTGTCGGTGTCGTGTCGGTGTCGTGTCGGTGTTATGTCGGTGTCGTGTCGGTGTCGTGTCGGTGTCGCGTCGGTGTCGTGTCGGTGTCGTGTCGGTGTCGTGTCGGTGTCGTGTCGGTGTCGTGTCGAGCCAATAAGAAAGCGGACTTACTGTCATCAGGAATCTGCAACTTGAGTTTTCTCGGCGGCGCGTTGGCATTCGGTACTATTGTGGACTTGACTAAATTCCGGAACCTTCCGATGGTGGGGTCAATATCCTCCGGATTTATGATATCCACTTCTTCATTGAAAGATACGTTTCGCTTCTGCTTCTTTGGCACGCCACCGGGCATGGAGGCCTGGCGTTTGGTGCCCGTTGGCGGCTGCAAAAGTTAGATTAGATTAGATAACGCTTTATTGTTACACAACAACAAGAAATAAATTACAAAACAATACTAAAAGGTAAAGTGTTACAATGGGCGGTCTTATCGCTTATAGCGATCTCTTCCAGACAACCTTTGGTTGGAGAAGACTCAAAGGAACTGTAAGGGACGGTGGTGTAAAGTTATAACTATAAATTAAATATTAAAAATCCCCGACACAATAAAACATGTCTAAGAAGCTTTCATGAAGAACATGCTTTCAAATAAAAAAAACTGCACCCAAATCGGTTTACCCGCGGTTTCCAGGACCTAATGTAACTAGAGTAACTACATACTAAATGTCATCAAAATCCATTCAGTATTTTTGCGAGATTGATTAACAAACATCCATCCATCCATCTATCCATCATCACAAACTTTCGCATCTATAATATTAGTAGAATAGGTAGGATAGCATCTGAAAGTTTGTGATTGCGAGTGTTAGTTACTCTACTAGATGACTCAAAAACTACTCAATGGATTTTAACCTTTTGAGCGCAGCGCTGTACAAGCAAATCCGTGCCCTCAACCTCGAGCTACGCAATTTTCCTACATTTTAGTCGGCTCAAGGCGAGAGCGCTTTTACATATGTCGTGCATAGCCGCCTTGGCAGTCAAAAGGTAAGAGATTTTTTAAGTTTTAAAAGGTTTTTTCTCTTACCATGATCGTCCCTTGCAACTGCTGTGTTAGCGTTAAATGAAGAATAAATAAATGTATTGCTTACTTAAAATAAATGACATTATAAAAATTTATTGAATGATTATTATTGACTTATGAATAATAATAATTATTATTATTTTGTGAATTATTTATTGAATTAATGAATTATTATTATTGACATAGACATAGACATGAATTTATTCATAATGATCCATAACATTTTTTTTTTTTAAGCTATTGCATAGCTTCTATCGCGGGCCTTGAGCGTGGAGACCGAATCCAGAAATTCCGTAACGAAAATAACCTAACACCCCCAACCCGAATGCTATGCAATAGCTTTACCACGGTCTCCGAGTGCCACACGTCTTTTTTTTATTTTATTTACTAGTAGATGTTATCTAACAGTTAATTTCAGGCAAGACCCATATGAAAATTACAATGAAATTCAATTTTATTGAAACACACAGATAATTAGAAAACACAGAAATAGAAGAGGAATGCGACACCCAAGACTGTTAAAGGTTTATAAGGTGTTAGATATTTATGAAAAGTTGTAAAATTTATAAAAACAAATAAAAAAAATAAATTGAAAAACACAACCAAAAACAAATTAAAAATACTAATAACTAATGTAATCTAACAAACCGCTACCACTTCATTAGATTGAATTGACATTATGAAATATGAAAGCTTTATAAAGAGAAAGTCACTAATATAGTATATAATATAGTCTGTAAGTTGGTACTAACAAAATCGATTACTACATTTACTTGTATCTGAAAATGTATACATGAATTTAATAAAAAAAAATATGTTACATAATATATATATTTATTTTGAGTTAATTATGAACTTTGAACTAATTATATTAGATATTTCAAGAGTCCTAAATACCATACCCTACAATAAGTCCAAATTTCTATACAGGTGTGGCAAAATTTTGGGACTTTCAGGGAAGTTAGTAACCTTTTCCATTGCTGTGAGGAACTTTTGGACAACATAAAAACAGCATTTTTGGATTAAAATAAAATTGTCAGGCTCAAAGATGTAATTTTTCCAAAAAAAAACAACATGGGCTTAATGAATCCTTTTTCCCATCAGGAATGCTTTCCTCAAAGGAACCAATCAAATAAAAACGTATTTTTCTGAGAAAATTAATAATACTTTGCCATGTGTTTATTCTATCTATTTTAAAATGTGTAATTTCTCTTTTTAATTGAACATAGAGAAATAAATATAACATTTAATATACGTATTTATAATGAAATGTAAATAATTTTATATGTAAAACCAGAAAACCAGTATTTTTGAGATACAACGAATTAAATGATTATATTTAAATATTTGCACGCTTGCATTCAGGCTGAATACAGTGACATTAATAATGTAAGACCTACAATTAATTGTAAATAATAATGTATTCTGGCAAATAAATACTTGATTTGATTTGATTTGATTTGATACTCTTTGTTGGAGTTCTCATAATTCTGCAATAAGTTGCCCATGGAAGTAATGTTTTTAATACATGCAACATACGTATTTTCGCGTATATTCCTTGCGAAAATATTCGCACATATAATAATTAGAAGGTAATTGAAAAAAATAAACATCAGGCCTTAACATACCTTCATAAGGTCACTGCCATCATCAGTTGAGATCCCCAACATGGAAATTCTTCTGTTGTGAGCCGTGTTGAATTCTGTTAAGTTCTGAAATTAAAAGGATTTCTTATAGAATATGAAAGAGCGAATGTGGCTTAGTGAGAGCATGTGCGACTTTCGATCCGACGCACCTGAGTTCGAATCTCACTGGCCCCGCACCACTGACTTGTTTAATTTATGTGCGGATTTAACACTCGCTCTGTAAACGGTGAAGGAAAACATCGTGAGGGAACCGGCATATCCAAGAATTAATTACAAAAATTCAAGGATATGTGACATCCGCCAACATGCACTGGGGCAGCATGGTGGAGTGTATAATGAATATGTTCTTAAAAATAATAGTCATCTTACATCTAATTCAGTCTGTGTTTCAGGCAGTCCTAAGAGAGCTCCTTCCACCTCTGTGTTCGGCAAATCTTCCATGATCCCTCTTGAGGTGCCAGTAGGACGCTCTCTGAAACAATTATTATTTAATTTCATACATCAATGTTAGGACTAAATTGCACTTGCTAACTTTAGCATCGGCGATTGACGATTCGATCAACATCGCAGCTATTTTGATACTTCCATCGAATCGCGCAATAAGTCGATTGTATGCTAAAAATAGCAACAGCTAAAACTGTATTGCAAAATCGCCAATCGCGGATGCTAATAGTAGCGGGTGTGATTAGGCCTTAGACATTGTATTATTTTATTTTCCCATAATAGTTGTTAGTCATAAAAATGACACTTTCTGGCATGATTATTTAGTTGTACTTAACCTTTTATTACTTTCTAGAAATCTAGGCAAATCACTAAATATACTATACTGCTGTAGCCAAGAGCAGCTATAACCATAAAACAGACTTCTGTAGCAAAGACAAATGCAGATCTATTTCTGAGCGCATCTTCTAAAATCTCTTTCATAAAAAGTGATGGAGAAACATTTTTTGTAGATAATATTATATTGCATCGTCAGATATTTGAAGATATTGACTAATATAAAAAAATTCCGTCTATAGAATATTCCTTTTTTTGTTGTTTATTTGAGATCAGTTTAACACGTTGACACATCAGTTTAACACAATATGCAAAAAACATAAATGGACCCGCAATCAACGTGTTAAGACTATGAGCAAATATTTTGTGGGTTTTGAGTTGGGCAGTATACACTCCTGTATTCACACTACAACATGCACTCTTCGCTTTCAGTCCCTCGGCTGTAGGACATCTTAACTTTTAAGTTGCCTCTTATATGTAGGCCTTGTGCTTTGGTTGTTACATACAAAACATGTAAAGTTTTTTAACAAAAACACATGTAGCTTTGTAAGGGTGAACCGAACATATTGGTTTTCTGTTTCTTATGTGAAAGCTACAGAATCTATACATAATATAAGGTTTTATGTGCACTCTCAGATATAATATTATATTATCTGCTCCAAGTGTGAGACTTTGGAATCAAAATGAAGTTGTTACCTTATAATATAGTTCCTAGTGGAAGCACCAAAGTGGAAGTTTGAATCTATGGGCAGCTGAGTAGGTTTGTTTGGTTCCAGTCGCATTTGGCCAATGTACGTTCCGTGGGCTGAAAATAGCTGTGTATTAACTCATTTATTCAATTTAGACATCACAGATACACATTATAAATATTATTTGAATGATATTCGGAAAAATACTACAACCTAGATAATGCAGGAAGAAATTAGGAGACATTTTATTTATCGTTTGTTAGAATTTAAGAACATATTTGTTTGTCAACAGCATCAAAGAGGCTAAGATTTAATTGCAGATAGATTTTTAAGAATTTAGAGTGAACAAATTTTTATTCATTAAATGCCACCATGATCACCGATGTTGTGAAGTTTCAGGTGGGCTGCTTTCAAATGTTTAAAAAAAGTATGTTTGTGGTCAAAGCTTTTGATGGACCAGAAAACAAAAGTTATCTTTTCAATTTCATAATTTAAGTATAGGAGCTAAAAAAGTAAAAATTACTCTAAACATGTATTCACCTCAATCATTCTTTTGCAATACTTACTACTCCCCAAATCGACCAAGAAAGCTCTATTTAAATCTTTGTGATACACAAACGCTGCATGGACTCTTGAACAGCTGGCGTGGTCGATGCAAAAGTCATTCATTTGAGGGTTCCGACCAAAGAGGTAGCATTTCTTCTCGTCCAACATTAGCTTTTGGATTAACTTGTCGCCTTTTAGTACGTCTAAGTGCAGGCCTGTGGGCGGCTTGCCAGCCCTAGAATAAGATAACATTTACTGCTCAGGTGTCCAGTGTGTAGTGCATGTACATTTCAAAGAAAGTTATTGAAAAAAATAATCTATATGTATCCAAAATCAAAATCAAAATCTCTTTAATCATTTTGGCATCACAGACGCACTTATGAACGTCAAATTATCACAATGACTCTACCATAGTTAGTGGCCTTCTCTACTTTCAACCCCTCCCGATTGGGAGTTGATAACATGATGATAGTAAAATTATATCGAGGCTAGCTTGAAAAATGTTTGACTTTCGTAAATACAATATTCCATGTTTGATTTGTGTGCTTTAATCATGAGTACGTTGAATTAGCGTACGTATTTATTTACCAAGCCGTGATGGATATATTATCAATTATTTGTATGTTTCGATGGGTGAAGCGCTTTGGTTATGTGATAAATAAATATGTTACTAACCAGCTGGGCACCTCGTAATGGTTAGCCATTCTGTTAATAGTAAATAATAATTCTGCAAACGTTTAAAATCGTATAAATTCGGAAAACATGTCAAATTTACGAATTGGTGGCGAAAAGATAATTTCCCATTCCCTTATACAGAATCCGGCAAGCACTTTTTGACAACAGGAAGGCCATGCCACAGACTAGTAAGAGATACTAGGGTCGCGTTCAGAAATCACCCAGTTAATGTAATTATTACCCTAACGCTGTTCAGAAATGACTCAGGTGAACTTTGACATTTACCCTGAGCCGTTCAGAAAATTTTGAAAAATTTTCTCCCCAATTGGGGAGAGTAAAAGTTCACCTGACAGGTGAAAATATTCACCGATAAAAAAGCGGGTTACGATTCTCACCTGTCAGGTAATAGTTGTCAGTTGTCATTTTTGCATTGATTTTTTGTACATATAAATATAATAAGCGATTCGTGTATTTGAAGCAAAATATAAGGTAACATTCCAATATTAGCCAAAATAACGCAGTTAAATCTGATAAACAAAAGCGCGGGAAATCTCGGTCTTGAAAATGATTGGTTTTGATTGGCTGGCTTATTGTATTACTCGATGCCCGTTCAGAAAGGCGCTAGTTAATTTTTAACTTGGCATATCACTGAGATTAACTGACAAGTATTCACTCGTGAACATTTACCCATTTCTGAACGCGGCCTAGGCCATGCAAACATAGTTTTTTTTTTAAGTTCGCCCGTTAGAGCAGGCTAAAGTCTCTAGGATCATACCGTCTTACGTAGTTTTTATTTGATAGTTTTTCATTCCATTTATTATACTTTTGTTGAGAATGAGGATCAACAGCCACAAACCGGATCCTCTTCTTGTGCTTCAATATAATGGTGGAACTTTATTCAAACTTTCGACGAACAGGCACAGATAAAAATTATACAAATTATTAGACAATAGACTACATTCTGTGCCATGTTTGCCATTGAAATAAAGAAATAACCAAGTTTGAACACGGTGTTGCATTGTTGGCATGGCAACCTCACTGATCGACGAAACGTCAATATAAACGTCAATTTCATTAAACGCCAATCAATGGTCTGTCATCCGCGAAGAGGCAAACAAATTTTTGTTTGTATTTTGCATTTGCAATAATAATTACCGATTTGTGAATAAAACGAACAAAAGCATGGTGTCAAGCGAAGATGAACCGGACTCCAAACCTAGTGGGCCACCAGAACCAGTTGAATGGGATGTCGAAATGGAAATTCAGTTGTTTTACGCAATGGCTAATCACAAACCGGTCGGGATAAATAAACATTTCCACATGGTTGGTATTTGGGAAAAACTGAATGATTCTATTCCTAAACCTGTATCGACGCAAGACATTTGGAAGCATTTAGAGTCGCTGTACGATATAGCCATGCTAGAAGACACTGAACCTATTCCATTTCCGAATCAAGAAGTTCCATTCAGTTTGCCCGAGAGTGAGTTTGGCGCCTTAATCAAACAAAAGTGTAAAGAAACGATACTGGCTGAAGATAGTGAAGGTAAATGAAACTTTCCTAAAAAGTCCATATTTCAGTTTGGGGCCTGTCCAACCATTAATGTTTTACCCACAAATTCATTTTGAAGAATGTCTCAAGCAAAACAGTTATAATTTGAATATATCAAAGCAAGCTAAGAGCAACAAAGAGAACAATATTAACAATTTTATTATTTACCGTTAGAATAAGCTTTTACTGTTAGTTTGAATTCGCTCTGTTCATACAGAACTGCGCTGTGGATCCCAATGGTTGAAACATTATTCTGTTAATCTTGATAAGAGATGTCGTAAATATATAATACTATGTATGTAGATGGCCGGAGTCTATCACCAAAGCCCTCAACACCTAATAGGAGCATATCAAGGGGCACTGCATCTAAAGATAATACGCCTAAAGGTAGACAGTTAAGTTTTTGTTGGTTTGGGTTTTTTTCTGTTATTCTCTTCGCTGGTTCTTTGGTGTAAGTAAATATCATCATTATAGGATTAATATAATATAACTCAGTTGGATTTTAGGTAGCTGTGTGAAGTGGGAGGTATGTAGTTTGGTGATGTTAGATGACTCAGGTTTAACCTTTAACTTAATTCGGAGGATTATATCCTCATCAACTCGTATATACTGGCTAAGCCTCAACTATGCCATACATGGGTAATTCTTTGACCCTGGCAGAATATTGTCGAAACAATGATAAAAAGAAGAATAAGACTTTATTTCGGCATATCCATCACCTCTCTCAAATTATGTAGCTTCCTCATAGTCTGACTGAGTTATATGCCTACAAAATTATTTAGTTTATTGTTGTAGTAGTTTCTTGTTGGATTGTAATGAGTTTTGTAGCTTATTTTATTTCCTATTCTATTCAATGGTTTTCTTATTTTTTTCCATATATGTAGTTGTTTATTTATTTGGTGGCAGCATTTTATTATATTGTGTTGTGGGTGTAGTGGTAGTATCTCAATTTTCTTTAGAATTTGGCTTGCATGTAAAGATAATTTTATCTTTTCTTTTTTCATGTATTTTATTGGTAATTATTATTAACACTAACACAAATATATATCATAAATATTTCAGCAGGCAGCAGAAAAGACAGCGTCAGCGCACTAGCAACAAAGTCTAGGAAAGAGAGTGGCAGCTCGCACGCTTCAACAGATACTCCTAGCGTTAAGTCTGAAAAAGATTATGGTAAGCGTAATGCTTTTTTTACTTCATTTTTTACATTTACCTAAGCCAAACACATCAATGTACTGTAAATTATATTCATGCAGTGATTTTTGTTTCAAAAAGATCGCCGAAGGGACTCACGTGATTCCAACGCTTCTGGACCGCGGGACGGACCCTCTAGCAGCAGGAAATCTACCTCGCAGAGAGACAAGGCATCAAAATCTAAAGGTAACTTATATATTAATAAACCTTCTTACTTTTTAAACTATGCATATTACAATAAATGTACAGACAGAATCCTAATTCTCACATTGCATTAACCCATCTTTTAATTTCACAAGATGAAGGCTTACAAACATTTTGAGTTTCCACCTTGAGGCTTATTTAACAACAACAAATCAAATAATTTATTGACGTAATCTGTTTAATACAGTTTTAATTTTAAAGCCTCATGATCTTCAAAGTATTTCTAGCCCTGCTATCAGTTACATATCAGAAAACCTATAGTTCAAAGGCTTTAAATAAATCAATTAGTAATGGATGTTTGGACTAAGTTAATGTTCCTAAAGTATGTTTGCTATAAAGAACGAATGGCCTAAAGTTGATAGATACTTAAAGATGGTTGGTTGGTGTTCCCACATTTTCGTGAACCGTAGTTCAATTACTTTAGTCCAAATACCAGTGGGTATGAAGTAGGCTCCACCACAAGTCTCGCTTGACGCTCCTTCATTTTACTTCACTTACTCGTCGACCCTCGTTCCACAACGGAGGTCAGCGGCTTGCTCCGTTTGCCACCTGCCTTTTAGGTCGCTTATTCAGGACCACTTTCGCGAGCTTCTGACTCCGCACTTTTTATAAACACTTTAAGGATATGGACCATGGAGGAGTGGTGACGATTTGAATTTAGATTTCTTAATTATAGTTATTTCATTTATTAATCAAAAGTTCTATAGATTTTTTAAATTTCATCATCATCATCATCAGCCTGTCGCAGTTGACTCCAGCTAGACATAGGCCCTCCAACTATACGCCACTGAGCAAGATCCTGCTACTCCCATCCAGCTACTGTTAGCTACCCTGCGAAGATCGTCGTTCCACCTTGGCGGAGGGCGTCCTACACTACGCTTGCCACTCCGTGGTCTCCAATCAAGAACACGTCCACCCCAGCGGTTATCGGTTCTGCAGCTAATATGGCCGGCCCGGTTACCACTTCAGCTAACAAATCCTGTGAGCTATGTTGGAGACTTTCTCTGTCGAATCATTTCGTTCTGGTTTTTCAGTTTATTTTACAATTTAGGTGGTATAATTTGTAGGTAAAGTCATCAACAGTTATTTTGAATTTAGGTGTTTCGTACTTAGTTATTAGAAATGTAGGCCTGGGAATTTTAGGTTTTCTGATATTCAACTACCCTGATTACTAAAATATTTTTACTACAGTTTGGGACTCTCCGCACCTAGATGAAGACAGCGGACGTCGCGGCCGTCGACGCACAAACACTTCCACACCCCCCGCTACCACCCCCGCCAAGCGCCGTCGTACCTGACATTCGCATTCTCACACGTATCACCGCTTCTTTTAAAGCTAAAGTTTGGGCGGGCTAGTGCTGGTAATGAATTAACGCTTGATCTCGAAAACTGAATAACGGATTTTAATGCGGTTTTCAGCATTTGGTAGCATGAGTCCCAATCCCAACTTAGATTATAGAGTATGTTACATAATAATCGGTTGGGTGACTACGAAGATACGGTTTGACCACTTAGTAGTACGCACTCTCATAGACTGGAGGACGGAATATGTCTTGCTAAAATGGTCTAAAAAAATTACTATCATTATTATTTATTAAACTCTATTTCAGACAATATTAAAGTACAAGAAAGTAGAATTAACAGAGGCACATAAAATATATACCTTACAGACTCACATACATCTAAAAATATAACATTACATTTAAACCACACACAATACTTCACAGAATTCAAAAATTTCGCTCCTTCCCTGAATCTCCGATATACTACCCCTACAGGCCAGAAGTCAGAATTCAAGATTCCTTATGCACCGCCGGAACTTGGAGCCTATAAGACTTGAATTCAGTGTCGCATTGCTATTTGTCCCTGGATCCGTCCATGAAGCGTTTCTATGAGCTTCCTCTGACTTACACGCGGCGAAGTCGTGGTAAAAAACTTGATTTACTCGGATAGTAACATAGTTACGTCACGTCGTGACTCTGGTAGGTCACGTTTGTGTAACCGGATCATTCTCAAATTCACTACCAACTGGCCGATTCAGAACCCCACGACAACATACCGAATCGATTCGATTGGATAACGATCTCGTGTCGTAGGTTTCTTGGTAGGTACTTTATTACATAGAATTAGTTTATGTTGAATCTTACTGTGAGTTTTATTTTATTTGTAGTAGAAAATGTAGTTTATTTAACAACACACGGAATATACTCGGTATTGACGGTCAAATCTAATGCTTTCGAGTGATATGTTGCACTCGATAAGTTGTCGTGGAAATTAATCGGACGTTCGAAAACTTTGCTTCGATATCTGCATTGTGAATAACGTTCTCGGTCGATAAATACGGTTACGATTGGTTATCGACTACGACAATTTAAACCTCGATTCGACTATTGTGAATTTAAAATATTTTGAATCGTACGATATCAAACCGAATCGATCGACAAATGAGTTGTCGTGAGGTTTTGAAGCAGGTTGTTTCCACTAGTGGGGATTATGACAATTTTCCAAAAAGTTCTCCCGTTATCCTCACTTATATTTTCAGTGGGGATTTACGTGGATTGTGACAATGATCCGTTTATTTCTCGATATGACCCAAAACATCGGCGATAGCCAAAAGCCTAGCCCAAGCACATACCTTTATGTATTTTGAGTGACGCGTGTTTTTCGTCATACTTAGATTATGTATTTTTACGAACTTCTCTTTATTATGATTATGTAAAAAAAATAAAACGATATAATGCAAATGTTGTTACTTTTATTTATTGAATTTTAAATAGCATGGAGTGCTTTTCTATTCATTGGTCATTATAATGATAACAGGGATCCCTATCAACTGGTACTGATAGATAGAATAGGTACAAACTTAATTGTTAGAAATCCATCTATAGTTTTCCAAACGAATTAATACCTACCTATTGCATTTATGGATTTTATTTTAAGTAGGTAAATACATTGCTGTCTTAATAAATAATCTGGAAGCCCACCTTAGGACCTCAGATACCTATCCTACTAGCCCTACTACCCTTTCAACCCTTTGACCGTCACAGTCGGCGTCAAAGACGAAGTATATTTATCTTTGGGCGGCGTAGTATACTTCCTAGTCTATGTCGGATGTCGGCGGTACTCGACATAGAAAAGTGCTCGCCATGCCAACAAACCATTGAGGTAGTGTCATTCCTCAATGCAACAAACAACAAACCATTGAGGAAGTGTGAGACCTCAATGCAACAAACATTGAGGAATAGTGTGAGACCTCAATGTTTGGTACCAACCAACTACTATATTTTATCTTTGAGAGGTACCATGCCATAGATAATTAAAGTAGGTACACATGTATATCAGAAAGCCTTATTTTATCTGAGCAGAAAGCATCTGTTTGTGACATTGACACACTGAGGACTTTTTGTCCTGAGACTTTAGTCTGACCAAGGCCGCGTTCAGAAATGGGTAAATGTTCACGAGTGAATACTTGTCAGTTAGGCCGCGTTCAGAAATCACCCAGTTAATGTAATTATTACCCTAACGCCGTTCAGAAATGACTCAGGTGAACTTTGACATTTACCCTGAGCCGTTCAGAAAACCAATTGAGGGAAGGTTGTCGTTGACCTTCGCCGCGATCGGACGTGTTGTGCTCGGAAGTTGATTCTCCGCCTTGCGTTGAGACTCCTTCCCCAACGCGCCCGCCCGCCACCGCGAACTCCGCCAACTGTGCCCGCGCTTACCGCGAAGTCTGTGATAGCGAGTTGACCGCGACATCTCCGTCACGCGACGTCGAGAATCGCAGGCCTCGTTCCGCGAACACGTGGTAGTGCCCAGTGCCTCAGCACTCATAGTGCAAATACGCGCAAGAGACGTTTCCTCGCCTTGTGTAGTGACTGCTCCCGACAATCGTTGGACTGCATTGTGTTTGCCGGCGGGAAGAATCTACTGACTAGTGGTTTTATCATAAAACCAACAGACCAGTAAATTCCGACCGTGAGTACCTTCACAATATTCCTCCGCTCTCGCCTCTTCTGTTGTCGTGTGCACGTACCCGGTTGCGGTAATTTAGCTGGGCCTTCACTAGTTATCTAGTGATCTCACCCGGCTGGACAGTCCGCACAGGGGTGTGTAGCAACTTCGGAACAGAGCGAGGTTTATTACTGTCGGGAATAGGCAGTGTGCCAACAATAGTGGTAAGATGGCTGAGAAGCCAGAAGACCAGGACTCCCCGCTCGTGGAGCCTGAGGGCCCCCTCGAGCAAGGCAAAGTATGCCGCCACCCCTTCTACCCGGAGCAGAGCATGATCGTGCCTGCTTCTGCCCTGGGTCTGCGTCGTGCACCAAGGCCGCACTCGTCTGGCCCCACAGTGCGATTCGCCTCGGCCGGAACTGTTGTTCCGCCACGGGACGCAAACCCGCACTTGGCGCAGACGCGCATCGCACCCCCACGCCGACGCAACTCATCATCAGACGATGCAACGCAGGGGGAAGAAAAAAAGGCCAAGGTCAAGCCTGTCTCCCCCCCGACTCCACCGCCTACGTCCAAGATTCCGACGCCCGTCTTTAAGACCTGGCTGGCGGGAACACAGGACTCCCTAACTCCGCGTGCCGCACGCTCAGCACGCGCACGCCCCGCACAAACCCAGCCGGCCGTGACACAATCGCGGCCAGCCGCCGCCCAACCGCGGCCAGCCGCCGCCCAACCGCGGCCAGCCGCCGCCCAATCAGTCGCCGCCCAACCGACCACCGCCCATCCGGCCGCCGCCCAACCGGCCGCCGCCCAACCGGCCGCCGCCCAACCGGCCGCCGCCCAACCGGCCGCCGCCCAACCGGCCGCCGCCCAACCGGCCGCCGGCCAATCGGCCGTCGCTCAACCAGCCACCACCCAACCAGCCACCACCAAACTGACCGCAGCCCAACAGCAGCCGGCCGCTGCCCAAACACAGCCGACCGCCGCACAGATACAAATGCCCATTCGTGTCTGGGCCGGTACGGCGCGAAAGTGTCCGGCCGCATTATCACCGGCACCATCGACCTCCAAGGCTGCCTCCACGGCACCGAGGCCTTCTTCGTCAGCCGCGTCCTCGTCATCCGAGGGCTCGCCGACCAACATCACCGCGGACAGCTCCGAATCCGCATACACGGACAGCGTCGAGCACCGCGGTGACACCGATACTCAATCGACCTCATACGCGGCGATTGAGTCCGTGCCGCTGCATGCCGCACCCTTCCCCTCACCACCTTCTCCCCCACCGGAGGCCGCCGCCTCCTACGCGGCTGCGCTGAGGTCGCCGCCGCCGTCGCGCCCGCCAACACCGGCGCCGGCGCGCCCGCTAACACCGACTGGGACTCGCCCCCCGCCACCGGCCACCCATGCTCTCAAGGGCTACCCGCCCATCATCGTGGAGTGCATGACAAAGTGGCCGGTACACTTCGCTGAGTTGCGTAAGCGACTTGGCCACCCACCGAACGCGCGCGCCTTTGACAAAGGCGTGCGCTTCACGCCGCAAACTGCAGACGAGTTTCGTGCCGTCCAGCGGTACCTTACCGAGGCTGCGAGCACCGACACGAAGCTTTCGTGGTGGTGTTACAGCGTGGCGTCGGAACGCCCCCAGAAGGCCGCCATCAGAGGCCTCCCCGTCGACACCGAACCGGAGGACATCGTGGCGGCCCTACAGTCGCTGGACTTCCCCGCGACCTTAGCTCGCGCCATACCGACGCGTAGCACCACACGCCCAGGGGTCTATCACATCCAACTAGACCCCATGACCAAGAAGGAGCTCGAACGGCTGTATGCTGTTACCGAGCTCCTAAACATGCCTGGCATCTCCATCGAGACATGGAGGGGCCACACAACGGTGCCGCAGTGCCACCGCTGCCAAGGGTTCGGGCACTCATCGGTGCACTGCCACCGTCCCGCGAAGTGCGTGCGCTGCGGAGGCCCACACTTCGCCTCCACATGCACCTTGGCGGAGGGTGGAAAACCCTCCTGCGCCAACTGTCAGGGACAACATACAGCAAATAGCCGCAGCTGCCCTGTGTACAGGAGAGAGGCCCGGCGGCGCTTCATTAAAGTGCCCGGCCCTCTCCTCCCCCCGCCGACCACCGAGCACAACCAACGCAACCAGCGCCAACCACGCGCATTCCGCGCACCATCACCGGACCGCCCGGTCAGGCGCGCCGCCCCGCCCCAGGCGAGGCCCACCGCCCAGCACCAGACGAGGCCCGCCGCCCAGCACCAAGTGAGGCCTACTGCCCCAACCCAGGCGTGGGCTATACCGCAGCCTGATTATCAAGTAGGGCCAACGCTGCAGCCCCCAGTAAACCCCGCCACGAAACGAGGAGCACCTGCTGCTCCCCGAACCAAAAAGGCGCGCAACAGGCGACAGAAGCAGGAGAAGAAGCGTGAACAGCGCCTCGCTCCCGTGGCAGCGTCGACCCCGCTGCCACAACATCCGCATGCGTTCGTGCCCTTTGCTCCAAATTGGCGTCCGAACGCGGTGCCCCTATCCGCACCAACGGCGCTGTACGCGCCTACAGCGCATCACCCCTTGGCGCCAGCAGCGCCATTCATCATCCCGGGGACTCACACTGCCCTGGGACCCTTCACTCGCCAAGAAGCCCCCTTCGCCCCGGGCCAGGCACTCGGCCCGCGTCCGGGCTCAAGGGGCGCCCGCCGCCGCCGCGGGCGCTCACGGCCCAAGGTGGGTCAGGCCCCCCCAGAGCGCATGGATACTGCCCCACCCCTCTCCCAAGGGGCCACAACTGTCGGGGGCCCAGCCCCCCAGCAAGAGCCCTCCACGACCGCAGCGCTACCAACGCCGACGGCCACTACCGTTACCACTATCACCGCCACTGCGCCTGAGCCACAGCTTGCACTGGGGGCCCCCGACACCCAAGGGGCCCCCAAGCTAGTCCGTACCGACCCGCGGCGACATTTCATACCTGTCACGCGGGTCGCCATCACCTCTCACACGGAGCAACCGCCACGCGTGTCACGGCCGGCAACCACGCCTCACGACACCCGTCCAGCGCATTACGGTCAGTACCAACTGCAGTACCAGCAGCCTTTCGGGTCGAGCACCTTCAACGCTCCCCGGATGCACCAGCAGCAACGTACCACCCACGCACCTCCACCGGGCTTCCTTGCAGGCGCGCCCTTCGCGGCGCGGCAGCAGCCCTATCACACGCCGTCCTCCAGGGACCCCATGTATGTCATACTGGGGATCCTGGTGGATATACTTACTACCATCGCGGCCGGAGGAGAGCTCCGAGATGCGGCGATGCGCGGATTGGCCTCCATAAACGGGTGTCTCTATGGATAGGTCCAATCTGCGCATCCTCTACTGGAACCCCGGGGGCGTTCGAGACAAGGTCTCCGCCCTCCGTACTCTCGCTCAGGATCAGGATGTCCACGCCATTCTCCTGGGCGAGACTAAACTCAAGCCAACGCACCAACTCCGGGTGCCCAACTACCTCACGTACCGGCGGGACGAAGTCTCCCCCCGGGGCACGGCCTACAGGGGAACGGCCGCCCTGGTGAGGGGAGACCTAGTCCATGAGGACCTGGCGCACCTGGAGTTCTCCGACATCCGGACGACAGGGGTGAGAGTGAGCATGGCCGGCAGAGAAGTAAAACTTTTTGCTGGCTACCGCCCCCCCCAGCCCACCCTCGACACACGAGACCTACGCCGCATCTTTGAAGGACGTACCCCGACCCTCCTGGCAGCCGACCTCAACGCCAAGCACACGGCGTGGGGTTCGAGACTTGTGACGCCGGTAGGGAGGCGGCTCCTCGAAGATGCCGAAACCCATGGGTACACTGTGATTGGGCCGGACAGCCCAACACATGTACCCAACAATGCCACCTGGCAGCCGGACGTCCTGGACATCGTGGCACACCAAGGCCTGAGTTGTCCAGTCAGCCTGGAGGTGCTGTACGACCTGGACGAGCAGCACCTCCCGGTGCTTATCACCCTCGCCATCGGGGCGGACTTCACGGCCCCCCGCCCGATGCGCTTGAGGGTGAACTGGGACAAGTTCCAGGCCCAGCTGCAGGAAGTAGAGGTCGGCCCACTCTCGACGGCGGAGGACGTGGAGAGATGCGTGACTACCATCACAGACCGCATCAAGTCCGCCAAAGAGATGGCGTCGACGCCCGCCCTACCGACCCAGAGAAGGGAGCAGATGCCTCTCCGCCTGCGCGCGATGCACAGGAAGAAGAGGTGTCTGCGGAAGCTCTGGGCACACAGCCGCTGTCCCCGCGTAAAGAGAGAGCTCAACACGCTGGCGGAGAAGCTCAAAAGCGAGGTACAGGCGTGGCGCGGCGAATCGTGGGACGATCGCATTACGGAAATAGGAGAGGACCCCACGAAAGCTAGCCTGTACCAGCTCAACCGGACCCTGACCCAGGCCAAGGTGGCGGTCTGCCCGCTGCTGGATGGCACGGGCCAGCGCCGTTATGGAGCCGAAGAACGCGCGGAGCTGCTGGCGGACCACCTGGAGGGCCAGTTCCAGCTGCACCCAGTCCCCATGGATGCAGCTGCAACGGTACCGGCACACCACCAGATGGTAGAAGCAGCGGTCGCCGTTTTCCTCTCCTCGCCACCACCCCCCTTGGAGGGGAATGACTTTATCTCCCCAGCAGAGGTGCTGAGGGCCGTGCGAAGATTACCAGGGAAGAAAGCGCCGGGGCATGACGGAATCACCAACGTCATGCTGAAGCAACTTCCCACGAGGGGCCTGGTAGCGCTAGCTCGGCTCTTCAACGGTATCCTTCGCACCCAGCACTTCCCCAGAGAATGGAAAACTGGCAAGGTGATCGTGCTCCCAAAGCCAGGGAAGGACCGCCGATTGCCTGCCAGTTACCGACCAATCACGCTCCTGCCGATGCTGTCGAAGCTCTTCGAGGGCCTGTTGTTGCGGAGGCTGAGGCCTCACCTGACTCCCAGAGAGGAGCAGTTCGGCTTCCGCACCAGGCACTCCACGACGCTCCAGCTCACACGGGTGATGCACCTCCTGGCCGAGGAGATGAACAGGGGCCATCGCACGGTCGGCGTTTTCCTCGATATCGAGAAGGCATTCGACCGTGTGTGGCACGAAGGGCTCCTGTGGAAACTCACCCAGACCACGACGCCACCGGCCATCACCAGAATCGTGGCGTCGTTCCTGGAACGGCGAGACTTCTTCGTCGCGGTGGAGGGCAACGCGTCGACGAAGAGGCCAACCCACGCTGGGGTCCCCCAAGGGAGCTGCCTGTCACCGGCTCTCTACGTCCTCTACACCGACGACATCCCGGTCCTGGAGAGCGAGCACCTCCGGGAGGGGGAACGGGGTGTCACACTGGCGCTGTTCGCGGACGACAGCGCATATTTTGCCTCGTCGAGGGAGGCTACCATCGCTGCGAACAGGGTGCAGAGAGTCCTCGAGCTGCTACCCGAGTGGCTCGACAAGTGGCGGATGGCCGTCAACGTGGGGAAGACGGCCGCGCTACTCACAGGAGGACAACGCATCCTGCCACCACCACTTCAACTTAGAGGCGAGGACGTCAAGTGGGAGAGTACCGTGAGGTACCTTGGCGTCCATATCGATCGGACGTTGAGGATGCGCCCGCAAGTGGACCACGCCGTCCGCCAAGCGAAGGCCGCTCGCGCGCTCCTCCGTCCGGTGCTGGCCTCTAAGTTACCCCTACGGACCAAAGTAGGGGTATACAAGGCGTACATTCGCACCCGCCTCACGTATGCGGCTCCGGCGTGGTACTCACTATGCTCGGAGACCCAACGGAGGCGGCTACAGGTCGTACAAAATGTCGCCCTGCGCGTGTGTACGGGGGCGGGGCGATATGTCAGAAATGACGTCATCGCCCGCGATGTCGGGGTGGAAAAGGTGGGGGAGTTCGTGGTCCGTCTGGCGCGTCGTATGTACGACCGCGCCGACAACGGGCCACACTCCCACCTGCACGACATCGCACCCCTCCACGCGAGACCCCCCGACAAACCCCAGAAACGCGCCCTGCCCCGCGACATTCTTCCGCCGCCAGAAGAAGACGAAGAGGGCAGAGGCGACTACCAGAGAGAAAAAAAAAAAAAAAAAAGGTCCAACACAGAGCCGCTGAGAGGCGCACCGACTAGCGGAGCAGCCACCAGCGGCCTGCCAGTTCCCCGGGGGTAGAAGCCCCCGCGCGTTTACGCCAGGGTAGAGGGGACCACCCCGAGACCCACCCCTACCACCCCCCAGGGGAGGTGGAAGATTAACTTGACTTGACTTGACCAATTGAGGAGAGTAAAAGTTCACCTGACAGTTGAAAATATTCACCGATAAAAAAGCGGGTTACGATTCTCACCTGTCAGGTAATAGTTGTCAGTTGTCATTTTCCTTTACATTTTGCAATATTTTTGCATTGTTTTTTTGTACATATAAATAAAATAAGCGATTCGTGTATTTGAAGCAAAATCTAAGGTAAAATTCCGATATTAGCCAAAATAACGCAGTTAAATCTGATAAACAAAAGCGCGGGAAATTTCGGTCTTGAAAATGATTGGTTTTGATTGGCTGGCTTATTGTATTACTCGATGCCCGTTCAGAAATGCGTTAGTTAATTTTTAACTTGGCATATCACTGAGATTAACTGACAAGTATTCACTCGTGAACATTTACCCATTTCTGAACGCGGCCTTAATCTCAGTGATATGCCAAGTTAAAAATTAACTAACGCCTTTCTGAACGGGCATCGAGTAATACAATAAGCCAGCCAATCAAAACCAATCATTTTCAAGACCGAGATTTCCCGCGCTTTTGTTTATCAGATTTAACTGCGTTATTTTGGCTAATATCGGAATTTTACCGTATATTTTGCTTCAAATACATGAATCGCTTATTTTATTTGTATGTACAAAAAATCAATGCAAAAATATTGCAAAATGTAAAGGAAAATGACAACTGACAACTATTACCTGACAGGTGAGAATCGTAACCCGCTTTTATATCGGTGAATATTTTCACCTGTCAGGTGAACTTTTACTCTCCTCAATTGGTTTTCTGAACGGCTCAGGGTAAATGTCAAAGTGCACCTGAGTCATTTCTGGACGGCGTTAGGGTAATAATTACATTAACTGAGTGATTTCTGAACGCGGCCTTAAGGGCAAACAAAAAAAAATTGACACACTGACACTGACAGTTTTATGTTTGATCTGATTATCATTATAAACAAAATAATAATAATTATGAAATTATCAAACGCAGATATAGCCAGATAAATATTGCATATTCGTAATAAAAGTCGCTTTGCCATTATAGACCTGACCATATCTAAACGATGGCCTTACCAGTCGCCCAGCCTGCTGAAGTGTTACGCGCTTGGCAAAAGGATAATCTCTACGAAAAGCAGTTGGCGGAATCACTGGCAAAACTCTTGCCTTCTCACCACGCTGCCAAAGCTGAACCAGCATCTTCTGTGCTTTATAAATCCTTCACCACACTGCGCGATCTCCAAACCCTTGGCGAAGAATACTCTGGTATTATACAAGTGGACGAAACATACAACAAACTGCCGACAAAACTCAATCGAACTTTGAGTATCTTGCTGTCCGCTTTCGGCGAAAACTTTACTAGAAAATTGTTGCGTCATTTAGAAAACAAAGTTCAGCGAAACGCTAGTTTAACAACTGAAGCGCAGAACCTATTTTTGATCATGCTCAAAACATCAGGCTGTATCATTCCTCAAATTGAAAACATACATCGCGCGCTATCTTATATTAAAGGCGGACCTTTACAAATAGGCAAGACTGTGACTGGTATAGACTATGTACATGTCAGACCGGCTGCAGCAGCATATTATGCTCATTTACGGCTATTAGGTGTGGTTACATTACTCCATGCATTCATATCATGTGGTCAGAATTTATACACAGCAAAGAAACATATGGAACAAATGAGAGATCTTCCAAATGAAGTGGACAGTTCCAAAGCATGTGTAGCTTGCTTAGAGGAGATGGTTCAGCCATGTGTTCTGCACTGCGGGCATATATTTTGTATACAGTGCAGCTATGGACCACTGGAAAGCTGTGCTTTATGTAGGACTCCATTTACGAAAAACACAGTCGTGCCCTTGATGAATTATTATCCAGGAGATGCATAAAGTAGCTTATTTTGTTAACATCAGAGGTAACAAATATGGGGAACAATTTTTCTGATATTATTTATATTTTTATTCATTTGGCATAACATGCACTATCACTATGTAAAATGCAGATAGGGATGGAAAAAAATATTTTTTAATGATAATATTTAGTTCTCTATAAAATGTGACAATGCTTTTCTGTGATAATAATAAATTGATAAATGATGAATATGGAGTTGTAAATAAAGATAAACCAAAACTTTAACGATTTAAATATGTTATAGATAGTAGGTACAGTTAGTGAATTTATATTTTGGATAACTTTGTTTATAAAAAAAAACTATTACAAATAAACCTGTTTATTTATTTCAATAAGTTAACATTCCATCACAAATAATTATATTACTAGCATTTTAGTAGCAAAATGAGTAAAATTTTGTACTTTAGGAATTTCTCAAGTCCATTATTAGAAAGCTTATTGTTATATGAGCTTATTACATAATTTTAGTACTAAAAACAGAAGATAGACGGTCCTGTCAGATCAAATATTTTAGTTGGAAACCTTGGCTAGAATGTCACAAAGATAAACTACCAATACTATTTATTACAAGAACTGCAAATAATATGTCAAACAAGCGTGAACTGTTCTCACTAATTAATTTTTACATCTTTCCCTTTGCAATTAGTCTATAGCACAGAATAATCAATAGTACAAGTACTATAAGAAACTACGGACTACTAAAATTTATATCACATTCTGAACAAAGGATAAATAAATATATGCATAATTATACTATATTTAGTATGTAGCATATAAATAAATATAGATATTATTTAATAAACAAGAACAACTTTAATTCAATACAATACTTTGCAACAACTATGAAGATTTAATTTGCAAGTTCTTCAATAAAATATTGAAGTTCGAGTTACTAAATAATCAATATAAACATCTAAATACTTTAATAAGTCACAAACCAAGTTAAATACTGTTTCAAGCAGACAAAAATATACATAAAGCTTGTGTTTTTATGTTTAGAATGGGGTCTATTTGTGCAAAACTATCAAAACATTTGACTAACCAATAGCACAGAATATATAATAGTACCCCATACATTCTAAACATGAATACAATTTGCGAAACTTTAAAAAGTATTGTTTTTTTTAGTTTTTGAGTACAAATGTTATTCATTACTTAATATTAATATTTTCATTTAGGTTTTTATACACTAATGGTTATTGTTAAGTTTTCTTCAAACTAACAAAACCATTAACCAAATACGAAGTTCATTCTCTTCCTTAGTTGAAGATCACTTGTTTCAGAAAAGTAATTTTTTAAAACTTGTATTATATGTTTCATTGACTTAACAAAGGTTTTACGGGTTTTAAAGGTTGTACGGAATATCAATTGACCCAGAATTCACAGAGGATCTGCTCATTGACCGTTATAAAGTGAATAACATGAGTAACTAGGCCCCCATTTCTTAGTGAGTTTTGCGTGTACCAGAGGCCTTATATCTATGTAAATGACTTTAAGATGAATTATTCTACTTTTAATAGTTCCACATCAAAAATCAGGGTAGCATTAGGTGGTATGACTCCAGGATGACCTCGTGATCCATAGGCAAAGTCAGAGGAACATGTGAGCTTCGCTCTTTCTCCTACTGACATCTGAAAAGTCAAGATAATAATTAATATACTATTTAGACCAATATTCCAGTATCTTTTAAGGGTCAACACACTGAGGAATCTTCTAGAAATTATTGATTTTTTTTTTCATTTTGTAATACTAAATAATATGTTTAATAAACAGCTTCAATTTAGGTTTTATATGTATAGGTAATTATAATGTTGAGTATAAATCATCTATTACGAGGTCTATGAATATCCCTCAACACCACACACAATCATTTGTAAATTCTGCATACATAGTTGTCTAATAGTGAATCAGGAACATGAGTAAAATTAATTATCGTTGGAATTATGGGAGAAATTATTATTACCTTGGCGAGTCCTTGGTCCCATCCTTTGATAACATCTCCCTTGCCTAAAGTGAACTTGAATGGCTGGCCTCTGTCTCTCGAGGAATCGAACTTTTTGCCATTTTCTAAAGTTCCTGTGTAGTGGACAACCACAGTTTGTCCAACTTTTGGATATGTAGAACCTAAAATCGAGGAAATTAATAGTATAAGAGCAACATTAGGTTATGTACTAAAATCATATAAACATTAAATAAATAGGTACCGTTTCCAGGAGAAATAGTCTCAACATCAACACCCATTGTTATTATTCAAAAATCTTTACAAATTTTCAACAAAAACAAGTGAAATGGTTATGAGCATATTCACTTCTCGGCCTAAAACAAAAACGTCAACAACACAGAGTATAACATTTCATTGAACCACAGTCTTTTTAGGAAGAAAGAATGAACGAAAGATTTTTATAACCTGTAGAGAATTATCGGAATCGGGAGGAAAATGGAAACGCGCATTAGTTATTTAACCGAGAATGCATGTGAAAAATTTCTTCAAATTGTCTATGACTGAAAAATCAGCCAATCATGCGCAAGCATTTCGTAAACATTCAATATGGCCGCAACGTATAGAAAACAGTTGAAATTGAATTTACACATGCCGAATATTAAAATTTATACTAATTTTGACTGTGTTTTTTTATTAATTTAGCTTGGTTTTAGCGTTCTATGGATTGAATGTGTTTAAAAATATTCTTTAGTGGTTTCATAGATTGTACCAGTCTTCATTGTGTTATTGTGACTATAGTGTTAATAAAATTTCGTGTATGAATTTCGCTAAAATGGAAGTTGACGGGGTGGAAACAAGCAGTAACCCTGCAGATGGGGGAAAATTTGCTAATTTAAAGTCATTTGTCACTGCCGCTCGTGAATTTGAGGCTACACACAGTGATTCAGCTGTGAATCTAATGACGAGATATCTTGGTGTAAGTCTATAATCTGATGTATTTAGTACCACAAGTCCATCATTCCATTTTATATCTTCTGTTCCAGGCAGATATAAATATTTATTTAAAGATTAAAACATGATCTTTCCACATGGCTTTTGTGCGGCTTCGTTAAATACCTTTGCAATCATTTCTCCATATCGTTCAATGAGGTTCATTTCAAATCACTGCACTTCCATTCCTTCTTTTTCCGTTAGTAAGTTTATTTATGGTGGTATATATATAAAAGTCATATGAAATGAATCTCATTGTAAAGCCAAAAAATGTCCAAACCATGAACGCAAGCTTAAGACTTTGAAATAATTAAGCAATGTTTATTCCAACTTACTTTCCATTCCAGCTTATAGCATCATCCTGCGACTTATCAATTTTCTCTCCGGGACGGTCAGAAGTGTGCGCATTCTTCAGTTCGCTATGGAGAGTGATGTGCGATGGCCGCGGGCCGCACTGGGCTGGGGTAGCTGTGCTGGCACGAGCTGCCATAGAGCCAAGTGCGAGACATGCTCTTACACACACTTACAAGTAAGTTAAAAACCTAATCTCTGTCTGGAAGAGATTGCTTCAAGTTATAAGACTACCCATTGTAACACTTTAGCTTTAAGTATTGTTTTTTTATTATTTCTTGTTTTTGTGTGACAATAAAGCGTTATCTAAACTAATCTAATCAGCCTTTGTGGTCTAGTGGTTGGGCAGGTTGGCTCAAATCTCATACTACACTGAGGTAGCGGGTTCGATTCCAATGTTCTTGCCCAGAAACGAAAGCGCAAGCATTTGTTTTGTGTCTGGGTGTTGTGGGACTATGGCCTTCATAGTTCCTGGTTCCCTAGGTACAGGGAATCCTAGTTAAATTTTTGGGTGTCTCATTTAGTCTAAATGCATGCTGCAGACCATCCTTTGTAACACTCTTTTCTAAAAAGTATAATTTAATCTCTTGTACAATTTTAAAAACAAATTGGACATCTTCAATCATCAATATTACAAAAATGAAAAGACTTATCTATTTTATAGACACACCAGCACTCCTGTTGCTTGTCTATTAACAAATAAATAAATAATTTGTTGTTTATAATAACATATTGATGTTATTGATGATGATGATGATTGGATTCAACACACAATGTGAGACCATTTTATTAAATATTAATAATATAAACATGTTCCATCTATCACTAGCAAGATTAATTTCTTCACACACACAAGTAAATTAATTTCAAAACTTAATCTTAAACATCTATGGAGTTAATGTCTGGCGGGTGAAGAGTGATGGGCGAGAGTTTCTGAATGTCCTGAAATTGTAAACGAAGGCTATAACAAAAAAAATCTTAAAAATAAAGTAATCGTTTACTCATTGTATCTTTCAGATTTATGCCTATATTGGCGCGCCTTCTATCTGACACAATATCGAACGACAAGAAAATCAAACTACTCTCTGTTATGCAGGTAACTAAACCTAATATCGGCTACTATCAGTCTTATTTTATCCCAAGACGTAACCCAAAAATCAACAACTGGAAACCCAAAAATTAACGAATGTCTGATCATTATTATGATTAATCAGTATGACTGAAAATATTGGACATTTGAACCTTGAAAATTTATTATTTGCAGTGTAAGACTTGCAATTTAAAATTACTGTGTTACCAGGCCTAGCGCACACAGCTACAAGTACATAGCCGGACACCGACGGCGGGTCGCACGTCGTTACACGTGCCGCGTCAGAAGAGTTAAGAGCTATGCGATAGAAAGAGAGGCGCTCTGTAGGTTAATATGACTAGTAGGTATGCAGCGCTACGCGAGCCGAATTGAATTTTATTGCGTCATAGCAAGAGTCGCTATTTGTTTAAATTCCTTTGCGGAGTGATGCTTCTGTCCCTTAGTATTCTGTGGTGATACTGCAACTATTATTTGAGAGCCTCTGGTGTCGGTTGGGTAGGTCAACTCAAATCTCATATACCGTGGAAGTTGCCGATTCAATTCCCTACACAACAAATGTTTGTGCTAAGAAAAAAGTGCAAGTATTCGTTTTATGTTTAAGAGTTGTGGGACCATAGTCTTTGTAGTTCCTGGCAGCCCTAAATACAAGAGATTCTAGTTACGATTAGGGCCCAAGACCTATGTCATATGGCAGTATTATGTTCTTCTTTCTCCTAGCTTCTAACTATGACAAATTCTTGTTGTAATTCCAGGAAATATCCTACGGCATCAAGATCAGCTGGCAAGAGTCCTATCTCTCAAGCCTCATGAAGCAACTGACTGAATGGATTACAACTACAATGACGGAGACACAGCACCGTACCATTGGTCACAAATCACTGACAGTGCTTGTAAATGTGTGTTATGGGAACCTGCCAGCAATATATGCGTTGATGAGGACGGTTGATACCAAAGAGTTTGTCGTGCATCTGATAAGTTTGAAGGTAAGGCATTCGAGATGGGTCAACAAAATCATTAAAATTCCAGGTTTAATCTTGACGAGAATGGCACAGGCGAGGCGAATGGTTATGCTAGCATACTTAATAAAACTTATTAATATTAATGATTTAGATAGATAAACACTTTATTGTTAAAAACCTTAAAAATAGGTACATGAAAAACAAGTACATTTCACAGTAATCAGCATAACAATTAGCGGTATTATCGCTCAAGGCGATCTCTTCCAGACAACCTTTGAACAGAAAGGACTAACATAATTTGGAAGGAATTGACAGAACTTATATATATTGAACAGAATTTATATCAGGTTTCTGATATTTAAATTATTAATTTCGTTATTTTTCATTTTATTAATTTTGCGTAAATAACCAACCGTAAAAAGTTTATTTTTTCGATAATTCCTATAGAATTTGAATAAATGGACCCAAAAAACTCGATATGTACTCGAATTTTTTTTTGAAGTGTGGAAGCTTTTAACTTTAAAAATAGACATAAACTTAGAAAAAAGAAAACCTACAAACCTAGTTCATTCTCCATTTAAGAAATTGAGACCAAAATTACCAAATTTGGTTGAGATTTAGTGTGGTAGAAACGTTTTCTCCCGAAACGCTAATTTTAACAAAAATCTGAAGTTGATACGAATTTAGTTAAATTATTATTATTTAGTTAATTCATTCAATTTAATTTACGCATTTTCTGCGAGACCGTAAACCATTATTCAAACACCTAGTGCTCGCTGGCCGCGGCTGTGCCATATCCTCTTAAGATATAGTGTTTTATGAATTGTATAATATATATATGTTAGTCTCTAAGGTATTTATAATATAGGCCTCTGATAATTTTACCTTTATTAACCTAAATTATATTATATTATAATGATTACCAATAATAAAAAAAAACAAAATAAAAAAGACCCTATATGCGCAGGAAGGTGGCTACGGAGGCGTGGAGGTGTGCCGGCTGCTGCTCTGCCTGTCGGGCGCTACCCGCGGCGCCTCCGCCACGCGGCAGACCGACGTGCACAGCTACCTGTGTTGTACCATGCGTACCTTTAACATTGCCGTCGTGTAAGTCACTTACTCGTGTTTTTTTTAGGCTTAATAGAGCCACTATCTCGCCTGATATGAAGCGATGATGTGGCCTAAGATGAAGCACATAGATCTAGAGAGAGACGGCAGTTGAGCGGCTGCTCAGACCCGTCTCCCCATCGTCCATAGTCGTCGTCTGTGTGCGTTTTAGCCAACTAGACATGCGTTACGTGCTGTCACGCATGAATGAAGGCGGCCGGAAGAAACTGGATGAGAAGAGCAGAAGACCGGGCTTAGTGGCGTTCATTGGGAGAGGCCTATGTCCAGCAGTGGACGACTACAAATGATGATGATGATGACGATGACAGATGAATGACCGTTTAATTGTATTGATTGATGCGAATAACATGCAAACGGTGAAGGAAACCATCGTGAGGAAACCGGCATGTCTAAGAATTTATCACAAAAATTCAAGGACATGTGACATCCACCCGAACTGGGCCAGCGTGGTGGATTATGGCAAAACAAACAAAAGAGAAATCATGCTGCATAACAGTGCGAAAGCATGCTGTTTTGCTTTCTCACAAATAAACATGTTTTTTTTTTAATGTTACTGAGTGACGAGACGAGCTGGTCGTTTGCCTGATGGTAAGCAATACGCCAGCCCATAACAATAATAGCACCACCCAGAACTTTGTTCTGCAAAATCCTGCGCGGTGCTGCACTGCGCTCGTCACTCTGAGACAATTAGCTGTTGAGTCTCATTATGCCTAGTAATTTCGCCCTTTTTGCCTTTTTTTTTTACCTGATGTTTCCTTAGAACAATAAATTTCTACCTACCCTGAATATTTCAAAATTTGGCACACCTCAGTATAGCTCTATAATATTTGTGTCAAGGAATCAAACACTGACTTTTCATTTCAGTGAGCGTGATTCAGTTCAGTTACTCCACGCGTATACATTTATCAACGATCTTTGCAACGACAGTAACCTGCGCAGTTTTGTGCTCACCTACCCGCATTTCACTACGGCCTTGAAGGAAGGTTTAAAGGTATTTATTTGGTCTATTCTATTTTTAAACTATGCTTGTAGAATGTAGTCTGCAATGAAAATGCCCCGCAGTTTCTTGCCGTATCTACTGGGTAGTGGTTCTTTTTCCGATATGTTGGTAAAATCATTGCAATAATTGACTTTCATAAGTGCGTCTGTGTTGCCCACATTGAATAATTTAATTGTAGCCAGCGAAATTACTGGGCATTATGAGACTCAACAGCTAATTGTCTCAGAGTGACGAGCGCAGTAGAGCGCCGCGCAGGATGTTGCAATACAAAGTTCTGGGTGGTGCTGTTATTGGTAGGCTGGCGTATTGCTTACCATCAGGCAAACGACCAGCTCGTCTCGTCATTCAATTACATAAAAAAAAAGAATAAATAAATTTTGAACTATGAGTCCGCTTTGGTAAATACCACACATTTGCCAGATATTTAACCGCCAAGCAGTAGTGTGCAAATATTATTGTGTACCGGTTTGAAGGACACTGGCGCTGCTTCTGTTAAGAGCAGGCGTGTTGCTTTCCGCCAGGTGAACGACCTGCTTACCACTAAGTTACAAAAGTGCTGAACTAGTTTGGCCTAGTGGTAACTCGCCGGACTCCTACCTAGAGTTCAAATCCTAATTCGGCCCTTTTCACATATAGTAGTTAAATTTTTTTTTGAGAGGAATCTGGGCTAATATGGGCTGGGAAAAGATGTTGTCGAAGAGACTATACAGGGTGTAGCAAAATTCTGGGGTCTTCAGGGTAAAGACATTTTCCTTTGTAGTGAGGATGTTTTGTTCTTAGGAAATTTCGGATGATTTTTGGATAAAATATAATCTAAAAATGTTTTCTTTTGTATCTCTCAAAAAACAATGGGCTATTTCCCATCAGGCATGGTTTCCTCCAGAGTAACACCAAATCAAATCTTAAGATTTTGAGAATAAAAGGTAGCTACCCCGAAGATCCCAAAATTTGGACACAGCCTGTATACCTGTATACTCACAAACTTAACCTCTTTATTAACCGACTACAAAAATAAGGAGGAGGTTCTCAATTCTATAGTTTTTTGATATTCCATTTATAAATTGATTTGGAACTTTCTTTTGTGTTGGGTTCAGTATAGCTTCAAAATGGTCCCATATGCTTATCAATATTCAACCTTGGACTTCGAAGATACATCAGAATTGAAGTCCTAAAAAACGTTTACGGTTTCGTACCCAAAGGGTAAAATAAGCTATTACTAAGACTCCGCTGTCCGTCCGTCTGTCTGTCTGTCCGTCTGTCACCAGGCTGTATCTCGTGAACCGTGATAGACAGTTGAAATATTCACAGATGATGTAATTCCGTTGCCGCTATAACAACAAATACTAAAAACAGAATAAAATAAATATTCAAGGGGGCTTTCATAAGACAAACGTGATTCTTTTGCCGTTTTTATGGATAATGGTACGGAACCCTTCGTGCGTGAGTCCGACTCGCACTGCGCCGGTTTTATTGACATCATTTTCTTATAAAACTAGCGACCCGCCCCGGCTTCGCACGGTTATTATACATATAAACCTTCCTCTTCAATCACTCTATCTATTAAAAAAAACCGCATCAAAATCCGTTGCGTAGTTTTAAAGATTTAAGCATACATAGGGATATAGGGACAGAGAAAGCGACTTTGTTTTATACTATGTAGTGATGTAGTGATATATACTTTTTACATGATATTTAACTAATTGTTGTTTTATAGGACATAGATGAGTTGTGCAAAACTACTCCGGACGACATAAGTGAGCCTGAAAATGCGACCGGCTGTCTCCGAAACACGCTCAAGTTTCTCACTGTATTAGTCAATTTAGGTAAGTCTTTATGTAACTATGTATAAAAAATATGGTATGTACTATTAAAATGAAATGATATTTATTTGTAGGAAACACGGTCATAATAAAGTTTACAAATCTTTAAGAGTTCTGCGTGTCTCACCATTTCTGGCATACAAATTTTCATATTAATATTACATTATTTAAATTAAATTGAAATAAAATGTCCCATGCATATAATCAGTACAGTAAATGTCAAAGATTAATAAAAAAAAAGTAACCATCAAACATCAAATTCATTAATTACTAGCTGACCCGGCAAACGTTGTTTTGCCATATAAATAAAAAAAAATGTTAAGTGTGAACCCTTATCACTTAGGGGTATGAAAAATAGATAGTATCCGATTCTCAGACCTACTGAATATGCATATAAAATTTGGTAAAAATCAGTAAAGCCGTTTCGGAGGAGTAAGGTAACTAACATTGTGACACGAGAATTTTATATATGTTACGGCTAAAAGCCGAAGTGCGGCTACACCTAGTTTTAGCCGGCTAAAACTACGTGCAGCCGGTTACATGCGGTTAAACTTAGATATATCCTACTTATCTTCGGTTAGAACTAGGTTTAGCCTTCATCATAGTGGCTAGAACTAGGTGCAGCCGCATGTGAATATAGCTGCAGCCCTCGGTAGGTTAGGGTGCGGCGGGGGTGGCCCAAGGGCCACCCCAACGCCGCGAACATGTATATTAGATATAATATAATGTAGATTATCATCTATCACTTCAATAGATTATAATCTACTGAAAAATAATGCGACGCCGGTTAGAACTAGGTGTAGCCAAGAGTAAGTGGCTACACCTAGTTCTAACCGGCTAAAACTAGGTGTAGCCGCACTTCGGGTATTAGCCGTAACATATATATGATTCACACGCACAATATGTTAAATACAAAAATATATTTAAAATATGTCGATAATGCCTGAAAAATCCTTTATATTATAAAAACAGTTATTGACAAGCCATTCGTGTAATTTCTTTTTAAAGAAGTTTAGAGGCAGTTCTCTTATATTTTTAGGAATTCTGTTAAATATTTTAATAGTCATAACATTACAGCTCTTTTGACAAAGTGCGGATTTACAGATGTACATTTTTAGTCGGGTTGGGTCTCTACTTGCACATTTAAATAATTTATTTTCATCAAGTTTACAAAACAAGTGAGGATTCTCTTTAACACATATTCCAACTTCATAATGTATAGCCCTGTCAAGCTTAATAGTTTTAACTTTTTTTAAAGTGGTCTACAGGAGTCTAACGGACCCGTTCCACTTGAGTCTCTCGTATTCAGTGTCTCGCTCGTCGCGACGGCGTGTGGACGCGTTTGCCTTTGTGTAATCTGTGACTCATCGTGAGGACAATGGCCTCAAATACTTTGAAGTGCGCGAATAGGGAATATGCATGTGTTGTCTAAAAATCTGGAAATTATTTTTTACGATAGATCCTGTAAAAATTTAGTAGTGATAAAATAATGATTATTCATTGCGTAGTGTATCTGTATTTCAATGTTTCTTTTTCTTATTTTTGGAGAAACGGAACGTAATCGCAAAACGCTTCAATATCAGCAACCACATTTTGACGTCACGCGCCTGGCTGCTTATTGGTCAATGATTGACATACACACACATGTAGCATAGATGGACCAATGAGGAGATCCTAGGTCCCCACATTTTGACGTCACACGCAAATAGCGCGTTTACGTTGATTTAAATTGACTCAAATTTTCATTAAATTATTTTATTGACGAATGATGCCGTAAATTTTTTAAACCTTTTTTTTTCATTAATAGTATTCAATAATGAATTGATTCATGCATTAAAAAAATACATAATTATTCCCTACCTATCGTAATGTGGTAATAAACGATCTTCTGTTGTTTTTGGCTATTGTATTTTAACTACATGGATGAGGAAAGCATCCATCAGCTGGTTACTTCTTCCTTCAGCGTCGAGAAAATTACAGAAACGAAATTTTCAACTCTGTAAGATATGAGGAAGTGGTTCTGATTCAATTTTCGAGATTTGATCTAAACATTGCAAGTTAAATAATTAACAAGTATACATTTTTTAAACAAATAAACCGATTTCAATGTATCTTCGAATTCCAAGGTCAAATATCGATGAAATTTATATGGGACCACTTCGTAGCTATACTGAACCCAACGCAAAAAGAATTTTCCAAATCGGTTCATGAATGACGGAGTTCTGAGGTAACAAACATAAAACAAAAATACAATGGAATAGAGAACCTTCTCCTTTTTTTAAGTCGGTTAATAAAAGCTTGTAATAATCGCTCTGTCTCTTTCCAACTCCAGATCTATACGCCCTACGTTGCCACCACTCGCATCTAGTCTGCCTCTGCATGAAAGCCAGTCGCGTCTGTCTGCCGGAGTCATTGGAACTGTTTGCTGCTATCGTGATGCAGTACAAAGACGAGGGTCGTCTGCCGCAGGAGTTGATTTCGGTGATTAGCGACGGTTTGCCAGGGTTGCTGGTGCCGCCGGCTTTGGAGCCGGGGAAAGCCGGGTTGCAGTGGGTAAGTAAAAAAAACGGTTTAAACAAGTATACAAAAACCCGACTTTAATTCTGATGTATCTTTGAAATCTCGATGAAATTTATATGAGACCACCTTGTAGATATACTGAACCCAACGCAAAAAGAATTTTCCAAAAAGGTATAACTAACATATAGGTATAACTAGTGAGTTTTATTCAAAATTGATACAGTAAATAAAGATGGTTTACTCAATTTTTTTTTAAAATAACTCTATATGAAACATTAATAAAGCTAATTCGATTTTAAATTGAAACATTAAAAAAGCAAGTCCTGCTCTAAAATGAAACATTAAAAAAGCGAGTCCTGCTCTAAATTGAAACATTAAAAAAGCGAGTCTTGCTCTAAATTGAAACATTAAAAAAGCGAGTCCTGCTCTAAATTGAAACATTAAAAAAGCAAGTCCTGCTTTAAATTGAAACATTAAAAAAGCGAGTCCTGCTCTAAATTGAAACATTAAAAAAGTAAGTTGAACTTTAAATTGAGACATTAAAAAAGCAAGTTCAACTCTAAATTGAAACATTTAAACCAGTCTTCATTTTTTATTGGCACAGTAAAAAAGCAAGCTCAACTCTAACTTGCTTTTTAAAGCAAGTTTAATTCAAAATTGGAACAGTAAAAAGCAAGTTCAACTCTAAATTGAAACATTACAAAACAAGTTTATTTTGCTCATGTCCTCCTAAAATATTATGTTTCCAGCTACAAGTCGTGGGCGCGCTGTGCGAGTCACAAGAGACACAAACAAAAGTGTTGCAAGAAGTCACTCCCGACGCTTTCGAAGATACACTCTACAGTGTACTGCAGTACACTTCACAGGTTGGTTACCATACACATACAGCCACAGAATAGTAAGGATAGAAGCATCACTCCGCAAAGAAATTTAAACAAAGCTGCCAGGAACTATGAAGACTATGGTCCCACAACTCTTAAACATAAAACGAATATTTGCACTTTTTTCTTAGCATAAACATTTGTCATGTAGGGAATCGAATCTGCAACTTCCACGGTATATGAGATTTGAGTTGACCTACCCAACCTACACCAGAGGCTCTCAAATAATCGTTGCAGTAACACCACAGAATACTAAGGGACAGAAGCATCACTCCACAAAGAAATTTAAACAAATAGCGACTCTTGCTATGACGCAATAAAATTCAATTCAGCTCGCGTAGCGCTGCATACCTACCAGTCATATTAACCTACAGAGCGCCTCTCTTTCTATCGCATAGCTCTTATCTCTTCTAACGCGCCACGTGTAACGATGCGCGACCCGCCGTCGGTGTCCGGCTATGTACTTGTAGTTTCGTACCTACAGTGCGAAGTGCTCTAGGCCTGATACAGCGTAATGAGTAATTTAGTGATTTTTTGTGACATAATTGATTAGATATTATTACAGTGTAATATTTAAAGTCAAAATATCTTTAATCATATTGGCATCACAGACGCACTTATGAACGTCAAATTATCACAATGACTCTACCACCGCATCGGAAAAAGAACCACTACTCGGAAGGTACGGCATGAAACTGAGGGGCATTTTTTTAGAGGTTTTGTTTATATTTGAAATGTGTTTATTATTGAATCCACAGGCTCTCTAACTAGTATAAACTGTGTTTCGAGAGCCAGTAGCTTTTTCCAAAAATGTGCTAGTTACAAACTGTAGGTAAGATGTTAAGTACAGAAATATTTAAAAATAAAGATTAATTATGTTATTTTTAAATTAATATAACAAAAATAAAATCAAATTTAAAACAAACGAAGAAGGAAAGAACAAAAGAAGAAAGAAAGAACAAAAGAAGAAAGAAAGTGTTAAACTCTTGTTAGACATTATGTTCAATATTTAGTGCATTAAACAATATTTTCTGTTAAAATAAAGAGATCAGGCATTAGGGAACTTTAGATCAAATTTTTATGTTAAATAAAATTGAAAGTGTCTTCATAAAAAGTTAGATACAAAATTGAATGTCTCAAAAAGAAAAGACAATTTTTTTTTAAGCTATTGCATAGCTTCTATCGCGGGCCTTGAGCGTGGAGACCGAATCCAGAAATTCCGTAACGAAAATAACCTAACACCCCCCACTCCGAATGCTATGCAATAGGTTTACCGCGGCAGTCTCCGAGTGCCACACGTCTTTTTTTAATGTGCTCATATTTATTGAAGAAATTTACAATTGTCCCAAAAAAAAAAAGAAATTAAAAAGATACTAAACTATGTACATTATGTAGAAATTTATATACAAGTGGTGACTATGCGGCAAGGTGCCAAGAACGCTGGCTGCATTCCCGCGTTGAATGGCTAGAGCTAATCTTTGAGCCAGCAACGAGCCAGCCCTTTTGTCACCTGCAGCTTCGACAAGACGTGGGCAATTTTTTTTATATAGATTATATAATTGATTTTATAAAGACAAATTGATTTCAATCGACTCAATTTCCCAACAGGAACATTTCTCCCAAAGAAACTTATAAAATTATACCTACCTAAATCGAGACAAAAATCTATATGTGTACCTATGAACATTTTAATATACACATGTCTAATATGACCTCTATTGGAGCCGACGACGACCGCGGCTGCCGAATTTTGTATTCATCTATGAAGGAGTGGGGGTAGTGGATAGATAGGTAGAAAGTTTTTCACTGAAGAAGCACCGCCATTTAAAAAAGATCGAGCGAGGTGTTATTGGCCCGGGGATAGCTGTCCGACAGAACCTACTTGGAACTTGTAAAGATCTGATCTGTCGTGCGATTTTTTTTGCGCGATGCAGTATATGAATCGAAATCTGCGACTTTGGGCGTTTATGCTACTTTACGGCAGCGCCATCTGTGAGCATGTCGTTGATATATGTGGCGGCTGAGGTCGCCACTCATCTATAGGAGACAATGCGGGTGTATTTCCGAAGCACTTGTAGAGTCAGTTTTCGCATTTCTTTTCAGCACTCAGACTTCAATTTGAGTATAGGAAAGAAATGGGTAAACATACGTACCTTTTTTTTAAAGTCATGTTAACATAAGTTACAATTTTTAACATATTTTATTTGTATCATGTGTTTATGACCTTTAAAAGTGCACTTTTGTGCCTATTTAATAAATGATATTTGACTTTGACTTTGAATGCACACCAAACGCGGGGCGAAGCGACGGCAACCGCACCGCGCCGTTTCTCCACGAGGGGCGGTGTCCCGTGTCAAGCTAGTTTGCCATACTCTCTGCTGGCCTGCTGCGCCGCACGTGCCGGTCTGAAATATGCGAGTTTCAGAGTTCTGAGGCAATATAATTAATATTATTACAAAAAAACTGACTTTAATTCTGATGTATCTTCGAAGTCCAAGGTCGAATATCGATGAAATTTATATGGGACCTTATAATTGAACCCAACGCAAAGAATTTTCCTAATCGGTTCATAAATGACAGAGTTCTCAGGTGACAAACATAAAAAAAATACGAATTGAGAACCTCCTCCTTGTTTTGAAGTCGGTTGAAAAGTATTTTGTTTTTTTTTGCAGACAGGTCCGGTGGGTACCGAGGCGTCTCAGCAGGCCGTGGTGGTGTGTTGCCGCGCGGCTCTGTGCCTGGCGCCACTGGCGCGTGACTGGGACGCCACCCTCGCCAGGATGTTGGCGCATCATCAGGTACGTTCCTATACTATCGAGCAGAGGGAGTGGCGTTAAATATTGCAAGAAGTCTCGTATCGTACTGTGAACTACGCTACTTCTGGGTGGTGCTGTTATTGTTATGGGCTGGCGTATTGCTTACCATCAGGCAAACGACCAGCTCGTCTCGTCATTCAGTTACATAAAAAAAAAACCATAACAAGAACAGCACCACCCAGAACTTTGTTTCGCAAAATCCTGCGCGGCGCCGTACTGCGCTCGTCACCCTGAGACAATTAGCTGTTGAGTCTCATAATGCTCAGTGATGTCGCTATCTACAATGCCCTTCGAACCGGAACACAGTAATGCTCGCGCACTACTGCTTGGTTGCTGAATAACTGGCATAGCGGTGGTACCCACCCAGACGGCCTCTCGCATACGAGAAACCTACCACCAGTAAAATTCACACATGATAATTTCTTGGCAGGTCAGGAAGCTGCTATGCGCCGGTCTCACGAGCAACAACGCACTAAGAAGGAAGCAGATATTGCAGCTCGTCAAACATCATTATTTTCCATCAGATCAGATGAATCAGGTAACAAATATATAGGAGCTATAACAAGGGGTACTTTAAAAGAAGGGTGAAAAGGGTCCTTAAAGGTAGGCAATGCAAGAAAGAAAGAAAGAAACGTTTATTTGCAACACTTATAAACTATGAACATATGACATGAAAAACAAACAGAAAATAAAAAAAACATTAAATCTGACAGAGTAAATAAATAAAATAGGTAATTGTTGCAAACCGGCCTCAACTCAGCGTTGTGCTGGTCGTGCGACCAGCGCTGGTCTTCCGTTGAGGTCGTTTGAGTGACTGACATTAAAACTAAAAACAAATCGCCAACAAAAACATTTAATAACAGTGCAATGCACCAGTAACGTCCGAGTGTTGCAGGTGTCCATAGGCGGTAACCGCTTACCATCCAGGCGGGCCGTCTGCTTGTTTGTATGTATCAAATAAAAAAATATATATACAAAGTGGAGATTCGAAAAGGATTTCGAAAGAAAAATCTAAAGTTTTCAGTGATCTTAATAGTAGTTCATGTCGGGGAGCCCAATAGGGGGTTTTGGGATTTAATGCTTGCGCACTACTGTATTATTTTAGGTATAAGTAATATGATATTATTTATGCATTTGTATTTTAATTTAGGATAAGAACACATAATTTATTTCTGATTACTGATGATGATGATGATGATGATGAGGAAAGGTTATCTGGAAAAGATCGCTTTTAGCGAAAGTTCCGCATTGTACTTTAGTTTGTAAGTTGTTTTCATGTACCTACTGATTATTTTTGTTTGGTGTACAATAAAGCGTTTTTATTGTATTGTACAATACAATAACACTTTATTGCACACCAAATAAACACAATACAGAAAAGAAAGAAATAATAATGACAAAACACAAAAATTTAAGGTACAATGGGCCGCCTTATTATTGGGTATTGTACTGCTTGGTGGCAAAATAACTGGCAAGTTATGTGTATTGAATAAAGTGTCAATCAATCAATTCTCCAGCAGGGCGATCATGTATCTTTTATTTCAATCAATTTCAATTAGAAACCAGTTTCGATGATGGTTTTGCGATCACGTTTGTTGCAATCAAACGTCAAAGAAAGCTCAATTGAAATAAAAATAAGTTTTGACAAACAAAGTTTATATATCAAGTTTATATTATAGTAGGGGAGCCCACGAGGCTAAATGGGGATTTACTCGAGCGTCGTAGAGACCTATTGGGATGCAAAGCTTAGATGATAAGAAGAAAAAAATGTTATATGATATATACCTTTACATCGGTGGGGGAAGCGGCTATAGATTTTTAAATATGTAAAAAAAAACTGTTGCATGGACATCCTCGAGCGCATCAGATATTGATAGCATCAATGCCCTACGTATTTTTAATAATGTACGTATGTTAATCTGATCGTTTGCATGATGCGGGTGGTTGTATTTAAGGGTTGAAAATGAAAAAAAAAATAATTTTATCGAGCGCGTCAGATTTTCTAAGGGAGTGTTAAGTACACCAAAAAAAAGCTCTCAATCACTAATCTGACAATTTCGATGGGACGCAAACTCGCGGCCATTTTCATAATGTGCAAAAAAAAATCGCCATTTTGAAATACTCAAGCGCGTCAGATTAAGATATATATGGTTCATCTTTATGTTCTAAACGTACTGTCTCATAATCTGACGATTATCTAGAGGGATTCGCCTGATCTGACAAAAAAAAATTAGAAAAACGGTTCACTTTAAAGGCCATCCCTGCAACTTCCCGCTAATTCAATTCCTGGGCGCTTGAAATTGTACTTATGACATTTTTGAGCTCAAAATATAATTTATGTGATATTTTGAGCTCGCTGAGTTCAAAGAAATAATATTTCTATGCATTTGAGCTCTCCCAGCTCGAAAGTCTGATAGAAGTTTCATAGAACACTATTTTTGGAATTTTCAAACCGCAATAACTTTTGAATGGATCAACCAATTTTCACGCGGTTGGCATTTACATTCACTCGTCTGTCGATGTACCAGCAACCTCAGTAGACAAGGAATCAACAGTACCATGTGCTTCGGAACACTCTCCAGAATCAGGAGCATGTGTTTCGGAGCTATTTCCCGAAACTTCCGGTGTATTGTCATGTTCCACTACACTTTGATCTTGTAAATACTGAAAGTCTCGCGGTATTTTAATCGCAGTAAATAATTTATAGCACTGTGCGTGATATAAATCATTTAATGATGATTCCATCGACAATTCGAGGTTATCATATGTTCCTCGAGACTTTCGGATAACCGGCTTGCTCCGACGATATTCCAAAATATTTACACATTTTTTAAATGTTTCTACCGTAAATTTAATTGTTTTTTGTAAGGTACTTTCACCACAAAATACACATTTTAAATTAATATCACTCATATTAAATATTTATAAGCTTTAATTCACACAAATAATATTAAAATAGCAAAAAAAGCCAAAACGTTGGAAACACGTTGTAAACAGTATGCCACGAACGAGTCTTTATGATCAGCTGTGATGGCGTCATGGCAACAGAAACCAGAGTGGGGACGGAGTGAGAGAGTAATAGATAGAGAAATAGAAACGCGGAGAAGGAAATGTAGGCATCACGCAGCTGCACGCATTTAACTTTATCGACGAATTTTTGTTATTTCGGCTTGCGGAAATCGTCAGATTATATATTTTTCATTATTCTTGAATTATTTCCTTCAAAATAAAAAAAAATTTAGCTACGCTCGAGAATGTCGAGATGACGTTTTTTTTTTACAACTTTGTTGCCCTCCCCTTTTTTTACGTCACTCTCAAATTGTCAGATTAGTGGAATATACACTTTTTAGGATGTAATTAACTCACCCTACCTTAATCTGACGCGCTCGAGAATTTCTGATGGTCAATTTTTTTTTACTAATCTGATCCTGTATCCTTCACGGGCGGCCTTATATATGGGCCTCATGTTTTGTGGAGGTACTTAACCGGGTACAAGGTATCCCCCTGTATATTAATCTGCCGCGCTTTAGTAAATCCCGAAATCCCCGCTTGGGCTCCCCTACTATTAAGATATATATAAAATTCTCGTGTCACAATGTTAGTTACCTTACTCCTCCGAAACGGCTTTACTGATTTTTACCAAAATTTTATATGTATATTCAATAGGTCTGAGAATCGGCTACTATCTATTTTTCATACCCCTAAGTGATAAGGGTTGTTCACCCTTAACATTTTTTTTTAATTTATATGGCAAAACAACGTTTGCCGGGCCAGCTAGTATATCGATATATAAACCATAGACAATAGCCGTATTACACAGTAAAATTGTATAAATTGGGCGTATACATAACGATTCATAGCACAATCTCGCTTTGTAAATTTGTCGGGTAATCGATAGGAGCACATTGAAATCGACACATAAAAAGTTACATGATCGCATTTTATCGATTAAAATAAATTTCTATTGCACGTTAGTCCGCAACATGCGATATTCGCAACAGACTTACGTAATCGTCCTACAGGTGTATCGTTTCAATGTTTCCAGGTGTTCGGCGATTCGGGCCACTCGTCCGGCGACGCAGGCCAGTCTCCCCCCGGCGACCCCCCGGGGGGGTGCGGCGGCGCGGCGTGCTGCGAGCAGCGACTGCTACCTGCGCAGGAGCATGCTATAGACGCACTTGTAACGAAACTCAACGACGCACTCACTCAGGGGAAGGTAAGCGAACTGAGTGACAATAGGTCACAAATACACTTATAATCCATCAATCCATTTATTTAACTTTTGACATATGCACACCTATGAAGTTTCGTAATTATTGAAGTAATGAACCATAGTGAAAAAATGCAATACTTTAGGGGCACTGTTTTTTTTCGTAATAGTGACGAGACGTGCTAATTATCTTCGATATTTTTTTAACCCATAGATTAATAACCAAAATTATTATGGTGGTTTTTACGTAAAAAATATAAAGGGTTGAAAAATATTGTTATCGATCGGCAAAAGGTTAAATATTAAGATAGAAAGTCAATAAAGCAAATAAAACAACCAACATAATAAATGTATTTTTTTTTATGAATACATGCAATATAGTAATTTAACCACCTGATTATTTCTATAAAACAATACACAGGTTGTGCAAAAATGGAATATCAACATGTAAAATCTATTAAAACTTATTCATAAATAAAGTCGATTGTTTTCATAAATCAAATCAGTAACGTATTAGGACATCACTATTCGAGCTGTCAAAAGTTAAATAAACGGTTGGACGGATTATAGGGCGCGAAACAGCCGCGCCACGCCGACGCGGACATCGAAGTAGCACTCGCAGCGTAGCTCGCCTATCCATTCGTAACAGATCTTCTAGGTTAAGCAACGTCGCCGCGGTCACAACATGGATGGGTGACCGTTTGTGTGGTATTTACATCTGAGCTGAGTGCTTCGGAGGGCACGTTAAGCCGTTGGTCCCGGTTGCTGTCTTAGGACAACAGTTGCTAGACCATGTCGGAGGCCTTCGGGCGGTCTAAAAACTCCGACACCAGGGTTGGCCACACCCACAAGAGATGATCGAAGTATTTTTTATTAACCGACCTTAAAATAAGGAGGAGGTTCTCAATTCAATTGTTGTTTGCAAAATCCTGCGCGGCACTGCACCGCCCATAAAGCCCAGACGGCCTCTCACATACGAGAAACATACCACCAAAAAAATTATATATTTTATCGTGTTCATCTAAATTTTTATAATCATACAGGTGTCCGACATAGCGACATCAAGTGTAATGGAGCTGTATGGCTACAAGATGACGTGTCTGGAACAGAGGCTGCATTCACATTCCGTCGCGCTGCAGGTAATTAATAATACAATTCATATTATGAGAATAATAAGAATAAAATCTTATTCTCATGTTATTATTATTAATTTATTATAGAATAAGAATATAATCTTATTCTTATTATTCTTATTTTATATAGGGCGCGATAAGTCCTGCACTGACGTCCCGCATGGGGTGTATTGTGCATTCCCCCCGCCAGCATCTACCCAAGCCATCCCAACTCCTTAAACTTTATTTTTATTCCTAAATCTAAGATTGTTAAAATATGTCTAAAAATATTATAAAAAAACCTAAACCTAGAGTGCCGTCGGCAGCGGGGAAGGGCCTAAACTGCCGGTGAGTGAGGAACCTCCTGAGTACGTGCCGTGTCTAGCAAGTACTGCCTTCTGCATCTGGGACTTTTTGGCGGGAAGTGAAAAGTGATACAGTTCGATTTTGTTTTATTTTCCAAACAAGTGTTATTTCGAGTGATCATGTGTAATATCGGTGGAATATTAACCATTATGTGTTCGTAAACGTGCACGAGTGTAGGCAAATGAAACAAAATAGGGAAAACATTGCTTTTTATGTTCTCACAAAAAGTCCATGGAAAGCTTGAATAAAGTTCCACCACTTTATTGAAGCACTAGGAGAGGGTCCGGCTTGTTGCTGTTGACCCTCATTCTCAACAAAAGTATAATAAAATGGAATATTAAACTATCAAATAAAAACTACGTAAGACATGGCGGTATGGCCCTAGAGACTTTAGCAAATCCTAACGGGCAAACTTAAAAAAAAAAAACTTCTGCATCTGACCCTTGATCCAACCGTCTAGCGAGAGCCTCTTGAGATGTTAGTCGAGGCTCTTCCGCTATAAGGTCGTTCGCTGAAACAATGATCGGGACAATGTTGTCACCCTCTGTAGTGTAGTGGTTGGGTAAGTTGGCTCAAATCTCATACACCACTACGGTTGCGGGTTCGATTCCCGCGACGGGACAAATTTTGTGCACGGAAAAAAAGCGCAAGCGTTTGTTTCGTGTCTGGGTGCTGTGGGACCATGGTCCTTGTAGTTCCTGGTTCCCTAGATACAACGAATCCTAGTCAGGTCAGGATCTATGTATGTGATCGTTGGTCGAAAAAATAAATGATCGTCGACATCCCACACGGCTGTTAATTTTTTTTTTTTTAATAGCTAAATGCCAAGTTTTTTTTTATGTTAAACATAAATTAATTTAAAACCAGGAAACCAAGTCACAATATATAATTTTCCAGGGTGCAAGCGAACACATGGCGTCTCTACAACACGCTCTAGCGATGCTCCAAGCCACAAATTCGTCGCAACAAGATGTACTGTATACCACGCAGATGCATAACGAAAGGTACTTTGTATTATTAATTTATTGCGCGCAGTTGCGTACGTCGCCGACAAAACGTGTCGCATATTTTTATGTATATAAATTGTATGTTAGTTCTAAGGTATGTATTTATATGGGCAGTAGAATAAGTAGATAACATCTGTAACTTATTTTAATGTATATATTATTATTGGCCGAACTAAGCGGTCAATTTGACTATGATGATGAGCGAATTAATACGCCTCACATATAATAATAACTATTGAAGGTTTAACTTGCGTCTTTCTTTTATCGTGTTCAACTAAATATAGACTCGATACAATATGATACGTTCATGTTTAATTTGGGTCATTCGCATCAACTGTTGTGTAAGTTCGTCTTTACACACATCAGCATCGGTGGTTCAGTGGTAGAATGCTCGCCTGCCACGCGGGCGGCCCGGGTTCGATTCCCGGCCGATGCATCTCTTTTTGCACTTTCATTTTTTAGTTTTTATCGTTTTATTCACTTTTACAACGATTAAAAGCGAAGGTAATGTTTTAGTGAACTAGTTTTTTTGTGTATTCTTGCCCAAGTATAAAATAATTCTATTTTATTAAATTATTGTGAAAATATAAGTGCATAACATATTTTTTAGTACTTAATAGATACTTTGAAGACCAAGTACACATCTTTCCGATTCTTTATTTTTATCTCGGCTCAAAATGAAGCACATTATACGCTTCACTCATGCTAGAGAGACGACATTTTAAACAGACTCGACTCTGATAAACCCTATATTTTTCACATAATTTCATGTTTCCCAGGCACAAGAAAACCATAGAAGATCTGCACAAACAATTAGAAGATGCCGAAACAACTGTCAGAGGTTTCCGCGCGAAATTAGCAGCAGAAAGACTTGACAAAGAAAACCAGAGAGAGAATCTTCACAAAGAGTTTAGATCTCAACTCACGGTCAGTATTCGTATCATATTTTATACTCGTACGTCATTCAATTTGTGTTAGTCCATATAAAGTCTTTAGAGAATGAAGAACTAGTTAGTTTTATATATTTGAAAGCGTTTATAAACCTACTTATATTTCACAAAAATATTTGCACAGTAATTTTTAGGTACACAAATATTGACGCAACTATGTTGGGTTCTTATTTTGGTGCGCTGAAGAGTTGGAATATTTTCTATCATTTAGTTCAGCTACTCGCCGCGAGATGGCGCTTTACACAATTTCCTACAAAGTTTGACTAAACATGGTTTTTCAGTACCTATTCGCCTTTTTATTACAGAATATAGAAAACGAGATGAAAGCTCGCGAGCGAGATGCAGAGGATAGAATCAAGGCTGTCGAAGGTGAAAACAAGAACTTGCAAAAGAAACTGGAGCAGCAGGTAAGATAACCCAAATTGTATATTATACGGAATTCAATTCTAGGCAAGTTTATTTTTGCCGTTATTAAAAAAAAAACATAAGCCTGCATAAAACCTTCTAGGAGTGTATACAGTAGTCCGTTACAAAATTTAATAACATTAAAAGAATAGGCGCATTTTTTAATACAGACCACAGATTGGCTAGCGTAGTGTAGGACGCTCTCCGGCTAGATAGAGCGACGATCTTCGCAAGATGGCTGGCAGTAGCTGGATAAGAGTAGCTAGGGATCATGCAGTTGGAGAAGCCTTGTCCAGATGTGGACTGCGACAGGCTGATGATGATGATGAAAGTAAATTAAACAACAAGAAGTATTACATTTTTTGCCCCTATCACATACATAGATCCTGGCTAACTAGGATCCCTTGTAACTAGGGAACCAGGAACTACAGGACCGCAATCCCACAACGCTCAGACACGAAATAAATGCTTTTCTTTGCACAAACATTTGTCACGTCGCAGGAATCGAACCCGCAATCAGTGGTGTATGTAACTTGAGCCAATCTGCCCAACCACTACACCACAGAGGATAAAAGACAATAAGCCCACGCAACCCGTGGTAAAATAATATTTTCCGTTGACAGGCCAACAAAAACAGCGAGTTGGCTGGCGTGCTGATCAAGTTCGAGGAGCGAGTGAAGCAACGCGACAAGCGTCTTGAAGACGCCACCGCCAACGAAAACGCGCTGCGACGTGAAATAGAGATTAGAGACACTGTGAGTTACTCCAACTTTATTAACGTATATTTAATAAGAGCGAGTGTGGCTCAGCGGGAACTCGAGCGCTTATCAATCCGACGCACCTGGGTTCGAATCCCGAGTCGGCCCTGCACCAATGACTTATAGTTAAGTGCAGATTTTGTACGCTCGCTCTAAAACGGTGAAGGAAAATATCTAATATGATGAAACCCGCTTACGCGCTTTGGAGTTTTAGGCTCTGGCCGTGGTTGTAATACCACCCACCGAAGAAAGGCACGCCGTCAAGCGACCTAGTCGTGTTTCGGGATGATGTTCGGTGAACCATCGGGTCGGGTCTGAGCAGCCGCTCAACTGCCGTCTCTCTCTAGATCTATGTGCTCCATCTTAGGCCACATCATCGCTTCATATCAGGCGAGATAGTTGCCAAACATAGATCTATTAAGAGTAAAAAAAAAAAAGTATTGGGGTTGGTGATAAATTTGCCTTCAACGAGATGGCGTTAAACCAAAAAACATTGATTTATATGTATATTCATTTTTAACTTAGACCAGGCCTACCGCACTCCGCACTTTAGGTACGAAGCTACAAGTACATCGGCCGTGCCTGGCCTGTAGGTTAATATGACTGGTAGGTATGCAGCGCTACGCGAGCTGAATTGAACTCTATTACGTCGTAGCAAGAGTCGCTATTTGTCTAAATTTCTTTGCGGAGTCATACATCTGTACCTTGGTACATTAAGTATTCTGTGCCTAGATTTCATTTTTAACCGATTTCAAAAATGGAAGAGGTTCTCAATACGACTGTTTTTTTAAAATATTTAATGTGCCCTCCGAAGGACGATAGCATTCACATGTAATACTACACGATCACCCATCCAAATGGTGACCGCAGTTATCTTTGCTTAACCTAGCAGATCTGTTATGAACCGCTAGGCGAGCTGCGCTCCGAGCGCTACATAATTTATAATTATTGTATTTATTTATAAACTTTTTTAAACCAGATAAATAAATAATCGTTTTATAAGACTTATTCCTTAAACTAGTACATATGACTGGTTTCATCGCTTAAAGTGCTCTCTCTCTCTTCCAGACAACAAAACAGAGGTATTGTAATGTTTTAATACAATAGGGGATCGGACAACTTTTCAGAAAGTGTTTTAAATTAACTACAATGAATATATATAGCCATGAAAAATACTATTTTAATTAAATAACGCTCTTAAAGTACCTAAAACTATGTTTAAATATTATGTTTCAAATATTGCCGCGCAAAAGGTCACTTCAAAACTTGTGATGTCATATGTAGGTAGAAAACGACGAACTCTTCGAAATAAAACTTGCAAAGAGATTCTAATACGTTTTGTGAAGTTTGGGGACTATATTGTAGTAATGGAACGAAAAAATTAGCAAAAATATATTTTATGAAAAGCAAAAACGTAAAATAAACACAAGCTTGACTCACGGCATTTGTCTACAAATGACGTCATGCGCTGTGATTGTTGTTTCGTTTGAGATGAAGGACAGATTAAAAATGTCAGAATTATTTATTGATTAAAAAATATAAATCATTATTATTTCAGAAAAATATTGATTGAATGATCTTTCTGGTTCGACGAACATTCATTCCAACTACATTTTAGATTTTTTCTAGATTACTGTCCGATCCCCTATTCAAAGTAAAAATATTTTTTTATGGAACTGAGTAATGAGACGAGCAAGTTGTTCACCTGATGGCAAGCTTCACGCCTGCCCATAACACTTGCAGTGCCACCCAGAACTTTTAATACCATAAAAAGCACTGCGTAGCACTGCATTGCGCTCATCACCCCGAGACATCAGATATTAAGTCTCATATGCCCAATGATTTCACTGGCTACAATGCCCTTCAAACCGGCTCGAATTTTTCAATTTTTTCAAATTTTTGTCTGTTTGTTTGTATGTTTGATATTATCTATTTACTTGGAAACTGTAAGTTATTGAAACGTCATGTCCACAGACAATAAAACAGCTGGAGAAGACAGTCCTCGAACGCGAGAACCGTCTGTACCAGATCACGACACAACTGGAGGAGATGAAACGCGTGCAGGAAATGGTCGCCAAGCTTATGAGCAAGAGCGCCGCGCAGCCCGCCAGCTAACTGCACCCAGTACGTACTACTATTTATACATGCAAAAATGTGTGTGTGTGTGTGTGTTTCATTTTATGTGTTGTAAGTAAAAGTGGTATTGAGAACGTAAAGTGATAATAGAGAGCGAGTGTGGCTCAGTGCGAAAACGTGCGACTTTCGATCCAACGTACCCGAGTTCGAATCCTGCTGGCCCCGCACCACTGACTTTCTTAAGTTATGTGCGGATTTAACACTCGCTCTAGAAACGGTGAAGGAAAACATCGTGAGGAAACCGGCATGTCCAAGAATTTTTCACAAAAAGTCAAGGACATGTGACATCCACCAACCCGCACTGGGCCAGCGTGGTGGATTATGGCCCATGACCCTCTATGAGAGAAGGCCCGTGTCCCAGCAGTGGGAACGTGATGGGCTGATAATGAGGATGAGAGAATGGGTAAGAGGGTATGAGAGAAGGAGAAAGAGCTTATGAGAGAAATAAATTAATAAATGATTTATTTACCAAATTTACAATAATCCACTGTTCAATTATAGAAACAGAAATGAATGAAGAAAGAAAGAAGAAAGGATGACAGTCCTCTTGTCATCCTCTCTTAAATGTAACTTAATACTACTCTTAAACTTAAATGTAAAATAATCATGTCAAGAAAGAGGGTATGAGAGGAGAAAGAGGGGACGAAAGAAGTAGAAAGAGGGGACAAGAGAAAGAGAGTATGAGAAAAGGAGAAAAATGGGGTGAGAGAAGGAGAATGAGTAAGAGGGGATGACAGATGGAGAAAGAGGGGATGAGAAAGAGAGGACAAGAAATAGAGAGAAAAAGAGAAAATGAGAGACATGAAAGATAACAATAAATCAATAAATACTTAATTGGTTAATAAATTTATTTTTCTATTGTTACAGACAAAAAATAACAATGAATAGGCGAGGAGAGATCTCGGAACATGCTCGAATGCTATTCTTGTACTAAAGTTTTTCCAAATATATCATGAAAAATATTAATATTTTTATAATTTTTCATACTTATTGAGTATATGAATTATCATGATGACTTGTTGTACAGTACCTTTAGGTCTTTGATGACAAATAAATTCTAATGAATGTACTTTGTTTTTTATTGAATAATGACGCCCAACGACCCACAACTCCCAGACACGAAACAATATCATTCAAGCCTCAGGTTGGTACTTCTATTAACGTATTCAAAAGCTGGTAAATGTAAATGTAAAACCAAATTTATGATAAATATATTTTATACTTTGAATAAAATATTTTTATCAGAAATTTGGTAATTAAAATACGCTAACTTTTCGTTGATTACGAAATCTCATAAGCCTTTAAACTTGAATCCTACTAAACGCGAAAGTTTGTAAGAATGGATGTATGGATGTACCTTTGTTACTCTTTCACGCAAAAACTACTTAATGGATTTTGATGAAATTTGGTATGGAGATATCTTGTACCCTGGATTAACACATAGGCTACTTTTTATCCCGGGGAACCGCGGGTGAAACCGCAGGGCGCAGCTAGTATTCGATAAATCCGTTCAACAGTTTCAAGTCTAAGTAACAAACATTCATAGTTCCATTAGATAGATTTAGTTTAGTCGAAATGTTTTCAATGTCAAAAACGTATTTTTACTGGCTAGGTTTCTGGTATGCGAGAGGCCGTCTGGGTAACACCGCTTTGCCAGTTATTCTGCCGCCATTCAATAGTACGCAAGTATTACTGTGTTCCGGTTTGAAGGGCATTGTAGCCAACAAAATTACTGGGCATATGAGAGCGCAATGCATTGGCGCAAAAATTTGTTTCAAAAGGTAATCGAATCTACTCCGAGAGTTCGCTAAAAAATATCTCATACCAAAGTTTTTTTAAAGAAAGTATATTAATCCAGACTTGATTTTAGAGCTTCAATGGTTAACAATGGTTTACCGTGACTCCGCCTGTCCAAACAGTCTGTCCGTACGAAAGCAGATAGCGTGAAAAGGACTGACGGCCGTGATGAGCCTGACATAGGTAAGAGTAGGCGCCAATAGGCCCACACAGACTCCTCATTCGCGCTTGTCAGAGAAATGAAAAGATACGGTCAGCAAATAAAGCAGCAGTTGGAGAGATTTTGATTTTTAACAAATTTTTTTTCAGTATACATTTGCTTACAAAACCTTTTGAGTTAGTTTAGTGAAGTGCCAGTGAACCGTAGCATAAACAGTTAGTGCTACTTGTAAAGAACACAAGAACATAGTGTCTTCGCCTTAATAGAGACAATAAGAAAAGTGTTGATGGACATATTCTTAGTTTTACTCTACTTAGCAGTTTAAGTTAAATTTAAATTACTTATAAGTCTTATAAGGCTAGATTGTAATTCTAATGGCGGGTCTCTACTTGAGCCGTCATTACAAAAAAAAAAAGTATACATTTGCTCTGCTACTTCTTTTAATGAAAACACGCACTAAGCTATTGACTGCAGAGTTATATATATTTTTGGTTGTTTTTCATAACTGCTATTTTACAATACAATACAATACACACATATGGTACACATTATTGTATACCATAAACATAATTTCATGAGAAAAATATAAATCTCAACTAGGGTAATACAATTGGCGGTCATTATTTACACCGCCGACCTTTTACTCTGTCAGTTAACTCCATCCAAAGGTTGACTGGAAGCTATCGCTATTAGCCATAATTACGCCCATTCATTGTAGGTACTTTAGTTCGTAAGATGTTTTCAAGCACCTACTGATTCTTAGTTTATGATAATAAAACGGACTTAATCGCGCTAAAAACTTTTGTTCTATTTACCTCGAAACTTTTGTAATTAGTATTTAAAAAGCGGTTTTATAAATTAGCTAAACGGAAATATTTTGGGAAAAGCGATAATTTTGCCATCCGTACCTCACAAAAACTATAGCCTAAACGCGGCTGTCTGCAGTTCAAGGCCACCTAATATGGAAGCTGTTCCGGCCGTGTTCCGTCAGCTATTTGTTCTGCTCGGATGCGCTGTCGATTTACTTTAGAAGATACCACGTATCTTCTAGGTTTTAGGCCTCTAGGTTTTCTCATTTGCCATCTTCATCGCTCCTCACGCACCAGCCGTAGATTTTAGTTTGAATCTAGAGCGTAAGTAATCTAATCATAGTAGGTAGACACAAGTGTGCTATGATCACAGTCGAGGCGGTATTATGGTGCGAGGTGGTGCAGGCGAACACAATAAGGAACTTACCATTTTCAGCCGGATAAAAACACTTTGTTGCATTATTTAAAAAAATACATTACCACACTAGTGCGGTTATGTAAAGTAAAAGCGCGCGTTTGTAATATCTCGGATTATGAGCCTAAAACCGATGAAATAAAGTCTCTATTACAAGCGAGTGTGATGAAAAATTGCAGATGCAGGCGATAGTGTAGGTACTATTTAATTCAATTTTCATTTGTTTGTCCCTCAACCTATTTATATTTAACCTCGGCTGATTCTCCACAGCCTCCTATATTTAGGTTTCATTTGGAAGGTCGCTGCAGACTGCAAGGTCGGTGAGAAAGGGCGAAAGCCGACAAAAATAGGGGCCTTCATCGCGCCTAAAATAATTTACTCTTGACCTCAGGCGGTTTTAAACAGCGACCTTAGTGGTCAAACGCAAGCCAATTAACAGATAAAAAAAAAAAAAAAGACCTTTAAAAGTTTTGGAAAGAACCACATACAGATCCCAATATACTGTGTGCGCTTAATTGAGTGACGAGACTAGCAGGTCGTTTGCCTGATGGTAAGCAACACACCTGCTCATAATAGTTCCAGCACCACCTTTTTTTGCAAAATCCTCCGCTGCACTGCACTGAGCTCGTCACCCTGAGACAATTAGCTGTTGAGTCTCATAATACTCAGTAATTTTTATTAAGAGTGATTCTCGGTGAAATCCCTCTGGCTTTCACCAAGCTGCGGTAATAACTGAGACGTGGAAATTTTATAAACGGAACAAAACAACAATGGAAAGGACATTCGTCTAGCAAGTTAAACACCACTTGGAGATGCGGGTAAAAATTAATTTCAAATACTAAAACATACAAAAGCGTGACCTTTAAAAGTTAAAACAGTCTTTGAAGAGCTTAATTGCTTTGTGAAGCTCTCGTAGCTCCGCTACGAGTTTTTGTGTACTCGCTGACAGCAAGTAATGAATTTGTCAACTTAGACTATTTTGCCCAATGATTTTGCTTTGTAATTGCAAGGCTTGTTAATTTGACTGATAGATTAAAGCCATGGAAACGTGCTTGGTTCAAGCCAAGTTATATTTGTCATCTTTATCTTCTATACTATATTGTTGTACTATACTTTATTGTATGTTGTGTGTGATTTCTTTAAATGGGTATACAGTAAAGAGTTTTTCTATTCTATTCTATATTATAATAAAAAACCGGCCTGGTGGGAGTCGGACAAGCACCACGAAGGGTTCCGTACCATTATCTATGAAAACTGCAAAAAAATCATGTCTGTTGTATGGGAGCCTCCTTAAATATCTATTTTATTCTGTTTTTTAGTATTTGTTGTTATAGCGGCATCAGAAATACATCATCTGTGAACATTTTAACTGTCTAACTATCATGGTTCATGAGATACAGCTTGGTGACAGACGGACAGACAGACAGACAGACGGACGGACAGCGGAGTCTTAGTAATAAGGTCCTGTTTTACCCTTTGGGTACGGAACCCTAAAAATGAAACTGAGCCAATTCTGTACATTGAAGATATTTTTAAAAAACCAACTAGGATCGACTACTAGGGTACTGAATCGACTGTTTTATGGAATTGAGTAATAAATAGCCTGCCCATAACATAGCTCCACGGTTTTATAATTTTTGTCTGTTTGTTTGTATGTTTGTTATCTTTATACTCGGAAACTGTTGAACAGATTTGAAATCTAGTTGTCAGGGCTTAATGTTATAGGCTTCCTCTATTGTTCACGCGAACAAAGTCGCGGGAATAAGCTAGTCTTCCTATATGAAACATATTTTTCTTTATTGAAGTTGACTATTTCGTTTTCGTTTCATTTCGCAGAAAAGTATGTTAAATATCTACCTACTTATAAGCAAAATATTCACAATATTGACAGCTTCTTTGATGTAGTGGAGGACCAGGTTGGCTCAAATCTCATACACCACTGAGGTTGCAGGTGCGATTCCCGCGACGGGACAAATGTTTGTGCTCAGAAAAAAAAGGGCAAGCATTTGTTTCATGTCTGGGTGTAGTGAGACCATGGTTCCCGTACTTCCTGATTCCCTAGATAGATAAGGAATACTAGTTAGCGGCAAAAAATAGATGATGAATTAAGGTACATATAGGACAAGTAGGTGATGTATATAAATATAGCATTAGGTAAACAGTAGCTAAGTAGGTAGTATTTCTTTCTCTTCTCCTCCCTGCTACTAGATCTATAATCTTATCCTAACCCATTGACATAGTCATTTATTATTGCTGGTATATGTATTTTTATTTATGTAATGACTTAAGTATATATTTATTATGTATATATTTAAGTATATATTTTATAATTAGGCTTGCATAATATGCCTATACCTATTATGTATATATTAAGTTTATGTGGTTTAATATTTCCTATAACACACTTTACTGCACCGCTACCATTTTTTCTTGCACGTCCTGGATGACTGGTAGAAAATGCTATCTAGCATTAAGTCCTCCATGTACAAACTGTTTTGTGCTAAAGTATAAATAAATAAATAAATATATTTTTACTTATTACTGTTAGCCATCCTCCTCCTATGACTTCCAGGCTTTGCGATCTAGCGCTAATTTTTATATATATATTATATACACAAAACAAACTATGTACATTCAATACAGAGCTATAACTAAATATCATACAGTTTTGAGTCTAGATTGTAATTAAAAAATATGAGTACACAGAAAAACAAAGCTGAGATAGTTTACGGGGTTAAACTCAATAGGTAATAATCATAATATAATATATTATGTAATGCAAAATATGCATATCTACAAACAAGAGATTTACAGACATGCTAATTGTAGACCAATAGTCGCTAAAGGCGCCGAGTTCGTCCGAGGAGACAGCGTCTCCTGCGCGGTCTGCCGCGACGCCGGCGCCGTCTCGCTGTACGTGGCGCCACTTGGTGGTGATTTTGGCCCACAGCTCTTCTCACATGCGACAGACTTATATTTTTACCAATAAATAAAACAATATTCAAGATAGTTAATCTATTTATTGATTTCATAATACTTTAGATCTCAATGGAGTTAATGAAATTCGTAGTTATAACAAGTATTTAAATAAACTTTGCAGCAATAACAGTAAAGTATTAAACACGGTCATTTTAAATAAACCAACAAAACTACCAGAATCGCCATTAAACTAACCACATTATGTTTTCTATGTGACGAAACGAACTGGGCCCTAATTCACTATGACAACTTGGCGATTCCTTGCTTCGAAATCACGTCGATTCCTTCATTAATAAACGGCATCTCTATGACGCGTTCATATATTCATATATATGACGCGTCATAGAGAACACAAATTTCGCAGATGTTGTTTATTAATGAAGGAATCGACGTGATTTCGAAGCAAGGAATCGCCAAATTGACATAGTGAATTTGGGACCTGGTCTTTCGCCTGTTTTTTTTTTTTATTTAACTGAGTGATGAGACGAGCATGTCGTTCGCCTGATAGTAAGCGCCACCACCTAGAACTTTTAATGCCATTAAAAGCACTGCGTAATGCGACTGCCTCCGTCTCAACACCCCGAGACATCAGATGTTAAGTCTCATGCCCAGAAAATTTAAGAAATTACAGCGCCGCATTGCATTGAGCCCTTAACGCTAATAGATCCTCTAGTCAGTTCACAGATTGGTTATAGGTAGTTATAGGATAGAGTAATTCTGCAGTTTCATTTGTTTATCTAAAATAAGTTAACCGACAGAAATAGTGCTAAACAACCTTTGAACTTTCTCTTTCAATCAAAAACAGCGAGTGAGTGTTATAACCGGATAGAACCGGATAGAATCAAAATAGTTCAGTTTAATTGCCCCTGGGATCGCTATATCGCAGAATAACTTTTTTTATGAAACTGAGTGATGAGACGAGCAGATCGTTCGCCTGTTGGTAAGCGCCACGCCTGCCTATAACAATTGCAGTGCCACCTAAAACTTTTAATACCATAAAAAGCACTGCGTAGCACTGCATTGAGCTCAACGCACCGAGACATCAGATATTAAGTCTCATATGCCCAGCAATTTCCCTGGCTACAATTCTAGAGGTTTCGTATAAAAAAAATGAGTGCGTTTATAAAAAAAACAAATAGTATATCTTTAGTTTTCAAGCGTTATTTAATTTTTAATTGTCCGATGAAAAGTTCGAAAGATGTTAAACGCTATTTCTTTAAATATAACTAGTTAGAAAAGATTTACGGAATATTTGTAGGTCAGCAAACTTTGAGAACCTACTATTTTATAATATTTACGCCATTCGTCATGACAAGTTTACAATAAAACAGTTTTTCTGGAGTCACATAGGATACTTACAATTAATTTACAGAGCGCAGATATATACTCGTATATAGGTCAAACTTAACAGTAAAACTTAAACAATTAACGAATGTTCCACTTATATATTTAAATAGTAGGTAAAAAGAAATATAAAAAACTTATTAAAACTAGCGTGAGTATTGTTCATATTATTGTTTACTAACCGGCTACACTCACGAGAATAAGTCGAGACACTCGACCGGTGTTCGAGCGTCTGCTCGAACAATAATATAAAAAACTTGCTCGCCCGCTCATTTGACCTACAGGGGAATAGTGCAACTTGAGCACCGAATCCGATCGCTTTCAATTTCAAATTTGGAAGACGTTAGCTTCTTTTAAACTGCAATATCGATCACTTTTAGCGATCGTGATTAGGATAGGGTTTGGGACGCGGACTTTGAGTAGAAAAGTTTGACAATTTCACAGACAAATACCGATCACAAGACAAGTCTGAAAGCGATCGGGATCGGCGTTTGAGTTAAACGATTCCCCTGCTAGTGCAACCACGGTTGCATAAGCAAATATTTAACTTAGACCACCAGGGTTGCCATGGAGACTGCGGGCCTTTTATGCGATTCTTACTGTTATTGCATCGCGTTAAAGGCCATAATGATGAGTCTCACCGATCTTTGTTTTATATTAGTCTACCTATATTAAACAGTTTACATTCAAATTTTTGTGCCTCACTAGAATCTTTCTTATATTAAATCTTTGTGACAGCATGCCAGAACGCCGCCCGGAGGCGGGACCAAAGCGAGCGCTTTTTGCCTGGACATGTGAGCGGGAAAAACATTTGTCTGACCTACAATACTCCACTACCTTACCATAGGTGTAGAAAATTAGCTAATCAAAGTACCAACAAGATAAGACTGTACAGAGAGAACAGTATTATTAGCTTAATGATCTTGAACGATTAAAAAAAGGCGGACGCCGCGACTCCAAATTCAAAAGAGAAGCACCGCCTCAAGCCGGTCCGCTCGTTCGTACACAAGCCACACATTTACATCATGCTATGCCAATCAGCCGTCACATCGCATCGGCTTGACATCAGCCCTCCGTCCACTCAAACAAACATAACGCCACCGCCATTGCTATGCTTCAGTTGCTTAGCGAGATTCCGTCCGCCTTTTTTATTCGTTCAAGTTAATGATCGAAATAAATTTTTAGCGTTCAATTGTGATAAAAAGTAATAAAGCAATAGAAACTGTTCTCGAAAATTGCAGAAAATGAAGTTAGAAGTCATCTACATGACACAAACTTTAATTCCAGACTTCTGTCGTACTTATTACTAACGGAAAATATACCATGTTTGAAGGTACAAAGAGCCGCCTCAAGTGGTGGTTCTAAAGTAATTAGACGAACAAAAAACAACACTCGGGGTAGGTACGCTTTCTTCAACGCAGCTAGCGCTCGTGCGCGCTCTTAGTGTAGCTCGCTTACCCTATAACAGATCTTCTAGGTTAAGCGACGTTCGCAGCGGTCACAACTTGGATGGGTGACCGTTTGTGTGGTATTTACATCTAAGAGCTACCGTGCTACGGAGGGAACGTTAAGCCGTCGGTCTCGGTTGTTTTCTTAGGACAAAAGTCGTTAGGCTATGTCGGAGGCCTTCGGGCGGTCTAAAACGTCCGATACCAGGGTTGAAGAAGAACGGAGCTAGCATGCGCTACAAATATTTATCAAAAAATTTTTCATACACTTTTTTTACGAGAAATGCTTGCTGCACACGAGTTCGCAAGCATTACTGTGTTCCGTTTTGAAGGGCATTGAAAAATTACTGGGCATTAATATGAGACTTAATATCTGATGTCACGTGGTGATGAGCGCAATGCAGCGCTACGCAGTACTTTTTATAGTATTAAAAGATCTGAGTAGCATTGAAATTGTTATGAACAGGCGTGGCGCTCACCATCAGGCGAACGAGTACCTCGTCTCATCACTCAGTTCCATAAAAAAAGAATGTTTTAATCTAATTGTGTGACGAGATGAGTAAGTCGTTCACCAGACAGAAAGCAACACGCCCGCTCTTAACAATAAAATTGCAGCTATACTCGTATCAGGCCTAGAGCACTCCGCACTGTAGGTACGAAGCTACAAGTACATAGCCGGACACCGACGGCGGGTCGCGCGTCGTTACACGTGCCGCGTCAGCAGAGATAAGAGCTATGCTATAAAAAGAGGCGCTCTGTAGGTTAATATGACTGGTAGGTATGCAGCGCTACGCGAGCCGAATTAATTTTTATTGCGTCATAGCAAGAGTCGCTATTTGTTTAAATTTCTTTGCGGAGTGATGCATCTGTCCCTTAGTATTCTGTGGCTATATCCAGAATGGTTTCACAGATGGACCTTTTAAAAAGTATGTGTCATGTAAATTTCTCGGAAAGAAAAGAGCATAAGCAAATCAAATCCATGTATTTAGACAGAAATTCACAATAGGAAAGATTTTACTTCGACAAAGTACTAATAGAAACAGTTGTTTTCGCACCTCAATTGTGGAAATCGGCCTAAAATTATCATGTTGATATGCCTATCTCCATTATTGTGCTTTGAGTGAAGTACTATTACGGATAATAATTTTATTATGTACATTAACGAGAAAGTTTCCTTCTTTTTCCTTTACTGTAACTCTTTTAATGTCTCAAATGATTTTAACATGCTAAAGGAGTTTCTATCTAGGTCCCTATCCAGTAACAATTCTAAAGATAAACATAGCTTAAAATCGACCTTTTGTAGAATAAAGTGCCTTAGCTAATATTGAGCTCCTTAATTATGGTTACTTTGTTCCCAAATTACTGTTGACAATATTGAAATACCGTAAGGGCGATTGTTGGAGTATCTCTACGACCTTTATTTTCGCATAGTGTAATATTTTTTTTTTGTATTAATAAATTTTCAATGACACTGACAATGTATTATTTTTTAATAATAAATTGTCACACAGTCTATTGAATCATACAGACTATGACATTGTAATAGACAACTCGTTTCCCTTAAACATAATTACGTCGAAAATAAAGATACGTATCAATATCGTAGAGATAGTCTCTACAAAGCTAGAGTTGCCTCTTTGGTCTAACTAAATCACGACTAATAGAAATTTTATTGGGTTTTGATGTTTAGCAATTCTATTGGTTACAATTTTCTAGATCTGATTCACTCCGGTGTTTTCCACTGTGTTATTTTATAGGTTATGCTCGCACTTTAAGGTCCAATTTAGATTAGTTTCTGTTAGTTTCTCAATATTACTAAGACACTTTTTTCACGCAGTCTGAAAGTGCCACAGGTACCTGGTACAAAATGGGACTCGTTCGAAACAAAAAGTAGTCAAGTCATAAAATCCACTATTTTGCTGTTGTTTTCTATAGAAACTAGGAATTCTTGTACTTGGTGTACGTAGTTTAAGCATAGTTTTTTTGTAATAAAACGTGTAAGTTCGCATCTTATGGTTGGCGACACGGCTTCCCTTTAGCAATTCCGCAAGCTTTATTGTGTTTCGGTTTGAAGGGCGTTGCAGCCGGCGAAATTACTAAGCATATGAGACTTAATATCTGATGTCTCGAGGTGATGAGCATAATGAAGTGCTACGCAGTGCTTTTTATATTAAAAGTACTGGGTGGCAACCGTTATGCAACTGTTATAGGCAGGCGTGGCGCTTACCATCAGGCGAACGACTTACTCATAACGTCCTGCACAGCACTGCTCTACGTTCTACACCCTGAGACATTAGCTTTAAGTTTTATAATCACCAGTAATTTACTGGCGATATACGACACTTAAACCGAAACAGCAATGTATGCATAATACTACTCGACAGCAGAATACCTGACACTAGGGTGTTACTTTGAGCTTGACGAGTTCCAATACCCAAATGCTTTCCCAAAATTACAGGCGCAAAAGGGAGAGGAAGAAAAACTTATCTGACAATATTGCACACAACAAACAGAATACATACAAAAGTAAAAAAATATACATTAGAAAAGGCTCGACAAAAAATATAGCTCTCCTTTCTACATAACGAAAGAAAAATGAAAGTATTTTTTTATCTTTTCTCTACTGAAAATTTTCCACAAATTTCAAAGATGATTATATCTTCCGAAGCGCCATATTACTTAGTAGGTATATGTAGTACTGTAACACTTTCGAGACTATTTCTCAAACATGCCTTCATTTTTAAGAAAACAGCCTAATACTATTTACAACATTGAAATCACAAAGCGAATGCATCATTGCCTTTGTCAACATACATTTTCATTGCTAATTACACGATAGTAATAGCCAGTATTCATGAAAAACACATATCAAACACTTGGCTAAGTAACACAGCTGATTATTATTTATTTAATCTAAATTCTAAAATCAAATACAAAATAACACCATACTTTTGATTTTGGTCAGCGGACAAAAAACTAAAAAATCAAATACGGTTTTTGCAAGTTTTGACTACTTATGCTATTTTTTGTATTTATCCACCACTACTGTTAGTAAACGTAACAAATTTATTTAAATTCAGAAATAATAAAGTCGTAGCAAATCCGTTATTTTTTTTCCCCGTCGTGTAAGAAAATATAACAAACGAATGATTTTGCATAAAAAATCTTTAAAACGCCTTATTTTCATTTAATTAGCACGCTTCGTTCTCTATTTAAAGTTTTTTGTCGTTTAATTTTGACCGTCTATCCAATGTTTTCTTTCATTCAAGGTTGTAAGGAATCACGGCATATGTACTTAGCAATGAAAATGTCCAAAAATATTGCTTAGAAACAAAACAACACCGAGAACACCAATAAGGCAAAAATCACAATCTGTGCGTATATTTTATAACATATTGTAGTTATAACAATACAACTCAATCACGCTGTGTGTATCTACATGATATTTTCCAAACAATGTTTTGTGCGCCTATCGCAGAAAACGAAACGTTGATCGCAGTGCGCGTGACAGGGGCGCGTTTAACGTAAATCTAGCGATCGGCGCTCAAAATTGTATCGCGCTAAAATAAATTAATGAACATAAGTAAATTTAATAACAACGAACTAACTGTAAATTATTATCATACATTTTACAAACACATTTTTGTCGCCGTGATAAAGCAATAATACAAAATAATTAAGTAATAATTTATGACTAATAATTTTGATTTTATTAATACAAGTACTGTCACGTTACGGTAAATGAGAAGGTTAATTCGTCTTTTCTACTTTAAAGTGATAAAGCAATAATACAAAATAAATTAGGTAATAATTTATGACTAATATTTTCGATTTTATAAATACAAGTACTGTCAGGACCAGCCTGTTTCATCTGTACCTTTATAATTATTATGTTACTACTAAACTGTTTTGAAGTTATACTATAGTTTTTTTTAAGTTAAATACAATATTTAGCTTATTTATTTATTCACATACGCAGAAATTTTTATGAGTGACGAGCGTTTGGCACTTTAGGTCTTCTAATATTTTTTTACTGGAAACATTTTGAGCTATATTTCAACTATCTCTTTCATTTTATTTAAGGGATATGATTTTTTCAATAGTTTAGTAACGTTACTCAAGTTATATAGTTTATAACAATACATATTCACAATAAAAACAAGTATAATGGAAACTAGCAGAACGTTAAATAATATTTTTTGTTCGTGTATGTCTCCACAGGAATTATTATATTAATAATTATTGACTAATTAATACAATAATTTCTGTCTCGCTATTCGAATGCAATTTACTTAGTAAAAACGTTCAAATCTCAAAGACTTTATATTCTTAATACCTGTGCAATGGAAGAGTGCTTACGCTATAGAAGTAGATTTTTTACAATTAATTTATTGCTATTTTGAATTTAACTATCTTTATCAATTCAAAATGCTATTCATACTATCGCTCTAAGACTTACTAAATTCAAATTGTTACTATTAAGATTAAAATTTTAATAAAATATTTTAACAATACTATTGGTCTTTAAATTATTTATTTAATTACTATTTAATGAAATGACTAGGAAAACCAGTCGAAAGTCTAAAAATGAGAATGAGCAATTCATTTTTAATACTGATTTAATCAATAATTTTGAACTAGCTATACTAATATGAACTTTCATACTAGTTTTTTCTTGAATTATTAGGGCATTATTTATTTTCTTAAATAAAATACTTCATGCCACCTGCCAATTTATCGCGCATTTTTCTATTCCATCTTTAATTATTGTAATTTATTTGATGGTCGATAAGATATCATTTTTTTTGTATCGATCTCCCGAAATACAACTAAATTGTATTTTTCCTTTCATTTGTCATTTTTAAGGCTTCGAAAAACACTAAACTTCTTTGGTACTATAGCATATCTTTCTTACATTTTACATGCCATTTTCACCATTCACCGTTACTATATAATATGATAAATCTACTTTTTTAACTATAATAAAAAGAAAATAATGAATTACCCTAAAACTGTACAATTATTTGTCATTTAGAAGTTACACTTTACCGTTTTATATCAAAATGTGAATAATAATTAAAATATAGGACTATTCTATTGAAAACTGTATCAGATGACTAGAAAAACGGACTAAAATTATTTAATAAACTCTCAATATTTGTTTCTGAATGCAATTAATTACTATAATAAAAAAGCAAATAAATATTATAAATTCTATTAGCTGTCAAAAGCGGCGACGTCCAGCTCACCTTGTAAAGCTGGCTGACATTTTTCTTACCTCATATTTGGTGAAAATTTCAATAATTGGTTACACTTTTTCAAGCCTTACGTCGTGTCCTAAATCTAAATTAAATACTGTCACTAATTATGACATACTAATTACTAAGATCACAAACTCATTGACTAGATAACTAATTAATCAATTCCTTAATTCATGGCTAGTCAAAGATAATTTAATTGTTCACTTTTGTTATTCAAGAAGTTTGTCCAAAGTGCCGTTAAAGCCTAGATGTTGTTTTGTGCGCATATCGCAGCGATCATCGATGCGTTAAATAGTCCATGAAATTTGTAGTGCCAGCCAGAATCTTAAATTGCAAAGTCGCGTCCTACGCGGCAATATACGACTGAATGCCTTGCGGCGTAGGACATCGCTTTGAGATTTTTAATACATAAATATTATGGATCGTATTTAACTGTACCTCAATTTATTCCCGTTTTTCCGCCAAATATACTGATTGTGCACCAAAATATGTCCATTAAAATATTTCATAATGAGCACCTATTTTATGAGTATTACATGTTCGCGGCGTTCGGGTGGCCCAAGGGCCACCCCCGCCGCACCCTAACTTGCCGAGGGCTGCCCCTTATACCGTTGGGATGGCCCGAGGGCCAAGGGCCTTATACATTTGAGTGCTAAAAATAGACCAAATTTGGTGCACATTCAGTATTTTTGGTGAAGGGTTAAAAATTATACAAATATTATTAGCGGTTAGGACACACGTAGTTTGTCGAATTAGTCGACCGGTTTCGAGCATACCCTACTGCAATCAGGAACAAGTTAAGCGCTCTGAAATTGTGATGTACTACTTGAGTCTTAACCGTTTGAATAATATTTATGATGGCTAAAACGTTCACACAATTTTTTTTTCTGAGCCATTTCGCTGACTGCGAGCGGTTCCGCACTGCATCCGATCTGAATCCAAAAATGCTGTCCGAAGTAATTAATTAATTTAATGCAGTGCTGTTTCTAAGACAAGTTACGCACTAGAACCATATCTTAGCTATGATTCAGATCGGACTCGGATCTGATTCGGATCGGATGCAGTGCGGAACCTATAACCTATTATGTTATGCATTATATATTTGACACAGTTATAATATGTATGAAACGCAATTTGAATTTATAAATTCTTATGAGAAATAAATTCTTTAACCGCAATTTGCTGCGTGCGAATTGCGTTCATCAATCAATAATTGCGATTGACGCACAAAACAACTTGTCAGTTAGAGTGAACTGAGTTCAAATATAATTTTAGTAATGCGAATATATTACATGCAGGATTTAAACATAAACGTAGCTAACATCAGCGAACCAGTTAAGTCACTGGTCACTAGTCTGAAAGGGCAAGGAAAAGGTGTCTAACGGAATTTGCCGTCAGGGATTTTACGAAATTAATGAGCCGTTTAAAACGCTGTATTCATAAATTAACCCTTAGATAGCGCTAAGCTACAACGCTAGAAATCGCACTGTCATTCACAGAGGATTCTTCCGTCACCACACTGACTACCATATATGAATGACTGTGCTGTGTGCATGGAACTCTATGTATTAAACGGTCTAGAACTTAAGTCTAGAAGTTCCTTAGATGTGTATGTATTTTGAGGTACTGTGATTTCTTTGTTTAACGCCATCTAATAGAAAATTATGATTTTTTATTTATTTTGAACGGGTGTCCTTTTAGGTAAGAGGTTTGTCACCCTTTGTCCGGTAGTGGGACACTAAAGGCTAATAAAAAAGCGCGAAACCTATAAATACCTATAGGTACTCTGCTTCGTACTTTGTTGACGACGTCCTTTCTTATGTTGTTACATTATGAAGTCGTAAAACACCTGACCTGAGATTTTTAGATACCTTTTAGATGCCCTCCTACATTTTTAAGTCAAATATATATTTTCAAATATTTTGAAAATTCATTATTTTAGATCACAAGATTTCATCACTGATATTTGACTTAGCGCCAACCACTCAAACATTTACGCAAAAGACGAGGAATCTCTAAAAGTTTTATCAAAATCAATCCATCATCGAATGGCAGTAAACGATGTAGATATGGAAACACTTGTACTACAGGTTTAAGGTCAGCTATGTAAGAGTCTCTCTCCAATCAGAGACTGTGGAGTTGAATGCTACCTGAAACAAAATTAAAAATGTTAAGAAAGTATTTAAAGTAGGTACTGGCCCTAATTCTATGCTGCATTCTCTAAGCCTAAGTTGCACTAATAGTTAGAGTTAGATGTGTCAAACATAATTTCGTATTCTGACGCGCACGCTATCTCTAAACTTTACTTATATTTAGAGAAACATTCATCTTCTGTATTCAGCGCGACTGTCATTAATAGTCACATTTTAACCGACTTCAAAAAAGGAGACGGATATGGTTTTTTTTATTATTATTTTTATTTCTTTTTTATTTTTTCGACAAACGTTATTTAACGTTATAAAACGTTTTTTGCTGCAACTTATGATAAGTCAAGTCAAAAGATGGAATGATTAAATCGGCACAAAAAATGCACTTTTAAACATCATATTTATTAAGACATATTGTTACCTATATATTGGATGTGTTTAGAACTTATTGGGCTGTTCCATATATATTAGAATTTACTGTTTATATCAGGATTTCTCAGGGTGAACCGATTTGGATGTGGTTTTTTTTATATATTTGAATGCAGATTTTCTAGCTGTGTTCTTAGGCGTTTTATCAAAATCTTCATTTTTTAATTGTTATAGGTTTTTGGTGTCAGGGGATTTTTATTTTTTTTATTTAATTATTGACTTATTACATTTTGGATTTATTGATATTTATTGGACTATTCCAGATTAGACTTTAGTGTTAATATTGAATTTAAACACACTTTTGTTAGTTAGTTTTTTCACGTTTTATTCAGATAAGTCGTTATTTAAGCTAGAAAACAGATCTGTCAGTTTTCTCACCAGCTGCAGAGCTCCTCGTCGCGCCACGTGTCTCAGTCGAGGTTGCCGCCGTTCCGCAGCCCCGCCTTGGTCTCGGGCGGCACCTGCTTGCGGAAGCACTCGTCCAGGAACGAGGACATGGTGCGGTACATGTGGCGCCGCACGCCGGCCAGGGAGTGGTCCTCGTCGGGGTAGATCTGGGGGGATGAACATATTTGTTTAACAACAACATAACATTCTATTTATTTCTCCCACAAAGGTTTACAGTATTTATAGCTAGAATTTACAGTAGAACTTTGAAAACCTGTTTTGTAGGAGACTGATGCCTGATGTAGGTCTAAAAGACCTGCATTACAGGTCACGTGTTGTGTTGCTAACCATGTGCATGTTTTGACGACACAACACAGAGTCTTACTTATATAACTGAATGACGAGACGATAAAGTCGTTTGCCTGATGGTAATTAATACACCTGCCCATAACAGTTGCAGCACCACCCAGAACTTTGTCATGCAATATCTGCACGGCACTGCACTGCGTTATTCACCCTGAGCTTTTAACTCTCATAAATTGTTATTTCATAAGTCCTCTCATAACCTGCTGTCGGAACATGCTGCCCTGCTCCGCCAGGCTCTTGGCGAGCGCCATCGTCTGCTGCACGTGCACGTTGTCGTCGGCGGTGCCGTGCACCAGCAGCAGCATCTTGTCGTGCAGCGCCGCCGCCTGCTTCGTGACGTCAGCGTCCGCGTACCCGCGGTAGTTCCCCGTCGCGTTCGGAATCCCCATGTAGCGTTCTGCGTACGCTGACGCTGAGGAAGAATGGCATTTCAATACAAGTTTATGCTGATGGTCTACTTAGTAAAACATTCAAATTAAGTTTACTCGATGGACAGTTTTATAAGTGGCAAATGTTGAATTGACCACGGAAACGGAACCTAAAGAGTCTGTGGCGACCTCAGTTGCCACATATATCAACGACATGCTTACTGATGGCGCTGACATAAAGTAGCACAAACGCCCATACAAAGTCGCAGATTTCTATACATATCCTGCACCGCGCAAACGAAGTTCGCACGACAGATAAAACCTATACAAGTTCTAAGTAGGTCCTGTCGGACAGCTGCTCCCGGGCCAATAACACCTGGCTCGGTCTGAATATCTTCCCTTTTAAATGGCGGAACTTCTCAGTGGATACCTATACCTATCTACATATTTATGCGCAACCCCCACCCCTCCGTAAGTCTTTGACTTCTGACAAGCAATGCTGAGGTGATGAAAAAGTACCAGCTCATTGCTTAAAGTGTACCCGCAAACAATTCTTGGATATTGTTGCATCCAAAAAATCTATTGTAGCTGTACGATTATAGATGAAGAGAAGACGACTAGTATCAAAGACAACCCCAGAGCGGCGAACCCAGATAACAGCACGCGACGTACGTTGATAAAGTGGAGTTACTCTCAAAGAACCAATACAAAATCGGTAGAATTTCCTTTACGATCCTAATAGAAATTTCCTTTTAGCACAATGAGGGTCTTACCATAATACCGCCAGCGCACAATCGGCGTGATTGCGATCCCGCAGTGGAAGACGTTAAGTGTGCTCGCCAGCGCTAGCGCAGCGAGGAACCCGCCGTGCGCGCGACCAAACACCGCCACGCGACGGGCGTCGATGAAGTGCAGCGAGTCTCGGAGATACCTGGTGGGTTAGAGAAAGGTTAACTCAGAGCTAAAATTTATCAGAAAGAATCAGATTCGTGCGTTCAGGTATGAATTTTGACCATTATCAACATAATCACTGCTGGATATAGAACTCTCCCAAAAACCGACCGTTTGGTATAGCCCGGTCTTTACTTATCTCATGCCACTTCTGTTGGCTACCTTCCACATTTCATCGCGCCACTGGTACTACATGATTGGCGAGATGCGGTTCTCACTTAAGGAGATAGTGCATATGCCTCTCGAAAGTTTGACACTAACTAGGTCTGATGCAACTGCCCTCACTCAACCAGTTCTGCTGGTCAGCCAGCTCCACCATCCTTCAGGTTCTTGTGCAGAGCATTGTCCCTGCCAAGATCTTCCTGCATTCCGTAACCCTTGCTGCTAGTGACTCCCAATAATACCTCTCAATAATTCCCCTTACTCACTCGGCCACTTCGAGCTGGTCAGCCAGCTCCACCGTCCCCAGCCTCCTGTGCAGCGTGTGGTGCGCGCCGAGCCCCCTGCCCCCCGCGCCCCGCGCGTCCACCGCCGCCAGCACCGCCCCTGCGCCGGCCGCTAGTGACTCCCAGTTCAGAACCCATTGCTCTGTGACGAGCTGAGTGCCGGGAGCACCGTGTCTGCCGAAATAAATCACTTTTCTAATTTGCTACACGTTCTGGGCGCACTTTGATTTGATGATGGAGTATATGTATGACGAAAATACAGCTTTATAAAAGGCCAGCCGTTTTTCCTATTTGATTTTCCTTCAGATGTTTATATGTGACAGCGGGACCACTTTCAATGAAGCGGACTGTCTGCTTGTCTGTTTGAGAAATCGTTCATAAACAAAAACAGACGAATATATTTATTACATTTCTGTGTTTCTGGTTCTAGGTGGCATTGCAACTGAGTGCAACATGAGCACTCCAGTTAAGAGAATTGAGGCCCAGGGGAAAGACCTCGTTTGACCTTTTACCCAATTACTAAACAATTCCAGTCACTCACCCCCCTTTCACCCTCACCCTTATACCTCGCACCCTCTGACCCTTATACACCCCCACTTTTAAACCCTCACACGCACACACATTATATATATTAATAGATATTATATATTTTTTATTTATTTATATATAATAAGTCATTTAATACACTATGAGGGTGACGTGATCTGTATGACCAAACGCTCTATAAATAAAGAAAGATTTAAATAAAAATTACTGCACAGATATAGGTACTGGTAGTTCTTTAAGTTTACTGTAAATCGGCCTCAGCCACCCGCGATACAGTCTTGCCCTAATTCGGGGACTACTAGTAATACCTTATTATGTTATATTCATTTTGTCAATAAACGATTTCGTATTTTTGTATTTGTTGTATTTTGTACTGAAACTGCTTAAGGTCAGGTACTTACACTTTAAGCACAAGCGGGTACTTGGTAACCTCGTCTTCCCTCAACCCTGGCGGCAGCAGTAGCCTCACCCTGGCGGTGTGGCCACTTGATAGCTGGACGGAGAACGTTCTCGGCGTTGGCAAGGCTATTGATGATAGCCTCTCCTGTAGGGAAGACGTAGTTTTAGCGGAAACGGCGTAAAAGCTGGTTGTTCAAAATTAAAAAATCAAAAGATATTTATTAAATAGGCACAAAAAGTGCACTTTTAAACGTCATAATTTTATTATACACATAATACATATACATTAAAATACGTTAAAAATTATAACTTAACATATCATAACATTTTTTTTTTAAATTTTGTCGTCACTGACGCACTTATGAACGTCAATTATTACAATGACTACCACCGCATCGGAAAAAGAACCACTACTCAGAAGATACGGCAAGAAACTGAGGGGCATATTTTTTAGAACTTTTGTTACAATATTTTATGTTTGTTTTTGACAATATTATTTTTCTTATGTGTTCATTGAAAAAAAAGTAAGCAAGTCTACCCATTTCTTTCCCATACTCAAAATTGAAGAACTCAAATTGAAGTCCGGGCCCAGAAAAGAAATGCGAAAACTGACTCTGCCAGTGCACTGTACCAGTGTTCTATGGGGATCACTGTCAAAACTAGATAGGCGAGCGATTGAAGTGTGATTGCAAAATAATAATTATCGTAGACCGCCATTATGCACTATCACCTTTCTCACAGAGCATCCTTTCAAAACAACGCAGCTCGTCTTCTTAGACGGTCTTTTGTAGGATAAGGACACTGTCTGCGCATCAACCTATACACCCACTACTGCCCTGCCTCTGCGGGGCGAGGGGGGCACCAGCCGCGGGTCGCGCACACACACCTATCTCGGACCGCGCCCGGCGTCGCTCGCGGTCTCTTATATTTCTTTATTTTGTAACCGCCGCCTTTGTTAGTAACGTTAAATATTACACCAGTCCATCATACAGTCCACTTGTTTTACTTCACCCGTTAGGGCCTAAACATACACATATACAAGATATATTATTATATTATATTCAGTCCATGTCGTCCCACTTCAGGACAAAGGCCTCCTTAACTTCCTTCCATTTCTATTGAGAAATTGAGTTATTGATAACTATAGGAAAATAAAAAGATCAAGTAAAAATATCACAAAATTATTTTTGTGATACTTTTTAAAATCAGTGCGGCTCATCAAATATCACATGTAACCCGATAGATTAGCTCATACCACAGAATACTACCGCCCTAGCGACCTAGTAGTGTTTCGGGATGATGTTCGGTGAACCAACGGGGAGACGGGTCTGAGCAGCCGCTCAACTGCCGTCTCTCTCTAGATCTATGTGCTCCATCTTAGGCCACATCATAGCTTCACATCAGGCGAAATAGTGGCCAAACATGGATCTATTAAGTGTAAAAAATAAAATAAAATAAATATTATCTCCTTGTCGGAAAGGTGCCAGCGTCCTTCCAAATTAAACGTACGTACAAAACCAAAAAGAAAAAAAAATGATTCACGTAACTTTCAAAGTAATGTTCTTATCAGAGATTGAAATGGTGCTGCAAAAGAAATAGCAGTAGGATAGATCAGAGAAGACGAGGGTTTAGCCAGTAGGTGGTTTATTGACCAAGTCTGGCACTACCCGGGCAGTCTATTCCCTTGCGTCCATGAAGATTTCCCCGTCAGCCAAAACAAAAAAAAAACTTACATACGTATGTAACGTTGAAGGTGATGTGAAGTTTAAAGTCTTTACCTTAACAGCAGTATTATTCTCCAAATGCAGCACCAGCCTTGGCTCCGGCAGCGAGATCTTGAACAGACTGAAGGTCGGCACCCCTGGCCCGAGGCACTCCAGTACGAAGTACGCTGACGATGGACTGAAGTGAGCCTCGTGGTACAGGCACGGCAGGTTCTGTGGTATTGCTTCTGAGGAACAGAAGTAAGTAATGAGTTTTGTTTCTCACTGTATATTGGGTAACAAAGTTATACGTTATTAAAGATTGGAATTGTTGACTCTACACACAGTAGTAGGTACCTCAAAACATTCCATCATTTACACTGATCAAATGTATTATGGCTTCAAGACATTCAAATAGTTCTTAGGATTTCAATAGCAAATTACTTTATTCGGGTTCGAGTAAGTTGCTTTGTTTGCCAGTTATTTAGCCGCCAAGTAGTAGTGCGCAAGCATTACTGTGTTCCGGTTTGAAAGGAATTGTAACCAGCGAAATTACTGGGAATAATGAGACTCAACAGCTAATTGTCTCAGGGTGACGAGCAAAACAAAGTTCTAGGTGGTGCTGTTATTGTTATGGGCTGGCGTATTGCTTACCATCAGGCAAACGATCAGCTTGTCTCGTCATTCAGTAATATATACAAAAAAAAAACAGCAGACCTAAACGAAGAAACAGAAAATTCGGTAAAGAGTATAGGTATCGGTTATAAATATAATGGTATCTACCCAAGACGGAAAGATTTAATTCGATCCCCAAGCAGTGCCTTGGTGACTGGGTAAAGCAGCTGGAACGGTTGTCAAAAATCCCAAATTAAACTCCTCCCAAAGTGGTCAATGTTATAAAAAAGCTATTTAAGATCTGCTCAACCTGTTTAACGCCTATTTCTTACACTTAAACGTTTCTTTTGAGCATGTTATCGAAATAACTTTCTGTTACTGATACTATGACTATGGGACATCTCACTCGCATTTCTTGTTTTACATTCTGTTAATTCTAATTTATACGTAATTGTGCTGAAAAAAGACATCCCCGCAGAGTTTCTTGGTGCTATCTTCTCTAGCGGGCGTATTTCCGAAGCACTGGTAGAGTCAGTTTTTGCATTTCTTTTCAACACTCAGACTTCAATTTGAGTATAGGAAAGAAATGGGTAAACATACTTACCTTTTTTCAAAGTCATGTTAACATAAGTTACAATTTTTAACATATTTTATTTGTATCATGTGTTTATGACCTTTAAAAGTGCACTTTTGTGCCTATTTAATAAATGATATTTGACTTTGACTTTAACTCTAAATAGTATAAAACAAAGTCACTATTCGCGTCCTCATTTCTGTTTCACCGCTTACTTCTTGTAAACCACGAAACAACTCAACAACAACAAACGGATTTTGATGCGGTTTTCACTGTCGGTTAGAAGGTAAAAATGTACAATACATTTATTTAAGTTTTTGTTTAGTTGAGAAAATTCAATGTTTTCTAATCAAGTCGTCAAACCATTAATAAATTGCATCCGTACGAAGCCGGGGCGGGTCGCTAGTGTCATCTAAAAATAATTGCCACAAGGGTCTGAATGAACGTTGCTAAAATTGAAACTAATCGTTATCAATATTGGTCTCCACAAGTCTGTTACATCATGTCGACGTTGACGTCAACACAACAAGCGAAATTCAGTCATCATCATCATCATCAGCCCATCACGTTCCCACTGCTGGGACACGGGCCTTCTCTCATAGAGAGAGGATGGGCCATAATCCACCACGCTGGCCCAGTGCGGGTTGGTGGATGTCACATGTCCTTGACTTTTTGTGAAAAATTCTTGGACATGCCGGTTTCCTCACGATGTTTTCCTTCACCGTTTCTAGAGCGAGTGTTATATCCGCACATAACTTAAGAAAGTCAGTGGTGCGGGGCCAGCGGGATTCGAACTCGGGTGCGTCGGATCGAAAGTCGCACGTGCTCCCACTGAGCCACACTCGCTCGAAATTCAGTATACACACAATAAACATTATTATTTATTTTTAGCCGTTAGTGTCCCACTGCTGGGCAAAGGCCTCCCCCCAATCTTTCCACTCGTCTCTGACAAATTTTATCCAGACTGGGCGCAACTGCCGCAAGACAGGGACAATAAACATATAAAAGTAAAAAACGTCAGCACCGATTTTGATAAAACATCACAGAATCACCGCGAGAAAACCTGCTTACAAATAAAAAGAAACCTTATTCAAATCGGTTCACCCGTTTAAGAGCTATGGTGCCACAGACAGACACTTATAATACCACTAGCTGACCCGGCAAACGTTGTTTTGCCATATAAATAAAAAAAAAAAATAGATGTTGGCCGATTCTCATAGATACCGGATAAGCACAAAAAATTTCATCAAAATCGGTCAAGCCGCTTCGGAGGAGTATGGCAACGAAAACTGTGACACGAGAATTTTATATATTAGATTTTGGCGTTGGGTGTTAAAAATGTCTTCCATGATCATTCAGACTCCCGCACTGTATCCAGTACCTCTGTTCGGATGGCGCTTCTTCTTCTTCTTGCTGGGCGAGGGTGAGGTGGCCGGCATCTCCTCGTCCCAGTCGCTGTCCCACGTGCTGTCCCCTGACGACGCCAGGTTCCCGTAGTACTCCAGGTTTATTGATGGAGACGGCTATATACAATAATAATTTTTAGAAAAAAACAAAAACCGACTTTAATGTATCTTTGAAGTCTAAGGTCAAATATCGATGAAATGTATATGGGACCACTTCGTAGCTATACTGAACCCAACGCAAAAATAATTTTCCAAATCGGTTGATAATGACGGAGTTCTGAGGTAGCAAAAATTTTTTTTTTTTTTAAATACAATCGATCAGAGAACCTTCTCCTTTTTTGAAGTCGGTTAAAAAGGTATATATTGGCCCAAATTCTATGCTGCATTCTCTAAATGTAATTTGCACTAAGTTAGAGTTAGATGTGTCAAACTTTATCGTTCATTTATGAGGTCTGCCTCTGCCTGGCCCGTGTTCATCTACCAAGCTCCCTGTTAAGGTGTGACGATGTGACGTGTTATGTCGATTTAATTTTTTAATTTTAATTTTACATTTATTAAAAATTTGTAACATAACAGCACAAAACCAAAGCGTTACAAACACAGTCATAAAATATAATTAATAAATTAATTAAGGAATACAATTATTTAATTATTTAGGAGTATGTCATTAAATTATAAAATTAACAAATTAATTAAATAATATATGTATAAAAAAATAAAACTATCATTACATAGTCAGTCTCAGTCATAATAACAATAATAGTAAAATTATTATACCTATATTATAATTGTATATAAGTCGATGTAACAATGAATCGGACAGTAATTGAAAAAAAAACTAAATTTTAGTTAGAACGAATGTTTGTCGAATCCAAAGTCCATTCAAACAAATTTTTTGTAAAATAATAATATTTTTATTTTAAATCAATAAATAAAATCTAACAACTCTGATATTTTTTATCTGTTCTATATCTCAAACGAAATACCAACACAGTGCATGACGTCATTTGAAAGTAAATACCGTGTGTGAAGCTTGTGCTTATTATATATTTTTAAAGTAAAGTTTCAAGTTTGCTTTCGTAGAGCTTGTCGTTTCGTTTGCCTTCATATGACGTCACACGTTCTGAGGTGACCTTTTGCGCGGCAATATTTGAAACAACATTTAAACAGGCAACAGGTACATTTAGGGCTTTATTTAATTAAAATATTTTTTTTTATGGCTATATATAAACATTATTGTTAATTTTAAACAGTTTCTGAGAAGTTGTCCGATCCCCTATTGTACCTTTGAGTTTGGCACTGGTGCAAGAGGCCAGCACATTGGCTATGCCTCTATAGGCGACACGGACTGCTTCCCTAGTATTTTGTTTCCCGCACAGAGTTCAAATCAAGGTTCAATCCATCAGATAAAAATAAACCTTAACAATATACAATAAAAAAGCGAGGTACCTGAGAATTGCAAGTGACACAATAAGGTAACTTTTGCGGCGAGCCCGGCCGAGGGGCTTCCGAAGACACCCTGTACAAGTGTTGCTGCCCCGGCTTGCCTTCTGGTATCCCGAGGTAGTATCTGTCAACAAAATGTCAATTTGTCGGTCGTTCTATCTATATACATTAGCTATCATGAGATTTTATTAACAACACATCATTTCTAAATATCAAAGAATGAACGTTAGAAGAAGATAGATCGTTATCATCATCACCATTTAGCTGGGTCTTGTTAACTATTTCAATTATTCATTTTGTGGATTATTTTCTTGGTGAGTGTAGTGATGAGACGAGCAAGTCGTTCGCCTGATGGCCACTGCCCATAAAAATTGCAGTGCCACCTTTAATACCATAAAAAGCACTGCGTAGCACTGCATTGTGCTCATCACCCCGAGACATCACTTATTAAGTCTCATATGCCCAGTAATTTCGTTTACTACAATGCCCTTCAAACCGGAACACAGTAATGCTTGCATACTACTACTTGGCGGCAGAATAACTGGCAAAGTCACCGGTACCTACCCAGACGGCCTCCCGCATACGAGAGACCTACCACGAGTAATGGCATTATCAAATTTTTAGACACATCAGCTATAGGTGCCGTGCATCCGCTCTAGTGCATATTGCCATCGGTTTTGTGTGAATAATCTATGTAAGTGGACTGAAGAAATTTTATACATTATTAATAATATTTTACGAGTGATGTTTAAATTGGAGTAGTCCAACTACAGTTTCAACCACATCCGGGTGGTCTTTTTCAAGGCGAGAGCGAGACGCGACGCGTTAGCAAGCGCACCGGATGTGGTTGAAACTATAGTTGTACTACTCTAATTTAAACGTGCGGAACGCTCGCGATATCATCGCGCCTCGCTCTCACATTGAAATGACCACCGGATGTAACTATAGTTGGACTACTCCAATTTAAACGTAAGTGTCACCCGTAAATTATTATTAATAATGTGTCCAAACTACCTTAATTTTCATAATAAAATCCACTCCCACTCCACTTTATATAATTTTGGGGAAATAAATAGAAAAAGGTAATTTTCTATGTTAGGGATAATCATAAACATAATTGACATCTACTGTAATTGCCACAGTTTCACAGACACAATAACTTCATAACTATACGCCTACTTCATCGTTTATGACTCTTCCACAACTTTACTTGGCACGCCAAATATTTACCTAAAACTGTCCTACTTTCTGTAACTACAATATACTGCGTCCGATAATGACTATTGGCCATTGGCCAGACCCATTATGGTCAGCATATGGCGACGTTGATGCCAAACCAGAAGATATGGCCAATAAGTTATATTATCAGGGAGGTTGAACTGATACTATTGGAAAGTATGACCCGCCCCCCCATATGTCCCTCAATCGTCAATCGTATATCGTGTTGAGCTCAAATTAAGGTATAGCTTCCCTGCGACTAATGAGATACGGTTTAATTATTGTCGATTCAGGCAAGAAATCGAATTAGATCATTAATTTATACCACAAGTAGACATTTTATCAAAACAAAAAACCGACTTCAATGTATCTTCGAAGTCCAAGGTCAAATATCGATATAATTTATATGGGACCACTTCGTAGCTATACGTAAAAATAATTTTCCAAATCGGTTTATAAATGACGGAGTTCTGAGGTAACAAATATAAAAAAAAAGCAAATAGAGAACATTTTCCTTTTGTTTGAAGTCTGTCCAAACTACGATAGCTTAAAGTTGAGATAAACTTAATGGGACATTCAATTAAAATTTAATTCAATTCAAAAGTTCTTTATTTCAGTTTTGTCGTCAAAGACGCATTTATGAACGTCAATTATTACAACGACTCTACCACCGTATCGGAAAAAGAACCACTACTCAGAAGATACGGCATATTATTTAGAACTTTTGTTACAATATTTTATTTTATTTTATTTCATTATATGGCATCATAAGACATTGTTGCAGTGAATAAATCTACACCTTGATTTGAGCTTAACACGATGTACGATTGGCGCTTGAGGGGCATATGGGTAGGGGGCAGTGGTCATTTGACGTCTTGACGATAACGAATATCGAATCGATTCGACTGGATATCGATTTCGTGACGTAGGTTCCTTTCCAACCTATTCCGCTCCGAAAATTCGGTACAGTTTCGGCTACAATATCGGTAACGATTCATAAACGGAATTTGCTTTGTGTGCAATATTTTTGGATTGTACGATATCAAACCGAACCGATCGCCAACGAGTTATCATGAGGTTCGAAATCGGCCAGCAGAACAGGAAGCATTCGTGTTATACCTAAAGTAAATCCAAACTTTGGACTTACTCCAAAAATTCAATATGAATGTGATTCATATTTTTTATTCAATCAATCAATCAATCATTTTATTGCAAATAAAAATAGTGTAGTACAATCAATTCTATGAGCTCTGAATCCCACAGGATAAATCTTGTGTCGTAGAATTCAGTCCCTTTCATTCGGTATTTTGGAGTTAATTCTTTAGGATTGCATACCGACATGCAAGGAATTGTTCCTGGCTGGCCTCACGAGGAGCGCTTATCAAGGCTAACTCGCGATGTTTAGACAGGTTTGCCTCGCAAAGCAACGTGACCATTGCTGCGCGCGATCCGGCGCGGTGTCAGTAAAGTGCGGTGCTCAAAAGGCGGTGAGCCACTCAGTTGCTAGAGACGCATGTGTATTGCCTCACGCGCTTACGTGCTGGATCCATGGTTAAACGTTTACTGATGCAGGCTCGGCGTGGTTCGTATTAACTTTGTAGAGGGAGCTTAAGTGTATCGCGAGCAGGTTCGCAAGCAGCATTACAATGTCACACAATGACAATGACAGTTTTACCTGTTATTCTACTGCGCAAGCATTACTGCTTGGTGGTAGAATAATTGGTACTGGTAGTTATTGGGCATATAATTATGAGACTTAATATCTGATGTCTCGGGGTGATGAGCGCAATGCAGTGATTTTTTTGTTTTTTTTTTAAATTTTTTTTTACTATTTATAGGCTTGCGTTTGACCGCTATCTCACCTGTTTTTAAGTGACGATGCGGTCGAAGATGTAGCACGCTCGCCTGGAAGAAACCTGTTCACTCTTGTCTTAAAGACACCCAGATTGTAGCTATCCGGAAACACAGATGCCGGCAGAGAGTTCCACTCCTTGGCCGTTCGCATTATGAAGGTCGAAGCAAAGCGCTTGGTGCGAGCAGGAGAGATGTCAACCATGAATTGATGACGGCTTGCCGTACGTCTGGTAGTCCGGTGATAGAAGGGGGATGGCGGAATAAGTTCATGTAATTCCGTCGCACACTCTCCGAAATGTATCCGTGGTATTTTTTTGGTGGTATTTAAAGTTCTGGGTGGCACTGCAATTGTTACTGGCAGGCGTGGCGCCTACCATCAGGTGAACGATATGCTCGTCTCATCACTGTTTCATTAAAAAAAATGACGATACCCATCATCTATTGGTCTATTCATCTAACAAAGATGCCTTAGGTGCGTATATTACCAGAGCTCATATCTTGATATGTGACTATCCCTTCCTCAAACAATTCTGAATAGTGTTTTGGCTCATAAAAGAGTCTTTATGAGGCACACCGCTTTTAGCTAAGGAAAAGTTGTTAGCGAGTATTTTGCGCGATTACCTAGAAAAGCAATTCAGGATTTAACTTAACTGATATTATAAATGCGAAAGTTTGTTGGTTTGTTTAATAGATTATTGAACAAACTTTGTTTTGTTCGTATTTGAATCACGCCAGAACTTGAGAAGAGGTTTCAAGGAAATTCGGCTTCTGGATAACTTATAAGTCTTAAGTTATAATTTGTACCTACCTATCGTAACTTGATATGGTTTAGAGGGAAAGTGGCCCATTAAGTTTGCGTAAATAATAACCCTTAAATAGTTTACCACGCATAAATGTAGGCATGTCTAGTCTACTATTCAATAAACAAGTTAATAATGGTTGAATTTTGTATGAAAAACTTACTACCTTAACGAGATTCTGTCTGTTTTTTTTTATTCGTTTAAGTAATAAAGCATATAAAAGTATCCTTACATGTGCTGATTGGCATGGTCCCAAGCCAGTAGTTTCACCACATCGAAGCTGCCATGAGTCAGCGGCAGCGCCCTGGGCCCGTGTGCATTATGCTCCGTCCTCACGATGTGACGGAACAGCCCGGCTGGTCCATCCCTGATCGGGGCCAGGGTCACCAGCGCTCCCCCGCCGGCGGACCAGAGTGGTGCGGGGGCGGATTCCACCCAGCTCTCCGTGCCTGATGTTATTCTGTACACCTGGTAAATTAAAAGAATTAAGTTATTTAATTAGACAAACTAATAGTGGGAAAACCGCAACGTTTAAAAATCGGTTGTTGGGGGTCTACTCCGAGTTGCTTTCGTTAGTTCGTTTGTGCGGACTAAAAGAGACACTCTTATGCCTGTTGCATAGCGCTGTCCCTTTTATTCGACGGAAAGAAAATCGTAATTATGAATCAGAGTAAGGGCCCTGTTTATGAAATCGAAAGTCGATGTTCATAAAGGGTATCGAACACGTAACATCGACGAGACATTGTATCGAAAACCAAATCGACAGTACTCCGACAGTTTACGACTAGCTACGGTTGTAATACCCACCGTACAAAGCCATGCCGTCAAGCAAGTCGTGTTTCGGGATGATGTTCAGTGAACCATCAGAGAGACAGCTCTGAGCAGTCGCTCAATAGCCGTCTTCGTATTTTGATCGATCTATGTACTCCATCTTCAGCCACGTCGTCGCTCAACATCAGGTGAGATCATCACACTGCGACACCAGGGTTGGCCACACACCCATACCATATTATAACATATTATAACCCCGACCGGAGCCTAAAAACTTTGCAACTGACCTTATTAACTGTCACTGTCACTTCTGATGTCTCAGTATGATGAGCGCAATGCAGTGCTACGTATTACTTTTCACAGTATTAAAAGTTCTGAGTGTCACTGCAATTTTTATTGGCAGGCGTGGCGGTCACCGTCAAGCGAACGATTTGCTCGCCTCAAAAACACAGTTCAATAAAAAAAATATGATTGCACACTACTGCTTGCCAGTTGAATATCTGCAAAATGTGTGGTACTTCTAAGTACAGCTTTCTTTGTCAGAGTTTTAATAATGTTTCAGAGAGTTCTGTGAAACTTTAAAGTTTCACATTTAATATAAAATCTTGGCATTGCAGTCCGGTAATAATCGATTTAACTGACATAAAAGTACCTACTCGCGATTGAAGAAAGTTCAGAAGTTGGGCAAGTTTATTGAAAATCGGAAACCCAGTTCGAACTTGCGAACCGTATGAAACTGCACCTGTAGAAACTGAAGCTCATGTATTTTTTTTCATGTAACTGAATGACGAGACGAGCTGGTCGTTTGCCTGATGGTAAGCAATACGCCAGCCCATAACAATAACAGCACCACCCAGAACTTTTGTTTTTGTTTTGCAAAATCCTGCGCGGCGCTGCACTGCGCTCGTCACCCTAAGACAATTAGCTGTTGAGTCTCATAATGCCCAGTAATTTCGCTAGCAAAAGCTAGTTTTAAGCTAGTATAATATGAAGTTCTTTTTACTTTTATTTCTTATTGAAGTCTGCACTCTAGTTAATTAAAAGTCAGCGTATTAAGAGCTTACAACAAAGACCATAATTAACGCGTATAATAGCATAAATATGACAGCCTCTGTGGTGTAGTAGCAGGTTGCCTAAAATCTCATCACCACTGAGGTTGCGGGTTCGATTTTTTTTTGTAACTGAATGACGAGACGAGCTGGTCGTTTGCCTGATGGTAAGCAATACGCCCGCCCATAAAAATAACAGCACCACCCAGAACTTTGTTTTGCAAAATCCTGCGCGGCGCTGTACTGCGCTCGTCACCCTGAGACAATTAGCTGTTGAGTCTCATAATGCCCAGTAAATTCCGCGACGGGACAAATATTTGTGCACAGAAAAAAGTAAGCATTTGTTTCGTATCTGGGTGTTGTGGGATCATGGTCCTCATAGTTCCTGGTTCCCTAGATACAGGGAATCCTAGTTAGGGGCCAGGATCTATGTATGTGATAGTTGGAGTAAAAAAAAACTTTCATAATTTAATATTTTTATATAAATTTGCAATATTTTCATTAACTTTTTTTTGATTTGGATTTTATCAATATCCTGGATGACTGACTGTATGATTTGACACTGTGTCATTGTGATAATTTGACATCTGCGATGCTTAATTACTATGAAACCAGTTGATGCCTAACTTCACTAAAGAACTTTTAGGTTTCGTGTTTTATGTTAGTTCCAGAAGGGAAACATTATTATGACTATCAAAATAATCTTTGAGATGGAATCTCAAAGATTATTTTTACACTTCTGTTCAAAAATCGTATCGGCATATAAAAAGCGTGGAGCCAGCGACATGAAGGGTTGACGAACGAGACTTCTGGTGGAGCCTTGGTTGAGATTTTTGGTGATCATTTACCACACTTATACCAAAGAAAACTAAATATTACTACGTACTAATACTAATAAAAATATATCAAAAAAAATAAAATTGTGATATTTTTTTTATTAGGTGGTATTTTTTTGTTGATAATTTACTATTTTTGTCAATTTACCTTAAGTTTTTGTTGTCGTTACATTTACTAGATCTGGTGGTTAGTTAAACATAAGCCGTTCCAGGGTCCCAATTCACTATGACAACTTGGCGAAATCATGTCGATTACTTGCTTCGAAATCACGTCGATTCCTTCATTAATAAACGACATCTCTATAACGCATTCATATATTCATATATATGACGCGTCATAGATAATACAAATTTCGCAGATGTCGTTTATTAATGAAGGAATCGACGTTTCCTTGTAGCAAGGAATCGCCAAGATGTCATTGTGTGTGCCCTGAACGACGTTCAGTTATAATCCCGAATGAAAACCAGACACAAGTAGATATTTATGTCTAAAACTACGCTTGAGTTACGTTTTTGACCGTTATTCACCTGAATCGCGCTTTATTCTAAAACATCAACAACAACTTAGCTTTCAGTCAGCCTTCAAGTAAATAATTTATTATTATTTACATTCTTTATTGCAGACACAAAGATAAAATTTTAATAAAACTAACGTGAGTATTCTCTTACATAAAAATGTTAAGTAAGTTTAAAAATTAGGTAAATTTAAAACCTAAAATAAAATACAATACGACATATCAACACGACGATCCACCACACTTTGAATATTTGAGCGACGTTCTCTAAACTTAAAAAACCAACGTTAAATTCTTACCTCTTGACAGAACCACATGGGGCTCTTGCAGACGGATACAACGGACAGATTCTGTGTTCTAGTCAGCCACACCACGCATACTTCAGTGAGGGACACCCATTGCGCGCTTGTGAAGTAGTAATCACTGGAAATAAATGTCTTTATTACAACTGCTCAGGGGGCCTACTGTGAGTTGCTTTCAAGCGGGTTTGGCCTGCGTGGTGGATCTCTCTACGAGGAAAGGCGCGAGTTCCGTCAGTGAGAACGTAATGGGCTGATGATGGTGATGTACAGTCATGATCGCAATGTTTTTAACTATTAAAAGACTTCATCATCATCATTAGCAGCCTGTAGGAGTGTACTGGACATAGGCCTCTCCCAATGCACGCCACTGAGCCCGTTCTTCAGCTCTTCTCATGTAGATGCTGCCAGCTACTTTACGCAGGTCGGGTTACCTAGCCGGAGCGCGTCTTACACACAACGTTTGCCTAAACGTGGACTCCGCTTTGGAATTCGTTTACTCCATCGGTTATGGGTTCTTCGAGATTTGTGATCGGAACATTGCCACAGCTAAGTTATTCGGAGAGCTATGTTTATTAAAAGTCTTACCCTTCTTCAATAATGACTTTAGGCGGAGTAAGCCTCCTTGTCCGAATGTGCTTGGGGTCAGCGATGTCAGCGACAGTCAACATCACTGACGGGTTGTTGGTGCCCGGCTTCGGGTATCGCACGCTCCGGATCTCTGGGTAAGTCTACAAAACAAAAGAAGTCAATAGACACATGTCTGTACCCAAGAGGAGGAGTCTTCGTCTGAATTGATGATTGAGACCAGAGAAATGGAGATTCTCCATTGCTCTGATTGATACTTTAGGGTACTTGTAAATAAATAAATCACACACAGTCAGAGGTAAAGATAAATGAAGGTAAAGGAGTAAGACAATTATGTACTGGTACACAGGTGACAAAAGAAGGAAAAGAGGCAGACCGTATAAAAGATGGCTAGATGTCCTTGCTTTAGATTATTCATTTTTAGATCGTTAGTTTCGTTTTTGATGATGTCACGCAATATCCATAAAAACGTAGTAAATCGAAATTTAGTCCAGTAACTAGTAAGTAATCTGTGGTTCAGTTTAGGCATGTTACCTTAGCGGGGTCATCGGTGTTCAAAGCGGCTCCGTACCACGGGTACTTCTGTTCGTGGACCAGGGTGTCGTTGAACGTGGCGTAGAGAACCATGTGACCGTCTGCTGACATCCATAGAGCAGTTCGGGAGTCCAGGATTTCTTCTGTAACAAGAGTAGATATAGCAATAATAGCCGAAACCCGCGTGATTAAAAAAAATAAATTAAAAATGAAATATTAGGCCCTGGCGCCTTACGGTAGAATAAGGCTGCCCGCCCATGTCAGACAATCGGGCACCGATTTTTTTGTTGGTGAAAATTAAACATAATGAGATTCATATTTCAACGCACACCCTACAAAATGTCGGCCATTAAATTGGTGACAAATGTCGGTGAAAAAATCGGACCGATTATCGGATCTACAAAAAGTTTCACGTCGGCGGAGGCACTAACCAACAACGTGATTAGCGCCTTAAAATGTTAGCCTGCTTACAAATATAATAAACTCAAGCTAGAAAAATTACAAAGTTTTTTCTCGTTTAGCATAAATAGCTGTTCTCTATTCAGTATTCTGTATAACGACGCGAGCATTGAGGCAGAACGTTCAAAAGCGTGTGAAATGCACCTGACGTCAGAAGGGCGACGAGGAGACGAGGTTAGCTACAGTTTATACTGATGACTGAACTAATTAATGCATACACCCACGCAGGTCAAACCTGTCGGAATGTCCTTCGAATTCTAGCCTTCGTCTTTCATTTTACTTTTTTTAACCGATTTCAAATAAACAAAAAAAAATTGCGTTGGGTGCAGTATATCTACGAAGTAGTCTCATATAAATTTCATCGATATTTGAGTTTGAACTTCGAAGATACATTAAAGTCGGTTTTTGTTTTTTTCTAAAAATTAATAATTTTAAGTAAGTGACGAGACGACCAGCAGTGGAATCGTCTAACTCGTACACCGATCCCGATCGCTTTCAATTTCAAATTTGGAAGGCGTTAGCTTCCTTCAATCTGCAATATCGATATTTTTTTGCAATCGTGTGTGGAATCGGGATTGGGACGCACAATTCCACAGACAAATACCAATCACATGCAATGGAATCAGGCGTGACGGTGCGGAAATGTATCTCAAAACTGAAACGCAATGAAAATATATAGTGTAATCCCGCTGAATATTATGTAGGTTGTTGTTAGAATAATATAATAAATATGCGGGTTGTTCAATTCATTCAATGTTCAATTCGTTCAATTCAAAATTCATTTTACATTTACTATCAACCCCCATATTTATTATATTATTCTAACAACAACCTACATAATATTCAGCGGGATTACACTATATATTATCATTGCGTTTCAGTTTTTACCAATCACATGTTTGAAAGCAATCGGGATCGGTATTGGAGTTAGACTATTCCTGTGTAGGTCGTTCACCTGATGTTAAGTAATACGTCTGCTCATATCAGTTTGCAGCACCACCCATAACTTTTACTTTACCTACATTTACCTACAATTTGTTTATAATAAACGTAATTGTGCATGGACTGTAAAACTGTGCTATAAGAATGTTTATATGCTTGTTATCTAACACCAAAACGCTCAAATGTCTCCATATCTCAGAGATTTTACGAGCAACAGATTCCTCATATTGTGACGGATATCTGATATTGTGTCGGATTCCCGTCGCGACCGTAAAGGGTACGCCATAAATCGCAATATATTTGTTATATCAAGTAATGTTAGTAGTTTATGTATGTCAGGGCGATTCAATTAATATTAGAACAACTTGCATGAACATGGATTGGTGGCGCTGCCGCTCGCTGCTTTAAAACCTTATTACTAATATCAGGCCTAGCGCACTCCGCACTGTAGGTAAGAAGCTACAAGTACATAGCCGGACACCGACGGCGGGTCGCGCGTTACATGTGGCGCGTCAGAAGAGATAAGAGCTATGCGATAGAAAGAGAGGCGCTCTGTAAGTTAATATGACTGGTAGGCATGCAGCGCTACGCGAGCTGTATTAAATTTTATTGCGTCATAGCAAGAGTCGCTATTTGTTAAAATTTCTTTGCGGAGTGACGCTTCTGTCCCTTAGTATTCTGTGCTAATAATAAGAATGCGAAAGACTGTGTGTGTATGTAAGTGTGTGTAGGTGTGTTTGAATGACTAAACGGATTTTGATGAAATTTAGTATGTAGGTATTTTAAATACTGGAATAGGACATAGGATACTTTTTATACCGGAAAAATGAACAGTTCCCGAGGAAGCAACTATAAACCGAATACTACGCGGTTGAAACCGCGCGGTGCAGCTAGTTAGGCATATTTTATAGTCCGAGAGTCCAATGCTTGATTATTCAGATCTGTTTGTTAATAAAAATGCAATATTCATTGAATAATTAATAATAGAGGATACGTTTACGTCGGCTTGCCTATTAAAATATAGCAACAATGCACACACAAGCGAAAGTATTTATTTCGTGTGTGGGTGTTGTGGGACCATGGTATTCGAAGTACCTACCTGCCCCCTTAGCACGGACCGGAGACAAAAAAAATATCCCCTGTTTTATCCACTTTCGTCAAACAAAATCCGTAGAAATGTTTCCGATATGCGCTTTCTAATTAAAATGGCACAGTACATAATTGACTGTCCAGACCTTATTGCTAAAATATCTTTGTATGTTCCACCTTGACACACCAGACCTAAAAATCTATTGCATGTACCCTTCGCCCGCACCACCTACTGGAGGAACTCTTATGTTTTACGTTCTTCTGTAGCATTTAATAAGCTTTCGAAGTCTGAGCATTCCAATATCGATCTATTCACAAGCAGTCTGGCTGCGGTGAATACAGCCCTAACGTCATCATTACCTAATCTTTCTAATTTGTAAATGGCATTGCATGGTGCCATCTCGCACTTCTTATTTCTATGTTCATTTAATTGTAAAAACTCTTCATTTCTATTTAATTGTTACTTGCGGAGGCTTTTAATTGGCTTTTCTTATATTACTTTGTCAAACTGTTTTGTATCAACAGCTGTTAGCCCCCCAAACAAAATAAAATAAATAAAATAAAAATAAAAAGGGGATATAAACGGAAGATAACATTTTTGTCTCCGGTCCATGCTAAGGGTGCTGGTTGCTAACAGGGTATTCTAGTTAGGGTACAGGATGTACATATTATTATGTATGACACCGTTGGACGTTATTATTATTTATATTATACTATTATAAGCTTTTAAACGCACCTCCCCACTGCGGGCAAGGAGCAGATGAATAAAGCGCGGCTGTGATTGGGCGGTGTATTATGATTGCTGAATGGTGGTGCACGGACTACACGGCAAATGCGGAGTAATTACGTAAAACACGCAAATGCTCCGTGAGTAATAGTGGCTTATTATGCGCAGTCTAGTTTATAGACATGCATGTCTTTGTTTTAAACCCTAGAGCGTAGATATAAGGGAGTATTTTCATCATTATTGTTCTCGGTAATCATTAATGACTCGGTTTTAAGGTATTTTAAGACTAAACAGTCTTTTTCAGGACCTGAAAGGGAAACTGACAAAAAATTTCGACGGTATGAAAAATAATCGGGCAAACCTAAAGATTTCTCATTCGGACTTTTTAAAGAACGAGTAGGTAATATAACAAAAAAGTGGCCAATTAAAAAATAATCTAAAAACCACGTTTTTTATGCGCCTTTTGAGGTTAGGTCGGCATTGCATGCTAATAAATGGATTTAGAATGCATTGTCATCGAGTTGTGAGCTACCCTAAAAGTTTCAGCCGGATACCTAATCGGGAAGTGTTCGAAAGATTTATAATATTCCACCCGGAACGACAGACTGACAGACAGACATACAGACAAATAAAAAAGTAACTTAATAAAAACGTGGTAAAATACATTATATTCGTACAGCTCATAAGGCGTACTCTGAGGTGCTTTCGTACGTTCGTGTGGACTAAAAGAGACACTCTTATGCCTGTTGCATAGCGTTGTCCCTTTCATCCGATGGAATGAAGATTCGTAATTACAAATCAGAGTAAGGCCCCTGGGCTCGTTTTATGTGATGGATTCATATTGCGACGAGTTTCGGGTGATTTCTGATATTGTACCAGATTGGCGTTTCGTCGTAAAGGGATTTACGACGACCGACAAGATGTTAAACGTAATTTCGGAATTTCGGGTCATTAAACTCTCTTTATAGTGCACTAGCTGCGCCCCGCGGTTTCCCGGGGTTATTAAGTAACCTATGTACGAAAACTCCTCGAACAATGAAATTTTATCAAAATCCGTTCAGAACTTTTTACGTGTTTGAGCAACAAACATTCATCCATCCATCCTTACAAACTTTCGCATTTATAATATTACCTTATGTTACTTGTATTTATAGCTATTATATATATATTATATATATTTGTATTATATATATACACACACACATATAGGTATATATACATAATTATGGTATGTATGTGCAAGGAGAACAAACTATACTATCATATACTACCTACTTAGATATACAATATACATCTATACTAAATATATGATAAGAAATACCAGTTACAAACATGATAATATAATATACAAAATATATTTAAGTATATATTATTTATGGTTACACCTCCATCTCTTACAGTTTCTTAAATCCTCTCCATGCAAACGTTGTCTGGAAGAGATCGCTTTGAGCGATAAGACCGCCCATCGTAACAATTTACTTTCAAAGTTTTTATTTTTCATTTTGCTGTTACGGTTTCTGGTGGTGTAACAATAAAGGGTCATCTAATCTAATCTAGTAATCTTAAATTCGAGATTCAGGCGAGCAGACCTACAGGCAAAAACCTACTAGTGTATAAAAATTTGGTAACAGCCTTAATAGTTGCGTTGTGACGTCAGCATTGTCGTTAAACCTTTTTCGGGGCGACAACATAAAATATTGCCAGTAAAAAAGAAACATTACCTTAATAGCTTTTGTAAAGCAAATTAGTAATTTCTTTTTACAGAAAATATAAGGTATAGGTTAGGTATTAGACTAGACTCTTTTAAAACACGATTTCAGAATTTTTTTTCCATGATTTGCTTCATTATGCTTCTTATTTTTTATTGCAATCTAGCCATAGAGAGATAATAAGTAGGTAATTTAAATGTAACGTAAGTTAACCTTCTATATAATGCATAGAATATTACTAAGAATGTGTGTATTAAATGATCATAGATTAAGGCCAAATTAGTTAATGTAATTGTAAAATATTGAAATAAAAGTTCTAAAAAAACGCCCCTCAGTTTCTTGTTGTATCTTCTAAGAAGTGATTCTTTTTCCGATACGGTGGTAGACTCATTGTAATAATTGACGTTCATAGGAGCGAGTGTGGCTCAATGGGAGTATGTGCGACTTTCGATCTGACGCATCCGAGTACGAACCCGCTGGCCGCACCACTGACTTTCTTAAGTTATTTACGGATTTAACACTCGCTCTAAAAACAGCGAAGGAAAACGTCGTGAGGGAACCGGCATGTCCAAAAATTCAAGGACATGTAACATTCACCAACCCGCACTGGGCCTACGTGGTGAATTATGGCTCATACTCTCTCTATGAGAGAAGGCCCGTGTCCCAGCAGTGGGAACGTGATGAGCTTATGATAACGATAGGCAAACTTCTTTAAATATTAGCTAAGTATATCATGGCAACACTCTGTATAGCCTCGTCCAATAATAATAGCGCCCAGCTTGCTAAAATGGCCGCTGAGTTCATTCACACCGACCGTAATGATTAATATTAGATGCACTTTGCATTATAACTTATATACATTGCCTCATTAAATATTAGCATAATTTATTATGGCAACACTCAGCAGCCTCGTCTAATAATAAAGTCCCCAGCTGGCTATAACGGCCGCTGAGGTCATTCGCACCGAGACGCAATGATTAATATTAGATGCACTTTGCATTTTGTAAACACCATGTGGTGTCTCGCTGTCTGCAATTCGCAAGCAATTTGTTGCAGTTTAGGTACAGTTCATTTAAGTTTTGCTTTTTGTGAAACAATTGCATTGGGACACAAGTACTTATACATTTTACCAAAAACACCGACTTCAATGTATCTACGTGAGGCCGTCTGGGTGGGTACCATTTTGCCAGTTATTCAGCCGCCAAGCAGTAGAGTGCAAGCATTACTGTGTTCCGGTCTGAAAGGCATTGTAGCCAGCGAAATTACTGGGCATTATGAGACTCAACAGCTAATTGTCTTAGGGTGACGAGCGCAGTGCAGCGCCGCGCAGGATTTTGCAAAACAAAGTCGGGGTGGTGCTGTTATTGTTATGGGCTGGCGTATTGATTACCATCAGGCAGAAGACCAGCTAGCTCGTCTCGTCATTCAGTTACATAAAAAAACTTCGAAGTCCAAGGTCAAATATAGATGAAATTGATATGGGACTACTTTGGAATTGTAGAAATCGGTCAACAGTTGGCGGAGAAATCGATGAACATACATAAAAAATCCACGTCTCTCAAAAAGAGTATGGGTCATAATCTGCCACGCAGTGCAGGTTGGTGTATGTAACATATCCTTGAATTTTTGTAATTAATTCTTGGACTTCCGGTTTCCTATCGATGTTTTCCTTCACTGTTTTTAGAGCGAGTGTTAAATCCGGCGAGAGCGAGTGTGGCTCAGTGGAAGCACGTGCGACTTTCGAACCAACGCACCCGAGTTCGAATTCCGCCGGCCCCGCACCACTGACCACTTGTTCACACACATTTTTTTTGCAGACTTGGCTGGCAGGCGTGGTGCTTACGACCGACCGACTTGCTCGCCTTATTACTCAGTTCCACAAAAAAAAAACGAAGCTAAGAGCACCGCGAAAAAATAGAATAAGATTGAAATTGACGACAACATGAATCCTAATAAACTCTCCCATATTTTACTCATTTAACTTATCAAGATGAAGCACTCGTTCGTCTGTGACATGCCGATATTTTACCCCACTAAGCACAGCGGGGTTGTTCAAACGTAATATTATTATCTGTTTTCTAAAAACAGACCTATTGTTATAATAATTTCATTGTTTACTTCGCAAACTTCCTATTTCATAGCTATCAAAATTAATAATACTTTACCAGTAGAGTTAAAGTAGGGCTCCCAATTCAAAAATAAATTAAAATATTTGTTGTTATGTGAAAAATGAGACATCCCGCAGTTTCTTCGTGCACGGGATTTCCGAAGCACTGGTAGAGTCAGTATTCGCATTTCTTTTCTGGGTCCAATTTGAGAATGGAAAAGAAATGGGTAGACATACTTACCTTTTTTTTTCAGTCATGATAACACAAGTTTCAATTGTAAGGGTATAAAAATAAAAATACGTTAATTAAATAAATAAATAAATAACGTCGAACGATCACATACATAGATCCTGACCCATAACTAGGATTCCCTGTATCTAGGGAACCAGGAATTATTTGGACTATGGTCCCACAACACCCAGACACGAAACAAAAACTTGCGATTTTTTTTTCTGTGCGCAAACATTTGTCCCGTCACGGGAATCGAACCCGCAACCTTAGTGGTGTATGAGATTTGAGCCAACCTGCCAAACCGCTACACCACAGAGGCTGTCGGTTTAATTATTTTATATTATGTGTATAAGACGTTTAAAAGTGCAATTTTGTGCCTATTTAATACCTCATTCATTAAAATCGGATGAGTAGGTACGTACCTAGTTTATACACTACGGTGGATCATACGTTAATACAAATATACACAGACTGCTAAACACACACTTCCGTTTAGCTTTGGCGTAGTCGAGTAAAAACAACCAATAATATTGGTAGAAACCATTAGTTATAATTTTGGTTGTCTTCGTGACTAAAGACAAATGGTGGTCTGGAATGAAAGCTTTTGAGGATAAGGCCACCCATTGTTACACTTTTTCTAAGTCTGAGTTTTGCAAGATTTTCTTTTGATTTAGTTTTTGAAATATCTTATGCCTAATGTTTGTGTAAAAGCGTTCATCTATCTTAAATCAGTATATCAAAGTACTTTTTACTTCTATTAGTTTCGTATGGATAAAATTGGATAGTTAAACTGACTTATCAGGCCCTTAAAAGAAAGGTCTATTTAAACTAACTAATTAACACTAGGGTAGTATTTTCAGCCAGAAAGGGTTCTGATAATAGCCCTCCAACTAAACTTTTTATACCAACACAACTTGTGCCTTCAAATTAAATTGCTACAACTGCGTTCTGAAACTGTGCCCTTCTAAGTAACCTACGTTTATTATCGCTTACTAGTTGCGCTCCTCTATTCCCGGGAAAAAAAGGAACCTATGTCCTTTTACAGGACCTAAAGTACCTACATACCAAATTTCATGAAAATCCGTGTAGTAGTTTATGCGTGATTTTTTATTTATTATTTGTGATAAATCTACGTTTGACAACCATCTCGCCTGATGTTAAGCGACGATGTGGCCGAAGATGGAGCACGTAGATTAAGAAGAAACCTATTCACTCTAGCCTTGAAGACGCCCAAATTATAGTTTTCAGGAAACAGAGAAGACGGCAAGGAGTTCCATTCCTTAGCAGTACGCACTATAATCGTGGAACCAAAACGCTTTGTTCAAATTGGCGGAATGTCTACTATATACGGATGATATTTGGCCAACTTAGTAATAAACATCCATCCTTCTTCCATGCATCCATCTATCTATCTATCCATCTATCCATCCTCACAAACTTTTGCATTTATAATATTAGTAGGTTTGGTAGGATAGGATAGGTCTTTGTTTTTATCTCCCCTTATGTTAAGCGACAATGTACTGCAGATGGATCACATAGATCTTGAGGAACATGGCAGTTGAGTGACTGCTCAAGATCGTCTCCCTGATGGTTCACCGAACATCCCGAAACACGACGGTCGTTTTACGATGCCGTTAATTTTTCACCGGCTTAGTTCCGGCTTTGGGCCGATACCTATCTGCCACTCGTAACTAAAGCTGGGTGCAGTTGGGATTCGAACTAGGGTCCGTCGGATCGTAAGGCGCATAAAGGTATACTCATTAATCAACCTGGCCAACGATGCCTCGCCACTCAGCGTCCACTCGTTGTCCGCGGGTTGCCATCGCGCGGTCGGCGAGTTGACGGCGCGGCGTCAACGAGGTGCATGAAATTTTTGAAACAAACGCTCGCGGGCGCTCGATCTACAAGGAACCCGCGCGTTGTCGACCCGCGGTCACCGCACGTCAACCGTACATACGGGCGGCGGGTTGTCACCGAGTGGTTCACTCGCGAGCGAGATTTTCTGGTGTCGTTACGGAGTTGATAAGGTAAGGAATTTCATATAAAAAATGCACAAGCTAGACGAGGCGGCGCTAGTCGGCTGTCGAGTTGACAAATAAAATGCGACCTTTAGTTATCACTCGGTATGTTAGTTCTAGTTTGCGACAGACAAACATAATCATCTCCAATTTCCCAGATTCCCTTTTGAGGGCGCTCAGTCATTTTATCTCTAAGCGGCTGAGTGCCCTTTAGTAGAACTTTGTGATGAAAAATTATCATTTATATGCGGGGTTAGTACGACCCTTTGTTGGTTCGTGAGGATGGATTACATTGTAATGGACTATCGGATGATTTTTAAGAAATTTGTGCTTGATTGGAGAGGGACCTAATTATTTATACATCTATAAGTGTAATGGAGTATAATATATCTAATTTGTATAGTAAGCTTGCTGAACTGGCAATAGGGTAATAGCCACTTCAGGCAAACTGAATTTTGAAGTTTTCTTTTTTTTATGTAACTGAATGACGAGACGAGCTGGTCGTTTGCCTGATAGTAAGCAATACGCCAGCCCATAACAATAACAGCACCACCCAGAACTTTGTTTGCAAAATCTTGCGCGGCGCTGCACTGCGCACGTCACCCTGAGACAATTAGCTGTTGAGTCTCATAATGCCCAGTAATTTCGCTGGCTACAATGCCTTTCAAACCGGAACACAGTAATGCTTGGCGGCTGAATAACTGGCAAAGCGGTGGTACGCACCCAGAGGGCCTTTCGCATACGAGAAACCTACCACCAGTTAGATATTGTAATTTATTGTATGAGTTATGAACAGCCCTTCCACTAGTCCCCCAAGCGCCAATCGTATATCGTGTTGAGCTCAAATTAAGGTATAACTTTACTGAGACTAATGAGATGCGGTCTAATTATTGTTGATTCAGGGTAGAAATCGAATTTACACTAAAATACGATAACTACAAGTTGAGATAAACTTTCATAGGACAATATATGGCATCACAAGCGACAGCACGATATAGGATTGGTGCCTAATCAATGGAGGACCAGTGGGTACGGAGCCTGCCACTTCTTTAGCCAAAACAACACCATTGCTCGAAAAAAATGTATACCGGAAGAAGTAAAAAAGCAGTTTTTCACAGATTAAAAAAAATAGCACAAACGTTTTATATGATTTGGTATTTTAGCCAGTAGGTGGTCTTTAAGTCAACCAAATAATATACGAGCCCTTGATTCCCAAAAAAATACGCTAATTCAACAATAATAATTTTTATTCCACAAATAAAATTATTAGTATTTCCCTTCCCTAAATAATTGTTTATTGATATACACATCCTCTTACTAAATCAACGTTAGTTGAACTATTTACAAATATGTAATACCTATATATTATACAAAAATTGCTCAGAGTTAAACGCAGCCATGTTCAAGGTCTAGACTATTATTTTGAAACACCTCATTTGGTATTCATTAAATTTCTACCTGAAAATGTACTCAAGTTCAAGTGTGCAAGGCTTTTATACCTTTTCATTAGAACTATAGAGCTGTGTGTATGCATCCACACCACTCTACAGTAGTGCTCTGTCCGTGGATGAAATAGAGTACAAATGTGTATCACCGACCGACCGACTGACCAAGTTTCTTAGAGAGATTGTAAGAGTAGAGTCAGTGGAAAAGAAGAGCTAAAGTAGGGATAAGATAATAGGTCACTTTTGACATTTCATCAAAATTCAACAACGTAACCTTGTAACGGCGGGCATAAAATAAGAACTGCACAATTGCTTAACTTTTTTCAATTACGTTTACATATTTATTGTAATAATTACCGATACGAGTAATTTTACGATTTGCTTTCACTAATAAACCATTCTAAACATAATAAACAATTTCTGATCTAAAGAACTGAACGTCGTTACAATGTTGCGTCAGTCAACCCTTTTTCTTTTTAAACACTAGGGATGTTACTCTAAAAATCGAAAGCTGATAGGATTGTAAGTTGAATCGAATGCAATGATTACTTGTGAAGAAAAATCACCATAAATTTATAACCACGTTGTGATTATAATAAAACCTAATTATACATATTTATTATTCTTTTAACTAACTATAAAAATACAAAAAAATAACTAAATAGAAAGGTCATTGATGTTGGGTGCAATTTAGGTGGATGTTGCTGGCAACACCAGTGCCTGTCGATGACGCATGTCATGTCGCCATTACATGATGATGACGCAGTCTTTTGTTGTTGTGCGAAGTGACTGTGCGTTTTTGGTGTGCTCTCTGTTATTTTCTTCTGATCCGGCTTTTTCATTTAACCTGATCTTACTGACTACGTTTTCCTGGCTATAAATTGGACTCCGATTGCTTAACGATTATTAAACAAGAAAAACATTACAGTCTTACTATGTCGAAACGGGGGAAAACTCTAAACAGTCAATCTCGCGAACTAGTGCTGAAATTGTACAATTATTTTGGACGTGAATCAGTTAACGATGGGCCTCTTTTACCATTGAAACCACCGAGAGAACGCGTTGCCGAAGCATTGGGAATAGGGAAGAAGACAGTAACTCAAATTCTGAAAGAGAAATACGGACCATCAGGCTCAGAAGATAATACTTTACGTACACCGAAAAAACGAAAGAGGGACAAGAAAATTGTTGACGTTGATAATTTTGATGCTGCTGCAATTCGCAACCACATTTATGGATATTACTCGAGAAAAGAATATCCTACACGGGAAAAGCTATTGAGTTCGTTAAAAGGCGCAGGCTTATTTTTTGGAGGCAAATCGTCTCTATCAAAGGTTTTGAAATCGATTGGCTTTAGATTTAAAAAATCCGACAAACGGAAAATCCTGCTAGAACGCTACGATATTATTTTGAAGAGAATAACATTCTTACGTCAGGTAAATAAAATTACGGATTGGGACAATGTCGTGTTTATTGACGAAACATGGTTGAATGCGAACCATACGGTTGCGCGGACATGGACCGATGATACAGCGGCCTCCACCTCAAAAGTTCCATCGGGAAAAGGAGCCCGACTTATTATATGTCACGCGGGATCAGCTTCTCAAGGTTTTATTCCAGACTGCCTCCTCGCATTCGCCTCTAAAACTAAAACAGATTACCATGAGGAAATGAACTTTGATGTTTTTAAAGAGTGGTTTGAGAAGCTGCTAGTCAGCTTAGAAACCCCATCGAAAATTATAATGGACAATGCTCCGTATCATTCTGTACAAGTTGATAAACCACCAACTCAAGCAAATAAAAAGCAAGAAATTGTCTCGTGGCTGGTAAGAAATGGTGTGGAGGCAAGTCCAACTTTATTAAAAGTTGAGTTGTTAAATCTGGTAAAAGCAACTAAGCCGTCCAAGCTCCGCTATGTAATCGATGAACTAGCCCTAGAGCATGGACACGAAGTTATTCGATTGCCTCCCTACCATTGCCAGTATAATGCCATCGAGCTTATTTGGGCACAAATAAAGGGTCATGCAGCGCGGAACAATACTGAACCACCCTTCAGTACTGCTAAAATGATGACTCTGCTACAAACTGCATGTGCAGAAGTCACTACAGAAGACTGGCGAAAAGTCGTGGAGAAGACAAAGAAAATAATTTTACAAGATTTTGAACGAGATGTGAGAATAGACAATATTATTGAAAATGAATTAATAATATCTCTGAGTGCTGACAGCAGTGATGAAGATAGCAGTCCCGATAGTTCAAGTGAATAAAAGCAATTTTTTTGTTAAATTACGTAGGTACTTGTCTTATTTTGCTCCTTTAATTTATGAAAGAAAAAATAATAATGGGACAGGGATTCGCATGATCATTTTTAAAATTCACATATGTTTCAAGTCTGTATCGATTCATTCGATTCATTCATTTAATCGATGTTTTTAAGCAGGTCACCTCACTATGAATATAAAACTGACATCTGTCAAAATGGACCTATTATCTTGTCCCTACTTTACGTTAAATGTTTTTTTTTTTATATGACTATTAGCCAAACAAGCAGACGGCCCGCCTGGATGGTAAGCGGTTACCGTCGCCTATGGACACCTGCAACACTCGGGGCATTACTAGTGCGTTGCCTACCTTTAATCGGACAATATGCGATTTCCATAGATCTATGGTATGTGGATGGGCTTTCGCACGATGTCGGGCAGTGCGGTGATAAAACCGTGATTGAAGAATCAGATCAAATGGTTCCTCAGAACATTCCCCATTATAGATTTTATAGAACATACTGAATGCACCGATGTCTCGACATTGACTCAGTGGTTCCAAATCCTTTGTGAGCTCGGGATCGCCGAGAAGTCTAATGGCTCGCCTTTGTAAGGAGTCAAGTCATGTATCCTCATTCACACTATAATAAATTCCCGTTTGTCCCACTGGTGGGACGTGGTAGGTCTCTCGTATGCGGAAGGCCGTTTGAGTAAGTACCACAGCTTTGCCAGTTATTTTGCCGCCAATGTTCCCCGTAGTTTCTGGTTTCTTAGAGACAGGTAATCCTTAGTACTTGTATTATTAATTATTCTGTGGTAAGCAGCCAGGATCTACGTATGTGATCGTTGGGTGTATTATTTATTTATTTATTGCAAATTGTTATCGATGATGATACGAATACTCTCTCGCTTGCCCTACTGGAAGCTTCACAAACAATGATGTGATGTTTTGATAGATGACGCATGAGGATTTTCGAAATTATAACACAAGACGCAAAAGAGATGAAACGAAACGTCAGTTCCAATATAGGCACTGTCAATGTAAAGGCAGAAACCTGACAGAAACTGTAATGTCTTCATAATAATATACGTCTTTGATCTCGCCACTATAAGCTTATAGTATATTAGTATATATAGTATATGACTCGGTATGATGAAATAATCATTGATTTTAGTTCGGCAACGCGTGGGCAATGTCTGGCGTTCCATATACGATGGTGACCGCTTTCCATTCAGAATTTCCATCTTCTAATTATTTCATAAGTCGCCTTTCTATTTGCTAATTTGTCGCCTAAGTTGCCTTCCTATTTGCTAATTAGTCGCCTAAGTTCCCTTCCTATTTTTTATTAGTCGCATAAATTGCCTTCTTATTTGCCGATGTGTCGCCTAAGTCGCCTTTCTATTTGCTTATTAGTAACCTATGTTGCCTTTTTATTTACAAATTAGTTGCCTAATTCTCCTGTCTATTTGCTAATTAGTCGCCTAAGTTGTCTTCCTATGTTTAATGAGTCGCCTTAGTTGCCTTCTATATTTTAATTAGTTACCTAAATTGTCCCCCTATTTTTAATGTGTTGCCTTAGTTGCCATCCTGTATTTTAATTAGTCGCCGCTTTTTTGTTTGCTAATTAGTGGCCTAACCTTTCCTTTCTGCTAATTAGTCGCCAAAGCCTTACTATTTGCTAATTAGCCACCCAAATTACCTTCCCATTTGCATTAAACATTCTGCCATAGCAATAACTCGATCGATTAATTTCAAATTAGGCGAACTTATAAGATTTTAGTGCCATTAACACAAATATCATACTTCTAAAACCCAAAGTCAAAGTAAAATTGTCAATGCAACGTTTTTTCAAACTCTACTCGCAGTCCCACCTGAAAGGTCTCTCGGACCTCAATCACAATCCATATTACTGGACAAAGTGTACTTTGCGGATATTGTTTGCACTGACCATCGACATACTTAGGTTGTTTTCATTTTAAAGTGACGATGAATGAATGAATAAATGCTTTATGAATGAAAAGTATTAAAACCAAGTACAGATAAGTATACATAGGTATGGCTTTATGTAGAAATACAATTATTGGGTTACTTCAAATGAAAGCGGAGGGAAACCAAAAGAAATTATGTATTTTTTTGATATTACAATATTTGTTACAAATAAAAGCAATGTTTTTAGTTACGTTAACAGTTTTATGGCGAAGCGGTAATGAATCCTGCGCAAGTATCGGCTCTACGAGTGCAAAAATCGCACCAGTGACGATTTTTGCACTCGTTCTAAGTTTCAGTATAAGTGTATATAACTTTGGTATACGTACGTTTGGTCACCAAAGTAGGTACTATGTGGCTCTAGGAATGTAGCTTAAGGAACGGTGAAAGAAAACATCGCTCGGGCAAGCATATGGACAGCTACAAAATTTACATAAGATTATGATATTCAGAAGCTGCACTTGCCTGTCATGGTGGGTCATGGTCAATACTTTCTCTCGAGCGAAGGCAGCCCTAATTATGAAGTGTGACTTTTCGTACCAATAGCACACTATAAGGGGCATTAGCAACATCAGAAGCGTAACATTAAACAAAACATTGAACTTTGGAGTAGGGTTACAAGTTCAAAGGGCGATGCATCAAATCTCACTTCCCTGACTAAACAACCCAAGTGTTAATAAAAATATAAGCATCCAATTAAAAACACAAATATCTCAATTAAATCTCAACAATGTAAATTCCTCACTAACAAACATCAGAAAACAAACGGGGAGTAGTCGCCAATATGCGGCAACACAAAAGATTGTTAGGGGGAGGAAATTCAGGGACTCCATATAGACTTGAGCTCGTACACAATCGGCACAATGCGCACGTTGATTGTCTTTGTTTCCCGCGTTATGGACGCACGCACTGACGCACACAGACGTATTTATCCTACGGAAAAGCTAAAGGAACGATATGGATCAAAGGCTATTGTATGATGTTTGTTACGCCCGTATCTCGTATATAGCGCCGCGCAGGATTCTGCAAAACAAAGTTCTGTGTGGTGCTGTATTGTTATGGACTGGCGTATTGCTTACCATCAGGCAAACGATTAGCTCGTCTCGTCATTCAGTTAAATAAAAAAAATAGCGAGTACAAATTACAAATTGGCAATCTAATAATCCTTATCTATTATAATAATAATCTCACTCGCATTACTAGTTTGACATTGTGTTATATTAATTATAATTTATACTTCATTGCTTATTATTATATTTTTAGACACTTTAAAAGATTTAAAAAGAGAGACATCCCCGCAGAGTTTCTTGGTACTTTCTTCTCCATAGCGGGCTTGTTTCCGAAACACTGGTAGAGTCAGTTTTCGCATTTATTTTTTGGGCTCGGATTTCAATATGAATATGGGAAAGAAATGGATAGATATGTTTTTCAAAGTCATGATATTTTAAGTTATTAATAATTTATAATTACTTACTATCTATACGCAAAGCCAAATATTAATTTCAGTTGCTATGGCGACTGGGAACTCAATATCCGTGGCAAAGACAAATTATTTTATCTTTGATCCGTGGCATGTATAGTTTCAGGCACAGCAGTGGCAGTGAAACAACCGACATATCTGTAGATTGAACAACTTTTTAAAAAACGTATTTTAATTGTTTTGTATTATATGTATAATTATGCTGTTTAAAAGTGCATTTGTTGTGCCCTTTTTAATAAATATCTTTTAAACGTCATAAACTCATATTACAAATCACATTAAAAATACGTAAAGAAATTACCTGACAAAAAGGTACCTACGAATATCTACCCATTTCTTTCCCCAACACAAATTGAAGTCGGGCTTAGAATAGAAAAGCCATAACTGACTCTACCAGTGCTTCGGAAATACACCCGCTAGGGATGATAGCACCCAGAAACTATTATAATAAAGTAGCGCGTCCTTCTAAATTCCAACAGGTAACTTCTCGACTTCATTTTCTACGAACGTCGACTACTAAACGTTTACTTTTACGAGTACAGTTAAAAATAAGTGCTAAAAATTCAATTTTCTGCGAACACGTTTTTCTCTTCAGTTTTTCATTAAAATTACAATATCAACAGATGGAGAGTCGGCCACACCGGGAGAGCGATTCGATATATATCGAGTAGGTAGATATTATCGAGTAGATATCGGGTTTCATCGACGACGGTATTAATAAGTGCTCCTCAGCTTATTGAAGCTCTTTATATATAAATATATATATATATATATATATATATATATATATATTCATAAGCTGAAAGACATTAAGTTGCACACTAGTGTGCAGTTGGTAAGTATTTTATATAAATACTGAAAAATATAAGAATATATTAGGTACTTGCCGTACTTGTTAGGTTAGCAATCGAAGAAGAGTTGCATATTTTATATGGTGATTTTTAGAAGCATATTTTTGCATTTTTTATGAAACACAGACAGAAGTTGGCTTTGAATTATAGAGCAGTAGCACTATTATTAATTATTTATTTATGTATATGTACCTACTTACCATTACAAGTCTGTTGTTTCTTATAAGTACTGTCGGAAATTGACGCCAAAGCTGCCTCAAGCCTGAACGAATAAAAAAATTGGACGAAATCTCACTAAGCAACAACTGATGCATAGCAATGGCGGTGGCGATACGTTTGTGTGACAGAAGTCCGATGTCAAGGATGATGTGACGGCCGATCGGCATAGCATGATGTAAATGTGTGTGTGAGGCTTGTGTACGAACGAGCGGACCGTGACTTGAGTGATTTACTTTTGCGACGAGGCTTCCGCCGTGATAAACAATTTGGGCCGGCTTGTAAGACATTATAAGCGCTTTTTAACGTGTGTAGTTTGACATGTTTGTAGTTTGACAACGTTTGAGTCTAATAATGGCTGCCCGCCTACGTCAGACAATCGGCCAAAGATTTTTTTGTCGGTGAAAATGAAACATACGGAGTTTCATATTGCAACGCACACGTCCTGCAAAACGTCGGTTTTTAAAATAGATGACTAATGACGATGAAAACAATCGGGCCGACTATTGGGACTACAAAAACTTTGACGTCGGCGGAGGCACTAAAACATGTTCAAGAAATTTGGACAAGCCTTAGTTTATCAAAATATTAATTCTTCTCTTATAAACAGAGATATCTGTTAGAGCGATTCGTCGGTAACATCGGGGTTCGCTCTTGAAAGTATTAATAAGTGCTTCTCAGCTTATCTGCGGAGTTTCTTTGCAGAACTTATAGATTTCACTCTCGGGGATTCAAAGTGTTTCAATTGGCTTTCAAAGACTTGTTCTTAATGTATAAATATTGATTTCCGAAAATGTTTTGACCAAGATAATCCATTTATTGAGTGTTACTATGTGTATTGAGTGATATTATATGTGTATTACCAAGTATTGTGGTGTTATATGTACCAAGATTAAATCTAATTCTGTTTGACTAGCTGCGCCCTGTTCTTAAAAGACTTCGTCTGATCAGATGGGGAATCGTCTAATTAGAACACCTATACCGATCGCTTTCAAAGATATGTCATGATCGGTATTTGTCTATTAAATTGTCTAACTTTTATACTCATTGTCCGCGTCCCAATCTCTATCCCAATCACGATCGCTAAAAATAATCTATATTACAGTTTGAAGGATGCTAACGCCTTCCCAATTTGAAATAGAAAGCGATCGGGATCGGTGTTCGAGTAGAACGATTCAACTGCAGATACTTTTACAGCCTTGATCAATGTTAATTGAAGGTAGATTAAATATATTGTCTCTGTATGTTATGTGCTTACCGGGTGTCAGAACTAACGTTATTTAAGGTCCACTATTATACGAAGCTAACAAACAACATTTTATCACCAGGCTTTTTAACACGTTGTTATTAAGTCACTTACGTGGAATATTGCAACTCAAATTTCGAATGCTTCCCGATTAGCCATCCGGCTAAAAATTTTAGGGTAGCTCACAACTCGATGATAATGCATTCTAAATCCATAAAATCGTTTTTAGTTTTACTTTTTAATCTATTACAGCTTTTTTGTATTTAAAAGCAAAATATAGACCAAAGTTTAAGATTATTTAAACTATATATATACTATACTAAGGCTTAGCGTACAGCTGCGAAAGATCTTAAAATTCTATCGTAACAGAATTCCACATTACACGTGCCGAAAAACGCCACACGGAAATACCTACGTCAATTACAGTGAAGACACTTCGCCTTCAATCTGGCAAGCGGCGCCGGCGGCTCAAATGAACCAAGTGCAGCTTAAGTGGGTGATGTGTGTTAGTGATGGGAATTTGAAAAATGCCCGCGGGAAAAATGTGTTGCGGGTCTTGGTTGATCGAAATATTCTCATTTGTTTTTATGAATCACTAATTGTCAACCGCGACTCCGTCCGCGTAGTTCGGTTTATAGTTGTTCCCTAAGGAACTGTTCGTTTTTTCAAATAAAAAAAGACCTTCCTCTTAATCCTAGGATAATAGCTATCTCCATTACGAATTTAACTCAAACCCGTTGGGCCATTACAGCGTGAAGAAGAAACAAACATACTCACTCACTCATTCACGAACTTTCGAATTTATAATTATGAATGATGATGTATTCTTGTGTAAGCAAGAGCGCCTGTAAAGTGGGGTAATGTGTACTAGTGGTGGGAATCACAAAATCCACCAAGACTTGTGACCACCGTAGCTCTATTGGGCAGAGTCGAAGTTTGGGAATATTCGTTGGACATACAGCATTCTATTTTGATCCTCAAGGCAGATCAGAAAAACATCGATTAAAGGGTACTGGAATCCCGTGTAAAATTTCAGATATAGGAATAATTCAATAGTTCGGTATCGTTCGGTTCGTATGTAGAAACGTCCAATGTGACAGATAAAAAGCTCAAAATTAAATGTACAAAAAAATGTCGGGGATCATAAATTTCCCCGTTCGGTCACTTATTTTAATCTTAAAACTCAAACTGAAATGAGCACAGGTTATCATAAAGTTTTAACCTTTAACTTTGAACGTGATCTTAAAGCGTCTGGTATTCATAACTCCGACAATTTAAAATCCCGGGTTCCCGTAAATCAGCCGCACCTGGCAACCCTAGTCCGACTCATTAAGATAACAGCCAGGTTGAGTCCGCCATTTACAACATGCCTTAACTGAATAAAATGCTCATTTCTCTCCTTCTTACAAATGAAAACGCCTTTAATATTTTTTCCCGAGGTATTGTTAGTTTCAGAGTCCGTTGGCGATTGTAAATTTTGTTCCTGGGCCATTGACCTGGGTGATGTATTTGCTGAAGTAGATAGATTCAAAACGACCGGCCAGAGAACCGGACTGAAGCATAGTGTCAACGATTTTCATAACCCACGTCATAGGACCACAGTACCATCGCATTCAATACCAACGGCAACATCGGCATTGCTTCGGTGTTGTTGATGTCTATAAGCTAAAGTGGCCCTTTTTATGAAACGGGCCTTCTAATTGCTTGCCAAGCTTTTACATTTAAAAATGATTACCTTCATAAAGCCAATCTGGTACTCCATTATGGACCGTTCCCGACACGCCTGTTTCCGTCACTCGGTACCCAGTAGAAGACCTTGGGGCCGGCCTGTAGTATATATCGTAGTCCTTTACGGTGATCAGCCCGTGGCCTTTAGGAGTCCAGGTGGCGAGCAGAAGCAGAGGCCCCTCGGTGATGACCCCGCCGCCGACCTCGTCGGGTAGTGGAGTAAGTGGGTAGGATTCCCTAGAAGACAAAAGGGAAGTCAGTTTTTAAGGTGGTAAATGTTTTACTCCGAGGCAGATCACCAGCTCAATAGAGGATCGGACAGTAATCGAGAAAAATCTAAAATGTAGTTAGAACGAATTACGAACGAATAGTTCTTCGAACCAGAAAGATCATTCAATCAATATTTTTGTGAAATAATAATGATTTATATTTTTAAATCAATAAATAAAATCTAATAATTCTGACATTTTTAATCTGTTCCGAAACACCAACACAGTGCATGACGTCATTTGTAGGCAAATGCTTTTTGCTTTTCATAAAATGTATTTTTAACCGACTTCAAAAAGGAGGAGGTTTACAATTCGACGGTATGTTTTTTTTTTTTATTTTTTTTTTTATTTTTTTTTTGTGTGTTTGTTACGCGATTTCTCCACCAATTATGCATCGATTTCGATGATTCTTTTTTTGATTGGTAGGTAATACTTCAAAGGTGGTCCCATATAAATTTTATCGAAATTCATTCAGTAGTTTTTGAAAAAAATAGCATAAACAAAAAATATAAGTTTTAATCTTCAAGTCGGTTCTTGTTTTTTTCGTAACCAACTTTCTAAAGGTGGAGGTTTGTATTCGACTGCTTCACCTGCTTCACCCAGGGTTGACTTCCGGTGAGGGAACTCCTCAACGGTGAATAGTACAGACACAACATTTCGTAAATGGATTTAACCATAATAGCCTGTTCTAAATTCCATCATGACATGGCAGATACACCCAGGATTGACTTCCGGCGAGGGAACTCCTCAACAGAGAATAGGACAGACATGAAATTTTTTTGTACATGCATTTAATTGTGATAGCCCGGTTTTAACTTCGTCATGATGTTGCTTCTAGATTATAAAAGCTTGTCTTTAAAAACTTTTTGATTTAATTTAATTAAAACTTGTTTTTCACTAAAAAGGGTAAAATAAATTATTTTTCAAAAAAAACTAAACCGACTTCAAAACCCAAATGGCACTCAAAAGTAAAAAATAAATTAATATAATTATCATAAGCGCTACCCACTCATATATTTGAAGTCGGTGCCAGCCAAAAGGTAAAAGGTAAAAAGTAGTAGATAGATACTACCTACAAGTAGTACTTACTATATACATAGTATTTATCTGCTACCTATTAGACTTGGCTGGCACCGACTTCAAATATATGAGTGGGTAGCGCTTATGATAATTATATTAATTTATTTTTTACTTTTGAGTGCCATTTGGGTTTTGAAGTCGGTTTAGTTTTTTTTGAAAAATAATTTATTGCAAATTTTTTCGTTCCATTACTACAATATCGTCCCCAAACTTCACAAAACGTATTTAAATCTCTTTGCAAGTTTTATTTCGAAGTGTTTGTCGTTTTCTAGCTACATATGGCGTCACAAGTTTTGAGGTGACCTTTTGCGCGGCAATATTTGAACCATAGTATTTAAATATAGTTCTAGGTACTTTTAGAGCGTTATTTAATTAAAATAGTATTTTTCATGGCTATATATATTAATTGTAGTTAATATAAAACACTTTCTGAAAAGTTGTCCGATCCCTTATTGTCATTTGACAATTAAGCTGATGGATTTGGTCAATGTGAGGCACGGGGACCTACACAGGGCCAAAGAGATTGTCGTGAACGCAAGGTTGCCTATATCCTGTAGTAGGTACGTGTATACGGGTTGATTAAATACATACCTCATCATTTTTTTTAGACACAGCCTCACACATGAGTTTATATTTTATATTGTTCCACCGGCTTATTGTGTTGACGATTGTTTTCCTGTGTATTTTTATTTTTTTTATTTGTGATAATTTATTTTTGGTAAATAAACTTAATTATTAAATAGATAGATTTGCCATTTACTCTACCGTCAAGCAGTAGTGCGCGAGCGTTACTTTCATATGAGTTTTTCATATGGTTTTTTGCCTGAAATAAACATTTTTTTTTTATTACTGAACCGAATAATATGTTGTTGTCATTTATGAATAACACACGAAACTTCAAAATTTAATTACTATGCCGGTTTGAAAGGCATTGTAGCTAACGAAATGAAAAGGCACGAAGACAAGTACAGAACCGGAAAGAGTAGTATGAGCGAAAGCAGACCTATTTAACCTAGTAGTAGGCAGATACAGGTTAGCTTACATAAGACATTAATACACGAGTAAAATATATTATCTACCTGAACCAAAGTAGTTCCATATTCGTAAAATCTGGAAATCTTCATGTCAGAGATTGAGTTAGTAATTACATAAAGACAAGGATGCATGGAGCATCCGTTTCTGCCAAGTAGCCAACTGGCATATAAGAAACAATATTGTCAAAAACAAGGACAATTACTGGGCATTATGAGACTCAACAGCTAATTGTCTCAGGGTGACGAGCGCAGTGCAACGCCGCGCAGGATTTTGCAAAACAAAGTTCTGGGTGGTACTGTCATTGTTATGGGCTGGCGTATTGCTTACCATCAGGTAAACGACCAGCTCGTCTCGTCATTCAGTTATTAAAAAAAAAAAAAGCATATGGTAATAAAAGATCTTAAAAAAAATGTCCCTGAGTATCTTGCCGTATCTTCTGGGCACCTAGTGGTTCTTTTTCCGATACGGTGGCAGAGTCATTATCATAATTGAAGTACATAAGTGCTGTGATGCCAAAATTGAATTAAGAACTTTTGAACTAGAAATTTAGTGTGAATCTGGGTATTACAGAAAAGTATAACCCATAGCAGATCACGTCGCACTTTCATGAGATACATTTTAACCAAAGTATGATAAAATGTTTGCTTATTCGATAATGAAAAAGTAACCAGTAGAATCAACGGCTTTTGTAAAAAAATGATAAAAAAATATCATAAAAAATTGGAAATTTGACTGTTATTTTTGCAGACGATTTTTCGATTATCTTTTTTTTTTTATATGTCTAATATGCAAACAAGCAGACGGCCCGCCTGGATGGTAAGCGGTTACCGTCGCCTATGGACACCTGCAACACTCGGAGCATTACTGGTGCGTTGCCTACCTTCAAGGACCATTTTCACCCTTTTCTTCCATTCTCGTCAGGACGCGAAGTCAACTCAATTAGCGGTGAGGTCATTTGAGTTTTTATAAAAAATAAGTTACAGTTTTACATTTTTTTTAACTGGAATTTTTTGGCAATGGCCGTACAAATTATTCAGCTGCAACAAATGTTTTTCTTTCATTTTTGTAAGAATTAAGATATATTTTTTCATTTCCGACATTTATTTATACTGGTACTAGCTGGCCCGGCAAACGTTGTTTTGCCATATAAATTAAAAAATAATGTTAATGGTGAACAACCCTTATCACTTAGGGGTATGAAAAATAGATAGTAGCCGATTCTCAGACCTACTGAATATGCATATAAAATTTGGTAAAAATCAGTAAAGCCGTTTCGGAGGAGTAAGGTAACTAACATTGTGACACGAGAATTTTATATCTACTCGTATGATGATAATTTATCCACTTATAGCAGAAACGAAGTAACGGCGAATGCATTCAACTATTTAATTTGCGGTTTTGAGCATTTTTGAATTTTAAAGCCGCAAAACGTAACGTCGGCAACCGCATTTGCGTTCGGTAAAACAGAAAATTCATATTCCCTTGTGTTGTGAATTTTCCTGAACTCAAACGTTTTTGCCAACGTCACGCTTGTCTGACTCCGTATTTTTCCTTTGTTTGCCAACAGAATTGGAGTCTCAAGTTACATTTGCAAAGGCAACTTGACCACGATCAAAAGGTCTGTCAAAAACATAAACATGATATTTCTCTATTTTGAATAATTTCTGCGAACATGTGAAATCATACGCTTGTTTGTGTATCTTTCATTTATGTTTTTATTTTCCAAGTTATATTTTAAAGCGTTTGATGTCTGCTGAACTTTGGTCACGTCGAGTTCGAGTTGTAATTAGGTACACAAATATTAATTGGCTTAAACATTCTTGAAATTTTGTATATACAACGTACAATTTTAATTGGGACTTGAATCTCCACCTTCCGGTCGTGCCAGATGTATTTCCAATTCGACCGAGTACAACTGTTGACCTCCAATTTTGCCATCGAATTCATTCCAATATTCTAATGTTACATTTAGTTGCCGATATTTTTAGATATTCACTAGCTGCGCCACGCGGTTTCGCCTGAGGTTTTCCGGTATAAAAATATCTATGTGTTATTTCAGAGTATAAGCTATCTCCATCCTGAATTTCACTCAAATCCGTTGAGCCATAACAGCGTTAAGATGTAACAAACACTAACACACAACGATAAAAACTTATCATATAGGTACCAACAACATAAAAAACGATTACAGATAAACCTTATAACTAGGGTAGTACAATGGGCGGTCTTATCGCTTAGAGCGATCTCTTCCAGACAACCTTTGGATGGACAGAATCTGAAGAAAAGAAGTAGATGGACATACACATACATACAAACTTTCGCATTTATAATACCTATTAGTGCGATTTAGTTACATACAAACAGTTTTAGTTTAACTTGCGTTAATGCTACTTATAAACATAGAACTATACACACAAGGACACCATTCTTCACTACACTCAACAAAAGTCACATCTCCCGTATGAAATAAGAAAAATAGAAGCTAACTTATGACTATTGCAAAAACTGAGCATAGAAATAGTTCCTTCGTACCATATCAAATATTAAAGCATCTTACACCGGTATCTACATACAAGGGGCGGGTAAACAAGATGTTTGTCGCAATAGTCACAGCTAGGTTAGGGCTGTCAGCAGGCGCAAAAGCGTCTTGACGCCACCGGGATATTCAGGGGTAAACCAACCGGGATATTTTCGGGATTATTGCTGACCCTTAGAATGTCTGTCACTTTAAACTGACCTCGGGGATTGGTAAGAACATTGGGAATAGTTGAGAAGGATATCCTATTAAATTATTTTATGTAACGGCAGGGTAAGTGTTTACATCGTGCGTCGGCTCTTGACTATTATTATACCAACACATATGTATAAACTATATGTACAGTCGAAGTTCGATATGTTGTACGTGACAAAACTTGCCTTATCTAACAGTTTGGTATTTCAAAGTGTGTTTTATTTCAAACCCAGCCTAATAATACCTGATATAACTCCCACACAACAAGTCATTTACAGTTCAAGCTGTGCGTCTCTAGAATGGGCTTCCGGTTTCTATTAGAAGAGCACAGACACTTGTAAGTTTTAAGAACCTAGTCAAAAGTTACTACCTTCCCCAGAGTGCTGCTGATAAATTAATTATTAGTAATTTCCTTTATTGTATGTAGTATATATGTATGTGTCTATATCTATATATTAATATATATATATATTATTTATTTATATATATATATTTTATGTGTCACTTAGTCGTCCTTTTTTACTTTTTATTTACACCGCCGACCTCTCTCACTCCTTTAGTTCTTTCCATCCAAAGGTTGACTGGAAGAGATCGCTTTTAGCGATAAGTCCGCCCGTTGTACTATAGTTTTTAAGAAAATTTCGTGTACCTTGTTTATTTCTTGTTTGGTGTACAATAAAGCATTAATTATTATTATTATTACTCCAAAATCAGCTGTTTTTTGGGATAGACAAGCTCGACCACAGCTGTACATGTAAACTACTTTTAATATAGGTACTGGAATTAGGCTTTGCTTTTAAAACAATAATATGTTTTATGTTCTACTACAGCTAATATGTACTATCTTAGCAATTTACTAAAAGATGCAATTGGACAACCTTTTGGATATTATGAACTAAGTATGTTTAATGGTGTCATCGAGGGTAGTTAGTTACTCTCAATCTAGAAAAAGAACTATTTATTTATTTATTTGATTTTCTAAATGCCCACTCATCCTAATATCAATAAATACACTAATAATGGTTATATTAGATAAAGAATCTAATTTTAATGAATGAATAGATATTTATTGTATCTGTCTATAAAATATGCTCATAATCTTTATTAATTTGCTTACAAATGTGCTCACCTATCTAATTACTAATTTAACTAAACCTTAAGAATATGTATAGTCATTTTGAGCAGATGCATCTTTATTATTAGTAAACAGAAGGTTATATGGACACCAAGATACAGCCTCTGTCTAGTTTGGGACCCGCTGGAAATGTTTCAATGTACTTACTGATTTTATGATTACTTTATATGTACGATGTATTTTTGAATTGTGTACCTCTAACTAACTGAAAATATTTTTTTCTTATCCTATTTTAACTCTTCCCGGTATTATTCGAATGTTAGTGCCAGCCCTACGCTACGCAGCCTACGTAAGCTTTAGTCTATCCTTGCTCCGGATTGGAGCATTTTTTTATGTTTTCACAATGGACCGAGTGAAAGGAACTGAAGGGGAAAAAAAGCTTTGTTCCGTTGGCTTTTGTTTTTTTTTATCATGCAAACAAGTACTCGTAAGTCACTCCTACTGTTTTTGTATAGTTATAAAACACGTCCTTGAAAAATGTCATGAAAAAAAAATCAAACAGCATACTTTTTTAACAATGAATAACTGCTGTTATTAATTAATTAATTACTTATCATCATCAGCCTATTACGTTACCACTGCTGGCACTCAGGCCTTCCCTCGTACAGAGAGTATAGGCCATAATCCACCACGTTAGTGCGGGTTGGTGGATGTCGCATGTCTTTGAATTTTGTGATAAATTCTCGGACATGCCGGTTTCCTCACGATGTTTTCCTTCACCGTTTTTAAAGCGAGTGTTAAATCCGCATTTCAGAAAGTCAGTGGTGCGGGACCAGTGGGATTCGAACTCGGGTGCGTCGGATCGAAAGTCGCACGTGCTCCCTCCCACTGAGCCATACTCGCTTTAATCGCTTAATTACTTATGTAAGTAATTAATCTCCATCGTGATCGTCGTGGGTAAAAACAGATAGAGCAGCTTCATTATCGACAGTAAAAAAATATTTTACTGCGTTCTGGTTTAAAGGGCATTGTAGCCAGTGAAGTTACTAGGCATATTTTAATTATTTATATAAGACATAATATCTGATGTTTCGGGATGATGAGCGCAATGCAGTGCTACGCAGTGCTTTTTGTGGTGTTACAAATTCCGGGTGGCACTGCGATTGTTATGGGCAGGCCTCGTGCTTATCGTCAGGCGAACGACAGGCTCGTCTCATCACACAGTACCAAAACAAATGTAGGAAATCTTAAAATGACTAGCTGTCTTGCTCGTCTTTACCTGAACTAAATATCTAACTAAAACGCTTTTAGTGTACCTAATTTAGTTATTCTAATAGCGCCTTAATTATCTAACTAAGGCTAATATTTAGTATACTAAAAGCGCCTTAGTTAGATAATTAAGGCGCTATTAGTATAACTAAATTAGGTATACTAAAAGCGTTTTAGTTAGATATTTAGTCTGTACCTAGAGTAGGTTCTGAGGATTCTTAGTAGCGTTCTTAGCGTACCAAATGTTATATCAAAGCTAATTTAGCTGGCAGTTAGTTTTTATGCCGACGTGTCTTACCTTACTTATGATTACGGCAGTACGTTGTATGTAACTAACTGGAGAAGTGTTGGGCAGTGTTTTTGCCGGATAAATCTCTCCGGTTCTGTGTTCGATTGTATTTTTTTATTTTTTTCTTTATTTTGATTTTTTGTATGTTTGTTACCTCAGAACTCCGTCATTTATGAACCGATTTGAAAAATTCTTTTTACGTTAGATTCAGTATAGCTACGAAGGTCCCATATACATTTCATCGATATGTGACCTTGGACTTCGAAGATACATTGAAGTCGGTTTTTGTTTTTTTCTAAAAATTAATTATAGCTCTATGCCGCTTGTACTTGTCGTTGGGATAATACTCCAAGTATTTGCAGCGTCGCTATCGTAGTGTTCTAAAGCGCTTATATTACACTAGCTGCGCCCCGCGGTTACACCCGAGGTTTCCCGGCATAAAAAGTAGCTCAATCCTTTTCCAAGACCTAAAGTACACACACCAAATTTCATCAAAATCCATTCAGTTTTTGCGTAATTGAGTTACAAACCATCCATCCTCACAAACTTTCCCATTATAATATTTGTAGCATTTTCTGTTTTTTTTAAGATATAAAAATAAATGTTTGTTTAAGGCCACTTCACTCCCTCGACTATTATGAAAACACTTTTGATATCTATAGCATACAAAAACCTACATCATGCACCAGCTCTCACAAAGTAGCACTGTTTTTTATTTGTATAACCCATGACTGTACCTGAATCTTTGTGAAGAGAAATAAACAAGTTTTATTATTTTATTATTATTATATATAGAATAAAAATAAGTTCTGTTTGTTAGTAAGCGCATCACTTGAGTACAGCTGGACAGATTGGCATTTTTAGTTTTTGTAATAGTCCGTATTAGCTTTTTATAAGAAGAAAAATTGAAAAAAAATCTCGGAATAATGGGAAATTAGGGAATCACTGAAAGTGCTTTCTTGCGCGGTAAACCTGGGTGTGTTCAAATCGAGAGTGAATAGATACTTGCTAGGCAAGCATGCTTCATCTTCGACCACATCGTCGCTTCCCATCAGGTGAGATCGTGGTCAAACGTAGGCCTAGTAAGATGTAAAAAAAACCGGCCAAGTGCGAGTCGGAGCACGAAAGGTTCCGTATCATTATCTAGAAAAACGGCAAAAATCATGTCTGTTGTATTGGAACCCCATTTAAATATTTTTTATGCTATTTTTTAGTATTTGTTGTTATAGCGGCAACAGAAATACATCATCAAATTTCAACTGTCTAACTATCACGGTTCATGAGATACAGCCTGGTGACAGACGGAATAACAGACGGACGCGGGCGCAGCTAGTATGTAGGCATAATATCTTTTGTCCTTTATTGTGTTAGGACAACAGTCGTTAGGCCATGTCAGAGGCCTTTGAGTGGTTTAAAAACTCCGACACCAACGTTGGCCACACACCCACACGAGAGAAGAAGAAGAATCCTTCTTTCAAGAGAGGCTAAGAAACAAAAGAAACGAAATCTCGTAGGACAAAAAGAGCTTGTTGTCCGCTCGTAGGACAACAAAGATTTAACATTTAATTTATTCATCCAATTATTCAATGCGGGTCAATCTCCGACATTAAAATGAAATATATCAGTATTGTACAGTATTGTCGGAACACAAAGGCGGCCGCAGAACCGCAGGACAACTTCTGGTGAAGTTTCAATCAAATTCTAAACAATCCTATCCTCGTTTCAAACAATGGAGGGGCAGAGACGGCGCAGGGTATAAATTGGGGCGAGATACTTTGAAATAATAATAATACATTTTATTTCCAAAACATTCTAGTAATACTGGTGGTAGGTTTTTCGTATGCGAGAGGCCGTCTGGGTGGGTACCACCGCTTTGCCAGTTATTCAGCCGCCAAGCGGTAGTGCGCAAGCATTACTGTGTTCCGGCTTGAAGGGCATTGTATATGTAACACGTAATATTCGAAACTGATTTACTTCTTTTGTAGGTACTTGGGTATTTATAAAATACCTACATAATCGCTTGTAAATACATCACAATTTGGTATATAAAAATTAAAATAAACAAATATACGCCCGAACGATCACATACACAGATAGAAACTGGTCCTTAACTATAGAATTCCCTATTTCAAGGGCACCAAGATTTAAAAAAAATATATTTAGACTTTCGTTGCTCGGGCAGAGAGCATATGACGATTTCTAAGTATCACAATCATCATTAACACTTGCTCTAAAACGATGAAGACAATATCGCTAGGAAACCGGCATCACAAAAAATCAAGGACATTTGACATCCACCAACCCGCACTGAGCCAGCGAGCATGGCGGATTATGGTCCGTACTCTCTCTATAAGAAAAAATCCGTGTCCCAGCAGTGGGAACATGATGGGCTGATGATGATCATCAGCCCATCATTACGCCATACGCCATTCACCCTATTACGTTCCCAATAGTGGGACACATGCCTTTCTTAGATTGTTATACTGAATTTCAGGCACATATACAATAAAGCAATTGGTGTACAATACAGCATTTTTATATTTGTTTTTGTATATAGAAGTACCTGCGGTAAGATGTATGCTAGTACAAATACGAAAGCTTCTTTTTATTCTCTCGGTTGTTGTGGGACCATGGTCCTCATACTCCCTGGTTCCCTAAATACAGGGAATCCTAGTTAGGGACCAGGATCTATATTTGTGATCGTAGGGAGTATTTATTTATTTATATTATTTATTGCCTCCACCTCTGGATGTTTCCAAACAACGGACTCCCTTAATCTGTAGTTGTCCTATGACTTAGTACTTAGAGATTAATCAATTTGTTTCGGACAAGGATTAGGCGCTTGATTGGATCCGCTTCAAGTTTGCTTTAATTTAAATTGATTGGAATATCGGATACTGGTGAGCAACAATCTAACTATGGTGTAACCAATAGGAGGGTAGAGATTTTAGCGTCGATGTTTAGAGCTCGCGCGCACAAACTCCGTTGGCTCGGCCACCTTGAAAGAATGGGGGAAGACCGAGCTGTTAAGCGAGCATACTTGGGACGGCCGACTGCTCGACGACTAGTCGGCCGTCCTAGGTATCGCTGGAAGGATGAGGTCGAAAGGGACTTGTGCGAACTTCACGTCGAGGAATGAAAGGAGGTGGCGCAAGACAGATACAAGTGGATACTCTTATTATCGGAGGCCAAGACTCACTTTGGGTCGCTTGCGCCATCTTAGTAAGTAGTAGATGCTTAGAGCTCGCAGGATGAATTGTCTTTTTTATGGAGTTGAGTGATGAGACGAGCAACTCGTTTGCCTGATGGTAAGCGCAATGCCTGCCCATAGCAATCGCAGTGTCTCCGAACACTTTTAATACCATAAAAAGCACTGCGTAGCACTAAATGACAGTGAAAACCGTATCCGTTGCATGGTTTAAAAGAAAATCGCGGAGAAACAAAAATCAGGACGCGGATAGCGCTTTTGTTTAATCATTTTTCTATTAATTATTATTTTATTGATTGATTGATTGATTGACTGATTGATAACGCTTTATTGTAAACCAAAAACATAATAAAATTTATATAAATAAATATTATTAATGAAATTTGAACACCTCTTGCGGCTATAATTTGGACTAAACATAGCAATATTCGAATTTGGTACACACCAATAGAACTAATAATAGTAATTTAAACAGGTCACAGTTGTCGCACTGCGTCCTAAGTTCCACTCAGGTCTTGTATTAGCTAGTTACTTAGTTAATTAGAGCCACGCACACCTTATCAGAATAATATCTAAAGTACAAAATTCAATAAATAATTATGATAACACTTTCTTACATGTTTGAGGCCAGAAAAAACGTATTTATCTTTTGATAATGAAATAATCGCGTGACGGAATCAGATTATTTTTGACGTGAGAAATTACTATTAGAAATAATAATCAAGTTACCTATAACTAAGTGCCTAACAAACTCAACTATACAAATATTTATAGCAGTACTAGCTGCGCCCCGCAGTTCCGCCCGCGGTTTCCCGGGATAAATGGAGTTTGACATTCTGTTAACTCTAATTTATACGTAATTGTTCATTGTTATTTTCGAGACATTATAAAAGAGCTGAAAAAAAGACATCCCCGCAGAGTTTCTTGGTGCTATCTTTTCTAACGTGCGTATTTCCGAAGCACTGGTAGAGTCAGTTTTCGCATTTCTTTTCAGCACCCGGACTTCAATTTGAGTATATGAAAGAAATGGGTACACATGCTTACCTTTTTTTCAAAATCATGTTAACATAAGTTTAAATTTTTAACATATTTTATTTGTATCATGTATTTATGACCTTTAAAAGTGCACTTTTGTGCCTATTTAATAAATGATATTTGACTTTGACTTTAAAAAAGTAGCCTATTTGTTAATCCAGGGTGAAAGCTATCGCCATTTCGAATTTCACTCAAATCCGTTCACCCATGCGGCATGAAGAGGCAACAAACATAATGACACATTTACCAACAAACAAACTTTCGCATTTATAATAATATTAGCGTGATTTTCCCTGTTTTTAAACCCCGACGCAAAAGGAGGAGTGTTATAATATATAAATAATATTTTGATAAGTATATATTAGTCTATTTTAATAATAATATTTTTGTTTTCGTGTGTATTAGAATGTAAATTTATATTAGCATGTATGTATGATTATAAAGGTATTTAGTTGTAATTAACAAATTTTGTTGTACACCGCCGTCTACTTCTTCTTCCGATACTGTCCATCCAAAGGTTGTCTGGAAGAGATCGCTTCAAGCGATGAGACCGCCCATTGTACTACCATAGTTAAGGACTGTGTTATTGTCTATTTCTATAATTTGGTATACAATAAAGAGTTTTTCTATTCTATTATATTCTATAAGTTTGCCCACTATGTGTCTGTCTGTGGCGTCGTAGCTTAAGCGGGTGAACCAAAGTTAATTTTTATGGTATTAAAAGTTCTGTGTGGCACTGCAATTATTATGTGCACACGTGGCGCTTACCATCAGGCGAACAACTTGCTTGTCTCATCACACTCAGTTCCATAAAAAAAAAATTCTAGCTTAGTTGTTACATTAATTGTGATTGTAATTTTCTAGGCTTTCCAATAATTCAGATTCTGCGAAAAATCCGGCGCTACGACCACGTTATTAGGTAATCACTCGGCAGAAACAATCCAAACGTAATTAATCGCCCGCTCGTTAGCGCTAGGTAGTCAGCTCGGGCCGCGGCTCCAGTGTGAGCGATTAGCGTGTGGAGTGATACATATTATAGTTTTTATTTAACATGCGTGACCTTTATTACTGAAAACAACTCTACACTCTACTTACTAAAACTTACAACTACTTACAAGGAAAAGCAGTTGGATGACTTTGAACGTCAATGTTTTCAACGCCAACGCTTTTTGTAAGCCTGACATTATTTATTTATTTGTTAATCGATGAGCAGCACGGGTATGTCTTTATCAATACAGTGTAGATAGTCTTTTTACTTTCTAATATTTTATTTTTCTTAATTTTTATTAAAGTAAATTCACAAAAAAAATTATAAAAAGTGAAAAACGGCTGAACCGATTTTGATAAAACGAAAAACCATCGTTGGCAACCTGCTTTCAAATAAAAAACCGCACCCAAATCGGTTTACCCTTAAGAGCTACGGTGCCGCAGGCAGACATACATAGTGGTCAAACTGAAAATAAAGATAAAAATAATAGTTTTTCTTCTTCTTCTATCATGTGGTTGAGTGGCCAACGCTGGTGTCGGAGTTTTTAGACCGCCCGAAGGCCTCCGACATTGCCTAACGACTGTGGTCCTAAGACAACAACCGGGACCGACGGCTTAACGCTGTTAAACCAGCCACACCTCATTACGCAGACAGTTCCGCGGCCCTCGAAGCTACGTTTCGGCCCTAGCGACGAAACACGCTTTGTTCATTTACCTAAATAATTAATTACGCCACAGAATTATCGTGCCAGTAGCCTGGTTTACGGGACTTCTGACAAAGGGCGCAAAACTTTCACTTTCTTTCGAGAACAGACACTTTCGGTTTTGAACAAGCCTTTACATAACCGCTGAGAGCCGCCTTATAGGTTTGTGAAAATTAATTAGGTACCTAAGTATTATAAAAATCTAAATAAAATAAATTGAATCCTAACACACACGTTTATTATCTTAATACAGACATTTATTATTTATTATACACACACACATATGGAATGGGCTACCGCCCGAGGTTTTGCCGTGGAGCTATAACATGGGGCACTTTAAAAGAAGGGTGAAAAGGGTCCTTAAATGTAGGCAACGCACCAGTAACGCCCCGAGTATTGCAGGTGTCCATAGGCGACGGTAACCGCTTACCATACGGGCGGACCGTCTGCTTGTTTGTCTATTTATAATACTTATATATCACACTAAAATATTATAAATGCGAAAGTTTGTGTGTAAGTATGTTTGTGTGTTTTTGTGTTTGTTACTTTACGCTGTACTTAACGGCTTAACGGAATTGAGGGAATTTCAAATTTATGATTGAATTCGAAGTTATGATCTTATACTCTGAATTACCACATAGGGAAACTCCAATTTTTATCCCGGGAAACCGGGAGGTGCTCTGCTAGTATTAAATCTTTGTATGTATGGATGTCTGTGTGGATGTTTGATGATCGAATGGATATATGAAATTTAGCACATTGGTAGATTACGGTCTAAGTTAGAACATATAGTTGGCTTATCAGTATTATAACATTTAAGCAACCCCCCGACACACGACTGAACCGTTTTTGATAAAAAATGTCTAAGAGCCACCTCTAGAAAACCTGCTTTCAAATAAAAAAACCACAACCAAATCGGTTTGCCCGTAAACATTTGTTCATTTACCTACTCAGTTTCTTGCCGTATCTTCTTAGTGGTTCTTTTTCCGATACGGTGGTAGAGTCTTGTGGTAATTTGACGTTCATAAGTGCGTCTGTGATGCCAAACATGAATAAAGAGTTTTTTTTTGTCATGGCTGTGCCATAACGGTGCCACAGACAGTCACACATAGTGTCAAAATTATAACATGCTTCTTGTGTCGGGGGTTAAAAAATATTTATACATAAAAATAAATAATATATACGTAAAAATGCATGCCTATCCCGCCCAAATGCCGTGTAAACGCCGTAAAGCTAACTGATATTGCTTTAACGATCTCCTTCTAAACTTTGGTTATACATAATATATGTTAAACCGCAACAATGTACGGCAGAATACAAAATTAATGATTCCAGGGCTTACGTGTTCAAGCATTCATGGTTTCGTGTTCTGTGATCGTGCTCGTGAATTAGTTAGGCCGGTGTTATGTTAAAGCTAAATATTAAGTTAAATAATAATATTTAACTGCTTGTTTGCTGTTGTTTTGTATCTATTATTTAAGTTTATTTTTTTGACATTGGTTATGTTTTTATTATTATTGTAGACCTTACATCCCCGTCTTTAACATATTGATAATTCCTCTCCATCCAAAGGTTGCCTGGAAGAGATTACTTTTAGCGATAAGGCCGCCCATTGTAACAATTTTTTTAATTGTTTTTATGTAATGTCTGTAATTTAATGTTTGCAATAAAGCATTTATCTATCTATCTATTTACCTACTTAAAGAAAGAAATACAGAAAGAAAGACATTTATTCGACAACCACAAAGAAATAAATGAAAAAGAAACACGTAAGATAAAAATACAAAGACAGAGATAGAATATAACAAAACAAGACAATACGAAATACATGCATAGAGGAAGTTTGTGGTGCCGATAGGGACTAAGCCCAGCACAAAATGCTTAGGCCTCACCCGAAGACCTAGGTATGTAATCCTATTCTATCCTACTGATGTCAATAAATGCGAAAGTTTATTGTACCTATGCCCAGTAATTTCGCTGGCTACAATGCCCTTCAAACCGGAACACCAACCAAGCAGTAGTGCGCAAGCATTACTGTTTTTCAGTGGCACGACCTGCTCGTCTCATCATTCATTTACATAAAACAGTATTGCTTGCGCACTACTGCTAGGCGGCTGAACTATTATAACAACTAACTACCTCAGGTGTGTTTATAATAGGCACCTCGCTAATGAATGTAGAGAGTTATATATGTATAGTTTAGATATTTCAACTAGAAACTTGTGTTTCAGGGACCAAAAAACCGGTAACGTAAAAATAAACATAAAAAAATATTTATTGACATAGTAAGTGTTAGATATTCAGTTTTGAAGTCATACAATATCACATACATTTCGGAGAGAGTGAAACGGAATTACATAAAATTATTCAGCCATCCTCATTCCATCACCGGACGACCAGACGTACGGCAAGCCGTCATTAATAAATGGTTGACATCCCTCCTGCTCGCACCAAGCGCATTGCTTCGACTTTCATAATGCGCACGACCAAGGAGTGGAACTCTCTGCCGGCATCTGTGTTTCCGGATAGCTATAATCTGGGTGTCTTTAAGACATGAGTGAACAGGTTTCTTCTAAGAGAGCGTGCTATATCTTCGACTGCATCGTCACTTAACAACAAGTGAGATAGCGGTCAAACGCAAGCCTATAACTTATAAAAAAATTCCAATAATTATAGCCTTATTTTGGTATCGATACCAATATACCGGTATTTATGAATTAACCGGTATGACAAGCTATGTTTTAAGTATCGGTATCGGTCCCTGATGTGAGGTAATATATCCCCACATCAGTACAGATACAAGTAGTACGGCCAGTGACGTCTGAGTTTCTCTCAGTGATATTGCGTGTAAAATACCCATCAGAACATGGGGAGCTTGGTTGTGTATGTACCTACTACATCTGTGTTTAATATACTCACGTAGTCAATATATCGTAGACGGTGTATCTCGCAAGGTAAGACAGCCGATGCAGTTTTTTCAAGTTGTGTGCGAGGAGCAGAAACCTTCTATCCGCTGACACGGAGAACGAAGCTGGCTCTAGGACTCTCTGGAACAAATCAAACAGAAAAGTTTTATTTTGACAGCCTCTATGGTGTAGTGGTTGACTTAACTCATACACCAACGAGGTTGTGGGTGCGATTCCCGCGACAGGACAAATGTTTGTGCACAGAAAAAAAAACCGCAAGTATTTGTTTCGTACTAGTTGTAGGACCATGGTTCTCGTAGTTCCCGGTTCCCTAGATAAATCCAAGTTAGGGCCCAGAATCTACGTATGTGATCGTCGGGGGTTAAACAAAACCTTTGTTGGTAATGTTGGGTTGATAATTGAGCTTCTATATTTTTGTTATTTGTTTTACTTTTTTCGTTTTTAGTCTAAGAAGCCAGGCTCAGTCATCACGAGCGCCAGTGAAATTGCTTTAACTCTGCATAATAAATAACCTTTGTTATACGAATTTCGCACCAGCTTTTAGTTCGCGGTTTTAAGTATTCCTTTGAGAAATTAAAAAACCTTTCCTTAGCAAGCATCAGCTTGCTAAGCCGAGAGAAACATGAAATTATATCAAAATTGTTTAACATTATGTTTTCTCATGTAAGTGAATTTATCCTTTTGCGAAATAAAGTACCTTTAGCCGTACCTATCTTTAGGTGTATGAAAGAGATCGCTTTGAGCGATAAGACCGCTTTATTTGTTACACTGTTAACTGTGAATGTACCTACTCTTATTAACCGAATTCAAAAAAGAGGAGGTTCTCAATTCGACTGAATGTTTTTTATCTGTTACGCGATTACTGCGTCATTTATAAACTGATTTGGAAAATTTTGCGTTAGGTTCAGTATACCTTTAAATAAATTTCATACGGTCTTATTTAAATTTCATCAACATTCGACATTGGACTTCAAAGATATTTCTTTAAAGTCCAATCCTTCAAAGATATTCTTATTTCTTCAAAAATGTATATTTTTAATGCATTTTTAAGATGTTTCAGCAGTCGTATTCGCCTATTATGTATCACATGGTATGTAGTTATATAATAATGAACTAACAGAGTGAGATGTTTGGACCCAAAGCGTATTTTCCTCATTGGTCAACGCAGGAAAGCAACTCACGCATGTAGCACGAAAAACATTCAAGGCCCGAATGCCCTACACGTCGTCAGTCCCAGGCGATACGAATTGATGACCAACAAGTGGGCTACATCTGTGATGTATCAACGCTGTCCGTAAAAGATATCAATACATTTACAGCACTCAGAATTGTTTAAGAATGAATAACTCAGTTACTTTAGTAAGAGTTTACAAATTACGAAAACGGCAAGTTTTCGTGAACTCGCTAAACTGGTGGTTTTCATTGTAATTGGTATTAAGAGTTTCCGCTAGGGGCGTTGCAAGTTAATGTATGGAAGGATATTATTTGGAGTGGTAGGTTCTGACCGTGATTGCAATACCACCCACCGAACAAAGCCATGCCGTCAGGCGACCTAGTCGTGTTTCGGGATGATGTTCGGTGAACCATCGGGGAAACGGGTCTGAGCAGCCGCTCAACTGCCGTCTCTCTTTAGATCTATGTGCTCCATCTTTGGCCACATTATCGCTTCATATCAGGCTAGATAGTGACCAAACATAGATTTATTAAGCGTAATAAAAAAAGGAAACAAAATGTTATCATTTTCGAAAACTATCAAAATACGTACTAGTACAGGTAAAACATTAGCAGCCCGATAGCCCGATGTCCCGATACATTCTGTCCAGCCTGTCAGTCCCAGGCGATGAATTAATAACCGGCCAACAAGTGGGCATAAAACGCGAAGAGCTTGGCCGCACGCCAGTTTAGAACCAGTGACCAATAAGCCGGTATTCCGTCGACTGTCTAAACGTCGTCTAGCGCGAACTAATCTGCGACTTCAGCTAAACTAAATGCTAGGTCCTAGGTAGTTATGCTAGATATGCACAGAATACAGAGGTATAGGTACAGATTGTTCCATTTTAAGGTTGTACCTAAAGGGGTTATGCTGAAAACCAGCGTCTGTAACCAGTGTCAATATGTTTATCCAGAGTATAAGCTATATCCACTCCAAATTTCATTTAAATCCGTTGAGCCTTTACAGCATGAAGAGGTAACAAACACACTAACACACAAACACACTTATATACAAACTTTCGCATTTATAATATTACTGTGATAGTTTACGACACCTAATCTAGTTGAGCTTCCGTTGAATTCAATGCTATAAATATGCTTCAAGGAAGGCTTCGCAAAAGACTCAAATTGTAGATATGCGATCGTATAGCGTAAAAAAGTTTTTTTGTCGCAAAAAATATTTTTCAAGACAAGCTTTTAACAAATTCGTAATTGGAACCGCAAACAGATTAAAATGAGCCCGAACACTAGTAGTTTACGATTATCCGTCAGGGAGTTCCATTGCCCACCTTCCGTCTCCATCATCAGATCAGCTGGCTGTCACCGTAATATTGCATTGTCATCGGACTTTGAAAAGTATGCAAAATTTCAACTCCGTAGGACAAGAGGAAGTGGTTCTGATTCAGCTTGCAAGATTCTACCCGAACAAACATAGTTACATACTCTTACATTGCAAAATCTTGTAAAATATATAGACGCTGCCTTGTTCCGTCATTGGCAATTATTAGTCACATCGATTTTGATCAGAAGATTTTGTTCTCAAAGGCAAAAATTGGCGTACTCATGTGTATAACAACCCTTGTCGAGACATAACGCTTCATTGGTTTGCTGTGGCTGCCAAAAGGACATTTTATAAACTAAGAATATATTTTACGTAAGAATTCCTGACGCAGGTAAAAATGGAGCTTATTAAGACTAGGATAAGAGAGCTTTTACTGCTAAACTTTATACGAGCCTTGAAATCAGACAAATAAAGCACATATGCCACTACTGCGCAAGACCACGCTAAACATGAGAAGGTAGTGAAAAGGTATACACTGAAATATTAGGATAAGAGAGCTACAACTGCTATACTTACTATATATAGGAGCCTTGAAATTAGATAAGTAAAGCACATGTCCCACTACGCGCAAGACCACGCTAAACATAAGTAGGTTGTGAAATTGTATACACTTAAATATTAGGATAAGAGAGCTACTACTGCTAAACTTACTATATAGGAGCCTTGAAATAAGACAAATAAAGCACATGTTCCACTACTGCGCAAGACCATGCTAAACATAAGTAGGAAGTGAAAATGTACACACTTAAATATATGTTCTAAACACGCGGTTTAAACCTAATTAAATGACTTCTATTCATAGAACATAATCAACATATTGGCTGTATCGCATCATGATCGAGATATCACTCAAAGCCAGTAGCTGACCAACTCATGTGTATAATACCCCTTCCAGTTGCGGCGAATTTCACGCTTCATTGACTTGCTATACTCGTAGCGGCCAAGAGGACATTTTTACTGAAGTTTGATAAATTTTTCTTGCAAGAATTTATTCTGGACATTTGTTAGTCACGCTTCGTAAGTTATATATGTAAGTAGAGCTGGAAGCGAACTTTGAAAGACAAATTAATATAGTTTGTAAGGAGAAAAACTCATTTTGTATGGATGCCTACGTCCTTTTTCATGTGATTTATTTATTTTATTTTCAGCCCATAATCGACCAACTGCGGAGCAAATACCTTCCATTTTAATCTTCAATTAAAAATAAGAATATAAATTGATAATTAAGACTGTTTTCTTTAAACATAACAATCCAACGGTTGGGCACAATTACAGCAACATATGACTTACTCCATTTTCTTTTTTTACCCAGATAGGGATAAAGCAAAGCGTAGCAAGAAGGTTTTATAACACGGATCCTAGTCACGATGAGATGGCTGTTAAGACTAGAATAGGCTTACTCATGTTACCAAGATTCTCTGCTCCACGCTCCATTGGTTTGGAAAAACATTTCTTATTTTTCCAAGGGTTTTTGTCCTTTACGTCCTTAAGAACATGTTTTACTTATGCTCAAAGCTAATGTAGCATAAATATTGCTCCAAGTTAGAATAGCGTATGCGAAACACGAAAACCAAATGTATTTAAATTATAGTACCAGGGAAGCGGAATAGCATAATTTATGTCATGCAAATAAAGTTCGTTTTCCACTGCTGTGCATATCCACGGTGAACATAACCACGTATGCATATCTACAATAGGTATGTACAATTATTTACAAATATATACAGTGATAATGAACTAACATACAATAAAAAAAAATTATAAAACCCCGACACAAAAAATCTATAAAAAGTAAAAAACGGCTAAACCGATTTTGATAAAATATGGTAATCTAAGAACCACCGCTAGAAAACCAGCTTTCAAATAAAAAATCGCATCCTAATCGGTTCAGCTGTTTAAGAGCTACGGTGCCACAGACAGATACACATAGTAGTCAAACTATAACACCCCTCCTTTTTGCGTCAGGGGTTAAAAATCAAATATATTTCGTCACTAACTTCAAGATTTTAAATGATTGCATCCCGCGTTGTCTTATCCAGAGATACTGGAGAGGTACCAAATAATTCATGTATTTTTTCACTCTACTAACATAGGGCTAAGAAAAATTGTTAATAACACAACTATGGATTGATCCGAAATAAATTATTTTTCAAAAAAAACTAAACCGACTTCAAAACCACAAATAGGCACTCAAAAGTGAAAAATAAATTAATATAATTATCATAAGCGCTACCCACTCATATATTTGAAGTCGGTGCCAGCCAAGTCTATTAGGTAGCAGATAAATACTATGTACATAGTAAGTACTACTTGTAGGTAGTATCTATCTACTACCTTTTAGACTTGGCTGGCACCGACTTTAAATATATGAGTGGGTAGCGCTTATGATAATTATATTAATTTATTTTTCACTTTTGAGTGCCTATTTGTGGTTTTGAAGTCGGTTTAGTTTTTTTTGAAAAATAATTTATTTTACCCTTTTTAGTGCAAAACAAGTTTTAATTAAATTAATTTAAAAAGTTTTTAAAGACCAGCATTTATGATCTAGCAGCCACATCATGACGAAGTTTAAAACGGGCTATCACTATTAAATTTATGTACAAAAAAAAATCATGACTCTCCTATTCTCTGTTGAGGAGTTCCCTCGCCGGAAGTCATTCTTGGGTGTATCAGCCATGTCATGGTGGAATTTAGAACAGGCTATTATGGTTAAATCCATTTACAAAATTTTGTGTCTGTACTATTCACCGTTGAGGAGTTCCCTCGCCGGAAGTCAACCCTGGGTGAAGTAGGTGAAGCAGTCGAATACAAACCTCCACCTTTAGAAAGTCGGTTACAACAAAAACAAGAACCGACTTGAAGATTAAACTTATATTTTTTTTTGTTTATGCTATTTTTTTCAAAATGTGCTGAATGAATTATATGGGACCACCTCTGAAGTATGACCTACCAATCAAAAAAAGAATCATCGAAATCCATTCATAATTGGCGGAGTAATCGCGTAACAAACACACAAACAAAAAATAAAAAATAAAAAAAAAACATAAAACATACCGTCGAATTGTAAACCTCCTCCTTTTTGAAGTCGGTTAATAAATATCTTTTATTAACCGATTTTCGAACAACGAGGAGGTTCTCAATTCGATAGATTTTTATGGTTGTCACCTCAGAACTCTTCATTTATAAATCGATTTGGAAAATTCTTTTTGTCGCATATAAAAATCATCGATATTCGACCTTGGACTTCGAAGATACATCAGAATTAAAGTCGGTTATTTGTTATAAAATGAATTATTTTTATTTATTTATTAATAAAGGAAAGTGTAAAATGCTCAGGCGTGGACATCAATTTGTACGAAGATTTACAGCATACGCTTATTTGTAGGAACCTAGGAGGACTATCCGTCACTGTCTGGGCTTCAAGTCTCCGCTGTGAGGAATAGAAAACCACAATTCTTTTATGTCCCCTATACGAAATGTATCTTGGAATAGAAAATCTAGTATTTTATTACAAAATAGGAAATCTAGTATTTCAATCTCTAAATGTCTGCAGGCTGCAATCTTGCAGGTTGAATATCGGAATATGTTAATACATATTTAGACCTGAGTGTATGAAACGTTAATAAATAATTGATCTTTTTTATATATTTTTTTAATCATTATTTATTTTTATCCGACTTCACCGACTTTTTTTCGGACAGAACTCCGTCATTTACGAACCGATATAAAAAAATATTTTTGCGTTGGGTTCAGTATAGCTACGAAGTAGTCCCAAATAAATGTCATCGATATTTGAATGATGGACTTCGAAGATACATTGAAGTCGGTTTTTTTTATAAAATGTGTACTTGTTAATCTTTTTCTCTTTATCATATTCTGTGTCTCTAACATATTATTCATTTCAACGTAAAATGAACCGTGACAAACAACAAGGTTTTCCCGCTACAGTGGAATGAAACAGGCAAATAATAATAAGTAAAACATATACCTACATAGGCTTTTTCAGGACACAAAAAAATTTTGAAGCCACACCACGTTTGGCTAAGTAATAAGCTAATAAGCGAACCTCTTTCCTTTTCCTTCGAGCCTAAAAATAATATACATTCCCCAAAAATACGTTCCAAGTTGTTCTCGCATGAACTCAGCCACATTTTCTTTTATCCCTTTTAAGTTCTTGGCACTACACTTGGCCATAAGATGCAGGAGATTTCCCCGCGGTGTGCTATATAGGAAAATATTGGTATTGGGTCCGCGCAAATAAGAAATAATGCGTATCGCTGTTCGTATGTCGTTGCCGCAATTTTGTTTTTATTTTTTTAGCTGCTTTTTTTTGGCTTGTGATTGCCAGTTATTCAGCCGCCAAGCAGTAGTGCGTAAGCATTACTGTGTTCCGGTTTGAAGGACATTGTAGCCAGCGAAATTACTAGACATTATAAGACTCAACAGCTATTTGTCTCAGGGTGACGAGCGCAGTGTAGTGTCGCGAAGGATTCTGCAAAACATAGTTCTGGGTGGTGCTGTTATTGTTATGGGCTGGCGTATTGCTTACCATCAGGCAAACGACTAGCTTGTCTCGTCATTCGGTATAATTAAAAAAAAACTCACCTGATGGTAAGCGACGATGTGGTCGACGATTTAGCACGCTTGCCAAGATAGTACCTGTTCACTCGAGATTTATACCTACCTACCTTTACTATTAGTTATAAAGATGCTGAACAAATAGTACTCGTATATTCAGCCAGTACGTGTATCTTTTTTTGTAATTGATGTGGAAATGAAATGAAATGAAATTTATATATTTATTTGCTTTTGCTATTTATTAGTTACCACGCAACAAACTTGCATAATGTTTGCCACGACAAAGATGCCACAATTTTGTCACAACCAATAACCTGCAATGCAAAAAAAAAATGTGTCTCTCGGTCACGGTTTACGATTGACGATGCCCAAGTAGCAAATCTACGTCGTAATGACGTCAATTTACAGGCGTTTTTCGACGTAGGTGGTTTTAATTATTTCAATAACAGGAATAGGAAATGCCTTTTAAAACTACAAGTATTTCTAACCATCAGGCAAACGACCAGCTCGTCTCGTCATTCAGTTACATAAAAAAAGTGCTTTTGCTTTAAAACACGATCCAGCACTTAACTGCTTAATACAATTGTGCGGAGTAATCACCTTTGTTTAACTTCCTCACAATATCGATCTTCTTCTCTCGTGTAGGTTTGTGGCCAACCCTCGTGTCGGAGTTATTAGACCACCCGAAGGCCTCCGACATGGCCTAACGACTGTTGTCCAAAACAACAACCGGGACCGAAGGCTTAACGTGCCATCCGAAGCACGGTAGCTCTCAGGTGTAAATACCACACAAATCACCCATCCAAGTTGTGACCGTTGCGAACGTTGTTTAACCAAGAAGATCTGTTACGAACGTCTAGGCGAAATATACTAAGAGCGTTACAATATCGATGTGGCCGCGGCTCTTCTATTTTCTATATTAGACTAGGTATATTTTCAATTCACGCCGCAATGCATCGACCTAGCCTTTCCCAGTGCAATATGTCTGTTCCAAAACGCTTGAGAAATGTGAAATTGCAATACGTTCCACTTGGCATGTTACGGAACGATAAACATTCGTTTTGGCCCGGTAACATGACATTTGATATCGGGAGTTTTATTTACATTTCTACTCCGCCAAGATTTAAATCCGAATTAACTTTTTATGTAGGCTTTTGTCACCGCAGAACTCATAACAAAAGGAACAAGGGATTTTAAATAACAGAGTGTAAAATACTTTTATATATACTTTTTTTCATGACAAGGAATTTATAAAAGCCGATTTCACGGACATCACATTTCATGCCTTAAATTTTTGTAATCCTTTAACGCTGGAGCCGGTTTCCTCACAAGCGTTTTACAGCGTTTCAGAGCGAGCGTGACAAACCCACAAATAAAATAAGAAACATCATTAATCGCGTTTAGTACCATTGCTCGTAAATTACCGCTAAAACTCTACTTCTACACTACACTTATTTTTATTTATTTTTATCATCTTATTTGATTTGTTGTGTTGTGCAGGTATATTTATAATTATCCTAGTACTTATGTTTGTATCCATAGCAATCAATTTTAGTTATACCTACTAGTTAATATGGCTACCCTTATTCATGTTGAATGTTGTAAACACCTGTAAAAGGTATCAGAATGTACCTAGCTATAAGAAATCAAATCAAATCAAATCAAAATCATTTATTATCAGATAACTGTGATCCATATTGTGTTAGTACAAAGGCATTACTTAAAATTAGTGTTAGTAACGGAAAAAGAAAAACAATAAATAAATAAACGTCTACACTATTCAGCACGCAGGTGCGGACGATGACTCCGAGAGGAACATTGACATTGCTCAAGAGATCACCGTCCGGACCCAGTGCCTCCATATGGGAGATGTTAATCTCTCCGCCACTGTTTTCAGAATGATGTTGTTACTGTCTCGTACTCTGTTGAAATGTTCTACCATAATTTAGTTAATATGTATACTGTTGGTGTTTCTTATAATAAATAAATAAAATAAAAAATAAATAAACTCGATGTATGGGTTTTAGCTCATCGTTCTTAATAAGTACAGCTAAGGAGTGGAATGCCCTGCCATCATCTGTGTTTTCTATTAAATACAACCTGGGTGTGTTCAAGTCAAGAGAGAATAGATACTTACTAGGCAAGCGTGCTTCATCTTCGACCACATCGTCGCTTCCCATCGGGTGAGAGCGTGGTCAAACGTTGACCTAGTCTGATGTAAAAAAAATGTAATCACTAGCTCTGCTGCGTCCCGCGGTTTCACCGGCAGTTTCCCGGTAGCGTAAAATATATATAAACATAAAAAAACAAGTAGCTTATGTGTTAATCTTGGATATAAGCTTATTTCCAATCCAAATTTCACTTGAATTCGTTGAGCCGTGACAGCGTGAAGAAGTAACAAACACACTTACATACAAACTATTGCATTTATACTCGTAATATGAAGTGCGATAATCGTTATAAATATAAAACGGCTAAACTCTCGTTATGATGCGTCTGCGCCGCGAATCCAAAGCGTAAACTCCCGAAAGAAGGACATTTTAACTGTCCGAAATCATAACAGTGTAGCCGTTTTTAGGATTCCGTACCCAAAGGGTGAAACGGGACCCCTATTACTAAGACTCCGCTGTCCGTCCGTCTGTCTGTCTGTCCGTCTGTCACCAGGCTGTATCTCATGAACCGTGATAGTTAGACAGTTGAAATTTTCACAGGTGACGTATTTCTGTTGCTGCTATAACAACAATCAGAATAAAATAAATATTTAAGGGGGCTCCCATACAACAGACATGACTTTTTTGCCGTTTTTATAGATCGTAGTCCGACTCGTACTTGGCCGGTTTTTATATGTTACGAATATTTCGACTCACGATAGCTTCCAAACTTTGTGATAATCGTGTTGAAGAAATTTACGATATGCGTGAATATTCCACAACATACGAATTGAATCACCTGTTGTTCTATTTCCTACGATATTTTAGTTTGATCGTAATCTATTTGATCGTGGATAGATACGTTATGTATCTACCTACCTACAAAATTATCTTAGCAACACCGTCCATATATATTTTTGTCTACATTCCTCTACTTGTTGCTTGTCTGGAAGAGATCGCTTTGAGCGACAAGACCACCCATTCATCATCATCATCAGCCCATCACGTTCCCACTGCTAGGACACGGGTCTTCTCTCATAGAGAGAGAATGGGCCATAATCCACCACGCTGGCCCAGTGCGGGTTGGTGGATGTCACATGTCCTTGACTTATTGAGAAAAATTCTTGGACATGCCGGTTTCCTCACGATGTTTTCCTTCACTGTTTTTAGAGCGAGTGTTAAATCCGCACATAACTTAAGAAAGTCAGTGGTGCGGGGCCAGCGGGATTCGAACTCGGGTGCGTCGGATCGAAAGTCGCACGAGCTCCCACTGAGCCACACTCGCTCACCAGACCACCCATTGTGACACTATTATTAAGAACAGAGTAGAATAGATTTTTTTATTGGCCTTATAACAATCACACTGGGCAAGTCAAATTTACATTATTCAGTTAGTTATTATTTTAGTTTTTTAATTATTTCTGTATTTTGGTGTTTTAATAAAGAGTTAATCTATTCTATTCTATTTCCGAATCTGATATGATCGCTTGCACTATTCACTACTTTAACTTGCCAATTTCACTAACGCCCCGTAGAGCTATAATTCTCTTCAATGCAAAATGTCTTGCTAAAACGCGGGGAAATTGGAATTTCTTACTGTAACCGGCGTTTTGGTAAAGGGATCTACTGAAGCAAGTGCCACAGACTCGGCGCTACTTCGCGTCGTCGTCGGTCCAATTTCGGCAGATCTCCCTTTTGGGGGTCCCCGATGGTACTTCTCGTGACAATATTAAATTTTACGTGGGTACCTACTTACTCTATGTTCTTAGATATTGTGAGGCAGTGGAATTATCTGACGCCATCTATAGACTAGCTGGAACCCGCAGTTTTCCAGGATAAAAATTATGGCATTTTCTAAACTAGGACATGTTTGCAAGTTTGTCCTTTGTCTCTAGCGGTATAATCTATTTAAATACTTACAAAGGTCGTGTTCGCCATTAGAGTCTTGGAGGTTTGATTTGCAGCGAACATGAGGCTGATACCGCCATACGCGTCGTGGTACACATATTCGTCACCTGTAACAAGAAAATGCACTAATTAGTAATAGAGTTTAATTTTATTTATTATTATGTAACTGAATGACGGGACGAGCTGGTCGTTTCCCTGATGGTAAGCAATACGCGAGCCCATAACAATAACAGCACCAGCCATAACTTTGTTTTGCACTATCCTGCGCGGCACTGCAGTGTCTCCTCACCCTGAGACAATTAGCTGTTGAGTCTCATAATGCCCAGTAATTTTACTGGCTACAATGCCCTTCAAACCGGAACACCGTAATGCTTGCGCACTACTGCTTGGCGGCTGAATAACTTTCAAAGCGGTGGTACTCACCCAATGTCTTTCGGTTTGAAGCGCATTGGAGCGAGTGAACTTTGGGCATTATTAGACTTAAGCGCTATTGTCTTAAGGTGACGACCGCAGTGCAGTGCCGCGCAGTATGTTGCAATACAAAGTTCTAGGTGGGGCTGCAATTGTTATGGCAGGCGTGTTGCTTATGTACCTTCAATTGAACGACCTGCTCGTCTCCTTACATAACTCAATTTAAAAAAACCGGCCAACTGCGAGTCTGACTCGCGCACAAACAGTTCCGTACCATTATCTATAAAAACGGCAAAAAACATCACGTTTGTGTTATGGGAGTCGCCTTAAATATTTGTTTTATTCTGTTTTTTAGTATTCGTTGTTATAGCGGCAACAGAAATACATTATCTGTGAAAATTTAAATTGTCTAACTATCACGATTCATGAGATACAGCCTGGTGACAGACGGACGGACAGACAGACAGACAGACAGACGGACGGACAGCGGAGTCTTAGTAATAGGGTTCCGTTTTACTCTTTGGGTACGGAACCCTAAAAAGGGGAATTTCGGTCACCTAACGTAAAGCCCCCTAAATTTATGCGATTTGAAAAGCAGCCATCAAGATTCAAGAAGGTTTATTTAAAAAGACATTTGTCAGGGTTAAAATCTCGTATCAGACCGCCGGCGCCGCGCCGCCAACCCTTTGTCACGTTATCACTTACTCTTTTAAAGAGGGTTCATAAAATATATATTTTTCGGATACTGAATTTGATCATCAGAAAGAACCATAAACAGGGCATTCTATCATACACATATACCTATATTTTATTTTATAACTTTTGAAATTTTATTTTGAATACTATTTAAAATGTTTGTTATATATTATAGTGTCGTGTGTGCTGGAATAAACTACGTACCTACCTACCTACTACCACAGACTACTACGGTACAGAAGCATGCTCCGCAAAGAAATTTAAATAAAGCTAGTGATGCTTTTGTCCCTTAGTAATCTGTGGTACCAGTTGAATATCGTCTTTCTATTTGAAAGAGAAAAAAAGTTTGTACATATTTAACAAACACCTACAGACTTTGTTTGTCTGTTACAGACAATACTTTACAAACAAAAATACTAAAACAATTTACTTAGGTTTATTATCCCAAGAAAATCCTAAAAGTAGGCCAACTCTTTTATTAATTGAATACGAGTCATAAAATATTCACGTACAATCAATGTAAAAGGTTCGTCTGCGTCGGAGCCTCGATGACATTAAACGAGTTTACTAGTCACTAGCCGGTGTTCATAAGCGGACGAGTCAGCTAGTGCGTTAGTGACTATGACGATGACAGTAGCCAACTAATTCCTTTGTTTTTTTTTTTTTTTCATGTAACTAGATGACGAGCTGGCCGTTTGGACATTTACTAAACTTAAATTATCTTGTAAAGGAAAATCACATAATTCCAGGAATATAAAAAAAAAAATTAATAATGTAGTAGCTCACATGGGCACACAATAACATACACATTACACATACCCTCTCACTCCTACACCCACACACTCTCACATCACACACCCCCTCTGACATACATACACACACACACTCAAAACATTACAAGCATCTAGTATGTATGATTGTTTTATTTTATAAATTGCTGTGCACTACCGTCTATTCTTTTAACATTTGTCCAATCCATCCAAAGATTGTCTGTAAGAGATTGCTTTATGCGATAAGGGCGCCAATTGTATTACCCTAGTTAAGATTTATATTTTTCTCATGTAATTATGTTTGTGGTATGCAATAAAGTGTTAGTGTATTGTATTGTATACCTTTTATTATTGTACCTAATTGTAAGGCATATACTTGCTGTACTACTTGAGTCCTGGCTCGTACAGTACGGGTTTCGAGCCTAGAGTGGGGCCAGGTTCTCCATAACCTTAAATATGTTATGTATCTTTGCCTCTTTAAACTAATAAACTTTTTTTTATTTTGTAATGAAATCAAATAATCAGATACTCGTAGATAGTTCACCGGCAACTATGACGATACACGGTTTACTAGCTGACAAGCCTGCACGCCAGCGAGTAGCGAGTAAAGTAGCGGAGCCCGGCTTTCTCTCGTAGATTGTGTACAATCTGCTAGATAGCTTTATTTTATGGAACTGAGTGATGAGACAAACACGTCGTTCACCTGATGGTAAGCCCCACGCCTGCCCATAACAATTGTAGTGCCACACAGAACTTTTAATACCATAATAAGCACTGCATAGCACTGCATTGCGCTCATCACCCCGAGACATCAGATATTAAGTCTCATATGCCCAGTAATTTAGCTGGCTGATAAAAAAATCCACTGAATTATTACACTGGGCGAGTACTAGCAGATAGTGAATTCGCAAACTAGTACCTAGTAAATTCGCTTAATGTCGAGGCTTAGGTACAAAAGTTTGGTAAAGGCCCTTTTAGCCTTTGTTTTGCTGAATGGATCCATGTAATTGATAGCTTAAGTTAGATAGCTGATTAGATTACCCAACGCTGCGGTACGATTTTTGTACTGGCAACACATTATGAGCAAATGATGTCAATATTATATGTGTTACCAAGTATTCGGAATCTATTTTCCATTAACATTCTTGAAAATATTGAAAACTTTTTTTTTGTTGAATAGTATTTTTTTCAAGACAAGCCAAGATTATAATTAATTTTTAGAAAAAAAAAAACCAACTTCAATGTACATATCTTCGAAGTCCAAAGTCACATATCGATGAAATTTATATGGGACCACTTCGTAGCTATACTGAACCCAACGCAATAAGAATTTTCCAAATCGGTTCACAAATGACGGAGTTCTGAGGTAACAAACATAAAAAATAAAAAAAATAAAAAACATACAACCGAATAGAGGACCTCCTCCTTTTTTGAAGTCGGTTAAAAATGAGCCCAAACACTAGTAGTTTACGATTATCCATCGAGGAGTTCCATTGCTCACCTACCGTCTCCATCATCAGATCAGCTGGCTGTCACCATATTATTGCATCGTCATCGAACTTTGACAAGTACCTAAAATTTCAACTCTGTAAGATAAGAGGAGGTGCTTTTAATTCACATGCAACCTTGTAAAAATATAGTTTTTATTTTTATTACGACAAGCAGTAGCATGCTTAGCTGTTTCCGTTTGAAGAGCATTGTATATGAATGGAATGGCCGAATTGAATAATTCAAAAAGTTATATAATGGTATTGAAGCAGTCTTGAATATAAAGTAATCTCCAAAATCTAAATTTATTTTGGAGAATTTATAAGGATTAATACAAAGATACAAATAAAGAGCCTTTTCTAGCGGCGGCAATTCAATTTTTTTTTTTAAATATAAGAACACTTATTGTGGCATAACTATAATAGTTAGACATATGCTGTCGCGATACTTTTTGTAAATAATGAGGTATTCTGCAAAGTCGTAGTACATTATTTTATTCTATCATCAATAGTTTTCGCAGCGCACGCGATGTAATAAACATTTTAGGTATTTTTTTTTACACCTTGGGTTACATTATTGGAGTTTTAGTAAGGATCCCTAATTTTATTGAAAATATAATATAGCCTATGTCACCCGGAGATAGTGTAGCTTCCCAACAGTGAAAGAATTTTTTAAATCGGTTCAGTAGTTTCGGAGCCTATTCAATGCAAACAAACAAACAGTCAAATCTTTCCTCTTTATAATATTAGTTTGGATGGTTTAGATATCTTGGGATTACGAGAGCAATGCAGTGCTGCGTAGGATTTTGAAAAGTAATGTTCTGGGTATTGCTGCAACTCGACAGGCGTGTTTATCATCAGGTGAAAGACTTGCTCGTCCCGTCACTCTTATACATAAAAAAATATATGGGTCACAATGGACAAGTCTTTATTTTTATTTATTTATTATTTACTAGCTGCGCCCCGCGGCTTTACCTGCTGTTCCTTGGGATAAAAAGTAAGCCTATGTCCTTTTTCAAGACCTAAAAAGTAAAGTAAAACCTAAAGTACCTCCATAACAAATTTCATCAAAATCGTTCAGAAGTTTTTACGTGATTGAGTAACAAACATCCATTCATTCATCCTCACAAACTTTCGCATTAATAATATTAATAGGAAGTCGCGAAACAACGGAAAAAAGCTGTGCTTAAGCAAGTGTGCAGGAACTTTAGCCATCGATCCCGACTGGTCCCAACAAAACATTAATACGCTACAAAAGTTGTTTTTGCTGGGATTTAGGGAATAGCCATTTGTTTCTCGCGATAAATGGAATTCACCTTGACTTTGGCTTATATTAATAACAAGACGTTTCCAAAAGGTCTTCAAAAGATTGGTTCGAGAATTTTACCTGCAAAAACTGAGTAAGCCGTCAAATTATTGATATTCATTCTCATATTTTATCGATGTACGGTATAAAATAATTTTATTTCAATTTTTATTTAAATTTTTTGCTTGTACTTTCTATATCTATTATACAGGGTGAAATTGAATTTTATATTTGTCGGAAATGTATGTAATTTCTTTTTATTTATTTTTAATATGTACAAGGCTTAATGAATAAAAAATAACAAAAGTATAAAACATACACCCTGTAGATCACCACCGTGCGGCAGGGTTCCCAGAATACTGGCAGCGTTGCCCTAAGGCTCAATTTTTGTACTAAGGCTCAATTTTTTAACAAAGCATATTTTGTTGCCAGCTCTGAGATCCCCCGAAGCGAGGACCAGTCTCGTCGAAATATCTTTACAATAATTTTTGTATCGGACGACCATGATCCTAAAGTTTAAGAATCCTAGCTAGGGGCCAGGATCTTAGTGAATGATCGGTAGGCGTTATTTGTTTATACATATTGTTATTATTATTAGAGCCCATTTATTCCTTAAAACTTTTAACAAAAATAAAACTTATAATATACTTAATTAAAATATAGAAATTAAAAGTTGAAAATTAAAAATTACAAATAAAAAATAAAAAATTGTAATTTAAAAACTAAATTATAAAAATTGAAAATTATTCATATACCTACATTTAATTAATAAAAGTATTATTATTAATTATTATTATTATTATTATTATTAACCCTTACATTTTATTTTTAGTAAGTAGAGTGTAGTTTGTTTTGAGTAATAAAGGCATTCGCCCGTTAAAAAAAAAAAAAAATAATAAATGTTATCTTTTATACCTATTAATAGACCTGACTCCTGTCTGAGTATTGACGTGTCACGTAAAAATTCAAAAGCTAATGCCCACTATAAACTTCAAAACACAGCTTCAAATGACAGCTTATCAGTTATCACACAAAAGCAGATGGAGAACAACATTTTTTTTATGGGACTGAGTGATGAGACGAGCTAGTTGTTTGCCTGATGGTAAGCGCCACGCCTGCCCATAACAATAGCAGTGCTACCCAGAACTTCTAATACCAAAAAAGCAATACGTAGCACTACATAGCACTCATCACCCCGAGAAATCAGATAATATTATGCCCAGTAATTTCGCTGGCTACAATGCCCTTCAAACCGGAACACTGTTTTTACACTTATTAGATCTATATTTGGCCACTATCTCGCCTGATGTGAAGCGATGATGTGGCCTAAGATGGAGCACATAGATCTAGAGAGAGACGGCAGTTGAGCGGCTGCTCAGACCCGTCTCCCCGATGGTTCACCGAACATCATCCCGAAACACGACTAGGTCGCTTAACGGCATGGCTTTGTTCGGTGGGTGGTATTACAACCACGGCCAGAGCCTACCTCTCCAAAGCGCGTAGGCGGGTTTCATCACGATGTTTTCTTCACCGTTTTAGAGCGAGCGCACAAAATCTGCACTTAACTATAAGTCATTGGTGCAGGGCTGACTTGGGATTCAAACCCAGGTGCGTCAGATTAAAAGGCGCACGATTTCCCGCTGAGCCACACTCGCTCTACACTGTAATGCTTGCGCACTACTGCTTGGCGGAAGCATAACTGGCAAAGCTGTGGTACCTACCCAGACGGCCTCCGCATACGAGAGACCTACCACAAGCAGAACATTAAGTGAACATGATCGAATATCATAAAATTCCGTTTAAAAATGCATCGAAGCCGTTTGTTTACATAGCTGTCGAGTTTATGAGCCATTCCTGGCTCTACGCCAGCTGCCGCCGGGAGATAAGCAAATAACTTGTGTCGACTGCATCGGGTTAATCGCTATCGGAAGCTAAATTGCTGATGGTAGGGGCGAGTTGCTGACGGCAGTCTAATTTATTTATTTATATATTATTTAATACCAACCGGCGAGTTGCTGATGGCAGTCTAATTTATTTATTTATATATTTTTTAATACCAACCGGCGAGTTGCTGATGGCAGACTAATTTATTTATTTATATATTTTTTAATACCAACCGGCGAGTTGCTGATGGCAGTCTAATTTATTTATTTATATTTATATATTTTTTAATACCAACCGGCGAGTTGCTGATGGCAGACTAATTTATTTATTTATATATTTTTTAATACCAACCGGCGAGTTGCTGATGGCAGACTAATTTATTTATTTATATATTTTTTAATACCAACCGGCGAGTTGTCATATGGATATAAATAACTAATAGTAACAGTGAGCCAATTAAAGGTCACCTTCACGGATAATTTCAAAATGTTATAAAAGTGAACATCATAAGAACGTATACTTACTTAGTGACTAGATATAACTAATATTACATACTATCTATAATATATTTACAGTGCAATGTTACTTAGTCGAAAAATCACTGCTAATGACTAGCTTCTAGATACAAGATGATAAAAAATATGCCCCTCGGTTTCTTGCCGTATCTTCTGAGTAGTGGTTCTTTTTCCGATACGGTGGTAGAGTTATTGTCATAATTGACGTTCATAAGTGCGTCTGTGACGACAAAATTGAATGAAGAACTTTTGATTGATTGATTGATTGATTGAAAACACTTTATTGCAGTTATTAATTCATATTATAACAAAAAAAACCTAATAAACCTAATTCTGATGTACCTTTGAAGTCCCAGGTCGAATATCGATGAAATTTATATGGGACCACTTCATAGTTATACTAAACCCAACACCAACCCAACCTTTTTTTTTATGTAACTGAATGACGAGACGAGCTGGTCGTTTGCCTGATGGTATGCAATACGCCAGCACATAACAATAACAGCACCACCCAGAACTTGTGTTACAAAATCCTGCGCGGCGCTGCTCTGCGCTCTTCACCCTGAGACAATTAGCTGTTGAGTCTCATAATGGCCAGTAATTTCGCTGGCTACAATGCTCATCAAACTGGAACGCAGTAATGCTTGCGCACTACTGCTTGGCGGCCGAATAACTGGCAAACCTCTCCACCGGAACCAATCCTCGTATTGATTCATTGGTGCTAAAATTGGTATTCTGTTGAATTGGCAGAGCGAGTGTGGCTCAGCGGGAACTCGTGCGCCTTTCGATCCGACGCACCTGGGTTCGAATCCCGACCCGGCCCTGCACCAATGACTTATAGTTAAGTGCAGATTTTGCACGCTCGCTCTAAACCGGTGAAGGAAAACATCTTGATGAAACCCGCTTACGCGCTTTGGAGTGGTAGGCTCTGGCCGTGGTTGTAATACCACCCACCGAACAAAGCCATGCCGTCAAGCGACCTAGTCGTGTTTCGGGATGATGGTCGGTGAACCATCGGGGAGACGGGTCTGAGCTGCCGCGCAACTGCCGTCTCTCTCTAGATCTATGTGCTCCATCTTAGGCCACATCATCGCTTCACATCAGGCGAGATAGTGGCCAAACATAAATCTATTAAGTGTAAAAAAAAAACCCACACGGGGAGAAGGAAAGACAATTGCTTGTACTAATAATAGTACCGCTATCATGTTGCAGTAGGGTTTCTAAAAATCTTTCAGGTGCTGCTAAAGCACACGGAACACGATAGTTGAATAACAATTAAGTCAAAATAGCTCGGCTATTAATATCAAGCAATCGGCCCAGGGGCCATACTCTGAAAAGTAATTACGATCTTCGTTCTGTCGAATGAGAGGGACAGCCCTATGCAACAGGCATAAGAGTGTCTCTTTTACTCCGCACAAAGGAACGAACTAAAGTAACTCGGAGTAGGCCCCGATCGAAATAAATAGTCAGATTACGAAAACCTTGACGAAAATAGTAAATAAGCTTTGATTAATATTAACAATTGAGAGCGAGAGTGGCTCAGTGGGACCATGTTCGACTTTCAATCTGACGCACCTGGATTCGAATCCCACTGGCCGAGATCAGTGACTGTCTTAAGTTATGTGCAGATTTAACACTCGCTCTTAAAACGGTGTAAGAAAACATCATGAGGAAACCGGCATGTCCAAGAATTTATCCCAAAAATTCAAGGATATGTGACATCCACCAACCCGCACTGGGCCAGCGCAGCGTGGTGGATTATGGCTCATACTCTCTACGAGATAGGGCTGTGTCCCAGCAGTGGGAGCGTGATGGGCTGATGATAATTGAAAATTGTCATACAATTGACTTACGATCGATAAGAGAATTAGGGCCTAGCCACAATATTTTTATCAAAAATACTTTACCCGTTATAGAGTGGAGTTCTAAACAAACATATAGACACACACACACCCTCATACACACACATACACAGAGAGAGAGAGAAAGAGAGAGAGAATGGCATGTGTAAAAAAAGGGATAGCTAAAGTATACTAATACCTATTCTGCGGTTACAGCACAGAATAGTAAGAGGCAGAAGCATCACTCCGCAAAGAAATTTAAACAAATAGCGACTCTTGCTTTGACGCAATAAAATTCAATTCAGCTCGCGTAGCGCTGCATACCTACTAGTCATATTAACCTACAGAGGGCCTCTCTTTCTATCGCATAGCTCTTATCTCTTCTGTCGCGGCACGTGTAACAACGCGCGACCCGCCGTCGGTGTCCGGCTATGTACTTGTAGCTTCGTACCTATAGTACGTAGTAATATTTAGTTTTCTTTGCCTATAGTGCAGAGTGCGCATGGCCTAGTTATAGTCACAAAGATAAACAAGTTCTAATAAAATCTGATGTTTATCCACCGTTTATCAAAAGCTTGTTGAAGTAAAGAAACAGAATAGAATTTGTTTATCAATGGAGTAGAAGAAATGTTATGTTCCTAATAAAAATAAACGAAAGCGATATCGTTTAAAATAACTGTCGCAGAGATTTCGTTTGTATTATTTTCAATGTAAGTACAGAATCTTGTCGTAATAAAATTATAGTAGAAAATACTTTCAACACAAAGGAAAGTCTATTTTCTTCAATTCAATAAACCCGAGCGTGACGTCGCGAAAATTTATTGCAAATATGGAAAAATCAAACGTTAATCAAAAGCCTATCTCTAAGAACGATCTCGCGTGCTTCGATACAAAGCGAAGAAATACGGAGCTACGGAGCTGCGTAGCATAGCATAGCTCTGGCTACGTTGCGCACCTAGCGTACGTTATGAATGCTGACTTGTACCAATAGAAAATAAATAATTTCAATTCATAAATATAGGTAGGCAATGTATGTGATTCATTAATTGCTACAATTTTTTTTTAATTAATTCTTATTTTATTGAAAGAAATTCAAACACAATGTAATTTGTTTTTTTGAATAAATTCAATACAGCATGCGCGACTTTCATTCCGACGCACCCGAATTCGAATCCCGCTGGCCCGGACCACTGACTGACTTAAGTTATGTGCGGATTACACACTCGCTCTTAAAACGGTGCAAGAAAACATCATGAGGAAACCGTCATATCCAAGAATTCATCCCAAAAATTCAAGGTGTGATGTGACTTCCACCAACCCGTACTAAGCAAGCCTGTGTCCCAGCAGTGGGATCGTAATGGGCTGATGATAATGATGAAAAATCCTTGAAGCTTTTTTTTACCTTACAGGCAAACATTTGACCGCAGTCTCACCTGATGGAAATCGACGCTGTCGACGATGGATCATGCTTGCCTAGGAGATACCGATTCACTCGGGACTTCAAGACACCTAAATAATAAAAATCGGGAATCAGAGACCCTGGAGAAGCTTTTACAAAAGTTCTACCACTTGCTGCACAAAAGCCTAAACTGGCTTTCCTATATCATTGTCTCACTACAAAGCGATTAGCGTGTTCACATATACATGTAAACTAGCGTTTAATTTAATCTGCTCGCATGCGAACCTCCCATACCGTGAGCAGTTGAATTTTAATCGTCCGCCATTACGGGTCGGTGTAACAGGCGGTCGTTAGCCGCAGTACATATGGCGAGCAGTAAGAACTCTTGTTCACCGATTCGTCTCTCGGTGGAAATACAAACCTTACACACTTCGTGTTTTCAAATAAAAGGGCTCTATGAGTTACAACATCATGGAAAACAACATCACACAGTCTATCGTTCCTCGCCAGTCTATCGGTCTTTTATCGGGTACATTTTGGCTAGTGTGCGTCGGAATTACACCAATTAATTCCCTCGTCCCCGTTTCATCATCGGACTACTAGACGAACGGCAAATCGCCACCGTTATATCGTTTTATGGTGGACATTTCTCCTGCGCGCACTAAGCGTTTCGCTTCCACTTTCATTATGCGCACCTCTAACGAGTGGTCTTTCCCGATACTTATAATCTTGGAATCTTCAAACCTCGAATGAAGACTATCTACTATACTCTCTGGGCAAGCGTACTACATCGTCGACCGCAACGTCGCTTACCATCAGGTGACATAGTGGTCAAACGCAAGCCAATTAACAGATAAAAAAAAAAAAAAAAGTTAAATTCAGTACATTAGAAGCACCTACTGCTATAGCCGTGTATTTGTATGACCAAGACCATTAATCGCCAGAGCTATTTAAACATTTGTAACCACAGAATCAGATAGGTTAAGACACTGTTCTCAGTTTCTGAAATCGCCATAGACAACATAACATAGATAACATTTGGTCATTTAGCTTTTAACTTATTACCTCGCTTAATATTCTGTTTTGTATTATTATGTTCTTTTTCTCCTCTTTCTGCTATTAATGTTTCCTTTTGATTATGTTTTACATATATATATATATATATTTATATTTATATGTGTTATTATTATCATATTATGGTTTTATATGTATATGTCATATATTATCTATATACCTATTTATACATATATTTATAATAGAATTTGCATTTCTTTCAAAAAACCACCGTCCTTCCAAATTATGTTAGTCCTTTCTGTTCAAAGGTTGTCTGGAAGAGATCGCTTTGAGCGATAAGACCGCCTATTGTTATGCTGATTACTGTAAAATTTACTTGTTTTTCATGTACCTATATTTAAGGTTTTTTAACAATAAAGTGTTTATCTATCTATCTATCTATCTATCTTAATCCTGAATATGCAAACATCTTTTATGTTCCACTGAATGATTTCTATGAAAATTGATCGCGTAGACATTCGATTGCAATGTTATAATGTTATGATAGATATATAGATAGATAGATAATGCTTTATTGTTACACAACAACAAGATATAATTACAAAACAACACTTAAAGGTAAAGTGTTACAATGGGTGGTCTTTTCGCTTATAGGGATCTCTTCCAGACAACCTTTGGATGGAGAGGTCTCAAAGAAACTGTAAGGGACGGTGGTGTTGTATATAAAAAAAAAACAATCAGTATAAAATAATAATATCATGTACAGACTACATAATCATTTATTTATTTATTTATTTGAGATGACCAACAGCACTTCTTATAAAATAATAGTAACTTATTTATATATATAAAAATACAGCCAATTATAGGTCTCCGATGATATATATAATTTTAAAACTAAGAATTTTGAACTCCTACATAACAAAACAAATTATATATTTAGGTACATATCGAAATAAAAGTAGGTAGGTAACAAAAGGTAAAAAAAACGTACGTAACATGTCGTTTCTTTACGTAGTAATATTTAGTATTCTTTGGTATCAGTGTCTGTGTCTCTGTGTTTCAGTGTGTAAAGACTTAGTATATATATGTTACGGCTAATACCCGAAGTGCGGCTACACCTAGTTTTAGCCGGTTAGAACTAGGTGTAGCCACTTACTCTTGGCTACACCTAGTTCTAACCGGCGTCGCATTATTTTTCAGTAGATTAAAATCTATTGAAGTGATAGATGATAATCTACATTATATTATATCTAATATACATGTTCGCGGCGTTGGGGTGGCCCAAGGGCCACCCCCGCCGCACCCTAACCTACCGAGGGCTGCAGCTATATTCACATGCGGCTGCACCTAGTTCTAGCCGGCTAAACCTAGTTCTAACCGAAGATAAGTAGGATATATCTAAGTTTAACCGCATGTAACCGGCTGCACCTAGTTGTAGCCGGCTAAAACTAGGTGTAGCCGCACTTCGGCTTTTAGCCGTAACATATATACTAAATCTATAAGTGAGATAATAAACAGATAAACAGAACTTTCGAGTAGCAGGCTGCATTAACGTAGCTAAGTTATGCATTTATTTAACAAGTTGTGCCTAGTTTGGCTACTGCTGTGTACTATACGGAGCTTGCTGATGTGTCCAGATGTCTACTAAATTGTACTGTAACTACGGTAATTATAATTATTATCGCAATCGTGGCTGGTGGTGCTGACTTACGATAACTGGTTTAGTCGGATTGGCCGACGTTTAGGTAGCGTTTGGTCATGAGTAGGTGAGCAAGTATTACGGAATAAAACAATCACAGGTACATCATTAGCGCTTTATTGTAGGCCAAATGTACGAAAGAGTTTGATACTCTCTGAATACATAATCTTGTCTAAAGTTATGCAAGTCGGATAACAGCATTATGGTCCTATAAAACCAACTCGTGGTAGGTATCTCGTATGCGGGAGGCCGTCTGGGTAGGTACCACAGCTTTTCTAGTTATTCTGCCACCAAGCAGTAGTGCGCAAGCATTACTGTGTTCCAGTTTGAAGGGCATTGTAGCCAGCGACATTGCATACATTACTATACATTACTTTCAATTAACTGTCCGTCCGTCGAATGAGCGAAGGCCCAATTCAAAAAAGCATTCGACAAGAATCGGAATAAAAACGGACTTTTATTTACCTATTCTTTTCTTTAACTCTATTTGTTTCTGCGTTTGTTTTTATTGTTAATATTTACAGGCGATTGGCGAATCAAATTAGATTCCTCTGCGATAAGCTTCTGGCTGGAATGATAAGATATTTATGGGCGTTATTAATGCCCACATACTTACAGAAATCGCAGCATCGCTCTCTTATGTGATCCCTCGATATGTACCCTATATATATATACCTCGACAGCTTGCCCTCTGAAGCAAGGTAGCGCTCAGATGTAAATACCACACACGGGCCGCGGTGTCGTTGCTAAACCTAGCAGATTTGTTGCGAATAACTAGGCAAGCTACGCTACACGCGCTACTTTTAAATTACGTCAAGACTTGTGTTAACCAATAATACTAACGGCAACGATTGGTTCCGATTTTGGCTGTGTTCATTCAAATTCTTCTTGCTCTCTATTTTCCAATCGTTCGTCAACTGTTTGCAAATCGCTTTTTTAAATTGGATGCACCAATAACAGCGCAGTACCAACTGTATTGACGTGGCTCGTCCAATAACTGCGTACGATGTCAAACCACGATCCGAATTGGGACCGTATCACTTTTTGTTTTTAAAATCCGGTTCAAGAATTAAAAGCTACATATATACGATTATAAACAAAAGCGCACATTGCATTTGAAACCTGTATAAAATTCGATTCAAAAATGTAAGCTAAATTTAATAACGCAACTTTTGATCCCGTTGGGATTATAAGGTGTTTTTGTTACTGATACCTACTATGACTATAGGACATCTCACTCGCACATCTTGTTTGACATTCTATTAATTTTAATTTATACCTAATTGTTAATAAGTTGATAAAAGAGACATCCCTGCAGAGTTTCTTGGTGCTATCTTCTCTAGCGGGCGTATTCCCGAAGCACTCCTAGAGTCAGTCTTAGCATTTTTTTCTGCACTCGGACTTCAATTTCAGTATAGGTTCTGTGGTATAGGAAAGAAATGGGTGTATAAATGGGTAATATTTACCTTTTTTCAAAGTCATGTTACCGTAAGTTAAAATTATTAACATATTTTTAATTCGATTTGTATTATGTGTTTACGTTTAAAAGTGCATTTCTGTCCTATTTAATGAAAAAAATTAAAATGAAATGAAAAAATGTTTATTCGGTAAAAGAGGCAAAGGTACATATTTACTTATATGGAGCACCTGGTCCTACACTAGGCTCGAAACCCGTACTATAAGAGCCAGGACTCTTCCGTCGGGGGTACATCAAATATAATGCCTTTAAATTAGGTACAATAACAATAACTAACAATAAATATATACATATTTTTGTAATGTTTATTTTTTTTTTTATTTATTTCACAAATATAGGTAGGTATAACATATTTAAGTTAACAACACTGTAGTTAAAACATTTGGGCCTAGCCTGTCTTTGTGAGAGACTGGTGCCTGAGATAGGTTCTTGACGAACCTGTGATACAGGTCACCAGTGCCCCCTCGCAGATGGATATATGCCTTCATTTCCATAAAGAGTGTGAAGATGAATTTAAATAAGTGTGCAGAACTTAAACAGAGATAATACAAATAAATGAACAAACATGGTGCCGGTTTATGTGTCTTTTGTATGGATTATTGAGTCTATGGTTGTGTGTGTGAGGGTGTGTGTGTGTGTGAGGATGTGTGAGGGTGAGGGTGAGTGTGTGAGGGTGAGTGTGCATGTGTATGCGTGTGAGTTGTGTGTCGGTGTTATGTTACTTAGTGGAGTGAGGGTAGGGATGAGTTTATGTTGTACTTAGAGTTTAGAATTTGCGGAAGAAAGAATGGGAGATAGCCAATATATCTATTGTCTACAGAGTTATGTGCGAATTTAATAAAGGGGCTTGTAATGTGGGAGTAGGTAGGTATCGAAATTATTTTAGAGGGACTAGCAAATTTTCGGTTTCCTGATAATTAAGCGTCTTGAGATAATCAGAGACAATTTTTTTGCAGCTGTATGAAGGCATAGAGTAAAGGCTAAGTTTGGAATTTAATTTATTATACAAATATGGACCTAAGAAGCAGAAAAACTTATGGGACAGGGATGAATGAAGAGCTTGGGTGTCGCAAACAGTGCCTTTTCTTCTCTTAGTCTTTGTGAGGTCTGGGTCATATGGTAATTGAGCGTGCTTTTTAAGGACGATATGAACTATAAAAGTTTGTCTGACCGTAAGCAATTCCCACTTCTTATACAGGTCTACTGTAGGGTAGCGAAAAGGTAGACAGGCCGCTACCTTGAGGATTGAACGCTGTGCTCTCTCTACCTCGATGAGATGGGTTATGGCCGCTCCTCCCCACGATGAGATACAGTAGTCTATAAGGGACTGACATAGTGCATAATAAACCATCTTTAAAATTCGTTTATCGGCTACGTGCCTTAGATTCTTGAAAATATATATAAGCTTACGTAGCCTTGTAACGAGAGACTCTAAGTGTGGTTTAAAAGAAAGAATGTTTAGTGTGAGAGTGTGAGAGTGTGAGTGTGTGAGTGAGGGTATGTGTGTATAATAAATGATATTTGACTTCGATTAGCGAAAAATATATTTTAGACCTGCATAAAGGTTATAAAGGCAGGATTTACCCACACACTGTCCAAAATTACACTACGCTAAGGCTTATCGAAAAGCTGTCATGCCGTGTTAATCCCGATAAACGCTGCAGCATAAATTAAACGATTAGGTTTGAACTGCATGTATCTATCGACGTTGGACAGAATTGGACGCCCCAACTGAAAGTTTGTTAAGCTCTTTGGAAAGAAACAAGGTTTATGCATAAACTATATTGCCTGATTGTTTTTATAGAGCTAAGTGTTACCACTTTTGTCACTTTTTGTTTAGACACACACATTCGCATTTATAATATAAGTATACGATTATCCTATCTTCATCATCATCATCATCAGCCCATCATGTTCCCGTGATCATCCGTTCGACACGGGCCTTCTCTCATAGAGAGTATGGGCCATAATCCACCACGCTGGCCCAGTGCGGGTTGGTGGATGTCACATATCCTTGAATTTTTGAGATTAATTCTTGAACATGCCGGTTTCCTCACGATGTTTTCCTTCACCGTTTCTAGAGAGAGTGTTTAAAAATCCGCACAAAACTTAAGTTAGTCAGTGGTGCGGGGCCAGTGGGATTCGAACTCGGGTGCGTCGGATAGAATGTCCCAGTGAGCCACACTCGCTCTATACTTATCTTACTAGTCCTAAACTTACTAATATTATATATAATTGCGAAAGTGTGTGATGGTGTGTATGTGTGTATTTTTACCACATAACGAATGAAAGGATTTAGATGGAGGCACTTTAGGCTCTGGAATAGGCCAAAGGATACTTTCATCCTGGAAAATAAATAAACTCTTTATTGTTCAAAATTCAAACTTAAAGCTTACAAATAGTAGCTGTAACTTTAACCTTAACCTATCACCACCGTCTGAGTATGTTTCGTTATTCCTCTCCATCCAAAGGTTGTCTGGAAGAGATCGCGTTAAGCGATAAGACCGCCCATTGTTACACCATTGTAAACATTTCACTTGTACTTTATCTCTATTTTTAAGGTGAATAATAAAGTGTTTATCTATCTATCTAAAACTTTCACACACATACTTTAACAATTATTGAAAATAGAGATCATACTAACTTAGAGCCAAATAATGACATTCAAATTAGTCACTGGGTTTTACGACACATGTTACATTCAGGTAACATACCTACTCACTTAGTTGAAGATAATTTGAGACTATTAGGTTATTAACTATTATATATAGCTGAACAACATGCACAAGTAGGCCAACGTTGAAATATGAATCGAACAGTTCCTGCGGGAACAACTAGAAACCAAATTCTACGTGGACGGAGTCATGGGTATCGCCTAGTTTCTCCATAATTTTTTCGGCAATAAAATTAAATTTAAATTAACAAATATCTGACCAACCACTTCGACCCGATTCGGTCCGCGGAGACATGATTGGCCCAATTTGGTTGCATAATTAGTGTATAGCGGAGTAATACAGCACCGGCGGCGTCAGGTATCGGGACCTGACCAAATTAGTCACTCTATGCGGCGTTTACAAGTGGCATTTCAGTCGTATTGTGTCATTTTATTTCAGTTAAGTGCACAGGATATATATAAAACCACCCAAGTGCGAGTTGAATTCAAGCACCAAGGGTTCCGTACAAATATATAAATAATTCAGTGTCAAAATATTTAGTAAATATGACTGTAGTTCATAAACTATGAATGCACCGAATATTGCTCTAACGAAAAGGTAAACTAGATTGAGGGACAAACTTAACTTTGCCGTTGGAAACTGTTGTCCCTATATATCGACATAGCTCGCGGTCAGTTTACCAACTGCAAATAATCGCATTTTTTTCAACCGACTTCAAAAAGGAGGAGGTTCTCAATTGGACGGTATGTTTTTTTTGTATGTGTGTTACGCGATTACTCCGCCAATTATGAATTGATTTTGATGATTATTTTTGTGTTTGGTAGGTCACTTCAGAAGTTCCATATACATTTTATCAAAATTGATTAACTTTTTTTGTGCACTTTTTGAAAAAATAACAAAACAAATAATATAAGTTTAGTCTTGAAGTCGGTTCTTGTTTTTTAAAAAAATATTTTTGTGATCTCGTATCTATAAATTTACCATTTTCGGATTTTTCCCTGTATTTCTGCTGAGACATTGTTTTTTGCCAAAATTTTATGATTCTAGGTCAACGGGAAGTTACCCTATAGGTTTTGTTTCCCTTGCGAGTGTCAAAATATGCGGCATAAACGGCCGTAACTTTTGATTGCGTTGACTCAGAAATTTGTTTTTCCCAGCTCCAAGGGATTGCAGACCTGAGTATTTAATATTAATTTCAACTTGATTCATCCACGCGCTCCCGAGAAACGGGACAGACAGACAGAGACGGAAAAAGAATTGATCCTATAAATCCTTTTTTCCTTTTGAGGTACGGAACCCTAAAAAGTGCCTCAATATATAAATGACATTAATTAGAGACTAGTTAAATCGCAGATAATTTTATTACCCCTAAGGCTTGACAGTATCTCCCGCCGATCTAGAACCGTGACGATTAGGGGAAGAGTCAATTAATTTGCAAAGGGTCGTGAATTTTTATCAGATTGAACGCCTAAGATGATTAAAGCGAATGGTTATCATTTTTAAGGATTATGTCAGCTTCTGTGATGTAGTGGTTGGGCAGGTTGGCTCGAATCTCATACACCACTGAGGTTGAGGGCTCGATTCCCGCGACGGGACAAAGTATGTGAACAGAAAAATAAACACAAGCATTTGTTTCGTGTCTGGGTGTTGTAAAGAAAGAAAAGAAAGAAAAAAAATGAGTTTTTATTGCCAACAACTTAATATAACTACAATATTTACCTACCATTACAGTTTGACAATAAGGGGCAGGCTCAGCATCGTTCTGTGTAAACTCTAGTGAGTTAACAGGGCTGGTTTTCAGCGTACCCCTTTGTCGACTCAGATGTTTGCCGAGAAGTAAACAAATTGTATCAGCGGAGACAAAAATTAATTAATTAAAAAAAAAAGATAATAGCGTGAAATTAAAAATAATATATTTTAAGTTAAAGTTTGTTGTAAGACCTCGGTCCTCGTAGTTCCTGGTGCCTTAAATACAGGGAATCCTCGTTATGGCCCTCTATGTATGTGATCGTTAGGCATATTTATTATTTTATTTCTCTTTGACTTTTAAATGTTCCGAGTATCTGAGACATTCACCGTATGTAAAAAGTTCCTTTATATGCTAGAAATATTGTTTGATCTCAGACCTATCTTTATAGAAACACCTTAATGTTAGAAATGCAAATTTTCCCAATAAATTACGTGGCCCCACACGTATGAAGTCGCGGGCAGAAGCTAGTATCATATAACAAATTTCATCAAGATCCGTTCAGTGTTTTTTGAGTAGCAAACATCCATCCATCCATCCTCACAAACTTTCTCATTATAATAGCACTCGTAGCAGGTCTCTCGTATGCGGGAGGCCGTCTTATTCTGCCGCCAAGTACTAGTGCGCAAGTGCTTGCTTATTTCATTACTTAGATCCATTAAAAAACTATACAAAGTACGTCCTAATCCTTCTTTCGATACTGTCCATCCAAAAGTTGTCTGGAAGAGATCGCTTTAAGCGATAAGGTAATTTGTATTGTGTATTAAATACACTATGTTCTAAATACACTATGTATTGTTCACGGAAATGTGCGGACCACGGAGTAAACCCATTCTCTACGTATTATTGAACACTACGCACGGGAATACGTGTTTTTATTGGTGCTTCTACTGATTGGCACAAACATTCTACTAAACGAACTTTTACTGCACGAACTTCAATCGCAGTTGGAGCGTTTAAAACGAACTCACTCGGTTTACGACCTCGTAACGATCGTAAATTGTTTTATTGGCAAACTAGAGACCGTCCGCGACTTCACCCGCAGGAAATGTAGATATCGAATTCACTTCTAGTTCAAATACCACAGCTTTGCCAGTTATTTTGCCGCCAAGCAGTAGTGCGTAAGTATTACTGTATTCCGGTTTGAAGGGCATTGTAGCCAGCATAATTACTGAGCATATGAGACTTAATATCTGATCTCTCGGAGTGATGAGCGCAATGCAGTGCTACGTAGTACTTTTGACAGTATTAAAAGTTCTGGGTGGTTCTGCAAATGTTATGGGCAGGCGTGGCGCTTCCCATCAGGCGAACAAATTGCTCGTCTCAATATTCAATTCCATAAAAAAAAGATGAAAGGGCAGATCAAGTTGGAGAAACATCCATATCTATTTTGGCGCATATTTTAGGCATATGTACTTACGACAGACAGACAAAAATATTTAAAACTAACTGCAGCGGTGAAGGTTCTGCGTTGATTTCTCAGTTAGGAATTCTGCGTAGGATAAAAATGTCTCTAACTACTTTTGGATGAACCGATTTTGATGAAACAAAAACAAAAACGACTCAAAGGTACACTGCATCAAAATCCATTCAGTAGTTTGGCATGATAAATTTTTATACAGACAGACAGACAAAAACTCTAAAAACTATTGATTTGGATTCTTTTGCTTTTATATATTAAAAACAAATTGTTTACATATTTCTATCTACAAATTTCGCTGTAGTTAAAATTGTATTATATGTATGTAATACATATAGATATAGACTATCACATGCTCCAGCATTGTGTAAATATTTTTACCGACTAGATACAAATTCAAGTTCAAAAGTTCTATATTCAATTTTGGCATCACAGACGCATTTATGAACGTCGATTATTATAACAATGACTCTACCACCGTATCGGAAAAAGAACCACTACTCAGAAGGTACGGCAAGAAACTGAGGGACATATTTTTGAAATTTTGTTACAGTGTTCATTATAAATATAAACGGCTACACTCACGTTATGATTGTGTCGGAATAATTCCGTCCAGGTTTTGGACAATTGGGATGTCCTCCGGAAGTTTACGCTTTGGATTCGCGGCGCAGACTAAAAAACATACTTATGTGCCAGTTGGCTACTTTTTAGAAACAGAATGTTCCACACATCTTTGTCTTCTATGGAATTACAGTATGCATTAATTTCGAAATCGTTTACATGTTACAAGATCTTGCAAGACAAGGTTTTGGTTGACCTGCAACTGTTACAAATCCTGGTTGGTCGCCGAAGCCGTGGTCGACCTAAGCTAAGGTGGCTCGATGGCGTAGAGCAAGACCTGAAGACGATTGGTTTCAGAGGCTGGAGGCAGCAAGCCAGAAACAGGCCTGTCTGGAGACAAATTCTCGATCAGGCCAAGACCCACCCAGGGCTGTAGCGCCTTAGATGATGATGAAGCAACTGTTACGGGTAAGGGTGTTGCTTATTATCAGGTGCACGACCTGCTCGTCTCGTCATTCAGCTTCACTGAATAACACAAAATACAACTGTATCTTGGCAGTTAGCTTCTCCCCAGTTTTGTTCTGGTTCTTATATGTTAAGTAAATTTAGTTAATTGACAATTAAATTAAATTTAGCTATCCTTACTAATATTATAAACGCAAAAGTTTGTATGTATGCATGGATCTTTGTTACTTTTTCATGCCAAAACTACCGAGCTGATTTTGATGAAGTTTGGTATGTAGGTACTTTAGGAATTGGAATAGCACATAGACTACTTTTTATCCCGGGAAACTGCGGGGCGCAGCTAATGTTTATATAATATACTAATATATATATAATATAAAAAACCTTATTTATATGGACTCATTCGAGTCTGATATCAATTTATAGCGGTGCGGTGCGATAAAATTCCACGCGATCACCGCAATAAAACTTCGATCGTTGCGATCAGATGTCTTCTGCTGTTCTTTTGACGGGTGTGCGAGCAATTTGTCATGTGTGTAAACACGATATTATGTTGAATGTTCGAAACGAACATATAGAGTCTTATGCGCGTAAACGTTCCTCAAAAAGTTATTTGAATTTAGTATTGAATATAAGCATTGTATTGTTTGGAAACTATCGTGAGGCTAAATATTCATTATAAATATAAACGGCTACACTCACGTTATAATTGTGTCGCATAACTCCGACCCGGTTTCGGACAATTAGGGTGTCCTTCTTCCGCGAGTTTACCCTTTCTGAAACCTGGAAACCTGGTCGGAGTTATTCCGACACAATCATAACGTGAGTGTAGCCGTTTATATTTATAATAAACACACTTTTGTTTCATATTAATATTCATTTATTCATGCTCATACATAATTATAATATTACATACAGGTGTTTAAAATAGAGTTGAGTGAGTTCTACTACAGTTTAACATAATCATAAATTCCGATTGTGATTGTAAATTAAATTTATTAAATTATTAAATTTATGTCATAAGAAATCAGGGGTTAGTCACTACAGTCAATTTTAATTTAATTCATACTATTTAAAGACATAAACAGATCGGAAGATCTGGTTTTGTTGTGTGTCAAGATTGATTCGTTTTTTTATTACCACAAAGTACTACACTAACTTCCAGGCAACTTTGCCAATTTTGTAATGTTATGAACATTAAAAAAATTACAATACTGCCCAGCCGTTCTCAAGTGATGCGTTTACCAACTAACAACATTTAGTTTTTATTTATACAAGTAGATACTATAGTGTCATAAATGCATAAATCGAAGAATATCGAATTCGTCTTGTGTCCCGGTGGAGTGCGACCTCTGGAAGTGAAGCCCCCAGGTGGCAGTCGTAATGTAAATCAACCGTCGAATGGGCGTCATTAATAATGTCAAACTCAAATACGTATGTATTCCCCGAAGACCGTATAAATAAAATACTCGATACGGCAAATGTGTATCAGATATAACGGTTTCTTCTCTGCACTAAAACTGTTACACACAGTTTATTAATTATATATAAATATTTTTGTTATTTATTTTATGTATTCTATAGTAAGTATAAGTAGTTATATCAATTATTATAATAAGTCATTTGTATTTGTCGTTAATAGTATATTATTTAGTTATGTAAGATTGTTTTATTTTATTATTGTTTATATTATTTTTTTGCTACACTACCACCACCGTCTATTCTTTTAACATTTGCCCAATCCATCTAAATGTTGTCTGTAAGATATTGCTTTATGCGATAGGACCGCCAATTGTATTACCCTAGTTAAGGTTTATATTTTTCTCATGTAATTATGTTTGTGGTATGCAATAAAGTGTAATTGTATTGTATTTTTAGTGTTTTGTATCTTTTTTAGTGTATTGTATCTTTAGTGCCTCCGCCGGCGTCAGACTTTTTGTAGGTCCGATGGTCGGTCCGATTTTTTCACCTATTTTGTGACTGACTTTTTGTAGGACGTGTGCGTTGCAATATGAAACTCCGTATGTTTCAATTTCACCGACAAAAAACGGTAACCGATTGTCTGAAGTGGATGGGCAACCTTAGAAGTGCCACAGACATCGATATATAAGCAACAAAGTTTTGAAAAAGGTTGGAAATGACATCGCTGATTAGTACGAATTTCCTTTGAGAAGAAAGTGTTTTATCATATTTTCTTCTTTTTATCACCGAATAGGCAAGCATTTGACCGCAGTCTAACCTGATGGAAAGTTATAACGTGGTCAACGATGGATTGTGCTTGCCTAGAAGATACCGATTCACTTGAGGCTTGAAGACACTTATAATCGGGAAACAGAGACGCTGGTAAGGTGTTCCTTTCCTTAGCTGTTCGCATTAGATTAGATTAGATTAAATAACTCTTTATTGTTACAACACCAGAAATTACTACAACAAAAGAAAAATTACAAAATTAAAAAATAAAGTGTCTCTAAAGTGGGACTCTTAGACGGATAATCGTAAAATAGTGTTTGGGCTCATTTTAATCTGCTCGCGGTTCCGATTACGAATTTGGTTAATGTTTGTCTTGAAAAATATATATTTCAACAAAAATCTTGTTACAGCAGTGACTCGCTGCAAAGGTTACAGCCGCCGTTAACTTCTCAGTTGCAAAAAAAATGTTTTGAAAAATCAAATCTCGATCATATGGTACTTAAATGCATACTCATATATTATTGATGGCGGCACACACTCGCGCCGCGGGACGTTGGCGAGGGCCGCTGGGAAATTTGGTTTTAATTATTTTCCACACGATTTTGTATCCGTTACGTATCCATGTGGACTTACTCGTAGGTTAGATTATAAACCTATGTTCCATCATGAAACTAGACAATACTACACAGTAAATGATATATAATTAAATATGAATCAATATATTATTGATATTACTATAGCTGCGCCTCAGGGTTTCGCGCGCGGTTATCCGTAATATCCTTTTCCAAGTCTTAAAGAACATACGTACCCAATTTGATCAAAATTCGTTCCGTAGTTTTTGGGTGATTGAGTAATAAACATCCGTCCATCGTCATAAACTTGATCCCTGTGTATATCTCTAATATTTTTATGATATAAATAGAATAGGATAGGATTATTACGCTACTGCGGTGCTACGGTACTGCGAAATTGTTTACCCTCGTACTATGATTGCGAAGGATATGAAAAGATCATCTAGAGTGTATATTTAAATTAAAAATCGTACAATACAATGTTTTTCTTTCACATGTGGGTGTGCGCCTACCCTGTAGTATGGCACAATAAAAATATGGACCAAGCTTACTTTTTATAATACTAGCTGACCCGGCGAACTTCGTGCCGCCTAACAGTCATTGTCTTTTTAGGATTCCGTACCCAAAGGGTAAAACTGGACCCTATTACTAAGACTCCGCTGTCCGTCCGTCTGTCTGTCTGTCTGTCTATCTGTCCGTCTGTCACCAGGCTGTATCTAATGAACTGTGATAGTTAGACAGTTGAAATTTTCACAGAGGATGTATTTCTGTCGCCGCTATAACAACTAAAAAACAGAATATATATGTGCGCGAGTCCGACTCGCACTTGGTTAGTTTTATTTTATGTACCGAATTCAATACGAGTTTATTGTAACTACTAACTATTTACAAAACTTGAATTGAATATTATAATTAGGTTAGCTTGATGTATATTGTTCGGGGTTTAATGTATTCGTATCGCCGACACGTAATATAACCGCTATGGGGACTGGTCTGAGGTGATAAAACTCAGTTCCAACGATACGCGATACGGCCCGTTCCATCTCGAGCCGGTTTTTGCCCGATCAAAGGACATTTGATATGCGATAATGGGCATATGGATAAAAGCGAGAGGCTTCTTGTAGTGGCAGGTTTATACAAAATGGCGTTACGATGCTGTGATACGGAAAGTTGAATTATTGTATCAGCTTAAGTGCCTCCGCCGACGTCAGACTTTTTGTAGGTCCGATAGAGAAGGTCTGATTTTTTTTCACTGTCATTTGTCACCTATTTAATTTAATGGAATCAGGTGTGACGGTGCGACAATTTCTCTCGTTCTAGCGTTCGGCGAGTCGACACCTGATGATGCCTCGTGTAGATGGTGAAACACGTGTCGTACAGGAAGGGTTGTTGTTAGGGCTTTTTTTTTAACATTGATATATATATATTATTATATGATATATATTATAATTATATGAATTTTTATACATCACATAGGTACCTTATTTTTTATATAAAATATTAAACTCATAAACATAATTTTAATAGAAAGTTGTAGCGGTAGTAGTTTTATTTATACATATATTTTTAAATTTTAATACTTTTCATATTTGCTATCTACTCCGATACATACAAGTACTATACTAGTTATCTAACAAGTTTCATAATAATTGGAAGGCGGAATTACACTAAATATTTTCATTGGTTTCAGATTTGTCAGCTATTTTGTGACTGACTTTTTATGTCCTACAAAAAATAAAGTCGGTGTGTGCGTTGCAATATGAAACTCAGTATGTTTCATTTTCACCGACAAAAAATTGGTGACTGATTGTCTGCCGTGGGCGGGCAGCCTTATTTTGGGGGAAGTGTCGTCAAAAATAGCGTCGGGCACACCAATAACGATTTACTTTACATTAGTAGAAAAGGAATTTTATGATAATTACTTTCAACACGATATCGTATTCGGGACGACGTGACAGCGTGGACCCAGATTTTACGATAAAGCTATTTCGGATATCGTGACGCGAGTGTTATTTGATAAAATTGGTTTTAACGGATGATATAATGGGTTTATAATGGGCTTAATGGGTTAATACGTTTATAATGGGCTTATAATTAATGTTAATTACGAATCATTATTACATTAATTTGTGATGATTACGCGTTGATATAAAATTGGTAAAACGTGATGGAAAAGGATAGTGGCCTAAAGAAGGATAATGATGAAGATCAAGTGTAGCATAGCAGAGCTCGCCTAGCCGTTCGTAACAGATCTACAAGGTTAAGCAACTTTCGCAGCGGTCACAACTTGGATCAGTGACCGTTTGTGTGGTATGTCAAAGCATTTTAGTTTCACGTTTATAGTGCATACTGCTAAGGAATAGAACTCTTTGCCGTCTTCTCTGTTTTCTGATCAGTACACTTTGGGTATATTCAAGGCCAGAGTGAATAGACCTACGTGCTTATATCTTCTAGACTTACGTGCTCCATCTACTAAAAGAATACAACAGTTGATCGACTCAGGCCCGCTTTGTTAAAATACTAGCCGCACCCCGCGGTTTCAGCCGCGGTTTCCCGAGATAAAAATATCCTATGTGTTAATCCAGGGTAGCTATTTCCATTCCGAATTTCAACAAACGAATTGTTGAAGAAACACACTATCTTACACACAAGTATGTAAGTTAAGTGAAATATCTTATGTTTTGCAGTAGCGATCAGGAAACTGATAAGACAACAAGTTCCATTCCATAGCAGTACCAAAGAAAACTAACTATTACGGCAGTACGCACTAAAAACATACAGAGTTTCGCATTTATATATTTTTTGATATAATATTAGTGTGGTAGTGTGATTAATAATGTTAGAATGGGATTAAGTACTTTTTGGATATGTAGGCTAGGATAAGCGTTTTAGGATTTGGAAAATAGGGCTCACGTGTAAGTCCTGGGCGAAGTCCTTCGTATGGCTGTTTTAGGTCACAATTCACTTTCCACCATCACATTGCTTACTTTCGATGTAATTTAGATGATGCACTCGCGGCCGCGGTATATTTTTGGAAACGTTTAGCGTCGTTTCTTTTGCGTGAGATGAGCGTGGAGCGGGAGTTTTTTAGGAAATGATTTTGAAAGCATACAATTTGTATCTAGGTTTGAAAGGAAGAATGAGTAAGTGAGTGAGTGCGTGAGTGTTGACAGATAAAATATGCATATTTAGATATAGATAATAAACTATTTAGAACTCATTGAGGAATGACACTATAGAGTCCTTGACAGCGTAACACTTTTGGAAAGCAATAGTTTTTTGACAGTATTTTTGGAGTGTTCACCATACCTATGAAAAATTCTCCCATTCGCTTGAATGAAAATGTAACGTGTTCTGCGTTGCATTGCAGCCACTATAACTTCAAAAGTTCGTAGTTGGTCTGTAAAAGGTAGGACATCTGTACTATTCTGTACCCCAGAGTGAAAGATAAGTACCACGATGATTTACGAATTACAGCATTAATAGGGAATATGCATGTGATGTCGATAGTGGCGGCGGCGCTACAACGCAGAACACGAACGAGATGCGATAGGTACCTAAATTTTTTACGGCACGCTTCATAGTGAATGTATAAATACAATACTTAAAGCCTCATAGACAGTCTTCCGAGAAATTCCTTTGCAACAAAATCTATGAAATTCGTGCAATCATTTTAATATTTTGTTGGTAACTAGTTTTTTATCTAGGATTAAACCAGTCAGATAATAAAAATAATTAAAGTAAATACATAGATGATACATTAATACAATAAACTTCATTATTTCCATTCAGATAGAATTTATAATTAAAGAACTATAATTATTTGACATAATTTACATGACCACAGCACAACTGAAACTTAATTAATTAATTAATAAGCCTTTATTAATCTTTAACATTAAAGACTTTACAGTTATAAAGATAAAAATATAAATTAGATTATTTTTTTTTGAGTAAATTAGTAATAGCATTTATATTATAATATGCACGTATTATTTGCGTAATTACATCTATATATATAAATATAATATAAATATATGTATATATTTGTTAAAGATCCCTCATTGGGTAAAGGCCTCCTCAAGTCCTTTCCACTTATCTCTGTCTTGTGCTATGTCCATCCAGTTGTTTCCAAGCATCTGTTTCAAGTCGTCTTCCCATCTCATTCTTGGTCTTCCTCTTTTTCTCTTTCTTTCTGATGGCCCCGGCCAATTCGTACTTTCAATTGTCCATCTATTATCGTCCATGCGAGCTATGTGCCCTGCCCACTTCCATTTTAGCCTTAGTGCATATTGTAACGCATCTGTTAACTTTGTTTTGTTTCTTATAATTTCATTTCTAATTTTATCTGTTCTTCTGATATTTAATATGCTTCTTTCAATATTCCTTTGGAAAACGTTTATTTTGTTTCTAACAGATTTTGTGAATATCCATGTTTGACAGCCATAAGTGAGGCAGGGTAACAGGCACATATCTACTACTTTCTTTTTCATATGAAGCGGGAATTTTCCTTTCAATATTTCTTGTAGAGCCCAGAATTTTTTCCATGTTAATCCAATTCTTCTTTCCACTTCTTCTATATTATTGTTATCATGAAATGAAATTTGCTTTCCCAGATAAATATAGCTATCAACATATTCTAATTCAAAATTGTTTATGTATATGGAGTATTTTTTATTGTTTGACATTACCTTCGTTTTTTCTAGATTCATTTGTAGTCCAACTTTCCCACTTTCTTCATTTAATATATTTATCATAGATGACAAGCAAGCACAACTTTCAGCAAACAAGATTATATCGTCTGCAAATCTTAAATGACTTAAGTATTTTCCTGATATTTGAATTCCTTCTTTTTTCCAGTCTATTTTGTTCATGATGTTTTCTAGAACTGTCAGAAAAAGTTTTGGTGATATTGGGTCACCTTGGCGTACCCCCCTTTTTATAAGTATATTCTCTCCTTTCCTTTCTAATTTTACTCTACTTATAGTGTCCTTGTATATATTTTTTAAAATATTTATGTAGGTTTTGTTTATTTTGTTCTTCTCAAGAGCACACCATATAGATTCATGAGATATGCTGTCGAAAGCTTTCGTGTAATCAATAAAGGCTAGGTAAAGTGGAGCGTTGTACTCTTTATATTTTTGTATGATTTGCTCTACAGTCTGAATGTGGTCAACTGTTGAGAATCCAGAGCGAAAGCCTGCTTGCTCAGATGGTTGATTTTTATCAATTTCAGGTCCAATTCGAGTCTGTATAATCGAAGTGAATAGTTTGTAGATGCATGATAGTAGACTTATAGGCCTATAATTGGATATATCATTTGGGTCACCTTTTTTATATAAGAGAATTATATTTGACTCCTTCCACTGTTCAGGCACTGTCTCAGTTTTAATTACCAAATTAAACAGATGAGCTAGAGGGTGGGCCAGGTTTGGAGCTAGTCTCTTTAAAATATCATTTGAAATTCCATCTGGGCCAGGGCTTTTTTCGGCTTTCAATTTTTTGATATGTCCAATAGGGGATCGGACAGTTATCGAGAAAAAATATAAAATGTAGTTAGAACGAATGTTTATCGAACCAGAAAGATCGTCCAATCAATATTTTTGTGAAATAATAATGATTTATATTTTTAAATCAAGAAATAAAATCTAAAAATTCTGACTATTTTAATCTGTTCTTCGTCTCAAGCGAAACACCAATCACAGCGCATGACGTCATCCGTAGGCGGATGACGAGTGCCAAGCTTGTGTTCCTAGATAAAAATTGTATATACGCTTGTGTTGTGATTACTTTTCGTTTTTGCTTTTCATAAAATCTTACAATATTTAGAATTAAGAGATAATAAAATAGTCCATTAATAGGTGCAATTCTCCCAAGTGATCATTATCTCTTTGCTTACAACTTGTTTTGTATAATAAATAACATGGAACCAAGCTATATAAAAGCCGACAATAGAACTCTGCCGAGAGTGGATATATTGATGGTTGGCAATTTCTTTGCCTCAAACTCGGACTTCTGTGCTGCTGAATTTCGAAATGTTAAAACATCTATGTAAGTATTTCAGCTATTCTTCATTTGATCTAATTTATGTGAGTATGGAAATAACAAAGGGAAACATAACCTAAAAAGTGTAGGTTGTGATAATTGATGTAATGTTATGTCCTTTTTATTTTTATAATGACTTACTTTAATGTTTTACTTTTGCGTCTTTTTAGATCAGCGAGACCATCATACGGGGATGATGCGATAGGATACGTCCAACTTCGGCGAGATATGGATTTGTGTACGATCAAATGTAAAGTGTGTCCAGAGCACAAAATTCGTTCAAAGGCGTATAATGCGACTATGATATTAAATGAAAAAGAAGAAAAAGTAGTCAGCGTTCAGTGTCATGACTGTGCTGCATCAATGGGAGGTTGCAAACATGCTGTCGCTTTTCTGATGTGGGTCCACAGGAGAAGTGAGGAGCCATCTAGTACTGAAATACAGTGTTACTGGAAGAAATCTAAACTGGCTCAGATTGGTACCAATGTTAAGTATGTTACTGCAAAGGACCTTTCGTCTGGTAAAAGAGTATCTTCTACCCAGACTGCTCCACACAATAATATGCTGGAACAATTTCTCCAAGCAGCTGCTACCCGAAATGTCACAAACTGTGAATTATTGAAATATAATAACTGCAGAGTGAAAGAGTATGAGAAATTGTCACTTCATTACTTAATCATTGAACATAGTGATGACGGTGATTGTGAAACATTTTTGGATACAATAGCTCAGTATTTTACTGAGAAAAACATTAAACTGATTGAAGAAAACTCTCGAATGCAATATAAGAACAGGTTGTGGCTCGAGCTCAGGTATGGGCGTATTACAGCTTCAAAATCCTACGAAGTTAGCAAATGTCATACTGCAGATGGGTCTTTGATATCTATGATCATGGGAGCCAAGACCCCAGACACAAAAGCAATGAAGAGAGGTCGGGAATTAGAAACAAAAGTGAAAGAAACAGTGGAAAAAACACTTGGCAAGAAAGTGAAGACCTGCGGATTATTTATTTCCTCACAATACCCATTTATAGCTGGTTCACCAGATGGTATTATTGACAATAAAGTATGCGTTGAAATAAAATGCCCAACCAGTGAAAAAACATATAAAAATTATTTGAAAGATAATAAAGTGACAGAAAAATATATGGCACAAATACAAATTCAAATGTTTGTCACAAATTTGAAACATTGTTATTTCTGTGTTGCTCACTGGGATTTTGAACTCAACAACCATGTTGAAATGTTATTAGTAAGCTATAATGAGGCCTTAGTAAAGCACTATATTTCAAGTTCAACTCAATTTTGGAAAAGAAATGTATACCCTATTCTATATGAAAGTTCAAAATAAAATATTTTTTTTACATATTCAATGGTTTTATTTATTAAAGTTAATATTAGGTATGTACACATAATAATTCATAAATAAATAACTCCATAAATTCCTTTCCTTTTTCTCCATCAGCTTTGTACAACCAGTGAGGTGCTTCCCACTATGGAATCAAAGATTTGACGGTGGGGACTGTGAGCCTATGGAGGATGCATGGTGACATAGTACTTGTGGAAAACTGTAGGTTTCTAGGCGAATATTTTTTTTATCTAGTTTTACTATAAATGGTCTGAGAATATTAGCAATGATTGGTATTTTTTTTTTAAATACTTTGCCTGCATATGATGTCGATATTCCAAATTGATCTACAAGTTCTGAAAATGTTGTATTTAATCTAATTTTTTTCAAGCATAGTAGTACATGGTCTGTTGGAATGTTGGTGTTTCCTTGTACTAAATCAACCAAAAAGAAACAATCCTTTGTTATGCCTATATAAAAACGTGGTTTGGCTTCAATTTTTTTCAACATATTATTCAGGGATTGCTTTGCTTCTCTTTCCTGTTCTAGTTTAGCTTCTTCTTTGTTTAAGCTACTACTGTCAGATGGTATTTTACACTAACGATTGAACAGAAGGTGATGATGGTTGAAATGATATTGATGGGGTGTAAAGTGATAGATCCATCGATGAATTATCTGTTTATTTTAGACACACTTGGTCTTGATAGCTCTACTTGTTCTTCTACTTTGAACGGAGATGTCGATGTAGTTGTTGTCCACGTTTTAGATGGTGATGTTGCAATGTTTTTGGATTTGTTATGTGTTTGTGTATACCTGCTTCTGAAGTTTTTACTTTTAAAAACAACTTGTACACCTTTATCTTAGCTTTTTGGCTGTTCTTCTCTTACAAAGTCAGTTTGTAAATCTAAAACAAAGGTAAATTGGTCATTATTGTAAACCATTCCGAAAAAGGTATTGGTTCAAATTAAACTAGTAGGTATTTAGCTAGGTACTTACTAAGAGACTGAGTTGTATTTTCTTTTTCCATATTAGACTCCAGTTTAATTTCTGCAAGGGCTTCTTCTATTAAAGACATTCTTTGCCTTTTGACAGCAGCGGGGCAAGATGTACTAGTAGTTGATGGCAAACTTCTTTTCCTATCAGTTTGAAATTGAAATTTTGAAGGAAGGCATCCAGGTTTTATCATTATTTTTTTACAAAGCCCATAATATGATATCGCATGTAATTTTCCATATCATTCGGCAGCTATAACACAAATTACAAATTATTTAAGCACTTATACTAAACTTCTTACTTGTAAATATAACCTATACATACACAAAAGGAACTTATTATTTTACACACCGCTTAAATTCTATCTAAAGGTACTTACATCGAAGTGTCCTCACAAAAGAAAATCGCTGATGTTATAGACATCCCTTCGTGTTTTCGTCTTGCTAGATCCATCCATTTTTTTCGCATTTCTGCTTTTCGTGGTACATCAATGAATAATTTATTTGGAGTAGCTATAGAATTATTTCTACATTGAGGTACTGCACACCAACGATATGGTTTTCGTTCCATTCCGACAATTTACTCAATTTAGTCCCCAAACTTCACAAAACGTATTTAAATCTCTTTGCAAGTTTTCTTTCGTAGAGTTTGAGTTTGACGCACAGAACAATAATACTGGTTTGACGATTCGGCCAGCGTATGACGTCACACACCTGAGGTGACCTTTTGCGCGGCAATAATTTAAATATAATATTTAACTTTAATTTTAGGTACTTTTAGAGCTTTATTTAATTAAAATGGTATTTTTCATGGCTATATATATTGATTATGGTTAATTTAAAACACTTTCTGAAAAGTTGTCCGATCCCCTATTACCTCCATCTCATCCACCTCCTTGACCTCCTGCGCTCCGTCCAGAAAGCCTATGGTTTCATCTTCTTTATTCTCAGGCTCGATTTTTAATTCACTGTACAAATCTTTATAATATGATGTAGCTATATTCAGAATACCGTTTCTGTCTTTAATTATATCTGTTGTGTTGGATCGTAAGCTAGGAATCCACATTCTATGCGTCTGCAGTTCCTTAAATGCCCTCTTGGCGCTTCCTTTTGTCTCTAAATAATATTCCATTGTCGTAGTTCTATGTATTTCATAATCTTTACTAATAGCTTTATTCGTTTCTTTAAATAGTTTACTTATCTCCGTTTTAATATTTTGTGTTTTAGTTTTTAAACATAAGAGTTCATGTCTTCTTGCAATTAGGCTTTTGGTTTTTTCACTTAGTATATCTTTTGTCTTTCTCTTCTGATTCCGACTTGCTTTGTTACATCCATCTCTAATAAGTTTTTCTAATCTGTTGTAGTATGTTTGGCTGGTATCTTCTTCTCTTAGTGTGAGGCTTTCTTCATTATATTCTTTTATATATTCGACACATCTTTCTATTTCCTCTGTAGTTGTTAGAGTTCTGACCACATTATTATAGTTTTTTCTACTTTTCTTTCTTTCTTGTATTTCATAAAGACTTCGAACTAATCTGTGGTCAGATGGAAATTGTACGTTGCTTAGAACTTCAATGTTGTTAAATTGTTTTGGGGTGTTGGTCAATATAAAATCAATTTCATTTCTTACTTTTTTGTTAGGTGATATCCATGTCCATCGTTCTTTGTCTTTTTTCTTAAAGAATGTGTTGATTACAGATAATTTGTATTCCTGTGCGAATTGTATTAAGGTTTGACCTCGTTTGTTTCTGTTTCCATAACCAAAATTGCCAAGTACTTCTTGTTCTCCTCTCTTAGGCTGGCCAATTTTCGCATTAAAATCTCCCATCACTATGACTGTCTTCGTAGATGCTTCTAGTGCTTTTCTTAGAGTGTCGTAAAATTGTGTCAACGTCGCGTCATCAGCTTGTTCAGTGGGTGCGTATACTTGTATAAGGGACAATTGCTCTCTTCCTATTTGTAGTTCTAGCATCGCAACTCTCTCTGAGAAGCCAGTAAATTTCATTATGTTGTTTTTCAGGTGTTTTTTGATGATAAAACCAACTCCATAGAGACCCATTGTTTTACCCATATAACATAAAATATATTCGTCGTATTCTTCTATATTGCATCCCATTCTACGAACTTCGGCCAACCCTAAAATATCGTATTTTATATGTTTTATGGCATAATTTAATTCCAGTAGTTTTTCCGTTGTCGAAAGTGTTCTGACATTATAGGTACATATTTTCAATACCTGTGATTCTTCTCTTTCTGTTGTAGATACTTTTTCAAAGGACTGAGGGTTGTGGTCGTTCTCTCCCGCTGGGACCAGCAGTACTGGGAGAGTGTGAGAGGCTAAGGTTGATTGCTATGATTGTTTGTTAATGATATGCGCATTCTGTGGTGTAGAAAGTTTTTTCATGGTCATATATGATTCCATGGTTTTATTTTTCTTTGAAGTGGGCTTAAAGCTTTTACTTGTACTCTGATCATATTTTGCTATGTGCTCAGGCGATTCAGACAGCGGTCTTTTTTGTAATGAGCGGTTGTCCTGGGTTGAATTTTCTATTATTATAATTTTGTCGTACTTGATGATAGCTTTTTTGCCTTCCTCTCTTAACTTTTGTACTTCCTGTTTCAATATATTCCTTTTTTCTAGAATTTTCTTAGTATAATCTTCTTGAATATAATATGATGTACTATATAACCTGTTTTTATTTTTTAGTAATTGTATTTTTGTATTCATTCTCAGCACAGTCACTTTTATAGGTCTTGTCTTTTCATTTTTCTTCCCTATTCTATATATGGTATCGATTTCAGATCTAGTGCAATTTACCTTCATGTTATTATTTATTATATTCAGAATAATATCCTCAAGTTCTGTGTGGCTCTTCTCCTTTTCCTCTACACCAAAAAACAGAATATTCTTTTTTCTCGACTCTTTTTCCAAATAGTCTATACGATTTTCTTGCTCTTCAACTTTTTTTTCCAAAATAAAATTTTTCTTTTCCAATTCTAAAAATTTTTCGTTTATGTTTGTGTTGATTGATGTTTTTATGTTTTCTTCCATATTCTCCATTTTTTGGTTTTGGTTATTCATATTAATTTTTATTTCATTTAAAAGTTTTAATACATTTTCCATCTCCATTTTGAATTGTTGTTATTACTGCCCTCTGGTGGGGAGTAGCGGAGTTTTCTTGTATGTGGATTTTTAACGATTTTCAATTCGTGAACCCAAGTCGTGGTTTTCTAGGATTCGATGTAGTTTCGCACAGCGATCATAGGTGGCGCTGTTTTATATGCAATGATGTCACACTTTTTCTCACGTTTAGGTTATTTCAACACAGATATTTTGAAATCCACATTAAATTTTATCTCACTTTGCGCATTATCGTGGATCGTCCATCTGTGGTTTGTTTCTTTATCGAGTTTCACTATAACTTGGTCCAATTCACTTAAAAACTTCCATCGTCTGTCGGTATTTATTTACGTGATTTACACACTTTTGCCCGAATAAACCATCAAAACTTCATAAAGTCCATGTGAAATACGTCTTGGGGCAAGTAAATATCCACTTTTCTACACACAAAACGAAGATTTCACCTTAAAATAACAATTAAATGCACAGACTTAATCTTGTTTAGAGCAAGTGTCACCTGTCACGTATTAAACACAACTGAAACTTAGGATATAGGTAAATAAAGTGTAAGTGTAGTGTAAGACCTCAATGTTAGAACTAGTTAAGCGGCGCGTACAGGATGAAATTCTTTATTGTCTGTTGCTATGAGGAATCATCAACAGTTCAACAGCCAAACGAATTCTGGCTTTGAAAATTAGAGTTTTCGGGCCAGAGGGCGGGTGAATATAAATTAACAATGGTTAGGAGCAGCACGCCTCGTTAACCTTCCTCGTTAACTGTTTCCTAAAATTCAGTTCAAAGACTAACCAAAGTTAGTCTTTGAGCTGAATTTTGGGAAACAGTTTATTAATTAAACTTTATACAATGCAGGCTACTATACTTATACTGCAATGATTGCATAACATTAACTCGTGGTAGGTGGTAGGTCTCTCGTATGCGGGAAGAGATCAGGAGAACCATCTGGGCCCTAATTCACTATGACCACTTAGCGATTCCTTGCTTCACAAACAAGGAATCGCTAAGTGGTCATAGTGAATTTAAGGCCCAGGAGAACTACTTGCTCGGCTATTTACTTAGATGCATTAACAATTTAGATAAGAAAATTAATCTGAAGACTACGTTTTTATACGCCTAAAAAAGAATAAATAGATTTAATGATTTTTTTTATATAATTATTGTTAAATATTTAATGTGTATACTTAATGGATATCAGACTAGAAAACTTTAGGTAGGTTTCTCGTATGCGAGAGGCCGTCTAGGTGGATACCACCATTTTGCCAGTTATTCAGCCGCCAAGCAGTAGTGCGCAAGCATTACTGTGTTCCGGTTTATTTTTTTACGCTTAATTGATCTATGTTTGGCCACTATCTCGCCTGATGTGAAGCGATGATGTGGCCTAAGATGAAGCATATAGATCTAAAGAGAGACGGCAGTTGAGCGGCTGCTCAGACCCGTCTCCCCGATGGTTCACCTAACATCATCCCGACACACGACTAGGTCGCTTGACGGCATGGCTTTGCTCGGTGGGTGGTGTTACAACCACGGCCAGAGCCTACCACTCCAAAGCGCGTAAGTGGGTTTCATCACGATGTTTTCCTTCACTGTTTTCGAGCGAGCGTGCAAAATCTGCACTTAACTATAAGTCATTGGTGCAGGGCCGAGTCGGGATTCGAACCAAGGTGCGTCGGATCCAAAGGCGCACGAGTTCCCGCAGAGCCACACTCGCTCTAAAGTTTAGTTCTAGGTTAGTTAAGTCTTTGTATGTGTTTGTAAATAATTTTCTTTACTTTTTCTTTTTTCTACGTTATTAGAATTGAACTATACTTTTATGTATACAGAGTTACGAGTATAATAGACATTATGGTAATGTGTTGTTAGACTTATGGGGGTAACATAGTCACTTTGTGACAAAACTCCTAATTTAAATAAAGATAAAAAGGACATTATGGTTTTAGGTTTAAGGAAGAAGAAAAATTTTATTGCTCAGGCAGGGATCCAACCTATCGGACGATATTCCGTAGACGCAGGTTCGATCCCTGCCCAAGCAATATAATTTTTCTTCTTCCTATTATTTGAAATCATAACATTTTCGCCTAGCATACGCATTACATCATCATATAATCAAAATAACTCTTAAGTCTCATAATGTCAAGTAACTTTGCTGGCTACAATGCCCTTCAAACCGGAAGCCTGTTTCAGAGCAGAACTGGCAAAGCGGTGGTACCAACCCAGACGGCCTCTTGCATACGAGAGACCTAGTTAAAACTTAAAAACTTTTATCGAAACCTTTTTCATTTCACAAACTCAAACGGAAGCGGTCCGGTTCCACCACGCGTCGTTAAACCTTGGTCAATTCCATTCACAGTACCAGGCCACCAGCTGAAACTAGGACACGAGCTTTGAATATACCTACCTTTTGAATTTGCTTTGCTTGGAATTGTGGGAGTTGTGAGTCAAACGATAAATTGCCTGGTACAAACCGGAGCACTTAAATAAACTGTAACCCTTGATTTTTCATCTCACTTATGTGAAAAAATTTCCTACCTCCTACATTTTATAAAAGTAACAAAAGAGAGTTTTTTGGTGATAGCGAATGTATTTTTTTTTATGTAACTGAGTGACGAGACGAGCTGGTTTTTTCCCTGATGGTAAGCAATACGCCAGCCCATAACAATAATAGCACCAACCAGAATTTAGTTTAACAAAATCGTGCGCGGCGCTGCACTGCGCTCGTCACCCTAAAACAATTAGCTGTTGAGTCTCATAATGCCCAGTAATTTCGCTGGCTACCATGCCCTTCCAACTGGAACACAGTAATGCTTGCGCAATACTGCTTGGCGGCTGAATAACTGGCAAAGCGGTGGTACCTACCCAGACGGCCTCTCGCATACGAGAAACCTACCACCAGTAAAATTTTCGAAGCATTAGTGGATTCCGTTTTCGCAATTCTCTCAGCCCGGAGTTTAATTTGAGTAGAGGAAAGAAATGAGTATATCTTTACCCTTTTTTTTTTCTAATTCATGTTATCTTAAGTTAATTTTTTGACGTATTTTTAGTCGATTGGTAGTATGTGTAAAAGTCGTTTAAAAGTGCATTTTGTGCCTATTTTATAAATATTTTTTGACTTTTGAAAATAAAACGATAGCTCCTATTGTCGGTTACAGATCTCTTCACAATCTTCGCTCATTAAAAACTTCCAGCAGATGGTGACAACAATTCCGAAGAGTTAAGTGATAAAAGGACTTATATTTAGTGATAAAGTTAAGATTTACGAGTGAAGTCGGGAGCGAGTCGTGTACTCGTCGAATACAATACATTTTTAGATGGAAGTAAAAGTTTTGCTACGTCATTATAGAAATGTCTTACTTGAATCGTACTTTGTATTGTTTGAACTTCTTTTTCCTTTTTTTAATGGGAGTGTGATCAAACCTAGAGAACTTAGAGTTAGAGCCTTATCATATTACGTTTGTTTACGCGGCGAAAACGCCACGCACTCGTGGCAAGCACGCCGCGCACTGACGGCAAACACGTTGCATTTGCAGAGTTCTTGCGGTAGAGCGTCTTTTGGACAGTCACTAGCAGAATCCGGAATGATATATCTTTCAAAATGGAATGTCAGGCCACGCTAATGGCGGTTGAGTGCGAATGTACAACATTGAAGGAACACGGCGAATCAGCGAATGCGCGACATATTCATATGTCGCGCATTCGCTGTAAGTTCGCAGCGTGCACGCAGTGAGTTCGTCGCGTAAAAACACTTTCAAATCGCTAGTGTGCTTCAACCTACAAGCCAACAAATATTATAGATCACCCAAAGGCCTCCAACATGGCCTAATGACTGTTGTCCGGACAACAGCGGGACTGACGGTCCTTCGATGCACGGATTGTACAGCCCCTATGTATTACTTTTGCTTTATTCCTCTCCGTGCTCGGTTGTCTGGAAGAGATCGCTTGTAGCGATAAGACCGCCAGTTGTTACACTTCTGCTAAGATGTTTTTGTTATTATTAATTATGTGTGTGCGTTTTAATAAAAAAATAATTTCATTTCATTTGTACACTGAAAAATGTGGTACAAATCTTTTGTGGGCTTTGTGTGACCACGGTCTTGATATTTTCTGATTTTTAAGACTTACGGTCATTAAGAAAGCTACACAAAAAAATCTTAGTTAAGGACCGGGACTACTTAAGTGGTAGTTGGCAATAAATCAGGCCCAGGAAGGCTCATAAAATTACTCTAGAAAAGCCTTCCTTTTAATTTTTTTTAGGTCCCGTAAAAGCTTTTCGATTTTGTTCTTATCAGCCTGTGTGGTATAGTGTCTGGATGTGGTGTTAGACTAATACCTTAATATTTTTAATCTGTATAATGTCGTATCTGATCCATTTGTCAATGTCAAATTGTCAGATTGAAGTGTCATTGTCAAATTGAAGTATTAACATGAATTTGACATCGGAATCTCTTTGCTTCAGACTGGTACTCAATATCGAATATCTGTGGTCAGTTGTTCGGAGAAACACACGTTGCACAATATTGTAATTCAAATAAATCTTTATAAATCACACCCATCACGTTTCTTTTCCGAGATAAGGAGTAGATCCTTCATGTGGGACCATGGTCGTCATAGTTCCTGGTTTCCTAGCTACAGTGAACCCTAGTTAGGAGCCAGTAGTATGTATGTGGTCGTTGGGCGTATTTATTATTATATTCATTCACATACGCTTTAAATAAGCCGCACTAAAGTTAGAGACTCGGTAAGAACTTCTAATTTCAGCAGCGCCGCTCTTCCGGAAGTCGGAAGCAATAATACTTTTGCTTCGTTGCGTCGCCGGAAATATAAAGCCAACATAACGATACTAATTTATACAAATAGGCGCGAGGTAAAATTATACTTGGTTACATTCGTAGCAAATTGCTACGCCGTAGTATTAAGCTACGGCGTAGCATTATGCTACGAAGCTTATCTTATTCGCAAAGCCGAATAAACTCAACTGTCGATGCCTATGTAATGAGATGGATCTTATATTTGAGGAATTCCCGGAATGTTTGGGAAATACAGGGAATTTGGGGATACAGGGATAAGGAAATATAAGGATAGGATAGGAAATAGTGCTGATTTATCATAGAGGACTAATCAAGTGGAAGCGGCAAGCAGACACGTACGTTTTAGCCAAGTAATATGACCACTTGAGCATGCGTCACCGATTTCTAGTAGGTTCTAATAATAACACCTAACATAAACAGCCCTGTAATTTCCTGTATCTAGGGAACCAGTATCTATGAGGGCCATGGTCTCGCGCAAGTGTGTGAACATGGTCCTATTACACTCTGAGTGTAATGGGACCATGTTCACATACTTGCGCTTATTTCTGGGTACAAATATTTGTCTCGTAGCGGAAATCGAATCCGCTACCTGGTGTATAAGATTTGAGCCAACCTGTCCAACCACTACATCGTTTTGGGCAGACGTGGTGCTTGCCATCATGCTGACGACATGCTCGTCTCATTACTTAATTCCATAAAAAATCACAGATACTCTCGTTTTTTGGTGTTATTATGCCTCAAAAAGTGAGAGAGATAAGATATTATTTGGTTACTAGCTGCGCCCGGTTCGGCCCGCGATTTCCCTGGATAAAAAGTAGCCTATGTGCAAGTCCTAAAGTACGTACATACCAAATTTCATAAAAATCGGTTCGGTAGTTTTTGCGTGAAAGAGAAACAAACATTCATACAAACTTTCGCGTTTATAATATTAGTAAGGAAGTAAGGATTCTGAAAGTAATTTATTTATGCATGACTCACTTTTGCCCACGGAATTAGTCTAAAAACTGATCAATATTTAACGGCCTATGCGTGCGTTGCTTCCATTACGGAAATCATGATAGTAAAACGTGATATCGAAGTCATACCGGAAAACATTGTAACGCATGATTTTTATTGTAATTCTACATCGAAAGCCTGGGTTATGGTATTTGTATTAATTTTCTATTAACTGAAATACACATTCCTAGTTGGTTTTCAACATTTTCATGTTGAAAAATCGTGAAAAAAGTTTTTTTAAACGACTTAAAAAAGGGGAAGGTTCTCTATTCGACTGTATTTTTTTATTTCTTTTAATGTTTGTTACCTCAGAACTCTGTCATTCATGAACCGATTTGGAAAATTCTTTTTGCGTTGGATTCAGTATAGCTACGAAGTGGTCCCATGTAAATTTCATCTATATTTGACCTTCGACTTTGAAGATGCATTGAAGTCACCATTTCACGTTATCCTTATAATTCCATCAGAGTCAGGATTTATTTAATTGCAAATACCGATCGTAAACGATGAACTTAAGACGGTGAGGTATGCAGTAAAAACTGTACATCTTGGCTGCGATCGTTACTGAAACGGTATGACCGTACGTAGAGTTAATTTTTCTAAAAGAGTCTATTACTCGGAAGTCGATGTTTTCATTTTTGTTTTATTACCTGATAGGCAAACATTTGACCGCTGTCTCACCTGATGGAAAGTGAATGTATGTATTCAATTTATTTATTTATTTAAGCAAAAACAATGTAACACAATATAATATTTTAATTAAATAAAATAGCTTATTTTATGGTATACAAATAGCTCGTACATAATTCTGACACATAAAATAAATATAAGATAATCATCAGCATTCGTACTAGGATAGAGCTGTGTTACGATGCTAGTTTGTATTTTCCGTATTGAGACAATATAATTTACCTACATTAACAAAGATATAACATCATACCATCACATTTCTTCTGCTAAAACATGTATTTCAATGACGAGACGAACACGTCATCCCTGCCCCTGCCTATAATAGTTGTAGCGCCACCCAGAACATTTTTGAGCAATTTCCTCCGCGGCACTGCACGGTGCTTGTCGTTGAGAGAATAGCTCCAAGTCTCATTATGCCTAGTAATTTTGCTGGCTACAATGTCCTTCAAACCGGTACATTTTTTTTATGGATCTCAGTGATGAGACGAGCAAGTTGTTCGCCTGATGGCAAGCGCCACGCCTGCCCATAAAAATTGGATTGCCACCCAGAACTTTTAATACCAAAAAAGCACTGCGTAGCACTGCATTGCGCTCATCGCCCCGAGACATCAGATATTAAGTCTCATATGCCCAGTAATTTCGCTGGCTACAATGCCCTTCAAACCGAAACACAGTAATGCTTGCGCACTACTGCTTGGTGGCAGAATAACTAGCAAAGCTGTGGTACCAACCCAGACGACCTCCCACATACGAGAGACCTACCACAAGCCACAATTGAAGCATAGCAATGGCGGTGGCGTTATGTTTGTTTGGACGGAGGGCCGATGTCAAACCGATGTAACGGCTGATTGGCATAGCATGATGTAAATGTGTGCGTGAGGGTTGTGTACGAATGAGCGGACACTGATAACAAACCATGCTCAAAATCACCAAGCATTGGCATACTTGGTGATGACTTGGTAGTCATTTCCATCTAAGCTACATCTTCAACCAAATCCGATCTCATAACGTTTTACAATCAGTTTTATTGCTTCCCGAACCTCAAGACGTTTCCAGATCGACTGGGTTTTATGTGTTTTAATCGCAATATAAACTTGGATTTCACAGTATTTCGTTATAGATGTCACCTACTAATATCAAAGAAAACTAAATATTACTACGTAAAGAAGCGACACTACCACCCCCCCCCCCCTCACTAATTTGTCGTCACCTGCAATAAACCGATAAAAAATGGGTAATGCCGTGCTTGCGTCACTCGGTTGTCACCGCTCGCTGCGAATGACTAATGAGTGAGATTCAAATGTTTATTTTATATGTGCGATCAATTGATGTTATTTGAGGTTGTTATGACCTTTTTGAATGACGACGACGACCTGCTTTACAGAGGTAGAGCAGGCCGGCTGACTATTTGACTTTGACATATGGACGAAACATATTGAGAAAAAGACGGAGAACGGCTGAAGACGGTGGAGCTGACCAGGACCTGACCTGACTGACGGAGGTCTGCCTATCTCTTTTAAAATGGTTCGCTATTGTTCTGTGTATGGATGCAAAGAAACCACTTACACAAATAAGAATCGGAGATATTTTGGTTTTTCGCGTCTCCCAGCCAAGCGATAGTGGGTGTGAAAGAGATACACTTAGGTTGCTTACGTATAGCGTTGTCCTTGTCACGCTTGATTCGTATTAGCTCATCCCTACAATAATTACGCACACACACAAAACGTGTGCGGACAGGCCGGTGCGCCAGTAGTAGTTCTAGACAGTTAGCTCGGCGAATTTGTATGGAGTGTCGGGGGTCTGCTAATATACTCTTTTTATTTTTATTTAAATTTTGTCTATCCAAAAGTTGTCTGGTGGATCTTGCTCCAAGCAATAAGACCGCCTATTGTAATATCGTAATTAAAGTTTTTTTGTTAATTAGTTTATTGGTATACAATAAAGAGCATTTGTATTGTATTATAGAACTAGCTAATACCCGCAGCTCCTCTATAGTTGTCCTCTAAGAAAGCGTTCGTTTTACGGGATAAAATCATCCTATATACTATTCCAGAAACTAAAGTCCATATAAACCCAATTTCATCAAAATCACTTCAGCGGTTAAAATGAAATAAATTTATTTGTCAGAATTGCGGTTACAATATTGCAAGGTGACATAGTAGTCGTTTGCTCCAACAAAATTCGGCCTTTGTAGGTACGTATATTTAATAGTTTTGAACGGTTTGTACGTACAAATAGTTAATAGTTTTGAAATTTAGTAGTTATAAATACACAGACACACCCTTACATATAGAAAATCACACATACAGACTTTCCCATTTATAATTCTAAATAAGAGTAGGATAGGATAGGAAGTACGAATTACATTTTTTTTAATCAATTTTTTTTTAACGGGCGAATGTCTTTATTACTGAAAACAACTCTACACTCTACTTACTTAAACTAAACTAACTACTTACAAGGTGAAGCAATTGACAACCTATAGACCATTAAAGGCCTATAGATAGCTCAAATGCTCCAACCCACTACCAGTTGGCAGCGTACCCAAGATGCTGGCAGTATTGCCCCGTTGTTCGATTGCAATACTGATACGTTGAGCCAAATAAGTCCCAGCATTGTGGTCACGCGTCGCATCGATCAGGCGCTCTGACATACTTTTGAAAGATAAAAAAGAAAATAAAGATATAGACTTTTTCGGATTTATCTTTAACTGTTGAAAGGTAACTTTTTCGGCGATATAGCGAGAGCTTAGTACCGTAACTAGAGCTAAGTGCCTAGCAAGTAGCAGTAGGATAGGATAAAAAATAGTATTACTTTTAACTGTTAATAGGTACCGGCCACATAGGCATAATAAGGTATCTCTGTCACTATTAGAATTTATAGCTAAGTACCGTTGAAAAATTACTTAAGTTTTATTAATTAGGAGCAGGACAAGATAGGAAATAGGATTACCTTTAACTGTTAATAGGTACCTCTTTCGGTCATATAGGCAATGACATAGGCTGACACTTAGAAACTTTAGCTATGTACCGTAGAAATATTGCATACGTTTAATTCCTCTTTAGTTAATAGATCGTCAGTCAGTAACATAAATAGAACATCAGCATCAGTCCATTTATGTTCCAATAGTTGGGACACGGGACCTTCTCTCATAGATAAAGTATGCGCTATAATCACGACTGGTCCAGTGTGGGTTGGCTGATGTCACATTTCATTAATTTTTTGTGTATAATTCTTGAATATGCCGGTTTATTCACGATGTTTTCCTTCACCGTTTCTAGAGTTTTTTTTATGGAACTGAATGACCAGACGACCTAGTCGTTTTCCTGATGGTAAGCAATACGCCAGCCCATAACAATAACAGCACCACCCAGAACTTTGTTTTGCAAAAATTCTGCACGGCGCTGCACTGCTCGTCACCCTGAGATGATTAGCTGTTGAGTCTCATAATGCCTAGTAATTTCGCTGGCTACAATGCCCTAGCGTTAGTGTTAATTTCGCACATAATTTAAGAAAGTTAAGAGAGTCGGTGGCTGCGTAATTTGAACTCTTGTGCGTCAGATCGAAAACGCACGTGCTCCCACTCGCTCTCGTTGAAATATTGCTTAAGTTTAATTAGTACGCGTGAACAATGACGTGTCCTTAAAAGAAAATTAATATCCTAACTTGGAGTATTAGAAAAGTTGCTGACAGTCGTGGTTGTTTATTAAATTGTTTGTCTTTCCTCCGCGGTCCGCGCTCACATTAATTATTTTAACGAGAACGTTGGCATGTGATTCCAGAGGCTATTTAGGAGAACAAATTGTTTCATAATCTTTTTAAGTATTCCTTAATGAAATATTTTTTATACGTGTCCGGGCAAACAGCTGTACGCTGTACGTACAATACAGTACTATACAATGCAATACAAAACAATACAATACAATACAATACAATACAATACAATTCAATACAATAATACTTTATTGCATACCAAACAATAGTCAATAAACAGTAGGTACAATGTGGCCATATCGCTATGCGCAATTTCTTCAGATGAGATAAACATATAAATAAGAAGGATAGAAGAAATTGGTTTGCTCGAGCAGCTGGCTCGGTGACCCAGTGGTTAAGGCGTCGGGACGGTATTCCAAAGACGCAGGTTCGATCCCTGCCCGAGCAATATCATTTTTTTTTCTTCCTTATTATTTAAAATCTTCAGATTTTCGCCTAGCATACCACCACTTTGCCAGTTATTCAACCGCCAAGCAGTAGTGCGCAAGCATTACTGTGTTTCGGTTTTAAGGGCATTATAGCCAGCGAAATTACTGGGCATTATGAGACTCAACAGCTAATTGTCTCAGGGTGACGAGCGCAGTGCGGCACCGCGCAGGATTTTGCAAAACAAAGTTCTGGGTGGTGCTGTTATTGTTATGGGCTGGCGTATTGCTTACCATCAGGCAAACGACCACCTCGTGTCGTCATTCAGTTACGTAAAAAAAATATGCTATAACAAATATGTTGCATTGTTGTATTTAATTACAGAGAAACAAAGCAAAAGCTGTGAATGAAGCATATTACACATTTATGAACTTGTCTTGTTAAAAGGATTCCCAAGCGCTGAAGTTAATTATAATTTATCTCGTTAGAAGTTTCTTTACCAGGTTATTTAATAAAAATAAACTCGTAAAACTTCGTATTTTCTAACAACTTCATCTCATTTGTTTTATTTAATTTTGTTGTTACTTTTTTCGAGGTTAACCTAAATATTTAAACGAAAAGTACACTTTGTCCATTTTGCTCGTAATATAAAACACGCAAAGCCTGTCTGACTGTTCGCGTGTCTGGTTTTGACAAGGTTGAAACTGGAATTTTGTGAAAAAATTGTCAAAAGCAGTTCCTCGTTTCAAAAAATAATTACTTTGCCGGTCAAATTATAGCGGAAATTATTTTATACTTTTTGTTTTTTATTTTAAAATGTTTTTAGCGTTCACGTTGTACCACGTCACCAAAAAATATCGAGGTGGGTAGAAGTCAGGCTACTACCGCTAGTTTCTTTTTTGTGATTTCAATGATTTCCAAATACAAATAGTTTACTTCGTTCAATTTACACAGTTTATACTAGTTCGAGAGCCTAAGGATTCAATACTACTCTGTGAAAGTATCTATTATGTCACAATAAATTACATATTATTATTATTATTAGTAATCCAACTAAGAGTTTGGATGCTAGCGCGAGTTGTACTGAGCGGCGGGCAACAAAGAAAACTAAATATTACTACGTAAAGAAGCGACACTACCACCCCCCCTCCCCCACTAATTTGTCGTCGCCTGCAATAAACCGATAAAAAATGGGTAATGCAGTGCTTGCGTCACTCGGTTGTCACAGCTCGATGCGAATGACTAATGAGTGAGATTCAAATGTATATTTTATATGTGCGATCAATTGATGTTATTTGAGGTTGTTATGACCTTTTTGAATGACGACGACGACCTGCTTTACAGAGGTAGAGCAGGCCGGCTGACTATTTGACTTTGACATATGGACGAAACATATTGAGAAAAAGACGGAGAACGGCTGAAGACGGTGGAGCTGACCAGGACCTGACCTGACTGACGGAGGTCTGCGTATCTCTTTTAAAATGGTTTTCGCTATTATTCTGTGTATGGCTGCAAAGAAACCACTTACACAAATAAGAATCGGAGATATTTTGGTTTTTCGCATCTCCCAGCCAAGCGATAGTGGATATGAAAGAGAAACACTTAGGTTGCTAACGTATAGCGTTGTCCTTGTCACGCTCGATTCGTATTAGCTCATCCCTACAATAATTACGCACACACACAAAACGTGTGCGGACAGGCCGGTGCGCCAGTAGTAGTACTAGACAGTTAGCTCGGCGAATTTGTATGGAGTGTCGGGGGTCTGCTATTACTTACGTTTGCACTATCCAATCTCGGGGTCTATGACGTCATCACGGGGGGTGGAGTGAGGATCAGAGATATATTTTTCTGTTAATGTCAGATGGATCTTAACAACGATATAACTATAATTTTTGTAACATATAAACTTTAGGAGTATGAAGCTTTCATACGTACATGGTTTTTATGACGCATTTTTTCTGGAATGCCCGCCGCAACGACGAGGAAGACGTTCATTGAATTCACGTCAAAATAGAAGAGATCTTAATAAGCTTTACTGAGGCCTTACTATAGACAAAGCCAGTCAGTTTGATTGCGTTTACAGGATTTTGCAGTCCAAAGTTCAAAGTTTTAAAGTTCTTTATTCCGGTTTTGGCATCACAGACGCACGTATGAGCGTCAATTATTACAATGACTCTACCACCGTAACGGAAAAAGAACCACTACTCGGAAGATACGGCAAGAAACGGAGGGGAATTTTTGGTTGAACAATATTTTATGTTTGTTTTTGACAATATTATATATCTTATGTCCCAGTTGGTTGGAATGTTCCATGCATCCTTTGTTTTATACTTGTTTGTAACATAACATTAAATTATTAACTTAAATTGGTTATGTAACATTTATTTTTATTTTAATACATAGAAGTAAACTTTTTTATGCACATAACTATACTTACCATTATATGTATGTGTGAACTACGCTTACGCTCTTTGCTATATTAAAATAAAACGTTCATTTCAAAGTTAGTGTGGAAGCAAAACGTTGTACCAGGGCAACATAAATGATGTAGAGTTCTCATAAGAGCACCGTACTGCGTCCAATTTAGAAATATGAGCCAGCGAAATTGCTGCACACGATATACCGCACAGAGGAAGTTAACGTCGCTCCGAGTTTTATTTTCTGGACTCCGAAATAGGAGAAATTCTTTAGGACCTTTTTAAAGTTCCTCGGGCTCCTAAAATGGAATATTTAAACATAAAATACGAGTTTGTGCGATTTTTTAACCCCCGATGCAAGAAGGAGGGGTGCTATAAGTTTGACCACTATGTGTGTCTATATGCGTGTCTTTCTGTGGCACTGAAACGGGTGAACCGATTTGGATGCGGTTTATTTTATTTGACAGCAGGTTTTCAAGCAGTGGATCAACAAGTTTGATCAAAATCGGTACAGCTATTTTTTTACTTTTTATAGGTTTTTTTGACTTGGGTTTTTAAATTTTAGTTTACTGAAATTCTTATACGTTGATAAATTATTGTATATAGAAAGTACTAATATACTAATTTAAGGTCTGACCTGAGCATTCACATATGTAATGAAACATTCGGAGCGAGCTTGATTGTTACGGCACGCGGACATCCGGACAGCGAGCGGCCGACACACTGACAACTACTATAGGCGCTAGCATCGTAACATATTTTTATGGAAGTCAACGAGACGAGTTAATATTTATCTGATGGTAAGCGCCACGCTTGCTCATAATAAATGCAGTGCCACACTGAACTTTTAATACCATGAAAATCACTGCGAGGCACTGCATTGCGCTTGTTACCCCAAAATGTCATATATTACGTCTCTTTTTTTTATATAAAATGGCAATTGCTCATTGACTGCAGCATTTTTGCCAGCTTCACGTCAGCATATATTACGTCTTATATGCCGAGTAGTTTCGCTGGCTACAATTCCCTTCAAACCGGAACACAGTAACGCTTGCGCACTACTAGCGGCAGAATAACTGGCACAGCCTACCTGGTTCCTCGTACCTTTTATCTATCCAGACGGTCTCCTGCATACGAGAGACCTATCACCTAGTTTACTTAACATACATTTTGACAGCCTCTGTGGTGTAGTGGTTGGGCAGGTAGGCTCAAATCTCATACACCATTGAGGTTACGGGTTCGATTGCCGCGACGGCACAAACGTGCACAGAAAAAAAAGCGCAAGCATTTGTTTCATGTCTGGGTGTTGTGGGACCATGTTCTCATAGTTCCTGGTTCCTTAGGTACAGGAAATCCTAGTTAGGGGCCAGGATCTATGTAAGTGATCATAGGGGTATTTATTTATTTATTTATGTATTGTATACCACGTGTATGCGTCACCTTTAGGTACGTCCGCAGAAAGTTTTAATAATATTACACAATCTTTCCCCTTGCACAATGCACGTACATTAACAAGCTGGTTCATTGCAAACGGTCTTATCTGTTTGTGCGCTTTATATACCTTGTTAACTTCCGTGTTTATGGTTATTTCTGTAATGAAACTATGTGGTTGCATTCTTTGTTAATTGCAATGGAAACTTGCGAGTAAGTCTGCGTAGAGAATTCGAATTGCGAAGCTGCCAAAAGGCTCTTAAGACATTATTCATTGTCTTTTAATTAATTACTTTTTAGAAAGCCTTCCTTGATTACCCATATAACAGTACGAAGTAAAAACTACAATGCAATTATATATCCAATTTTGTTCTGTACTCGCCACCGCACCGCTCCCGCAGTCCTAGAGGGTGATCATGTATCTTTTATTTCAATCAATTTCAATAAGAAACCAGTTTCGATTATGGTTTTGCGATCACGCAACCCGTTCGTTGCAATCAAACGTCAATGAAAGCCATTGAAATAAAAATAAGTTTTGACAAGTTTATATCGATATATAAACGTTATGTATTATTATTTATTTATTTTGTATATATTTCACGACGTTCTTATATCTGCACACTATCCGTCTATAAATTTTAATATTGTCCCTTTATAGCATACGTTGTCTGGAAGAGATCGCTGTTTAGCGATAAGACCGCCTATTGTACTTATCATAAGAAAGTATGTTCAAAATGTAATTCCTTCTTAAGTGCAATTAAGTGTTTTCTATTCTAATCTATTCTATAAACTACAGACAAAAGAGCCGTATTACACAGTAAAATTGAATTGATAGGGCGTATACATAGCGATTCATAGCACAATCTCGCTTTGTAACATTGTCGGGTTACCTTCGAAGTAATCGATAGGAGCACATTGAAACAGAGACATAAAAAGTTACGTGATCGCATTTTATCGATTGAATTAAATTTCTATTGCACGTAGGTTCGCAACATGCGACGCTTGCAACAGACTTACGTGAACGCCCTGCTGGTGGATTATACAAGAAAATTCATTGCACAACAGATTCTTATCGTTTCTACGTAATCTACCGCGTAAACTTCTGTATTTAAAGTCATTTGTTTAATGGAAGCGTGAGGTTGGAACTTTGTCGTACTTTATGCTAGCATTTGAGGAAGTACATACCATGTTTAAATGGTGATTACTCTTATAAACTTTGTTTTAAAACTTGTTTCGAAATGAATAAGGTAACGACACAATATTAAAAACCAGTGATTCATGAATGTTAGAATATACTGTAATCCTACTAATATAATAAATGCTAAAGTTTATGACAATCAAAAAAGTATTGAACGGATTTTGATGAAATTTGGTATTTAGGTAGGTTTTTTTTTACTATTTATAGGCTTGCGTTTGCCTGCTATCTCACCTGTTGTTAAGTGACGATGCGGTCGAAGATGTAGCACGCTCGCCTAGAAGAAACCTGTTCAGTCTTGTCTTAAAGACACCCAGATTATAGCTATCCGGAAACACAGATGCCAGCAGAGAGTTTATTCCTTGGCCGTTCGCATTATGAAGGTCGAAGCAAAGTGCTTGGTGTGAGCAGGAGTCAATCATAAATTGATGACGGCTTACCGTACGTCTGGTTGTCCGGTGATAGAATGGGGATGGCGGAATAAGTTCATGTAATTCCGTCGCACACTCTCCGAAATGTATCCGGTAAAAGACCGATAGACTGGCAACTTTGCGCCGATGTTCAAGACTCTGAAGCTTAGTCTTACCCAGCGCATCGTCACCAATGAGCTTTTTGGCTCTTCTTTCAATGGTCTCCAAGGCTTCGAGCTGGTATTTGGCGGAGCCATCCCGTTCTTTAGATCCTGGAAAAGGACATAGGCTACCCACTGCTGGGACACGGGTCTTCTCTCATAGAGAAAATGTGGGACATAATCTACCTTGTCGGTTGGCGCGGTTTGGTGGGCTGGTTGGTGGATGTCTTATGTCCTTGAAATTCGGTGATAAATTCCTGAACATGCCGGCAATATAGTGTTCACCACTTGGTAGCACACACAAACAGAATATTAATTTATTATTTTAGTATTGGCTCGTCACACACGCACTCTACGCCATCATCGCCACTAGGGATGTGCCCACACCCCCGCTACCCGCGGCCCGCGTAGTGCATTGCACGAGACAACAGATTATAAAACCTACTATGAGTTTACCAGTATACTACATCCCTTCTCGATGTTTTCCTTCACCGTTTTTAGAGCGGTTGTAGAGACCTGAGAAAGTCAGTGGTGCGGGGCCAGCGGGAATCGAACTCAGGCGCATCAGACTGAAAGTCGCTCGTGCTCCGACTGAGCCACACTCGCTCTATATAGTACATTTTTATCAAAAATCAAACGTTACTACAAAGTAGTGATAATCATATTATCTCTGTTGCCAACCCTCTGACGGAATAACTTGACGGAAGTCTTAAAAACAATCCAAGGATTTTTCCTTTGTGAGGGTCTGTCACTCACGGCTAATATCGTCCGAACCAAACACATATCCGTCCTTTACACCGCAATATACCACACCCTTCCCGACGCAGGCTTAAAACTATTCTTTCTACCGTTTTTTATGAGACGATGCACAATACACCGTTTCAAAAGAGCGGTTCCACACTGCATCCGATCCGAATCCGAAAAAATGCTGTTCGAAGTAACCACATTGTTATTCCTAAGACATGTTACGCACAAGATCCGATTCCCATAATCCAATTTCTGAATCAATTATTGATGACAGAATTGGATCGGATTCGGATCGGATCGGATTCAAATCGGATTCCAGTTGTATTCGGATCGGATGAAGAGCGTAACCGCTCTAAGCGGTCTGCAGCCGAATATTTTGCAGATGACAATGTTTTATTTCTTTCATTCGGTACGCTCACAGCACACTCATTGTAAACTACGGTGTAGTGTGCGGACTCCTTAAGAAAAAACAAATTAGATATCTCTTGAAGCAATAAGTGAGCGAGTGACACTCAGGCGAATTCAGAAATTTGGCCTATTTTGTTACTCCTTAGGTTGCTTGAAATAACCTTGTAAGCGTTCTAAATGGATTTTCTCTTTACCGTTCAGTAAAAAGGTCTAGATTATGCCTTGTGTTAATACTTGAGCGAGGCCTCGAGTCCTTGAATACTTGTCAGATTTGAGTTCTGGGTAAATTGTTAGGGCCGTTTACTAATTACGTGTACCTATATACAGGTTGGATTTTTGAGACGGGGTACTAAGGTCATGTACCTTAACCGTTATAGTTACAGGAAAACGTTCCTAGGAGACCATCCATAACTGTTAGAGATATTCTGATCTGCATTCACAGATTTTGGAAAAAAATTACAGTCAGCGAAAAACAATGCTAAATTATCAAAAATATTTTTTTATGCCAATCGATCCTGTTTCTTGTAGGGATCAAAATACTCTATGGGACCATTTAAGGTATGAGTACTAGAAATGACAGAAATTTCTAAAAACTTTCCACATATATTTTGTACGGAAAAACGATTAATCAACTCGAAATAATTTTTGTTGCCAATCGATCCTATTTCTAACTGTGATCAAAAACTTCTATGAGGCCAACTGAAGTTTGAATTGAGGCCAATAGAAAAAAATATTCGTCAAAAGCCGTTTAGTAGTTCTTACCTGATTGAATAATAAACATTCATCCATCTATCCATCTGGGACAATTGATCAGATTTAAAAAAATCTATCACCGATATATAATTTTAACTATTCCCGAGTCACATAAGGTTATATTTATTATGTCAACGCGAACGAAGTCGCGGGTGTTTGTTACATATAATTATTTTACTATTTACTCATTTGGTAATAAGATATTTATTGAAAAATACTTTTTTTTTGCGCTTAATTGATCCATGTTTGGCCACTATCTCGCCTGATGTGAAGCGATGATGTGAACTAAGATGAAGCACATAGATCTAGAGAGAGACGGCAGTTGAGCGACTGCTCAGACCCGTCTCCCCGATGGTTCACCGAACATCATCCCGAAACACGACTAGGTCGCTTGACGGCATGGCTTTGTTCGGTGGGTGGTATTACAACCACGGCCAGAGCCTACCACTCCAAAGCGCGTAAGCGGGTTTCATCACGATGTTTTCCTTCACCGTTTTAGCGTGCAAAATCTGCACTTAACTTTAAGTCATTGGTGCAGGGCCGAGTCGAGATTTGGAAATTATTATTTATTTTTTATTTATTTTGGGATTTTCAAGACAAGCTTTTCACAAATTCGTAATCGGGACCGCGAGCAGACAAAAATGATTCCAAACACAAGTAGTTTACGATTACCTGTCAAGGAGTTCCATCGATGCTTCCATCAGCTGGCCGTCACCATAATATTGCATTGTCATCGGACATTGACAAGTATGCAAGATTTCAACTCCGTAGGACAAGAGGAAGTGGTTCACATTCAGCTTGCAAAATTTGACCCAAACAAACATACACACATTGCAAGTTAAATAAAAGCTTGTAATAAAAGGATGGCGAAAAAATTCAAAAGCTGCGTACCTTTCAACTCAACTCCTTCTCTATTTACTTTTTTAAGCACAATGTTTTTTAATTTAAATACCGGGTCAAGTTTCGTCTAAGTTATAACAATACGGAGCAGTAGAGCAGTCCTAAGTAAATAGACCGAAGGCGACTGTACATAAGGTAATATAATACAAATTTATATTGTTAACTCTGCTGAGCAATTAGGTAGGGCTATTTTTGTTTATTCCATTATATACTAGCGACCTACTGTCTCGGCTTCGGCTGCCATTTACATTAAATAATTAATGTCATTTGTATTTTTATATGATTATTATGCATATTTATTTATTTATTTATTGAGGGGAAGACCGACAGCCTATAATACAACGTAGTTAGTTGATCTATATATCGGACAGCCAATTATTATAGTTCCTCACGTTAAGAAACATCGTATGCATAATGAGCGTGAGCATACAATTTGATGTACATATGAAATTAATACTTCTTGTTTGACATTCTGTTAATTTTTATGTAATAATTTATGTAATTGTTCATTAACATTCCTAATTCTTCATTGTTATATTTTGAGACATTTTAAACAGTTAAAAAAAAATCCCCGCAGTGTTTCTTGGTGCTATCTTCTCTAGCTTCGGGCGTATTTCCGAAGCACTGGTAGAGTCAGTTTTCGCATTTCTTTTCTGCACCCGAACTTCAATTTGAGTATAGGAAAGAAATGGGTAAACAAACTTACCTTTTTTCAAAGTCATGTTAACTTAAGTTACAATTTTCAACAAATTTTTAATTTGATTTGTGTCATGTGTTTATGACGTTTAAAAGTGCATTTTTGTGCTTATTTAATAAATGATATTTAACTTGGACTGATCGGAATGTTAAGCACCCAGTCGTAAAATATAGTAAATAAGAAGTGGACTAAAACTTAACTATAAATTATAATATATGAAATGTACGACTTAATTGAATCATTAGAAAATATTAGTTATTATTGTTTTGACTGTAAATTTATAAAATAATTAATAGATTGATAAATTAATAAAAAAAAAATCTCATCAATTTCTCTAAATTATTTAAAACCCTAAAAGTCTACGTACTAAGCTAATATACAGATGAGAGATTTGATCCTACTATTACTACTTATTATTTGTGATGGATGGATAGATGGATGTTTGTTATTTTATCACGCAAAAACTATACTAAACGGTCTTTGATCAATTTTTTTAAGTAGTTCTCTGTGGTCGCCGCGATCTCGCAGCGTAAACTCGCCCCTGATGAAGAGCATCGGACATGCTCGAAACCTTGGTTGACTAATTCGACAAACTACGTGAGTCCTAGCCGTTTTATTAATTTTTTTTTTTTACGCTTAATAGATCTATGTTTGGCCACTATCTCGCCTGATGTGAAGCGATGATGTGGCCTAAGATGGTGCACATAGATCTAGAGAGAGACGGCAGTTGAGCGGCTGTTCAGACCCGTCTCCCCTATGGTTCACCGAACATCATCCCAAAACACGACTAGGTCGCTTGACGGTATGGCTTTGTTCGGTGGGTGGTACTACAACCGCGGCCAGAGCCTACCACTCCAAAGCGGGTAAGCGGGTTTCATCACGATGTTTTCCTTCACCGTTTTAGAGCGAGCGTGTAAAATCTGCACTTAACTATAAGTCATTGGTGCAGGGCCGAGTCGGGATTCGAACCCAGGTGCGTCTGATCGAAAGGCGCCTGAGTTCCCGCTGAGCCACACTCGCTCTGAAATATTTATAGTTTTTTAGGTCCCAGTAAAGGATCTAGGCTATTTACCCCGCAAAGTTGCGGCTAATTCCGCGGGGCCCAGCCAGTTACTGATAAACGAAACCACAAAAGCTATTCTCTCTTCTCTTATTTCATCTAACGAATAAATATACCTTACCTACATTCAAAATAAACCTACATACATTTTCTGCGAAGTTAACATCATATATTATTATTATATTACCCAATCTTTTGTGGTTGTGATACGCTTTACTTAGGCGTATGTACGCCACTATATTTATAATGTAAATTAGTGAAACTCTGTTATAATATTCTTTTGTTGTAAGAGAGATTTGATTACGTGAGATTTACGTACAGTAAGAAACAGAGACTGCTTAACCAATTGACTGCTTATACAGGGAGACATCCTCACTCACAGAACATCAGCGGCTTCAACCGAACACTTGTGATACGCAGCACTTCAAGTCAGCCTCTGTGGTGTAGTGGTTGGGCAGGTTGGCTCAAATCTCATACACCACTGAGGGTTTGATTCCCGGGACGGGACAAATTTTTGAGCACAGAAAAATAAAGGCGCAAGCATTTGTTTCGTGTCTGGGTGTTGTGGTACCATGGTCCTCATAGTTCCCTAGAACCTAGGATCTACCAGGATAGGATAACCAGGAACTATGAGGACCATGGAATCCTAGTTAGGGGTCAGGACCTATGTATCACAAACATAGATATTGCCCCAAACTAAGATTTCCTAAGAATCCAAGAACTACGAGAACCATGGCCCATAACACACCCAGATACGATACAATTGCTAGTGTTTTTGTGAACAAACCTTTTACAAGTTTGTCGTCTTTGTCTCAGAATAGATAATATAAAGCAAGAGCGAGTGCAGGTGGCTCAGCAGAGCAAGTGTGGCTCAGTGGAAGCACGTGCTACTTTGGATCCGACGCACCCGAGGTCGGCTCCGCACCACTACCTTTCGTAAGTTATGAGCCGATTTAACACTCGCTCTAAAAACGGTGAAGGAAAACATCATAAGAAAACTGGCATGTCCAAAAATTGATCACAAAATTTCATGGACATGTGACATCCACCAACCCGCACTGGGCTAGCGTGGCGGATTACCCCATTTCCATTTTTAATTTTTTGGCCCATACTTTCTCTACGAAAAAGAAGGCCCGTGTCTCAGCAGTGGGAACGTGATGGGCTGCGGATGATGATGATGATGACCGTCTTAATTTACCGCCCAATTATAACCGCTCTTACTCCCTCTGCCTCCGAGCCGCAGTCGTGAGTTGTGTTTCAAAAGACAACTAGGCAGATTACCTCTCCATGTACTTACTCAATGGTAAGAAAGGTTCGCAAAAGGCATTTTTGGAGTTTCAATTCTGTTTGATTCTAAAGGTAGAGGTGCGTGGGTAGTTATTTGAAGAGTACAACCTTAAATAACGCATTGCGCTCTCTGGTAAGGGAAACCGTATATTTCCATCTCTTCATATTCAATGTGAAAGAACGAGATGCGAATATACGTTGCTGTGGTGAATGGGCTTTCAGGTATTTTCTTAGGTTTTTTGTTGTTTAAATAAGCTTTTCCTAATTTTGGTGCGTTATCTTCATATGTAGTATCTTGGTGTGTACAACAAGAAGTTTTATATTTTCTTTGATAAAGTACAAAATTATGTGGCAAAGGATCATGCAGAGATAATAAACATTTTATAACAAAAAAAAACTGACTTCAATTCCGATGTATCTTTGAAGTCCAAGGTCGAATGGGACCATCTTGCTATACTGAACCCAACGCAAATATTAATAATTTTCCAACCAATTTATAAATGACGGAGTTATTGCGTAACAAACATACAAAATAAACATAAAGTCAAATTGAGAACCTCTTCCTCCTACTCTTTTAGTCGGTTAAAAATGGCGGACATGCGGCCTCTTTACTTAAAACTACTCTATGCTCCACCATTGTTATGATGTAGATTAGTTAACCGTTTTAATATTATCTTGTGGGAAAGAGAGTGCCGTCAGGAGGGCTTTTTGAAGGTACCTTCATAAATAGACCAAGGTCCACAGGCAAAAGGGATTTGAAAGGTTTAATTCTATACGTAGATCCATTCTCGTCATAGTGATGTTAGTACCATTTCGTAACTAATTTCGTACCATTTAGCTCAATTTCAATAGCAAGGTATATGGTGGAAACAAATTCTAAACGAGTGATTGTAAAATGGGTCTAAAGTGTACAGAAATAGAATATATCTTATAAAAATCTTGTATTCGTATCTCGAACAATCCATAGGAGCGTTAGAGGCCCTAGAAACCGTAGACATTTAAAACTAGATTATACTCGCGACTCCGTCCACGTAGAATTCGCTTTCCGGGGATAAAAAGTAGCCTATTGATTGATTGATTGATAACGCTTTTTTGCACACCAAAAACATAATATGAACAAATAAAAATAAATCTTATAAATTTGATTAGTACAATGGGCGGTCTTGTCGCTAATAAGCGATCTCTTCTAGACAACCTATGCCTATGTCCTTTTTCAGGACCTATAGTGCCTACATACCAAATTTCATTAAAATCTGTTCAGTAGTTTTCTCGCTAGTAGTAGATTTTGATTGAGTAACAAACATCCATTAATCTATCCATCCATCCATACATCCATTTATCCTCAAAAATTGTAATGTTTCGCATGAATGATAAAAATTGGGAGATATGGAAACAAGAGTCTGCCAGTTGAAAACCGCTCGAGAGTTTCAAACTCAAACCTTCCGTTCCTTTTAACAAAGGTGACATAGAAACGTCATTTCACGCAGCGTTCTGGCGCTGGCTTCAAGACACTCCAACCATAGTTGCCACTTGGAATTGTAAAGTGGACTTACCGGGACACTTCGCGAGGACATACTGAGACACTTTGTGAGGAACTGAGACACTGTGACTGCTTCTCGCATTTTGGAATGCTAGTTTTTATTTTTTATGGAAATGAGTAATGATACTAGTCGTTCGCTTGATAGTAAGCGCCACGCCAGCCCATAACAATTTCAGTGCCACTTTATAAACTAAAGAACTTTTTATAACATAATTCGCACTGTGTAGCACACTGCATTGCGCTCATCATCCCGAGACATATATTAAGTCTCGCATACCCAGTAATGTCGCTGGCTACCATGCACTTCAATCGTAACATGCTTGCGCACTACTGTTTAAATGCAGCATAACTGGCAAAGCGGTGGTATCTACCCAGACATCCTACCGCATACGAGAGTCCTACCGCACGAGCGTGTTCGCCGCGAGTGCGTGACGTGTTCGCCGCGAGTGCGTGGCGTGTACGCCGCGAGTGCGTGGTGTGTTCGCCGCGAGTGCGTCGCGTGTTCGCCGCGAGTGCGTGGCGTGTTCGCCGCGAGTGCGTGGCGTGTTCGCCGCGAGTGCGTGGCGTGTTCGCCGCGAGTGCGTGGCGTTTTCGCCGCGAGTGTTTGACGTGTTCGCCGCGAGTGCGCGGCTTGTTCGCCGCGAGTGCGTGACGTGTTCGCCGCGAGTGCGCGGCGTGTTTGCTGCGTAAGTAGCTAGTGTGATAAAGCTCTAAGCAATAGGAAAATGGTTGTGTCAGGTAACCACTTAGTCAAAGAGATTTTATTGATTTTTTATCTTAAAAGTATTTTTGTGTAGAATTCCAACTTTAACATCATTCTAACCATCAAAATCATAAACAAATTCTAAATTTAAAAGGTGTTATATTTTTACTGTAGGTAAATTTGACAAAAGTGTTTAAGATTAAAGTACACGATTACTAAGATAAAATTACGTAAGTAATAGTATTCTTTGATAAAACTGAGCGAGTGTGGCTGAGCGGGAACTCGTGTGACTTTTGATCCGGAACACTGGAATTCGAATGTGGCTGACCTTGCACCAATGCGGATTTAACACTTGCTTTAGAAATGGCGAAGGAAAATCCGCACTGAGCAATAGTATGGTGGATTTTGGCCCATACTTTCTATGAGAGAATGCTCGTATCTCAGCAGTGGGAACGTAAACAATGATAAAGTATGAAGAACACAATTATTAAAAAAAAACGATTTTACGTCGAATTTTTCTCGCTAAAATTACAATCCAAATCATAATATCATTATTCAAACCCACCCACGTACGTCGAAATGGCTCTAACATTTTGCGCTTACTTACATTATCCTTAAATTCCAAGTCTTAACGGCTGATATTTCGCGCTTGCTCTACTCACGCCTCGACTGTAATCACGTCTAATAAAATATATTTAACTATGGCTGTATTTAATGGTATATTGCCACATTACCGCGTTTTTATTAAGTCTTTGTCTGTCTGTCTGTCGTTATGGGTGGAATCTTGCAACTCAAATTTCGAGCACTTCCCGAATAGCTATTCCGCTGAAACTTTCAGGGTAGCTCACAACTCGATGACAATACATTCTTAATCAGTTTATTAGCATGCAATGCCGACCTAACCTCAAAAGGCGCATAAAACGTGGTTTTTTGGGTATTTTTTAATCTGTCACTATCTTGTTTTACCCCCTATGATTACCTACCTAAATGGTGGCTAAAAACCAAAATATGACCATATTTTGATGATTATATGATTGTATTTATTTGGACTAGCTACGCCACATGGTTTCACCTGTGTAGAATTCGTTTTATAATTTCTCCCTCGAGAACTGTTGGTTTTTCGGTATAAAAAGTATCCTATATCTTATTCCAAAACTTAAAGTATTTACATACCAAATTTCATCAAAAACCGGACAGCCACTATGGAACTAAATGGTAACAAACACACAGATTTTCGCTTTTATCATTCGTATGAAGTAGGATGGGATTTTTTATTGGATTAACCCGTTGAAATTCAAGCCGTGGCGTTATCGCAAGGGATTTGTTATCGCGATGCCGAGCGATGGGTCAAATGTTAGGGCACGCGAAATACGATTTCAGACGGGTTTTACCTAACACATGACCTCTGTAACCCACCGCGAAATTTGGCAGATGACGTCACCGCACCCACCGTCTATAACAGGAACTCACATTCGAGCTAATGCAGCCCCAATGGGTTCGAATCCCAACTCGGCCCTGCACCAATGACTTATAGTTAAGTGCAGATTTTGTACGCTCGCTCTAAAACGGTGAAGGAAAACATCGTGATGAAACCCGCTTACGCGCTTTGGAGTGGTAGGCTCTGGCCGTGGTTGTAATACCACCCACCGAACAAAGCCATGCCGTCAAGCGACATAGTCGTGTTTCGGGATGATGTTCGGTGAACCATCGGGGAGACGGGTCTGAGCAGCCGCTCAACTGCCGTCTCTCTCTAGATCTATGTGCTCCATCTTAGGCCACATCATCGCTTCACATCAGGCGAGATAGTGGCCAAACATAGATCTATTAAGTGTAAAAAATATATATATATATATATAATATGATAATAACATTTTAAATAATTAGGAAGAAGAAAAATGATATTGCTCGGGCAGAGATTGAACCTGCGTCTTTGGAATATTGTTCCAATGCCTTCATTTCTTAGATTTAGTTTTTTACCATATTTCTATAAAAATAAGATATATGTATAAAAAAACACTATAAAAAACCAAAACCTAGAGTGCCGCCGGCAGCGGGGCAGGGCCCAAACTACCGGTGGTTAGGGCTGTAGAGTTAGGAACCTCCTGACTATACGTGCCGTGTCAAGGAGTACTGCATGCATCTGGCCCTTGATCCAACCGTCTAGCGTGTTACGTATGACGTCGTGGTGCATACCAACTGCCCGCAGGAGCGAGTCACGAGGCGCTGACGCAGCACATCATGCCCTCTCTTTCTGACTTTTAACATTATATAGCTTTCCCCCACACCGTCACTTCTGGTTCTCACATCGAACCGTTGTCACCCATTAGGTTATTTAGCATGTAGGAAACTTAAAATGTAATTTTTATATTTAATTAAATTTAGAACCAAAAGCATTTTGGTTTTCTTGCATCCTCCTGCCTGTAGCCTACATAATTGGCGCAGTCGTGGTAGGATACTCGAAAATAGGGTCGCTAGTTTGGCCTTCGAGTATTCTTCGAATCTACAGTGCTACGGACCAGGAGGTGTATCCAGACATCGATACTGCAGAGATACCAAAATGCACATGTGAGTACCTTAGATGAATACTATGGTTGCTCTCCCTTTAAATATAGGTGTTTTAATATTTCAATGTGTTATACATAAGTATCCAAGATTTTCCATTCAAGGCAATCGAGGTTCCCTAGGGTATAAGAATTGTAAAAGTAGAAATGTGTTAGATTTTAGAAGGAAATTAGATTTTAATCGTTACTAATAATCGTTTGTTCTAGACAAGTTTAGTGCATAGAATGTCTTTGCGCAATTCATAAAATTGCGGCTGACTATGTGTGACACTATGCGACTTTATCCTTTCCCCTTTAAAACTGGTAGTAACCGAATCCAGCGCGCAACTCATAATTTCACACGGAATTCCAGAGAACTGGGATGGCATTACGGAATCGTTAATGATTAATAATTTCAATTTAATTTTATCAAAGAGATGAAACCTCGCTTTAAATGATTTGGCTCTTTTCATTTGAGGATTACACATTATAATCTAATGTAGTTTTTTATATATTTTAATTATTAATTTTACAAAAACAATATATAAAGGCATTAATTATATTCATATTCACTGCTCCCCCTTCAATTCAATATAATTTTATAAAAAAAGTGTATCACTTTATAATCTCAGACCCCTTAATTATCGTTAAAATTAAGTTATATAATCTATATCCCAAGCTACGAGATTCTTTTACCCCATTGTCCTCTATAACTATCACAAAACTTTAACATCCAATTTATATAAGTATTATCAATTTGTCATAAAGCCCGTTAATATAAATATTCTATAACCGTGCCATATTTCTCGGAATCTAGTGAACAAGGTAACATGACATCTTTACCTACCTATAGCTTTCATTAGGTATTATTTTGACGGAATGTGACTGGTTATGACATATTAAAACAATGGGAATCAAATATCGACTTACAGAATAAGACATTATTGCATTAGTGACTCAGAATGTGAGCAGTTTCATTCCTTTATTACACTCTCGGAATTGCAACTTGTATCAGATAATAATGTAATCTGTCTTATACTTCCTAATCTCATTAGTTATATTTTAAGAGTAATAAAATGGGTAGGTACATCTATTCCGAAACAAAATTTTAATATAATAATCATTTTCGAATGTATAGAATAGCCAAAGTAAAATTGGAGTACCTATTAGGCAGCCCGACTGATTTTTAAATTGTGTTTCCATAAGTATCATTCAATAAGTATAGAATATATAATTTTTATGATTTGTGACAAGTTCAAAAGTTCAGCCATGAACCTCATGTGATCAAAAACGAAAGTAGAAAATGTACTTTTCCATCACCTACAACTACAAAGCCTTTGCTAATGGTTTCTTCAAATATGCTAAAGCATATTTTTTAAGAAATTGATAGGCATTGAGAGCATAGTTCAGAATCCACCTAAGTTCTTTAGTTTTTCGCGTATCATGATGATCTTTTGACCATAGTTACAAATTACAAATTATTCAAAAATAAGCTTTACCTACAGAACAAGTATAGAATATAGGTAGGTACCCACCTACTTAACTCATTCTCATTATGTTAGTAGAGTAGTGCCTAAAATGTTTTTATTTCGACATCCTCTATATAATACATAATTATACATATTATTATGACTGTTAAATATTGGAAAATGGAATTAATCTTACGTGAATATTATAGTCGATGCAGGGATACTTTTTATTTTCATCTACATACGCACACGTAGCTTTAATAAATGCAGCCAAATCTTGGTAAAGCCTAATTAACATTTTTAATTTTCTCAATTTTTAATAACTAATTAAACTTACAGATTGTTAAAAAGATACCTATAATAATGCCATCAAAGTACTCAAGGAAAATAAGAACATTTTGACAAAGTCATATCAAGTTGTCTGAGGAATGCATGAGTCTGACATTCTCGCTTTTAGATAGCTGAGGTAGGTTACTTAATAGAAACCTATAACCATAGGTACAAGTAGTTAATAAACTATTAGATAGGTTTTATTTTGCCCATATGGCGAAATTACTTTTCATTTTAAGTAATAGTAAGTATAGGTTTTAGAAATAATTATCGAATGAAATAAATCAGCTGGTAGATCTAGCATTTATTCGTGCATCGAGCACACATCGTTCGATAAGTAATAGTAAAGTAGTTTAGCGTTAGTAATCTTTGGTTTAGTTACTTTGGTTAGGTAAGTTAAGAATTATACACCTACTTGAAAGATAAAGTTCTTACCCTAAAACTTAGGAACAGCTAGGTATCTAATCTAGTTAAACAGATTCTTTAGCGAAGGAATTGCCTATTGCCTATCCTTTACAATTTTTATAAATTGTCAATTGTTCCTTTTAAAATTTAATTTCTCCTACCCCTTATACCTTTCCTACCCTATGTAGTATGTGCAACCATTAGTATCGATTCTATGTACATAGAGACAGAATGTCCGAAGTCCAAATCTCATGGTATTTCTGCGAGAAGAAAACCAGCCGGGAGATTCATCATGACTCACACTTTGTGCACCAGCTGATCACGAAGCAAGAACATATCTTATCCTGCACGCTGAGTCGCTGACTCCGTTACTCTATCTCAGGAAGCGAAAGAACAAACCGATGAAGATATCCTGCACCCAGAAAAGAAAAGTCTATCTCACCACAGCCGAGTTCACCATTATCACAACTAAAGTATATTCCAAATTACAAAATCAAGTTTCAAGTTATATCACTCTACAACTCCCATTACAGTGTCGTCATTCGTCGAATTGTAATGAATATTACTACAAAAGGGAATCGAATCGTGGAATCCGAACACATCGCCGGACACATACCTATGCACAGATAGCGGAAGATAAGGCAATTGACCCCAGCCATGTAAGGGTTGTTTATCCCACTGCAGCGTATCAGCAACTCTGTCAGCCAAAGCCCGCCAATAGTTGCTGATCTTCGGGAGGGAGATGTTACGTATGACGTCGTGGTGCATACCAACTGCCCGCAGGAGCGAGTCACGAGGCGCTGACGCAGCACATCATGCCCTCTCTTTCTGACTTTTAACATTATATAGCTTTCCCCCACACCGTCACTTCTGGTTCTCACATCGAACCGTTGTCACCCATTAGGTTATTTAGCATGTAGGAAACTTAAAATGTAATTTTTATATTTAATTAAATTTAGAACCAAAAGCATTTTGGTTTTCTTGCATCCTCCTGCCTGTAGCCTACATAATTAGCGAGAGCCTCTAAGAGAAGCGAAAAGCTATAATTATTATTAATATTGTTAGCCCGTACGTGTACTTTCTATTATCATAGGTTTGACTGTCAGTACATAAACCATTGCTGTAGGGTTCATGTACTGACTAATAAACAAATGATAAAATGTGACAGGGGAATAATATGATAATAATAATTTTAATAAATTTATGATATTCTATGAGATTAATTATTATTATTTATTATTTGTTATTTATTTGTATGTTTGTTTTTTTTTATAATCGTTTAATAATTTATTTGGATAATAATAACAATTTTATATGATCTTATGATTGAAATAAATGAAATTGAATTGAATTGAATTACTACACTCACCAGAAATCCAAGTCCCGTTCCACCTCACAGGCTGCAGTTCATCCGACAGTATGTCCTGAATGCGCAGTCTCCTGCCCTTCACTCGAGGACCTTCGTCAGGTGGCGTCAGCAGTACCACTGACGTCACGATCAGAGCCAGCACCAGCACGATGACCAGGAGAGCGATCAGGATCCCGCGCCAGTTCCGCTGGTTCGGACTGCCCACTACCAGCTTCTGAAACCATGGGGTGGTCGTTAGCAACGCGTTCGAAGAAAATATCCATACAAAAAAGTGTGACGATTAGTTTGAGCGTTCATAGTTCTATATTTTTTTAACACCCGACGCAAAAAGGAGGGGTGTTAAAAGTTGACCACTATGTGTATTTGTCTGTTTGTCTGTGGGTGGCACCGTAGCTCTTAATCGGGTAAACCGATTTGGATGCAGTTTTTTATATTTGAAATCAGGTTTTCTAGCGATGGTTCTTAGACATGTTTCATGAGTTGGGGTTTTTTTTAAAATAATTTTCCAAATCAGTTTATGAATGACGGAGTTCTGAGGTAACAAACATAAAAAAATAATACAATCGAATAGAGAACCTTCTCCTTTTTTGAAGTCGGTTAAAAAACAATATCTGACCAGTACGTAACAAAAAAGTTAGTGACACATCCACAGAGGCCTTTCAAAAGGGGTTTTTTTTAGAGTTTTTTCAACTTTATCAGAACCTGTATTGTGAACGTGATAAATTAACTTTGTGACGCGATAGACGATAAATGGTGGAAAGTGAATTTATGGCGAGCGGGGAGATAAAGCCGTCGACAGTTTTTTAAACAAGAAACGATGGGTTTTATGGAAAAAATTGGACAATATTTGTTCATTGGAAAACTCGTGGGAAAATAGCAAATTTTTCGCATAAAATGGTATTTGGAATTGGAATTTTGTTCTCTAATGAATAATTAATAATGTTATCAATTTTTGTTACATTTCTATTTTCGTTGTTCCAACAGAAATTTTAAACGTAGCTGGCAACAGTAAACATGCACATTCAGCCAATCTCTAAAAATTATTAAAAGCTTCAAGCCACATTTTACTCTCAAAGTAGGCATTAACTCTTCAAGCAATTAATTTCCATTTCAAATTCCCTCTTTGAATATGCAAGTGGGTCATTAATTAGGAAAAATGATATCCAGCGTTCGGAAAGGCGAATGTGAAACGCGAACCGTTTTGAAATGCAGTAGGTAACCTTAATAAAAAGCGGCTTTCAAGAATGCTCTAAAGAATTGGTTGGTAGAGCAAACATTCTACCAATTTGACAATATATTTAATGTAAAAATGTAAAATTGTATGAATTTTTATCATAACTATTTAATTTTCCTTAATATTATTGGATTTTTGTAACTGCAATATCAAATGATATTTAATTTTTTTTTTTTAAATGACTTGGAACTTCCGTATGAATAAATGAACTATGAACAAAAATGACACGCGGTCTAAAACGGTGAAGGAAATCGACATGTTACCGAGCCAGGGTGGTGGATTATGGCCTATCATCATCATTAGCCCATCACGTTCTCACTGCTGAGACACGGGTCTTCTCTCATAGATCTTTCACGCTGACTCAGTGCGGGTCGGTGGATGTCACATTTGCATTTTGTGATTTTGGATAAGTCGGTTTCCTCACGCTGTTTTCTTTCATCGTTTTAAGAGCGACTGTTAAATTTGTACATAACTTAAGGATGTCATTGATGCAGAGCCAGCGAGATTCAAACTTGGATGTATCGGATCGAAAGTCGCACGAGATGCCGCTAAAACACATTCGCTCCTATTCTTAGAATTCATGCATAACAATAATTTAACTTCTAAAACGGATTCCCAGGTGTGGTAGGTATCTTGTGTGCGGGAGGCTAGATAAATAGATGAACGCTTTATTGCAAACATTAAAGTAAAGACATTACATAAAAACAATTAAAGAAAGTGTTACAATGGGCGGCCTTATCGCTAAAAGCGATCCCTTCCAGGCAACCTTTGGATAGAGAGAAATTATTAAAATGTTAAAGACGAGGATGTAATGTCTACAATAATCATAAAAACATAAAATGTCAATAAAATAAACTACAATACAATAGCAACATTCTAAATGTCTACATAGAAACATACATACATATACTAGGTACACAGCGTACCACAGCTTTGCCAGTTACTCTGCCTCTAATCACTGAGTAACATAAAAAAGGCCAAGGACTTTATGTGCAGGATATTTATGTGCACAAATGGGCTCTATCCTTGTAAAGATATAAGTATGTATGTTATCGTAACTCAATATCAAAATCGAACCCCAGTAGCGTTAAAGTTGGTCTATTGACCAACTTTGGAATCACCGACTTTCATTACTGCCAGCATTATTTCCCTGGGCCATTTTGGCGCGAAAATGGAGCGAAATGGCCGCCATTAAGCCGTGTTGCCAGCGATAACGATAGCGTACGCCACTTATTCAGTTTTATACGTTCCGAGCATGGACAATTTGGTTTATTTTGCAAGTTTACTGATATTGCTTTGTTATGTGGTGAATGAAGTAGGGAAAAAAATATTGGGTGTCAATGATAATATAGTGTTGTATCTTATAATTATAGATGCTCGACGGTCGATTGTTTCGCGCGCGACCTCATTAAATCAAAACAAAATCTCTTTATTCAGTTTTCGCCTCACAGACGCACTTATGAACGTCCAATTATCACCATAACTCTACCACTCTTATATTCACGTATAATAATAAAAAAATCTAAACGAATTGTTTTTCATGTACCTATTTTTAAGGTTTTCTACAGTAAAGTGTTTATCTATCTATCTTAATAAAAAATCCCCAAGTACGTTTCTTGATGGATCTTCCGAGTAGTTCTTTTTCCGATAAGGTAGTCATTGTAATGATTGACGTGCATAAATGCGTCTGTGATGCCAAAATTGAATAAAGAACTTTTGAAGTTTGAACTTTGTTTGAAAACTTTTCCGTAATATACACTTCCTTCATCCTTATAAGGGCTTATTAAATCCTCAAAGTAGTAAGATAGTTATGTCGCTAAATCACTATAATCAGACTCTGCTAGCGAACGAAGCGAAGACGCAATTTCGAAGCATTCACTTGTGAGAAAAAATAAATATATGTAGTTTACTCGTAGTACCTATATTTCTCTGGTGATTATTTAAATAATTTGTGAATATGTAATGTTAATATGTATTGTGGTTAAAGGACAACAATTAATGAAGTGTGTAAGATTTTATCAGTTGATATTGCAAGTACTAGAAAGTGGCCGGATGTTATTCCATTTTGTATTATTTAACGTTTGATTATTCAACGCTTATTTTTTAAATGTTAGATGTCCTCTATAGTTCTTATAGTCAATGACTACGTCTCTCAATTTTCTCTGTCACAAATGACGTTTGACGTTTCTTTTTCTTCTCCCCACTTGTGGGATTTGGCTTTGCACGTCTTGTGCATCTGCCAAAGTCAAGTTTCGTTCGATGGAGTTCGGTATGAGGTTGGGTTTATTAGGGTGCTTTGTAATTACGTAATATAATTGACGTTATTTTCAACAATTCTATATCTTTGATTTTCAAAGTTAGGAGACTAGGATTTGTGACATTTACGAGATCGACAGTAGGTCGGAACTAGAATTTGAATAGATTTATTTAGTAGAATCGGGATGCTGGTATTAGGCGCTTTCATTAGTCAAGTCAAGTCAAAGTCAAATATAATTTATTAAATAAGCACAAAAGTGCACTTTTAAAGGTCATAAACACATGATACAAATAAAATATGTAAAAAAATTGTAACAATAATAAAATAATAAAAAATAATAAATAAATAATTGTAATTGTTAACATGACTTTGAAAAAAAGGTAAGTATGTTTACCCATTTCTTTCCTATACTCAAATTGAAGTCTGAGTGCTGAAAAGAAATGCGAAAACTGACTCTACCAGTGCTTCGGAAATACGCCCGCTAGAGAAGATAGCACCAAGAAACTCTGCGGGGATGTCTTTTTTTCAGCTCTTTTAAAATGTCTCGAAAATAACAAAGAACAATTACGTATAAATTAGAATTAACAGAATGTCAAACAAGAAATGCGAGTGAGATGTTCCATAGTCATAGTATCTGTAACAGAAAAGTGTAAATAACATATAAGTAGGTATGACAGTAGCAGTAGGAGTGACTAGAACAGACCAGTCCCCGCAAGCAGCACCCGTTCACGAGTATGACTTGTGGACCAATCACCCCCCTCAACCATATTGGAGGGAAGGGAGTGACCCGACACACAGAGCCGCCGCATTGTTGGATAACTCTGACATAAGTAATTCTAAGATAGGCTGGGGCTCATGCCCCATTTTATTTTATAGTAAAAGGTCAAATAGCGTATGAAACGAATGGCTTCTATAAAAGTCTATGAACACAATAGACATCTAAAAGGATCCATTTCAAGTCTTAGGTGCGGTCTGACAGCAAGCCATTTTAGGTCATGAATCTGTGGAACCGCTGGTCACAATATGATATAGACAGTAAGTGCACTGCAACAAACGGGGCTGGTGAAACATCGTTTCGAACTTTGAAAAAAATTATTAATGGTTAAATAAACTCATTCGTCTTGATACATTCTAGGAGCGAGTGTGGCTAGGAGCGAGTGTGGCTCAGTGGGAGCTCGTGTGACTTTCGATCCGACGCACCCGAGTTCGAAACCCGCTGACCCCGCACCACTAACTTTCTTAAGCTATGTGCGGATTTAACACTCGCTCTAAAACGGTGAAGGAAAACATCGTGAGGAAACCGGCATGTCCAAGAATTTTTCACAAAAAAAAGTCAAGGATATGTGACATTCACCAACCCGCACTGGGCCAGCGTGGTGGATTATGGCCTATTCTCTCTCTATGAGAGAAGGCCCGTGTTCCAGCAGTGGGAACGTGATGGGCTGATGATGATGATGAAACTCATTCATATATAGACCGGTTCGTCAATATCACCACCAATCAATTCGTCTGATTGTTCGTGATGTCATGGACAAGGTTCCGACTGAAAATCAGTACCTTTTTACCTTTGCGTATGCAGAGTCGGAACCTTTTTCTGACATCGCGCATTATTTCACTGTGTTGTATTTATTGTTTTTTTTTGTCTTTATTTTAGTATGTTCAGTATAATGTAATGCCTGATCGATGCGACGCGTGACCAAAATGCTGGGACTTATTTGGCTCAACGTATCAGTATTGCAATCCAACGGGGAAATACTGCCAGCATCTTGGGTACGCTGCCAACTGGTAGTGGGTTGGAGCATTTGAGCTATCTATAGGCCTTTAACGGTCTATGGGTTGTCCAACTGCTTCTCCTTGTAAGTAGTTAGTTTAATTTTAGTAAGTAGGGTGTAGAGTTGTTTTCAGTAATAAAGGCATTCACCCGTAAAAAAAAACTATAATGTTGTGTGATGTCCTGAATAAATGTATTTTCTTTCTTTGTTTCTTTCTCAACTCAATCTCATCAGCCCATCAGGTTTCCACTGCTGGGAAACGGGATTTCTCTCATAAAGAGAGTATGGACCATAATCCACCACGCTGGCCCAGTGCGGGTTGGCATGGATGCACTTATGAACGTCAATTATTACAATGATTCTATCACCGTATCGGAAAAAGAACCACTGCCCAGAAGATACGGCAAGAAACTGACGAGCATTTTTTTTAACGTTTGTTACAATATGTTTGTTTTTAAGAATATTATGTCTTATGTGCCAGTTGGTTACTTGGCAGAAGCAGAATGTCCCATACATCTTTGCCCTCTTTGTAATTACTAACAGTATAGTATGCTTTTTTCATTAGAATATTTTTGAACTATGTAAACTTTTACTGTGCTGATTCTGTTCTGTTGCCCATACTGCTATGACAGGCATTATAACTCCTGAATCACAATAGCAATCCAGTGGCCATTACAGAATCCGAGGATAAGCTGATCCAGTAGACGCTGGAATTATTCCGGTCATCAGTTACGCTTAAGAGATTTGAATTCAGTCTGAAAAAAGCTAGGTCTACTATGAGAACCTATTTTCTTAAAAATGTCTACGTAGTGAACATTGGCGTTGAATATGATTTTAATTGTACCACAGAACAAAAACTAATCTTTTTTTTATTTGAAAGGCTTTGTCCTTGTGCGGCCACACCGCCCGCCCTATGAAAACAAAATAGAATGCTCCGCTAATTTATATACACTCGAGAGCAATGAATCCGGGTCACTTAAAGAATCCTAAAAATCTCGGAAACTAAAAATGCTAGGTTAATGCAATAAATTGTATTTAATAGACAATGTAATACTCCTTAAATGAAGGTATTAAAACTTCTTAGTTATTGTAAAGTTATATCATAAAAAAATCAAATTTGAAAAAGGGCCACTTTCGAAGATGGAACTACGAAATTACAGCATTTGGTTTTGCTTTTGTTTGTAATCTGTCATTTATGTGGGTACATAAACCATGTTGATAGTGCTCTATATTCATTATTCAAGCTGAAATTATGTCGCTTACGCCTGAAGAATGCACCAGAATACTTACAATGCTGGAAACCAGCCGGAGTCAGCGCGATACAGCCAGGACTGTCGGTGTGTCGCTGTCAACAGTACAAAGAGTTCTCCGACGTTACGAAGAAACTGGTTCTAACCTACGCAGACCAGGAACGGGCAGAACCAGGTGTACCACAGCACGAGAAGACCGATACTTGGTGAACACCATGCTTCGAAATCGCTTTCTCACAGGAACTGAACTCACCAATCAGTTTCGACGCCTCGGAGGAAGTAACCCAAGTGCATGGACAGTAAGACGTCGGCTTGCTGAATCTAACTTAAAACCCCTTAGACCTGCAAACGGCCCTAAACTGGAGCGTGGGCATCGTATTTCGAGACTAAGATATGCCCAGAGCCACGTAAATTGGAGTATTGAAGATTGGTCAAAAGTTATGTTCTCCGACGAATCAAAATTTATGCTCTACAAGCACGATGGAAGACACAGAGTGTATCGAAGACCAGGGGAAAGATTCAAGCAAGCATGCATCGAAGAAAAAGTAGCCTACGGTGGTGGGTCTGTACTTGTGTGGGCCGGAATTTCTTCTGAAAGTCGCACAGAGCTGGTGATCATAGAAAACGGCTCTTTAACTAGCGTAAGATATGTGGAAGACATCCTCAATGATCACGTTGGTCCATTTATGGTCAATTTAGGTGAGGATGCTATATTTATGCATGACAATGCCCGACCTCATACAGGTAGGATTGTGAATGACTACCTTCAAGAGATGAACATTACTCGTATGGAGTGGCCAGCGCGCAGCCCGGATATCAACCCGATCGAGCATGCTTGGGACGAGCTAGGCAGATGCGTAAAACAACGAAACCCTCCCCCAATCACGCTTCGTGAGCTCAAAATTGCTCTCACAGAGGAATGGGAGAATATTCCCCAAAATCGTATAAGGAACTTGGTGTACAGCATGCCAAACCGCGTAAACGCAGTAATGGAAGCACGAGGAGGCAATACGAAGTATTAAAATTCAAGAAAATCGTAATAAAGTTCAAAAATTTCATGTTTCCTATTTTTGTTTTAAGGAGAGATCAGCAGTTTTTTTCTTTATGTAATTTTGTGTTAATAAAATGTATGGTGACTCATATTTTTTTTACTTTCATTTAAGGAGTATTACATTGTCTATTAAATACAATTTATTGCATTAACCTATCATTTTTAGTTTCCGAAATTTTTAACATTCTTTAAGTGACCCGGATTCATTGCTCTCGAGTGTAGTATTCTGGCTTCTTCAGATATAGAGTAAGCTAAAATACTATCAGAAAGACTGATATCCATATCTCTACCAGCACTTAAATGTGTAAATCTATACTCTGCATTCCAAAAAGAGTAATCCTACGATTTTTTTTATGCGAGCGAAGATATAGAAGAGCAGATTGTTCACCTGGTGGTAAGCAACATACCACCAGGCTAGCCGAAACGGTTGCTTTACCATTTTAGGATTTTGTAAAATTGGCGTGGTGGCACTGTCACTGGGAGACAATTCTACTCTCATAATCCCATAATACAGCACGGACTGAGTACATTTCGGAAAAGTATGTTTTTTTTTACAACAGACTTGGTCTGCGTTTGACCTCACCTGATGGGAAGTGACGATGCGGTCGAAGATGTAGCACGCTTACCCAGTAGATACTTGTTCACTCTAGATTTGAATACACCCAAATTGTATTTATTTGGAAATATAGACGGCAAGGTATTCCACTTCTTTGAAATTTGCACTAAAAATGATGACCCAAAACGTTTAGTACGAACAGGCGGAACTTTACCATGTAGGGGTACCGTTGTGCCGATCGTCTAGTTGTTCGATTGTAAAATGGTGATCATAATTCCACCGTTTATTTATTTTTGTTTATAAGTATACCATATTTCAGAAGATTTGTATTTATTACATTAAGTCTTTTTGTACACCACTGACCGCAATGTTTCTTTTTATTCTTGTCCATCCAAAGTTTGCGCGTAATAAATTGCCCATAGCGATAAGCCCGGCCATTGTTCTACAGGTTCTACCATTATTAGTATTTATGTAAAATTTTGTTTCTTGTTTTTGTATTTAATAAAGTATAAAATAAAAGGATAATTTTAATCTATGTACGCGTCTCTAAAATATTTCTCTAAAACCCGTTAAATTATTTTGCTGTAATTAAACTACTCGGCCAACAAAATATGTTACACCAAACAAATTCAAAATTATCACCAAGATATTACACTTTTTTATTCTACTGCGCAGTAAATATATTATCTCATAACAGTACCTAAATATATTATTCTTTCACATAAAATCCTGATTGTGCACCAAATTTGGTATGTTTTAAAAACATATAAGGGGCAGTCCTCGGTAGGTTATGGTGTGGCGGGGGTGGCCCTTGGGCCATCCCAACGCCGCATACATGTAATATTCAGATTAATTAGGTGTATTATTATTTTTACAAATTTGCAACAGCTATTAAATAGGTGATCATCATTAAATATTTTAATTAACATATTTTGGTGCACGCACAATCAGTATTTTTGGCGGAACAAAAGCAAAATTTGTTAAAGAAAACGGGAATCACTTAAGGTACAGTTAAATACCATCCAAAATAAAATTGGTACATTCTAAGAAAAAAAAAGTGTTATCGTATTATAATTGACCAAGTTAAATCATAAAAATATTCAAACTGAAAAGAGTGTAGCTGCGTGGCTGTTCGAAAGCTCATCAATATTCTTGCGCTAAAGGGAATCCCGGGTAAAAGCTAGTTTAAAAATAACATGGAGAACAAAAAATAAATTATTTCAAATGCGAAACACGATACGAACAAAAACAGGAAACGATCATGTTCGTGTTTCGCTCATTTTTACAATCATAGCTTCGTCACGACAAACGTCGGCAAAGCAATGTCACGCGAGAAACTACAATATAGAGAATATTTATTGTATGTATTGTGACGTTATAAACTTACATTCATTTTTTAATCATTAATTCCACTATTTTAATTGTTTTATTACTTTACAGACAGATACAGATGAATTTATTAGTAAGAAGAAATTTACAATTGTCACAAAAAAATGAAACTTAATAAGATACTAAACTATGTACAACTAGAAATTTATATACAAGTGGTGACCATGCGGCAAGGTGCCAAGAACGCTGGCTGCATTCCCGCGTTGAATGGCTAAAGCTAATCTTTGAGCCAGAAATTAGCAAAAAAAAACGATACTCAAAAAGTCAAGTACGTACTTAAGTACAGCCAAATAAGTCCCAGCATTTTGGTCATGCGTTGCATTGATCAGGCATTACATTATACTGAACATACTAAGTCTACTTTTTTTTTAAATTGAACTTACATACTTTGACACTAAATTAATATAAATACAATGGAATTTATACAATAAGAAAAAAATAGATACATTTATAAGATACTGCAAAACTTCTTGCCGAAGCAACACGTGACCAAAATGCTGGCCTATATTTTGGCCAAAAGACAGAATTTTGCCAGAATTTTGGGAACGTTGCCCACTGGTGGTTTGTGGTTCATTTGATTAGATTAGTTTAGATAGATAACGCTATTTAACTTAATTTCTGTTTATTTATGTGTATAATCTATTTTTAATTTGTAATTTATATTTTTTAGTTTGATAATAATTTATAATAATAATCAAAAAATGACTAATAAGCAGCGACCTGCGTGACGTCAATATATGGTTGCACATACTCAGCGTTTACATTCCGTTTTTCCGAAAATACGACAATTAAATATTGAAACATGAAAAACCACACAATTAATAATGATTATATCACTACTCAATGTTTACAAGAGTAATCTATCATAAAAAGTAATTTCCGGATTTTTCAACAACACAAGCGTATTAAACGTATTATGTGTAAACTTGTAACTTGTTAACTTGTTATATATATATATAAACGTTACAAGTTTACAATATATATTACATATATTACAATATATATTATATATATTTACGCTTAAATAGATCTATGTTTGGCCACTATCTCGCCTGATGTGAAGCGATGATGTGGCCTAAGATGGAGCACATAGATCTAGAGAGAGACGGCAGTTGAGCGGCTGCTCAGACCCGTCTCATAAGAGAGATATTTTGTTATTATTTATTTTGTTATTTCGTCAGAGAGATATTTTGTGCACAGAAAAAATGCTCAAGCACTTGTTTCGTGTCTGACCACGTAGTTGTAGGACCATGGTCCTCATACTTCCTGGTTCCCTAGTATGTGATCGTTGGGTGTATTATTATTAAATAACAAACCAATCGGGAACGACAGCACCTTGTACCAACAAGGCCAACGAAGCATTTTATTTCATATCAAAAACTAACAAACCAATCATTTTGGCGGACTGTCTTTCTTAACGAAAAGGAAACAAGAGAAAATGCTTGATCATTTTGCTTCCTTTCACAAAGGGAAAACACAAAAACATGTGAGAATATAGAGCAACTACAATTGTCCCAGAATCCTAACATATTTTTACGTAATAAAGGGCTCTCTAACGAGCTGTAGAAATTGCTTGAACTGGCAATCTCGCTAAGAATCCTACTATCCTAATGATCCTATCTTATCTTACTAATATTATAAATGCGAAAGTTTGTAAGGATGGATGGATGGATAGAAACTATTGAACAGATTGTGATGATTTTGGTATGCAGGTAATTTATTTTTGTTTACTCTTAATAGGTCTATGGTTGGCAACTATCTCGCCTGACTATATCTATATGCAGGCAATTCAGATCTTGAAAAAGGACATAGGCTAATATTTGATGTTGAATGCATTAGCGCATGCTAAGCGACAATCTTAAGATTTTAAGTAATGCCGTCAAGCGACCTAGTCGTGTTTCGGGATGATGTTCTGTGAACCATCGGGGAGACGGGTCTAAGCAGCCGCTCAACTGCCGCCTCTCTCTAGATCTATGTGCTCCATCTTAGGCCACATCATCGCTTCACATCAGGCGAGATAGAGGTCAAACATAGATCTATTAAGTGTAAAAAAAAAATTAGGACGAAGAAAAATGATATCGTTTTGGTTGATCAATGTGAACATTGTCAACAGATGACGTAGAATCCTCCCCGTAAGACGATATAAGAAGGTTAGAAGAAATTTGGTTCGAGCAGTTAGCTCGGTGGCCCCGTGGTTAAGGCGGCGGGACGACTTTCCGAAGACGCAGGTTCGATCCCTGCCTGAGCAATATAATTTTTCTTCTTCTTAATTATTTAATACTAGCTGCACCCCGCGGTTTCACCCGCGGTTTCCCGGGATAAAAAAAGGTCTATGTGCTATTCCAAGTCCTAAAGCACCTACATACCAAATTTCATGAAAATCGGGTCGGTAGTTTTTGCGTGAAAGAGTAACAAAGATCCATCCATACATACAAACTTTCGCGTTTATAATATTCGTAAGGATCTTAGGACATAGGCTACTTTTTATCCCAAGAAACCGCGGGTGAAACCAGCGGGCACTAGTTATATAAAAAACTAGCCCGTTTACCAATGCCTCCAACATTGTGGGCGCAAAACCTTCTAAAAACCCTTTTGCCAAGTTTCAGTGTAAATCAAGCGTGAGGTGCTTAGGAGGAAGGGTTCCGTGGTAATTCTTGTTTAATGGTGTTTTGTAGGACGTTTGAATGTGTATGTAAATGTACAGCTTGAGGATATTTATCGTAAGACCGTATCGCGGGCGTTCTTAGTTAGATTTATGCAAATAATATGGCAAAGAAAAAAGTAATTTGCCAGTTATTCAGCCACCAAGCAGTAGTGCGCAAGCATTACTGTGTTCAGGCTTGAAGGGCATTGTAGCCAGCGAAATTACTGGGAATTTTGAGACTCAACAGCTAATTGTCTCAGGGTGACGAGCGCAGTACGGCGCCGCGGAAGATTTTGCACAACAATAGTTCTGAGTGGTTCTGTTATTGTTATGGGCTGGCGTATTGCTAAACGACCAGCTCGTCTCGTCATTCAGTTACATAAAAGTTGTCCGCGCTTATTTCACGATTACATGCTTCGGGTGTGATGCTATATCACACTAATAATATAAATGCGAAAGTTTATATGTAAAAGGCTAATCTTGGGAAGACGCTGTCTTTTGTAACACAGTTTTAATAACTAAAACAAAAGGCAGAGTTATCACAACCACACGTAACACATATTTTTGCAATAAAGAAATTTGTATTTGTATTTGTATTTGTAAATGTACTTACCTTAACTTCTTTACGATGTAACGACTCAGGTTCGAGTGAAATTTGGAATGAAGATAGCTTTTGACCTGGATTAACACATAAGCTACTTTTTATTCCGGAAATCCGCGGGTGAAACCGCTGTTTGCAGCTAGTATAGCTACATAGTATAGAGATAAGAGCTATGCGGTAGAAAGAGAGGCGCTCTGTAGGTTAATATGACTGGTAGGTATGCAGCGCTACGTGAGCTGAATTGAACTTTATTGAGTAGTAGCAAGAGTCGCTACTTGTTTAAGTTTCGTTGCGGAGTGATGCTCCTGTCCCTTAGTGTTCTGTGGTATAGCAGCGACTGCGTTTATTCCAAAGACATAATATAAACTTTAACTAGGTTGGCAATAAATTTTAAAGACTATTTACCTCTTTATCTGCTACGACACCTGCAATAAAGCCAGCCCAATCTGCTCAATAAAATTTTAACAACACATCAACGACCCCCAATTTTCCATCAGACGTTTTAACGCCGCCATTACGGTACCCTAATATGACGGGCTTAAATCCAGCCTTGTCACGTTTACGTAATAACAGACGATGTGAAATGATCAATGGCTTGGGACAAGCCTCGGCTTGGTAACGATTTTAGAATGCTGGTAGGTATAATATAAATTTGAAGTGGCTAAATGCTGCCTTTGGTTTCTGGTGAGGTTGCCTCGTTGTATTATTTTGTAGCGCCTCGGGTATGTTTGCCGACGCGAGGGTAAATGACTTCTATGCCATGAGCATAACGTCAGCCTCACTAATACCAGGCCTAGCGCACTCCGCACTTTATCCCTTTACACCCGAAAGAAAAAAGTTGCAATCATTTAGGAAAAAGTTATTTGGGGGGATTTCTAGGAGTATAAGGAAGCTAGGAAAAACGCAGAAAAAAACCCAGAATTTTCAGTTTTCCTGAAAAGGTGCCCTCACGATTCTGACACTTAGGTATAAGCTACATGTCTCACAATAGTGAGTGTTATCTTAAAAATTTAATTTTTCTTTAAAAAAACAACGAATTAAGTATTTATTATTATATATTTATTTGAATAACTTATTCATTAATAAGTTTTTATCATTTAACAATAAATTAAACCACTTTCTAACTAATTCTGTAACAAAAATCAGTAAAATTTCAAAATTATCAAAGTCAACCTCTGACAAATTTAAAATACCTAATAGAATAACAATTATTTTCATTTTTAGGAAAAAAAGAGGTCACTAATCATTTTAATTTATAGTAGAGAGTAGCAAAACCACATGGCTTGAAAAATTGTAACTACATATTATGGTTTGAGGTGATAAAATTGGAAACAGTTTTGGTTTCGAGAAAGACACAGGTAACCACCACACTTGGAACATTTAATCTTTGATCGGCTATGGCTTCTCTCCATCATGTAAGACCTTGGTGCCTTCATGTTATCAAGCACAGCCAGGTCATCATATCCATCATATATTTTGCCCTGTGATGGGCGTATTGGTCTGTATTGCCTATTGATAGGCGGTGGCTCGTTTTCAGAATCGACGTCTATGTCGTCGCGGCGGTCTTTTTCTGGAAAACTAGTTAGAAGTGTCAGCAACACTGAAACGATAATCCAGCTGTGTCAGAATTTCCTTTCTCGGGTAATCATTTGCTAGGCAATCATTTTTGTATCAGCATCGGCCAGTGAAAGGTATTATCTACTCATCTATAGAATAATAGGATGGAACTTTTTCCAGTTTGTTGCAGGTATCCTGAACCCGTTTGATATATCGGTTGCACCTTCCAAAGTGGGTTGTTGGACTCAGTTTCAGTTGGCTGACCGTGATCAACTACACGAAGAACATTGCGTAAAGTTATAAATCGGTCGCGAACTGTTTTGTCGGCAATAAGTACAATCTTCATTTTAGCTCGCCAGTACATCGGCATTCGTGGGTATGGAAGATATCCCATGAGAATATGCACACCAAACACTTTAGCTATTTCAGTTTTAAGTTCTAGGCCAGTCTTTCACATGTGATATAAGTTTGTACACCGAGCAGTATCCTCATAGAAACTTTCATCAAAATAATCATGAAGATATTCGGATGGTGTACGAACTGGGTTTTTTGGTACACTTAGTAGTCATGTGGCTTATCGGTAAAAGGAATAATATTCTTCCAGGAGTCTCCAAGACCATATTGCTGCTGATCCCGTTGATTCGCCGTAGTACGAAAACGTCCTCTTCGTGATTGCACTCGCTGCAAAGTAGTACCACGAGAACTCCCTCTGCTTTCAATTTGCCGCGAAGTAGTACTAGGACAGTGTCCCCTATTTAGGGTCGTTATCTGACTTAAAGGTTTGGGTTCTATTTCATCGCCTGAACCCTCAGAATTCTCGTCCTCGCTACAATTTCAGTGAGAATACGCGGCCCTGCTTCTGAATCTTCTCCGTCGTGGAATTCTTCGATGTCTGACTCAGTTCCATTGCCAAGGAATTCAAAGAAACGGTCATCAGATATAGGAAGCACTAAAACAAACAACTTCTTAGCCAAAATACCAACTTTTAATCAATAAACAAAAAACTAAGTTGAAATCAATTTACAGGGTTATGACCGAAGGGCCACGACCGTGCTACTTGAAGTTTAGGTACAATTTATTTGTAACTTACCAAACAAAATAGCAAAAATAGTTAATATTTCATTTGATTAATGTGTATATAATAAAATAAAACAAAAACAATAGTCAAAATATAACATTAATCAGTAAAACACAATACTTACACGTGTCGCCGGTCGGATCAAAATACACAGCCATCTTTAACCTCTGATTGACACAAACTAACAACCCATTCCACGACTCGGGCGCCACTACGCGCAAGTACACATCTCTTACGATGGATCGTCGTCGATTGCGTTCACATATATGAATCCGCGCGGTCTTGAGATTTTTTTAAAGTTACTCGCACTATCGTATATCGTCGGGTGTAAAGGGGTAGGTACGAAGCTACAAGTACGTAGCCGGACACAGACGGCGGGTCGCGCGTCGTTACACGTGCCGCGTCAGAAGAGATAAGAGCTATGCGAAGGAAAGAGAGGCGCTCTGTAGGTTAATATGACTGGTAGGTATGCAGCGCTACGCGAGATGAATTGAATTTTATTGCGTCATAGCGAGAGTCGCTATTTGTTTAAATTTCTTTGCGGAGTGATGCTTCAGTCCGTTAGTATTCTGTCTGTGCTAATACGTCGAATTCAAGGTAGCACCTACCTCCTTTGGGATCCTTCAGATGATTGCCGAGAGGCCGGAGTTTCTTAGAAAAGGTTCTCAAGACAACGTGAATGTGTTAATTATGTTCATAAAGTGTTCAAAAGTCCTATCGGATCAGACGAAGTAGATGTAGCTCTAAGGGCGTACACAATCCATTGAGTAAACCGGCACTTATGCGTTAATAGCGCGTTATCTTAACAAGCCGGCACTTCATTACTCGGACCTGGGTTCGTACTGTTATACGGGGTCCGGAGATTGAGTTTTTAAAAAAAAGAATTATATTGAATTTAATTATTATTTAATTAGATAACTCAAAATTATCAGAAATAGTAAAATAATACATTTAGTAAAAATGAACCAGCGCGGATGAAGGATTGAGACGGACTGAGGTAGGTAGGTGGGATCTATCAAAACAAGGAGAAAGCTGAGTTGCAATTAAGGGATGAAAGGTCAGGGAATTCAGAGGGGCAAACCGGGTATAACAACTCCCCCAACAAGAGTAAACTTATTTCTTTAAGTAAGTTTACGGAGAATTAAATTTGAATATTAGTTATTCCATACGGAGACGAGGTGGAGGATTTGGAGATGATAAACTTAAGGAAATATTTTCAGGGTCTGGTTCATTATTACGATTAGTCTTATACAATATTGAACATCTATTTACTTTAACATTATATATTATTAAACCTAAAACTACAACAAATGCTGTGGCGCTTAGCGACACACTTATATAATTAGAGGTAAAATCGTCATCTAATAAGTCTTCACTGTAACCATTAACAATTTTATCAGGTAAGTTATTTATAAATTTCAGATTGTCTAAGTTCACATTATTAATTTTAGATGTAGAAATATCAATATTTAACGCCAAAAATCTTTTATAATTACAACAAGTATCATTTATAATATTAAAATTTGAAGTAATAGGGTTAACAATGGTTTTATAGTTTTCTTTTGCTTCTAATTTAATTTCCTTACAAAAAGCAGTACATTCGGGTTTTAATTTTAGAATTCCAGTTCCTGATATGATGGTATCAGTTACATTTGAATTGCATTCAATAGTCAATTTAGAATGTTCTGACTGAATGAAAATCCATTTGTTTCCATTTAACTTATGCCAAATATCAATAGTTCCGTATAAAAATTTCGTTTCGCATATACCTGGTAAGGTTTCAACAGCTTTTGTCATTATTTCTATTTCGCAACTGGGATTATTAGTGACACTAAATACATCTATAGACTTACATACAAATTGTTTACCAATAATAACTCTACATGAATTTAAATGATCAATATTTAAGTAAGTATTCCTATCTTCGCTAAGACCAATATAAGATTTAGATGTTGTTGTTAATGCAAAAGAATTTGGTGAGTTAAGATCATGCGGAACTGGTATAGGCACACTCTTATACAAACTATAAGTAATAACATTAACCAAAGGTATTTTAATTACAAACACCAACTTATCATTAAGGTAGTAAGAAACTAAATCTGCTAAGTTCATCAATAAATGAATGTTATCTAAACTTAATTCTACAGGGAATTCCTTAAACTTAGGTATAGTCTTAAAACTACTAACTATGTCATTATACAGTTGTTTTGGGGTCACAATTGAAGGGTGTATTGTATTAGATCTTGCAAATAAAATACTATTCACAATATCTTCCATCTTAAAAGATAGTGTTAACAAATTTGCTTGCAATACGTTAAGAATTTCGTCTAAATTACTTTTGAAATAAATAGAGTTGGTGATCTCTGAGATATTTTTAACAGCCAAGTTTACTTTTTCCATAGCGTCATTTAGTAAAAACTGATTTTTGTTTAATTCAAGAATTGATGAATTGAAGTTTGAAATTGCTGATCTCGAAATAAAAATACTTTGAGTAAGACTTGTTTCCAAATCGTTGTCAGTGTTATGCAATCTTCTAATAGCTTGATTATATTTATGAGCATCATCTTCATCCAAAGTTCCGAATATGTGCTTGAAAACAGTTCCAACAGCAGAGAACCAAGCGGATCTTTTTGAATTGACAGGTATGAGGTGTGAGATATATTCGTAATTTCGTTTAATATCGTTCAGTAAAGAATCAAGATCGTTGGATCATATTGTGACATTCGATATTGTTAACGGTTTCGCTTTGCTGGCAAATGTAACGTATTGTGCCGAAAACACTTTTTATATTTTCAATGTGGGTCGGAGCAAATGTTATATCTATAGGGATAATTATATGAACAAAATCGTTAATTATTTTAAGTGTGCCAACAGGATCGAAGTATATACCAGGGCTTTTATTGATGAATTCCACAAATTGATTGTCATCAGTTGCCAGGGCGGTGCTACAGTGAGCGGCGATGATTCTGTAAATCATAATAACTATGCTAGTCTGATTTGTATAATTATGTAAATAGGAATTAGTGTCTAAGTTTAATAGTAAATTTGTAAATAGAAATTAGATTATATATACTTATGTCTAATATACTCTAGTCATTTTGATTTGCAGGTTTTACCTCATCAAAGTGATGGGTCACATGGCGTCGATTTATGAGGAGAGTCAAGGTATTGTTACTATTTATTTTTACAATTTTGTAGGGACCTTTCCACAGCGGGGAAAGAGCTTTTCGCAGTCTGAGATGGTTTTTTAAGTATGCAAAGTCGCCAACTTTATACTGTACTGAACGGCTATGTTTATCATAGTAGGTTTTTGACTTTTCCTTAGAGGTTTGAATATTTTGTAATGCTTTTTCTCGAGATATTTTGAGACGGTGATGAAGCATTTTGATATAATCAGGATATGTAATATCGTTGCGTAGCTCGAAAACAGAGTCAGGAATATAAGGCTTATGTCCGAAAACAAGTTCGTAGGGAGTGAAACGCGTTGTGGTGTGGACAGTGCTATTATAAGTTAGCATGGCAGTATACACGAATTTATGCCAATTAGAATGGTTCTCATTCACATAAGATTTTAAATATTCCTTTAAGGTCGAGTGGCTTCTTTCGAGTGCTCCTTGTGTCTGAGGATGGTAAGGTGAAGACCAGATCTGTTTTATCTTTAAAAATTCGCAAGTTCGTTTAAATAGGTCGGCGGTAAAATTGGTTCCTTGGTCTGTAAGTATTGATTTTGGGATGCCGAAGAGAGTTATGAAGTGAACTAAGCATTCACAGGATTCTTCTGCTGTAGCATTTGAAATTGGATAAGCGAGAGAAAACTTCGTGAGATCATCTTGAAGGGTGAGTATGTACTTTAACTTTAGGAGTCCAGCTTCAGGCAATGGCCCAACAATATCGAGACTAATTCTTTCAAATGGACGAGTGGATGTAGTCGTAATCTGCATAGGAGCTTTGTTGATTTTACGGAGGGCTTTATTAGATTGGCACAGTTTGCAATTTTTTATATAATCTTCTATTTCAGAACGCATATTTTTCCAGTAGTAGCGCTCTTTGATTCTGTCGTACATTCTATTAGAGCCTAGGTGTCCGGCGATGGGTATGTCGTGGTTCTCTCTAAGAATTTTCGCTATTTCGGATGGGACAGGGTATATAATTGTGTTGTGGTGAATATTAATGGTTATGTTAGTGTTGTTGAACAGGTACATGAGCATGCCGTAGATTTTCACAAAGGAATTTTGTTCAAATGGATTTTTAAAATCGGATATTGCTATTTCATTGATATCGCCAGCTAGAAGGATATCATCTCTGACTGATTTTAAAGTCTTGAAAATGTCGGGATAGGAGCATGTATCGAAATAGTAAACTTTTGTTAAGAGCAAATAGTACGTTTTGCCCTTTATATCCAGTTTCTTAAAAGAGTGAAGCTCACGTTCACCATCGTGGATCGAGTCATCTGTTGCAGAAATTATATCTTGAAGGTAAGGATTAGATTCGTCAAAGTCGATAGATACAGGGACTAGTATAGTTTTAGCGTTACTTTTTAGAAGGCTTTCGTTATGCTCTTTTACGTAAGTGTTGTAGATTTCATTTTTATTAGCAAAAGATTTTAGGAATTCTGAGTAGTCTTTACTGGAATTAGAAGGCATTTCGTCAATTTGTCTGTTTGTTTCAGCTAAAGGATCAGACGGAGAAAGAGGATTCAGGGGAGGAGCAGGATCCGGCGGAGCAAGAGATTCTAGAGACGGAGGATTCAGTGGAGTGAAGTCTATATCTGGTTCACCAAGTGGACTAATATCCAAATCACCCAGGTCAATTAAATCGTCAAGGAGGTCTGGAGGAATGTCTGTCTCTTGAGTAGGACGGTCGCTGGATAAACCTGATGTTGAGGGTTGTGGATCTTCATCGTCTTTCATGATTGGATTCACGGGATAACGTGACAACGTGTCAGCGTTACTGTTGACTTTTCCTTTCTTATAAGTCACGTCATAGTCGAACTCTTCTAATTTGAGTCTCCATCTGACCAGTTTAGAACCTGGTTCTTTGCAATTAAACAGCCATTTTAGAGGTCGGTGATCGGTTACGATTGTGAATTTGTACCCATATAGATATGGCCTAAAGGTTTTTGTGCCAAAAATGATGGCCAGGCATTCCTTTTCCGTTACGCTGTAATTGCATTCGGCTTTGTTCAAGGTCCGAGATGCATATGCAATAGGGCGGTCGTTTCCTATAGGACCCTGAGATAAAATAGCAGAGATTGCGAAATTGGATGCATCACATGTCAAGAGAAAAGGTTTCGTGAAATCAGGGTATGCCAGAATTGGTGCTGAAATAAGCGCATTTTTAAGATTTTCAAAGGCTAGTTGATGTTCATTATTCCAACTAAATGGAACATCCTTTTTCAGGAGATGGGTGAATGGTTTAGCAATTTTGGATAGATCTGGAATGAAGCGGCGGTAATATGAGACCAGTCCTAAGAAAGATTTTATATCTTTTGGACATTTGGGAATTGGGAACTCTTCTACGGCTTTGGTTTTTTCTGGGTTAGGCTTAACACCTTGGTCAGTAATGATGTGGCCTAGATATGAGACTTCTTTGCGGAGAAATTCGCATTTATCTGGCTGTAGTTTGAGATTGAAATTTCGGAGTCTATCAAAAACATTTGCAAGGTTTTTCATATGGATTTCGAGATCGTAAGAGTATATTACAATGTCGTCGAGATAGACGAAGCATTGCATTCCTTGAAGGCCTGAGAGTGCAGAGTTCATTAACCTCTGAAAAGTAGCTGGAGCGTTTTTGAGGCCAAATGGCATGCGGGTGAATTCAAAGTGTCCTTGTGGGACTGAAAAAGCAGATTTAGGAGCATCCTGTTCCGATATTTTGATCTGATGGAAGCCAGAAGCAAGATCTAAGGTGCTGAAGTATTTGCACTTTCCAAGTTGGTCCAATATTTCAGAAATATTGGGAATTGGGTAGGAATCTCCAATTGTTATGTCGTTTAACTTGCGGTAGTCAATAACCACACGCCATTTACGTCGACCAGATGCGTCAGCCTTTTTTGGTACTATCCATATTGGAGATGACCACGGAGATGTTGAAGGTTTTATGATTCCATCGTCGAGCATTTTATTTATTTGGGATTGCACTTCTTGTTTATGTATCTCAGGGAATCGATATGATTTTGTGTTGATTGGAACAGAGGAGGAAGTATTTATTTCATGTTGTAGAACGTCAGTGCATGTCAGTCTATCATCAGGGAGGTGGAAAATGTCAGAGTAGGTGGAACAGAGGTCGTATAATGCGTCTGTCTCTTCTGAATTTAAATGAGATACCCGTAAAAGGTTTATTACTTCTTCAGTTCGATTCAAAGTATTAGTATCGTGATCATAAGAGTCATTAGAACAAATTGTATGAAAGACTTCTCGATGTTCAATTTCAGATAGAGGTGTTATTTTGAATTTAAGGTCGGCATCTACATTTATTGCGGACTCGGAGGTGTTTACGACAGTTATATTGATTCTAGCGTTGGATTTTACTTTTACAATACAGTTTGCTACGAGGAGAGAGTCAATTGGATTTTGATCAAGAATGAGTCCTTCGCCAACATCAGGATTTAGTACGGAACATTCAATAATTGTTTCAGTCCGAGGAGGAATAGTAAGGATAGGTTCAGTAAACTTGATGTGAAGTTTTCTTTTGTCAACTATGAGTGTACTTTCAGCATAATCAATTTTACAATTGTATTTTGAAAGAAAGTCATTACCTATTATGCCATCATACGGGAAATCAAGGCTGGGGACGACGTGAAAATGGCTATTTAGTGAGTCAAAATCCATGAATATGTGTCCGAATGAGTGCATTGGATTGTTTGTTGTTCCTATGCCACTGAAACTTATGATGTGTTTTATTATTTCAGGCATTTTTTCGACAGCATCTATTTTTACGAGACTAATGGATGCACCGCTGTCGACTAGAAGCTTCAAAGGTTTGGAGGATACAGAGGTTTGGACTTCCACGAAGGGTAAGTATTTTTTTATTGGATTTGTTGTAATATTATATGTTTTTAACATGGTTTTTTCTGTTTCAGGTGCTGAACACGAGGGACACGATTTGGCAGTAGACTTCACACGGTCGCAGTCGGTGAGTAAGATTTGGGATTGGATAGAGTCAGGTTTTTGTAACGTAATATCATTGTCATCGTGGTGTAGGTTGCCCGATTTATGAGGAGGATTGGAAACAGCGATAGGGGCACCACGAATATGGAGCTGGTTGTCGATAGGATTGGATACAGCGAAGGAGCCACTTTGAATTTGGGGCTGGTTACCCTGTTTGTTAGTGGACTTGGATACAGTGATAGGGCCACTCTGAATTTGGGGCTGGTTACCCTGTTTGTTGGTGGACTTAGATACAGTGATTGGGCCACTCTGAATTTGGGGCTGGTTACCCTGTTTGTTGGTGGACTTAGATACAGTGATTGGGCCACTCTGAATTTGGGGCTGGTTACCCTGTTTGTTGGTGGACTTAGATACAGTGAGATTCAGTGATGAATGTAGAGTCAGTGGTTTTGATTGAGTCGTAAGAGTCAGTGATTTTGATTGAGTCGTATCGGTTTTTCGCTCTAATTTTCCCGCACGATACCGGACGGGGAGGCCTGTTCGTTTAAATTATCATGATTATCAAACTCGAGACCTTCTGTCGCGGGCGAGTTGATAGAATTTATGGGTTGGTTTCGTCGTTGGAAATTATTTGCAAATTGCTGGTTCATGTTCTGCTGGTTTTGGGTAAAGTTAGATCTCCTGCTGTTATTGTATTCCCGTTTTCTGCAGTTTTCTATCGTATGACCAACATTTTTGCAATATCTGCAGACAGGGGCATTGGAATTAGGTCTAGATTGACCTTGAAACTGCGGCCTTGAGTATGAAGCAGTGTTATTATTTTGCCTGCGTTGATCGGGATAATTTGCGTTAAAAGTATTTGTAGATGGTCCTGCATACTTCCTACTGGTTATGCCTACAATTTTTTCTTCGGCTGTAGCGAGGTTTATGGCCTCGTTCAAAGTGTTGGGGTCCCTGCACCTGACAACTGTTGACAACTGTGGTTGTAAACCTATCGTAAATACGTTTAAAGCTAGGTCTTGCATAGCGGCTACACGACCAGCTAGTTCGTCCTTCTTCCTGGTGGGGATTGAAATATTTATTTCAGTTAAAAGTTTGGCTAGACAAGATTCGACCCTGAGGGAGTAGTGGCTAACAGACTCGTTACGACCCTGTTTGCATTCCTGGAGATCTGAGAGGAGATAAGCATAATGTTTCACATCACCAAATTGGGTCTTTAAAAATTCCTCTAATTGTGACCATTTTGTGAAATCCTTGATGGCGCATGCCGTTTCAGCTTTACCTTCGAGACGGCTAAGAATGTATTTAAAGAGAATATCTGTTTGGGAGGCTGATGCAAGGTTAATTGCATTCCGGCAATTATTCAAAAATGGACTTAATTTCTCCCGGGAACCGTCAAAAGTTCCTATAAACTTGATTAACACATTCAAATCAATGTCAGACATTTTAACTTGAGATTCCTCGTCCTTTACGTCCTTTGATTTTGTCATAGATATATACAATTATTTTAGAAGAAATGTCCGTGACCTAAATATAAATCGTACAAGGTTATAACTCAATAAAATAAACTTATTTAAAAACGGTACAGAGACTCAGGTATGACCTGTCGTTATCAGTTCTTAGAAACTTGCGTGTGGGCGAAAGGCGCTCGGCTCACGGTTGATACTTTTCAATTGCATAATATTGAATGAATATGTTCGTGATGATTTCCAAATTTAGTTCAATTAACACAGAGTAAGTATCACTTTGTCACGGAATAGCAGTTAAAAGTCACAGGAAACAAAATAACTCACAGGATTAGCAGGAACATTGCGTATTTAGACCTTGCAGGATGCGGCGAGCTGGAGGTAGGTGTGAACTTTTGTCCTCAGATTTAGCAGCGAAGAGTTGGACGAGTGTCCTTTCCAGGACTTCCAGGACTTCCAGGATACAGCGACGGCGTTGGTGGTGAAGTCAGAATTTCCAGGACTTCCAGGTGTTCCAGGACACGGCGGTACAGGTAAGTAGAAGCAGTGGCTTCCCTCCTTTCCAGGTTTAGGGGATGCAGGGAGAAGTTCAGTAGAAGAAGATGCCAGTTCTTCTGGATTCGGTGATGATAAGTGTGCGGCGACCTTTATTTCTTCAAGACACAGTGTTCTGTAGTTTTAGGAATTTTACACTTATTTTTAGCACTTTCACACTGGTTTATGTTATCCGGGGATTTATTTAAAATCCCTTTACGCTGCCACCATTGTTATACGGGGTCCGGAGATTGAGTTTTTAAAAAAAAGAATTATATTGAATTTAATTATTATTTAATTAGATAACTCAAAATTATCAGAAATAGTAAAATAATACATTTAGTAAAAATGAACCAGCGCGGATGAAGGATTGAGACGGACTGAGGTAGGTAGGTGGGATCTATCAAAACAAGGAGAAAGCTGAGTTGCAATTAAGGGATGAAAGGTCAGGGAATTCAGAGGGGCAAACCGGGTATAACAGTACGAAACCCTTAGTAGAGGTATTTCAGATAGGTAAGGAAAGTTAGTCCCAATTCGGTACAGCCATCATTTGTCCATAGAATTTTTTATACATACAACAAATCGCTAAAAAAAAATCACTAAAGGTTTCACGTATGGGAGAGGCCCTCTGATCAAAACAAAAAAAAAACCGATTTGGTACTGTTTTAATAAAAAAAATTGTTAAAAAATATAATTTTCAAGACAAGCGTTGCAATCAAACGTCAATGAACGCTACATTGAAATAAAAATAAGTTTTTGACACACAAAGTTTATATCGATGTATAGACAAAAGAGCCGTATTACGCATTTAAATTGAATTGATAGGGCGTATACACAAGATTTCATAGCACAATCTCGCTTTGTAAATTTGTCCGCTAACCCCGTTTCACATTGAAAGTTATCGATAGCTGCACATTGAAATCGAGACATAAAAAGTTACAAGATCGCATTTTATCGATTGAATTAATATTTTATTTCTATTGCACGTAGGTTCGCAACATGCGATGTTTGCAACTGACTTACGTGATCGCCCTGCAGGTATTAACAACTAACTGCCAGTAGCAATAGATTATCATAAAATGATTGTAGGCTACATATGAGCTAAAAGCTAATCTATTACATACATATCATAACAACACAATGGAAGCGTCACATCATCTTTCCCTATCTAAAGCCAGACGTACACTAATTGACTAACTACCACCCACTTCAGTTTTATAGGGCTGTATCTCAAATCTGAACAGGCCCACTTCATCACGCGGCGTACAGTTTACACGACACCCTCCACTTGACGGGCCGTTCGCTTTCAAATCCATGCAAACACTGCAAGGAAAGCACTCGAGTATTGTCGATGGTTGATAATGTTTAGTTTTTCTTCTCCCACTTGTGGAATTTGGCTTTGCGTCTTTAAAATTCAATTTATTTTAACTATAACTTTATCTATTTGGAACTCAGCAATGAGACGAGCAATTCGTTCACCCGATGTTGAGCGCCATGCTTGCTCATGAGTCATGACAATTGCAGTGCCATCCAGAACTTTCAAAACCACTGAATAGCACTTTGCGTCTTGTGCATCTACCAAAGTCAAATTTCGTTCGATCAAGCTTGGTATGAGGTTGAGGTTTACATTTTCTAAATTATTACTCTAATTACTCGCGAAAATGTTTCCCTACCTGTATATTACGTGATATTTAGTTCAATGTATGTAATGCAAAGTTTTTTAATCTAAAGTAAGAATTTATAATCAGTAACAAAATTGTGAACCGGCGAAAAATACGCGATTTTGTAAAACGAAAAAGACGTGGAATTACTTAATTTGAAGGTTTAAGAATATTTAAAACATGGAGTGTTAGCGCTGCAGTGGGACAAACCAAGCTAATAATAATAATAATAAATAATAAGTGTTGCATATTACACATCTAAACTAAATGCTCTAAGAGGTCTTTACGTGTTGGACTCATGTCCTCGCGCAAGCCTTCCAAAGGACCGGGTGTACAACCCGTGAAAAAGAGCGACATAGTAATAATAATAATACAATACAATACAATACAATACAATAACACTTTATTACACACCAAATAACATATAACAATTATAAAAAAAATATTTGGAGATTTCATCTAGACAACCTTTGGATGGATAGAACAGGTATAAGATCTAATGCGGTTTGTTGGTGTACATAATAAACAAATAAAATAGTCACAAGTATTCTAATAGAATAGAATAGAATAAAATAGAATAGAATAGAATAGAATAGAATAGAATAGAATAGAATAGAATAGAATAGAATAGAATAGAATAGAATAGAATAGAATAGAATAGAATAGAATAGAATAGAATAGAATAGAATAGAATAGAATAGAATAGAATAGAATAGAATAGAATAGAATAGAATAGAATAGAATAGAATAGAATAGAATAGAATAGAATAGAATAGAATAGAATAGAATAGAATAGAATAGAATAGAATAGAATAGAATAGAATAGAACAGAATAGAACAGAACAGAACAGAACAGAACAGAACAGAACAGAACAGAACAGAACAGAACAGAACAGAACAGAACAGAACAGAACAGAACAGAACAGAACAGAACAGAACAGAACAGAACAGAACAGAACAGAACAGAACAGAACAGAACAGAACAGAACAGAACAGAACAGAACAGAACAGAACAGAACAGAACAGAACAGAACAGAACAGAACAGAACAGAACAGAACAGAACAGAACAGAATAGAATAGAATAACTCTTTATTGTAACACCAAAATACAGAAATAATTAAAAACTAAAATAACAACTAACTTAATAATAATGTCACAATGGGCGGCCTTATCGCTCAAAGCGAATAATAATGCAGTTTCATGTTGTAATTTCAAGTATTCATTGAATAAAAAATGTTAAGTCTAGTTTATTGTACGGTTTAGCGGCTACTTAACAATTTTTGACCGACTTCAAAAAGGAGGTTCTTAATTTGATTGGTTTTTTTTTACGTTTAGTACCTTAGAACTCCGTCATTTATAAACCGATTCGGAAAATTTTGCGTTGGGTTCAGTATAGCTGCAAAGTGGTCTCATATCAATTTCATCGATATTCGACTAAGGAATTCGAAGATACATCAGAATTGAAGTCGGTTTTTATTGTTATAAAAATCAATGATTTTGTATAGAGAAAATTTTATGGGATCGTGTTTTTGCTTCATACTCGTATACTTGATCATCACTACATAGTATAAAACAAAGTGACTTGAGTGATCATCACTACATAGTATAAAACAAAGTCGCTTTCTCTGTCCCTATATCCCTATGTATGCTTAAATCTTTAAAACTACGCAACGGATTTTGATGCGGTTTTTTTTTTAATAGATAGAGCGATTGAAGAGGAAGGTTTATATGTATAATAACCGTGAGAAGCCGGGGCGGGTCGCTAGTATAACAATAAATAAAAGCGGAGAAGGAACTCATCTCCCTTCAAATAAATCGACGGCATCACAAAAGCTGACCCTTTGTTGAAACCTTAATTAAAACTGATTTATCCTCGCTTTGGATATTATAACTTAGACAAAACCCAATACAACGCTTTGTAATTATAAGGCTTATGTTTGACTAACCACCAACCAGCCCCCCTACCCATATGTCCCTCAAGCGCCAATCGTATATCGTGTTGAGCTCAGATTAAGGTGTAGATTCACTGCGACAATGTCTTATGATGCCATATATTGTCTCATTAAGTTTATCTCAACTTGTAATCATCGTATTTTAGAATAAACGAATGAGATTATTCGATTTCTTGCTTGAATCGACAATAATTAGACCGTATCTTATTAGTCGCAGTGACGCTATACCTTAATTCGAGCTCAACACGATATACGATTGGCGCTTGAGGGTTATATGGGTAGGGGGCCTGATCTAGTAAAATCTAACGGCAAAAAATACTTTATATTGGCAAAAATAGTAAATGATCACCAAACAAATATCACCAAATAAAAAATCAAAATGAAAATCAAATATAATTTATTGTGAATATAGGTGGTACATTGGTGTGACATGTTAAATAATAGGTCGCTATATACTATAAGCTTGCGGCATGCAATAATTTAAAAAAAATATTATTTATTTATTTATTTATTTACTGAGGCAATCAACAGCGTTACAAAAATAGCATTAGAAATACATGTACATGTTATAAAAATAAGGAAAATTAATAGATTACCATAATTAAAACATAACTTAATTAGACGTAAATGATGTTAAACATACATACATAAGTGCACCAATACTTTAATGCTAATATGAGCATAATGACTACAATCATTATAGTATTTTAATGATCTTTATGTGTCATACAATAAAGTCTCAACTTCACTGCCTTTGTTTAGAAAAGGTTGAGTAATTTTGCGATGAAGTTTGCAATGACCACTAAGTTTTATAAAAAACTTGCAGCAAAAAGCTAAGAAGTTCATTATAATTATATTGTTTTAAGTTAAACATTTATTTAAGCTGAGATATTAAGTAAGATATTCCAAAGCACATCATTGAAGATGAATTAAATTGAAAATTAAATGACAAAACATATAATCACCAAAAACGTTGTAAATGATCACCAAAGTAGGCCTTCAGAAGTTTCGCTCGTCAGCCCTTCATGTCGCTTCCCCTACTTGCTCGCTTCATTCAGAACCTCCTTGGCGAGCTTCTGGTTCCGCGCTTTTTATATACACTCTAGGGGTAAGAGTGAGTTGGACCACGGGAGAGTGAGGTGCAGCAATTCGGGTAAGATTTGGTGGTAATTTAATAAAGTAAGTGGCCAAACACAGATCTATTAAGAGTAAAAAAAAAACTAGGATTTTCTGTATCTAGCCAACCAGGAACTACGAGGACCATGGTCCCATAATACTCAGACATGAAACAAATACTTGCGCTTTTTTTTCAACATTTATACCGTCGCATGAATTGAACCCGCAACCTCGGTGGTGTATGCGTTTTGAGCCAGCCTGCCCAACCACTACACCACAGAGGCTGCAATTTATTCATTTATTGAACATGACTGATGACTCAACAACGTGAAGGTACCGTTCTACCCAGACTGTTTCCAATTATGAATTATTTGCAGAATAAGCATGAACAAAGGGAAAGTTGAAAACGTTCAATCACGCCCTAACAAAGCCGCCGGCAACAGGCACTGCTTCTGACCAATTACGTAAAACAACACAAATCCTAAGCCATTTCGGTACGTTCGATTACCAATCGATGTTGACACAAACAATCGTTAGTGATGAAAACATCCGCTTTGCTGATAGAGCTACGAACGTTAAACAGTCAAACAGTGAAACAGTAAAATAGTACACTGCATTTCTATTGTGAACTGTAGGTGTAGAAGTTAAAAGCATTCTGAAATTACTCAACATTAACGTAGGGTCAAGAGAAAATTCGTTGTAAAAAATTTGTTCAAAGTAAATGAAAGAAATTTAAAAATAGGCTATTATTCTGCTGAAGCTCGATGAAAAAACAATCAGTTGAAAAGCCAGCACATAATTGCTTCTTGAAAAACAACAAATTGAACAACGGGCGAATCTGACAAAGACGACCATTCAAAAATAATTTCTCACCGTAATACTGAAGCAATTTGAACAACTACTGCCAAGCTGTCGGTACCAAAAGCCCTGTCGCAGAATAAAATGATTTTGCTTATTGTATGAGCGCTCTGAAAGCAGTAACTATACGGTAAAACAATCAAAAAGTTGAATTAGCTAGCCAATTAGGTAATTACTTCGCAGTCAGCGTTTAACAAAATGAAGTGTTTGGCGGTGGTCGTCGTTTACGCCCTTTTGGTGCAGGGCAAGATAAGCAGCGACGATGTGGAACAATCAGGTAAAATAATTTCTTTTTATATAACACTAGCTGCACCCCGTGGTTTTACCCGCGGTTTCCCGGGATAAAAAATAGCCTATGTCATTTTCGAGGACCTAAAAAACCTACATACGAAATTTCATCAAAATCCGTTTAGTGATTTCTGCTTGATTGAGTAACAAACATCCATCCATCCTCACAAACTTTTGAATTTATAATATTAGTAGGAGGTAGAAGTAAGATGGTCCTCTGATAATTTTGTTTGGATGCATCTTGATGATTTTTTAAATAAAAGTGTCGAAACCCGTAAATAGATAAAAAAGTCAAACGAAAACCTCAAAAGTTTGAGCAACTGTGAACAGTGAACATAAAGCCAATGTTAGTCAAACTGCAAGCCATAGAAACAGTGTCGAAGTGAGAAAGTTTGGATAACAACTCGTAGAGCGGACATTCTGTAGTTAGTCTACCTATAAACTAGTTTTAACGAGATGCTACGTTCTGTCCGAATGTCGCGTTAATGGAGCAAGTTTGGCGTAACTTTTTTGCGTAGCTTATTGCGTAGCTTTTTGCGTATACTTGGGCCAGTTGCGTTTGCATTTTACAATCTAAAAGGTGTGCATTCAAGCAATTTCAACAGAAGTTTTCAAAAAATAAGATTACGTAGACGCACGTAGAATAAGGAAGCGATAAGACCGCTCTTTGACCAATTTTACTTTTTAATACCTAGACTTCAAAAGTAAGGAGGAGGTTCTCAATTCGCCTGTATGTTTTTTGCAAGTTTGTTACCCGTCATTTATAAATTGATTTGGAATTTTTAGCGTTGAGTTCAGTATAGCTTCAAGGTAGTAGTTTTTCGTTCAACAGTCCGCAAAACACTACGTAAACCGCTATGATAGCCAATGCGCGGCCTAAGGTACTAGGTATATTGTTAGTAGTACTATATATATATATGTGATCAGAAATACTACTGAGACAGAACAAATCTCTATCCTAATATAATATACACTCGAGAGCAATGAATCCGGGTCACTTAAAGAATCCTAAAAATCTCGGAAACTAAAATTGCTAGGTTAATGCAATAAATTGTATTTAATAGACAATGTAATACTCCTTAAATGAAGGTATTAAAACTTCTTAGTTATTGTAAAGTTATATCATAAAAAAATCAAATTTGAAAAAGGGCCACTTTCGAAGATGGAACTACGAAATTACAGCATTTGGTTTTGCTTTTGTTTGTAATCTGTCATTTATGTGGGTACATAAACCATGTTGATAGTGCTCTATATTCATTATTCAAGCTGAAATTATGTCGCTTACGCCTGAAGAATGCACCAGAATACTTACAATGCTGGAAACCGGCCGGAGTCAGCGCGATACAGCCAGGACTGTCGGTGTGTCGCTGTCAACAGTACAAAGAGTTCTCCGACGTTACGAAGAAACTGGTTCTAACCTACGCAGACCAGGAACGGGCAGAACCAGGTGTACCACAGCACGAGAAGACCGATACTTGGTGAACACCATGCTTCGAAATCGCTTTCTCACAGGAACTGAACTCACCAATCAGTTTCGACGCCTCGGAGGAAGTAACCCAAGTGCATGGACAGTAAGACGTCGGCTTGCTGAATCTAACTTAAAACCCCTTAGACCTGCAAACGGCCCTAAACTGGAGCGTGGGCATCGTATTTCGAGACTAAGATATGCCCAGAGCCACGTAAATTGGAGTATTGAAGATTGGTCAAAAGTTATGTTCTCCGACGAATCAAAATTTATGCTCTACAAGCACGATGGAAGACACAGAGTGTATCGAAGACCAGGGGAAAGATTCAAGCAAGCATGCATCGAAGAAAAAGTAGCCTACGGTGGTGGGTCTGTACTTGTGTGGGCCGGAATTTCTTCTGAAAGTCGCACAGAGCTGGTGATCATAGAAAACGGCTCTTTAACTAGCGTAAGATATGTGGAAGAAATCCTCAATGATCACGTTGGTCCATTTATGGTCAATTTAGGTGAGGATGCTATATTTATGCATGACAATGCCCGACCTCATACAGGTAGGATTGTGAATGACTACCTTCAAGAGATGAACATTACTCGTATGGAGTGGCCAGCGCGCAGCCCGGATATCAACCCGATCGAGCATGCTTGGGACGAGCTAGGCAGATGCGTAAAACAACGAAACCCTCCCCCAATCACGCTTCGTGAGCTCAAAATTGCTCTCACAGAGGAATGGGAGAATATTCCCCAAAATCGTATAAGGAACTTGGTGTACAGCATGCCAAACCGCGTAAACGCAGTAATGGAAGCACGAGGAGGCAATACGAAGTATTAAAATTCAAGAAAATCGTAATAAAGTTCAAAAATTTCATGTTTCCTATTTTTGTTTTAAGGAGAGATCAGCAGTTTTTTTCTTTATGTAATTTTGTGTTAATAAAATGTATGGTGACTCATATTTTTTTACTTTCATTTAAGGAGTATTACATTGTCTATTAAATACAATTTATTGCATTAACCTATCATTTTTAGTTTCCGAGATTTTTAACATTCTTTAAGTGACCCGGATTCATTGCTCTCGAGTGTATTATAAGCCTCTTAGCAGAGCTTAGACCTAAGCTATACCTATGTACATGTAGGTTACTTAAAATATATAAGAGCAGTAATTAGATACCTAGATATAAGTACCGGATAATATCTACGTACCTCAAGGCATTTTGCCTATTCTAGATTTTTGATGACTACTCAGCGTTTGTTTTTTAAATTCGCTTCGTACTTCTTAACTGCTTAATGGAGTTTATTGGGGTTTCACCATCATATAGTTTTTTTAAGAAAAGTATAAAGTGCGATTTTATTCATATTCGCAACCTCGCAAAGCCAGGGCGGGCCGCTAGTATTTTTTCACATATCATGGGTATCATAGGTTTACGAAATATTAATAAAAAAAATATATGAACAAAAATAACTTAAAATGTAATTTTTTTTAATAAAATATTATTATGACAATTTCATTTAAAATTATTTTTATTTCAATGTTTAAAAATAAGATTATTGTTATATATATTTGTTTTTGAACATTTAACATGTGAGAGGTTACTAAACTTACAATTTTTAATTATTAATATTCACAAACGCAGTCCTGTCATAACGTCTCGGCAAAACCACATTCCTCGGTTTGATGCGTAGGTATATACCTATAGTCGTATTCAAGACATGCACAGTACAGACAATATGGTTTTTAGCTCACGGCATCTTTCTCGGAGCTCCGACCAAAGCTGTGACACAGTAACATGCAGTAGGTACACTCAGAAAGATTTCAAAAATCCCTTCCGAGGTTTATTGGTGGGGAGTTTCTTATGTATTACCAAACGGAGATGGCACACTTAACCCGCAAAGAGAATGCTAAAATGTCCTTTGCGGAAGATGATTGCTTCAAACTTTTTATTTCTTTTTCAAATTCACAATCCTCAAAAGGAAAGCTAAGAATCTATTAATATAAAAACTGATCAAATTTTGATCTATATATAAAACTGATAATTGTTTTATCAGAATACTAAAATTTAAAAATCCCCGACACAAAAAACGTATAAAAAGTATAAAACGACTGAACCGATTTTCATAAAACATAATAAACACCGTTAGAAAACCTGCTGGCAAATAAAAAAACCGCATCCAAATCGGTTCACCCTGTTACGGTATCCGAACTACGGTGCCACAGACAGACACACATAGTGGTTAAACTTATAACAACCCTCCTTTTTGCGTCAGGGTTAAAAGCTAAAAAATAATTTTTACCAAAGTTGATGTTAGCCTCTCAAGCATGGTCTTGGAATTTTAGAGCATAGTTCGTGGCGATATCTCTTACAATAACGGTTCTGCCCCCCTACCCATATTTCCCTCAAACGCCAATCGCATATCGTGTTGAGCTCTGATTAAGGTGTAGATTCACTACGACAATGTCTTATGATGCCATATATTGTCCCATTAAGTTTATCTCAACTCGTAGTCATCGACTTTACTTTGTGATTAATTTGTAGTAGTAGTAACTCATTAGTCGCAGTGACGCTATACCTTAATTCGATCTCAACACGATATACGATTGGCGCTTGAGGGACATATGGGTAGGGGGGCAGGTTCCTCGTGAAAGTACTGTCTCCGAGTAGAGGTGGTTGGGCAGTTTTTTAACCTACTAGCCTATGAACACAAACGTTTCGAAAGCATTTCATCCAAACATTCCCTGCTATTCTTCTGACACTATAGTTACTAGATTTTATACGATTCACTATAAATTCACATGGTAAAATAATGATGAAAAGCGAAAGGTGTGTGTGTGATTCAGGGAATTGTGATTACGGGTTTTATGTATGTGATCGTCAGTTGTTTTTTTTTTTTATTTATTAAACAAAATGTATTATACAAACATATTATATACATTTCTATAGTATCACAAAAACCACAGTAGGTTTGTCTTGTTATAAGTATCGAACATCGATAGGCTTTGTGTGTGTGCGCACAGAGCGTGTTAATCGATTTGCCCACTTCACTAGAGCATCATCACTGTGTTTACTGACATTTGCTTATACTGTCGGGTTAAATGTAATTTGCATAGGAATGCAACCCTGTATATTGATTGTGGTGCAATCCGATGCGGTCAGGTGTCCTTCAACGTAATTTAAACTGTATGTATGTATAAATAGGTTATATATATTGACTATTTCACTGGTGAAAATGATCGTAATGAAAAGTTTAATGGGATTACTAGACGGGCAAGCCGCTTGAATCAAGCACGCAATTGATCGTTTAAACATTTGATTGATGCTTGAGACAAATAAAGTGACTTGTTTTTTTTGGCTTGTCGCGTCTGTCTGACTCGGTAAGTGAGATGCGCTTGATGTTTTTTTTTATTGACGCAATTGCTTGACGCGTATGTCAGACTGTTTTCAACACTTTTATCAAGCCACTAAATTGTATTTTTAACCGACTTTAAAAAGGAGGAGGTTCTCTATTCAATTGTTTTTTTTATTTTTTTTATGTTTGTTACCGCAGATCTACGTCATTTATGAGCCGATTTGGAAAATTCTTTTTGCGTCGGGTTCAGTATAGCTACGAAGTGGTACCATATTATTTCACCGATATGTGACCTTGGACTTCGAAGATACATTGAAGTCGGTTTTTGTTTTATTCTAAAAAATAATTATATTTGTTTTACAACCATTTGCTACGAGTAGCAAACGTATTAAAAACTAAAATAAACTTAACTAAAATATAACAATAGGCGGTCTTATCTCTTTAAGCAATCTATTCCAGACAACAATGCATGTCGGAGAAATAACATAGAAACATATTGTAGAAAACAAAAAAATATATAACGAAATCTGTAACAAATTGCCCCTCAGTTTCTTGCCGTATCTTCTGAGTAGTGGTTCTTTTTCCGATACGATGGTAGAGTCATGGTGATAATTTGACGTTCATAAGTGCGTCTGTGATACCAAAACTTTATAAAGAGATTTTGATTTGATTTGATTTGATAAACGGTGACTTTTAATTTATAATATAAGTATGATATTATTTCTTTCTTACTTCTGCAGCAGACCAAGACCAGGATGACAGCAGTGAGAAGCTAGGTCCTGTGGTGACGCAAATCTTCCGTCATCCTTATTCCGCCATAATTCTTAAGAACGATACCTACGAGTGCAGCGCCGTCATACTCAACACTTACTGGCTCCTCACGCTGTCGAAGTGTTTTGATCCGTGAGTATTTACTTATGAAATTTCATTCTTATAAATACATTTTTTAACAAAAACCCACTTATTCTGATGTATCTTCGAAGTCCAAGGTCGAATATCGATGAAATTTATATGGGACCACTTTTAAGCTATACAAAACCCATCGCTAAAATAATTTTCTAAATCAGTTTATAAATGAAAGAGTTTAGAGTTAACATAAAAAATAATATAATCGAATTGAGAACCGTCTCCTTTTTGAAGTCGGTTAAAAATCTTTAGACAGCGTATTCCGGGCACCTTCATTCACCGAATATTAGCTTAGCAATTTTTACATACCTGCTTTTGCCATATGCTTAAAGAGCAGCTATAGTTTGGGAGCAGTTCCTGCTCTCTAGGGGCTAAATTAGAGCCAATTTGGGGCAAATGTGGCTCAGCGGGAACTCGTGAGACTAACGATCCAACGCATCGGAGTTTGATCCTTGCCCTTTTGACCCGCACATACTTTATTTTGCGCATTTACTTTTAAAACGGCTAAGGAAAACATCGTGAGAAGTCTAAGAATCACAAAGTTGAAGGACATGTTGTAGCCAGTGAAATTACTGGCTTATGAGACTAAATATCTGATGTCTCGGGGTGATGAACGCAATGCAAATCTACGCAGCGCTTTTTATGGTATTAAAAGTTCTGGGTGGCACTGCACTTGTTATGGGCAGGCGTGGCGCTTACTATCAGGCAAACGACTGGCTCGTCCCATCACTCAGAACAATAAAAAAAACGTTGTGTGTCAAGGAAAAATAAGCAGACATGCTCTTCAAGTGTTTCTTGGGTAGTGTAGACGTCTACCGCCACATACGTGCTTATTGTCACCCAAAACTACCTGTTTATGCGCCTAAAGTAAGCAATAACCCATACTATATGGGGCTAAAAGGCAGTAGAATTAAAACATTTAACGCTAACAAAGGTTGGAATCAGCGATATTGTTAGTAGGCTTAGTCAAGATTAGGTGTCTTTGAATTGAAAAGGGTACAGGGGCCCTTGTTTGGGAATTACGCCTTTTAATCGGGCATTCTCAGAGACACTTTCCCGTGGAAGTCACAAGGGTGTTGTTAAAGGGCTTCTAGATAATTCGTTGAGGGAGTTCCTATATTCTCGACGACAGTCGACGACGTGACAGTTTGATTAAAAAAACTTTTTCGGCTTCGTCACATTCAGGAGTGACGTGACAGTTCGATTACAATAGAAAAGCTTTTTGAGGCATCGTGATGAGTAAAATCGTACGCTTCAAATATCTTATCTCTTCTGCTCTCGCATGGGTGTGTGGCGAAACCTGATGTGGGAGTTTTTAGGCAGCCCGAAGGCCTGTGACATGGACTAACGACTGTCCTAAGACAACATAGGGACTTCGGCTTAATGTGCCCTCCGTAGCACGATAGCGGTCAGATGTAAATACCACAAAAACGGTCCAAGTTGTGACCACTGCGCATGTTGCTTAACCTAGCAGATATAAATATATACATATAATAAATAATATAGATACTATAATATATTCAGGTGACTGTTCAATAATATCGTCAAAGCAAATAAAAGAAATGCGAGAAGGATTTATTATAATTTTTTTTATAATAAATCGTTGCCGTGATCGTCGAGCAATATGAAAAGCAGGCCGCGGAACCTTATTTTTTACCTTACCTTTTAATAAAGAGTTTTATTTAATATTAATAATATTAAATAAAACTCTTTATTTCAAGCAACATTAAAGTACAACAAAGTAAAATTAACAGAGGCTCGTAGAATATATACCTTACAGACTAACATACATACAAAAATATAACAAAATTTAATAAACCGTACACAGCGAAATTACTGGGCATTATGAGACTCAATAGCTAATTGTCTCAGGGTGACGAGCGCAGTGTAGCGCCGCGCAGGATTTTGCAAAACAAAGTTCTGGGTGGTGCTGTTATTGTTATGGGCTGGCGTATTACCATCAGGCAAACGACCAGCTCGTCTCGTCTTTCGGTATAATAATAAAAAAAACACCACTTCACAGGGTTCAAAAATTTGGCTCCTTCCTGTATCTCCGGCATACTACCCCTACAGGCCAGAAGTCAGAATTCAGGAACAGTTCTTTATGCACCGCCGGAATTTGGATTAATAGGAATTGAATCCAGTGGTCCTAGTCGACTACAGCCTCGACAGTCGCCTTGTTATCTGTCCCTGGATCCGTCCATGAAGCGTCTCTTTTAGTGCTTCAACACTTTATCCCCTGATGTTTCGGGTGTCACGACACGCACTCAACCGGTTTATTTTATTTACAGTGAATACACGACCACATACCTGACCCACAGGAAGATGGACAACTACACAGTAAGGGTTGGCAGTTCTTACAACATGAAGGGAGGTTCATTGTTCAAAGTAAGTAGGCTTCGTCAACCTGTGTGGTGTACTGTTTGACATACTCGACTGGTTGCGAGTTCGATTCCCGCGACGGGGCAAATGTTTGTGCACAAAAAAAACAAAAGCGCAAGCATTTGTTTCGTGTCTGGGTGTTGTGGGACCATGGTCCTTGTAGTTCCTAGTTTTTTTTTTTACACTTAATAGATCTATGTTTGGCCACTATCTCGCCTGATGTATTGTGAAGCGATGATGTGGCCTAAGATGGAGCACATAGATCTAGAGAGAGACGGCAGTTGAGCGGCTGCTCAGACCCGTTACCCCGATGGTTCACCGAACATCATCCCGAAACACGACTGAGTCGCTTGACGGCATGGCTTTGTTCGGTGGGTGATATTACAACCACGGCCAGAGCCTACCACTTCAAAGCGCGTAAACGGGTTTCATCACGATGTTTTCCTTCACCGTTTTAGAGCGAGCGTACAAAATCTGCACTTAACCTATAAGTCATTGGTGCAGGGCCGACTTGGGATTCGAACCCAGGTGCGTCGGATTGAAAGGCGCACGAGTTCCCGCTGAGCTACACTCGCTCTCAAAAAAAGTTCCCTAGATACAGGGAATCCTAGTTAGGGGCCAGGATCTATGTACCTACATATGTAATCGTTAGGCGTATTTGTATACTATTTGCCAGTTATTCTGCCACCAAGCAGTAGTACGCAAGTATAACTATGTTCAAAGTGAAATATTATTGATTAAATTGATTAAAGTTAGGCCCAAAAATGCACTTTTGAACCCATAAACAGAAAATCCATATTAAATCAAAATATGCAGTTTTTTTTTACTTTAGTCAAAATGACTGAAAAAACGGTAATCATGTCATGGGAGGCATTTCTTTCCCATACTCAAATTGAAATCTTGGCCCAGAATATAAATGCGAAAACTGATTCTACCAGTGGATAATGGGACAGGGTCGAGATAGGAGCGGAACGGAAGCAGGGCCGGGGCAGAAAGGTAACGGAATAGGAGGGGCCGGTAATGGTATAGGAAAAGGACAGGATCGGAACCGGGGCGAGGTGGTTACAGAATACAACCAGGACGATAACAGAATAGGAGGGGGAAGGTAACGGGATAGAAGCGGTACGGTAATGAGAAAGGAGCAGGACGGGAGCTGGAACGGGAGTAAGGTGGGACGAAAAATGGTCGGAAGCAGGATGAATTACTACACACTACGGGTACGAAGTCACAGGTAACAGCTAGTATCTTATAAAATAAATACCAATAAGGATTTTGATGATTTTGAGTTTTGTAAAGACCTTTCACGGTGTATAGAAGTTTATCCCAATACCCCATTAATTCTATCAATTCATTCAAACAGCAAAGGGCTTTAGGAGGATTCTCAAAATCTAAACATCTACTCAATGAAAATGGATCCCTAATTATTATTTCTTCCATTTGTACCATTATTCTTCGAAATTGGCTCTTCGAGGAGGTTACGGGTCCAATTTCCCAAAAACAATGTTTCAAGGAAAAACCAAGTGAAAGCATTTGTCTGGGTGTAGTAGGATCTTGGCTCTCGTCGTTACTGGTTGCCTAGATACAGAGAAGCCTTGTAAGAGGCCTATGTCTGCGATCGTTTCAAATATAATTACCTACAAAACTTTATATTGTATACCAGTTTACAAAAATAACAAGCAGCACAAAATCCCTTACTATCGTAATACAAGGGGTGTTTTTTTGGTTCAAAGCGATGTCTTCCAGAATCTACTTGTTTCCTTTTTTCTTCCTCTTAGTCTTTTCTCATTTATTCTTTATCTATCTTTCCAGATAAAAATACTGATAAACAACTTCGACCTAAAAGTGTCAGCTGTGAAGATGGACGTCCCCCTGGTGTTTAGCTCAAGGGTCCAGGCAGTGCACCTGCCGAATCCTGACGAGGAGGTGGAACTGGGATTCCTGGCATCGATCCTGGCTTGGACTCCTGATGGAGTAAGTTTATTCCTACTTTCCTACTTCTTACTAATATTATCATTGCGAAAATTGTGAAGATGTGTGTTTGGATGGATGCTTGTAACACAATCACAAAAAACTACTAAATGGATTTTCATGGCGTAGTAAGTCACATCCCTATTAAAGATGCAAAAGTAAGTGTGCAAGTGTGTTTGTTACCTCTCCACGCTACAACGGCTAAATGGATTTGAGTGAAAGGAGACTGGGCAAAAGTGGTCTATAATCACTACCATCATCAAAACCAATACTAAATCCGATTTGGTTCATAGACTACTTCCTATTAAATGGCCTATCTTTGAAATAGAGATAGCTTATACCTTGGATTAACATATAGGCTACTTTTTATCCCGGGAAACCACGAGTGAAACCGCAGCGCGCAGCTAGTATAGAATAAATTACGTTCGTATCTTTAATAACATATACTATTGTGCATCCTCAGCACATGCGAGTAGTCAATGTTCCTGTGATAGAAGCTTCCATCTGCGAAGACAACACCAAGCTGGTTCCAGGGCACTACATCTGCGTGGGTGGGGTACAGGACCCTAACAGGAACTTCTGCAGGGTAAGTCAACTAACCATATATTTGTTAGCCCAAAATGTGTCAATTTTGGGCTGGTTTGCTCATACACCAATAAGGTTACGGGTTCGATTCCCACGACGGCGATGGGATAAAATGACAGATTCCAAATTCAAATGTAATATTTTGTTTATTTTTAATTGTAACAGTATTTATGGCCAGACTAAGTATAGACAAACAAGCAGACGGCCCGCCTGGATGGTAAGCGGTTACCGTCGCCTATGTACACCTGCAACACTCGGGGCATTACGGGTGCGTTGCCTAACTTTAAGGACCCTTTTCACCCTTCTTTTAAAGTACCCCATGTTATAGATCTGCGGGAAAACCTCGGGCGGTAGCCCATTCCATATCTTGCAGGTGTGCGGCAAGAAAGATCTGGAGAATCGGATAGTATGCGATTTCCATAGATCTATGAAGGTGTTGTGGGACCATGGTCCTCGTAGTTCCTGGTTCCCTAGATACACGTAATCCTAGCTAGGCGCCAGGATCTATAGAGGAGAGCCATACATTAAAGCTAGTACAAGCAAAACTAATAGCTAAAACCTCTTCCATTCCCTGTCAAAAACACTTAGCCCCACTCTCCCCCTTTACAAAGTCTAATTCCCCCCAGTCCACTCTAAGCTGAAAAGAAGAGCAGCTTGGAAATCCCCGGAAAGCTCCTTTTGAAACCGCGCGGAATTTAATCATAAGAAACAATACGTCTTAGAGAAAGTGTCACTTTACTATCTTACATTTAATAAACTAGCTTTTCAGTCAAGTGATTTGTTAAGTGAGAAGAGAACAAGAAATGATAATAATAACGCCCAACGATCTAATACATAGATCTTGGGCACTACCTAGGAGGATCTATAAAAACAGGGACTACGCGGACCATGGTTGCACAACACCCAAACACGAACAAATACTTGCGCTTTTCTTTCCACAAACATTTACCCCGTCACGGGAATCGAACCCGCAACCTCGGTGATTTGAGTCAACCTGCTCAACCGCTACCCCATAAAGGCTGTCGAATTTGTCTTTTTTGATATTATTTCATGTTTGATTGATTTCCTGTTCGAAGTGCTTAAACATATTTACGGCAGTCGTCCTAGCCGGCTTTGAAAGCATTTTTATTACGTTTAATAAATAATTAAGCATATTGTGTAACCCAGTCTGGCTTAGTGGGAGCATGTGTGACTTTCAATCTGACGCGACCGAGTTCGAATCCCGCTGACCCTGCACCACTGACTTTCGTAAGTTATGTGCAGATTTAACACTCGCTCTAAAACATCGTGAGGAAACCAGTATGTCCAAGAATTGATCCCGATGATATGTGACATCCACCAACCCGCACTGGATGCGCGTGGTGGCACTGAGCGTGGTGAATTATGGCCCATACTGTCTCCATGAGAGAAGGCCCGTGTCCCAGCAGTGGGAACGTGATAGGCTGACGATAGTAAAGCAAATTGTTATGCGCATCGTGGCGGTTACCATCAAGTGACGAATTACTCGTCTAGTTGGTCAGTTCCATAAAAAGAACATAAATGTGTTAACTTAAAAAAGGTAAAATATATATATCGTCTGAGGTATGCATGTGAACTTAAATCAGATAGCCTAAGCCGCGGCTTAGCTTCAGCATTTGATTAAAAAAGTCTAGCAAAAGCACCTAATCTAACGCCATAAATTGTCGACTGCACTGCAGTGAAAACACTTATACATTCGTAAACTACAAGTTACCACAAAAAGTATCTACCACTGCAAACAAAGAACACTTCATACTGATCAATATTCTGACATAGCAAAGGTTACGGGTCATGTAGTTCAAAGGTTGTTTGGAAGATATTGCTATTTAGATATAAGGCAGCCTACTGAACCTCTGTTATTGTAATGTTGTTGTTAGGTAGATATTATTATTTTTGTCTGTTCCAATTAAATTATTATATTTTCTATATTCTAAATTTGTGATTCCAGCTCTGACTCTAGTTCTGATTTTGACACTGGCTTTGACTCTGACACTGATTTTGACTCTGATTCAGTATCTAATACTGACTCTGATTCTGTCTCTGGCTCTGACTCTGACACTGATACTGATTCGACTCATGATTTTGATTCTTACTTTGTCTCTGGCTCTGACTCGTGATACTGATACTGATATGATGACTCATGATTCTGACTCTGACTCTAATTCTAACTCTAACTCTGATTCTAACTCTAACTCTGATTCTGACAATGACTCTGATACTGATTCTGAATCTGACTTTAATACTGACTCTGACTCTCTTACTGACCCTGATTTAAATTTTTACTCTGGTACTGTATCTGTATTGCATTGCTGTATCGCACATAATTTCTCTTACAGAAAGACAACGGCGGCGCTGTAATCCAAAACGACACCCTCATCGCCATCGCTACCTTCTACCAGACCTGCGCACTCTACACCCGCTCCCACGCCTTCCCGAAAGTCTCCAGTTTCGCCAGATGGCTGGACTCTGTCATCTGGGACGAGGATAACAGACCCACCACCACTTCTGCGCCAATCACGACAACGCAACACACGGTTGAAGTTTCAGAAGCGTCGACTAGCTCTAACCCTTACTACATGGATCCTAGCAAGTTCATGCTTACCCTACCTTACGACCCTATCAACCTGCCTTTGGAACCTGGTGAAGACAACTCCGTTCTACCAAGAATAAGTCTCTACGAGTCGTATCTTCAGAACATGGCAAGAGCTAAGACGTCGACAACGCCAGATCCGAATATAGCGATAGAAAAGGAGAGGCTGCAGTGGCTAAAGAAGTACGGAAAGGCGGTCATGATGATGCCTCCAGATTATATGCAGAAGAAGTTCGATCGGTACGATTATTAGGAGTGTTAATAAATAAAGCTTAAGAAACTAGAAAGAGTACTTACTATCCTCAGACGTCCTCAATCTTTTCAAGTTAATTAATGATTAGTTAATGTTAATTTAATGTTTAGTTTTCAAGTTTTTATGCCGTCAAGCGACCTAGTCGTGTTTCGGGATGATGTTCGGTGAACCATCGGGGAGACGGGTCTGAGCAGCCGCTCAACTGCCGTCTCTCTCTAGATCTATGTGCTTCATCTTTGGCCACATCATCCCTTCACATCAGGCGAGATAGTGGCCAAACATGGATCTATTAACGGTAAAAAAAAAAAGTTACGTACAAAAAATGTTTAGATTTTGTAGATTGTCACAACCTGCATCTGTTGCTTGCTGTATGCATCCAGCGGCTGCACGCGACTCTCACCAGGTTGTCGGTCCACCTTGTGGGGGGTCGTCCTACCGATCTGTGATCACCACTCGAGAACCTTTTTACCCCAAAGGTTATACGATATAAGTTCTACGCGCTATATGGCCGACCTATTGCCACATCAACTTGCTAATTTCGAGAGCTATGTCGGTAACCTAAGTTTTTTGCGGATATCCACATTCCGGATCTTATCTCGCAAAGAAATCCCAAGCATGGCTCTTTCCATAGGTATTTGCTTTGAGCCTATGAATCATGTCAACAGTCAACGTTTTACTCTCTCTGCACTAAAACTCAATAAATAGCTCTGACAAATTGCAGCGCAATTCAAGTAGACGTGCCGCTTGCAACGAGTCAGTTTATAGTCCCAGGTGAGAGAAGCAACTCGACGCGATGCGACACGACACGCGGGTCGTATGTCACGTTTTGTCGTAGCTTTATCGTAGGACAAATTGTTTTTGTTATACAAAAGCGGAAGCATTTTTTTTGTTCCTGGACCATGCTTGTCGTTGTCCCGACGAATATTCCTGAAAGCTTAACATTGATTTTCTCTCTTTTTGGCAAATATTCAGATTAGTCAATGAATCAGATACGATCGCGTACTCGTTCAATCTCTAAGCATAAATTGAAGTCGCTCATTCGCATCTGTCTATTTATTCTCTAAGTACTTATAAACTTGAGAAATTTTGATGCGGTTCTTACCATTATTTAGTGAATTACTTGAGGTTGGTATAGAGGATTAGGACATTCATATTTAGCGTAAATAGTATTGGTGCCAAGCTGAAAGCTTCTTCACACGAATTCAATTTTTTATTCACATTTATAATAAATTATTATTATTATTTATTTATTATTATTGGATTCAAATTATTTTCTTAATTTTTTCTTCGTTGTTGATTACACGAGCTCAGAAGCATCAAGCCAAGACAATGGGCGCTATCTTGAAACAGCATTTGTGCTATTTGCATCAGTACTTTTAGAGTCCGTCTAAAGCTTGACCTACTTTGGTGAGACAATATATTATCAGCTTTCCACCCCGAACATATGACATTAAACAGTCAAGTGAAGCTGGGTTACGCTCTATTCAGCCCCGTACGCACTGATCCTCAAGCGCCAATCGTTTATTATCGTGCTGAGCTTAAATTGAGGTAGGTATAGCTGATATGCGGTCTAATTATTCTCGATTTAGGCAAGAAATCAAATTATTATTATTATTATGTCGCTCTTTCTCACGGGTTGTACACCCGGTCCTTTGAAAGGCTTGCGCGGGGACATGAGTCCAACACGTAGAGGCCTCTTAGAGCATTTCATTTAGATATGTAATGGGCAACACTTATTGGGGAGTGTCTCTAAGTGCATCATTAAGAAGATGCAATCAAAGACAGCCTCCGATAAGTGCGAGGACTATTATTGAAGATATGAAAATTACTTATGATTGGGCTATTGAGGTGAATATTTAATGGATGAGAGCTGATCTATGATATGAGACCTCGGCACCTGCCAGTTCCGCCTCATAAAAAAATATTTAGGCAGGTGCTGACTCGCCACCCACTAAACGGGCCACCTATAAGGGCCGCCGTTCATTGGCGACGAAAGGGGCAACGTTGGTGTGGGTGGCTAAAGTGTCGAGAGGTGTGCTGCAGTTTCACTTAAACGCTACTACCGGCGTTATGCCCTTTAACACTTCCACCCTTGGAGCTTAGTTCTTAGCTCTTGCATCTCCACCCCCGGACGGCCAGTTAAGGCAAGCCGGGGATCAGGGGTCTCATTTAGCCCCAGGGGGTATCTCGGGGTAAGGCTCAGTGTCGCCACGCACCGACGACTCGCCACAAAGTCGCCCCTGGCCTACTTATTATTATTATATTATTATTAAAGCCCATTTATTCCTTAGAATTCTTTACAAAAATAAAACTTATAATATACATACTTAATTAAAAATCAAAAGTTAAAAATGAAAAATTACAATTGAAAACTGAAAATTGAAAATTGTATTTTAAAGAGTTAAAAATTAAAAATCTAAAATTTTAATAAAAAAAGAAAATTGAAAAGAAATCAAATTAAGCTCATTAATTTACACCAAAATACGGTACCTACAGGTTGAGATAAACTTTTATTATTTATTTATTTAATCTTTATTTCAGGCAACATTAAAATAAGTTACAGATGTTATTCTACGGCCCTATTAATATATACCTTAGAACTAACATACATATAATCTATATGTTGTTTATTTATATGTTTATGTTATGTTATTTAAAATATGTTTATGTTATGTTTTTGTTTACGTTATGTTATTTAAAATATGTTTATGTTATGTTTTTGTTTATGTTATATGTTTTATGGGACAATATACATATAGCATCACAAGAGAACTCACTACAAATGTTGTTTTATCTTGTTGCCAAATATTCAACCGTCAAGCAGTTGTGCAAACATTACTTAGTTTCGGAGTATTACAATACAGAGCCGTTGTCTCTAGATGACGAGCGCAGTACGCAAGATTTTGCAAATCAATGTTCTGGGTGGCGCTCGCCGCAACTGTTAGCAGGCTAGTTGCTTACCATCAAGTGAACGACTTGCTCGTCTTGTCACGTTGTGTGAAAGAAGTTAAAGGCGGTTGCTAGTTTCAAATAACCGACCAAAATACGAATTAATTTCTGGCCTCACCGCCGCATGTTCCGGAACAAACGGAACCGAAAAGAGCTGGTAATGAATAATTACTTAAAGCCACCACAATCCTATCCCATGTGGGTACAGCTTTTATGATAGAGATATAATGAACGGCAGCGTCCGGCTTTTTTCCCTCACACACACACACACACACACCCTAACATACCCAATCACACCTATCAGATCGTACAGATACTATGTCAGTATCTTTGTTCATTCACAATTAAGGTTAGATCATAAAATATATATTTACCTACCAATTTATTCAATTTCGAATTAGATAGTATTAGTACTTTTGACGTTACGTACGTTGATCTTGTTTTTTGTATGTACGTAGGCATATACAACGAACAAGAAACTCTCTGCTCTCTAAAGAAAGAAAGAAAGAAAGAAAGAAAGAAAGAAAGAAAGAAAGAAAGAAAGAAAGAAAGAAAGAAAGAAAGAAAGAAAGAAAGAAAGAAAGAAAGAAAGAAAGAAAGAAAGAAAGAAAGAAAGAAAGAAAGAAAATACATTTATTCCGGACATCACACAACATTACACTGAATATATACATACTAAAATAAAGACAAAACAAAAACAATACAGTGAAATGTTGCGCGATGTCAGGAAAAGGTTCCGACTCAGCATACGCTAAGGTATCTTTAGTAGGTACCTTAGCACTGATTTTCAGTCGGAACCCTTCCCATGAAAATACTAAAGAAGTTAGCTTACAAAAAGTAAATCCGTGATTAGATGTAAGACTAAGCAATAACGGTTATTACAGTAGTTAAGATCTGTAATAATTCAATCTGTATCTCGATCTGTAATAAGTCAATAAATATATAGTTGTCGTCGAAAGTCGTTGAAGTATTTTCTGTCGAACTAATACTTGACGAATTATGTTCAGTGGAAACAATGGCTTTGCGAACTATATTTTTTCGAAATAAGTGTAGTGTCGAAATAAAGAACTGTCGAAGTTCAGAGCCGAGACGTGGGCACTCACGGTACGGCTGATCCACAAATTTAAAGTCGCTCAGCGGGCTGTTGAAAGAGCTATGCTTGGAGTTTCTCTGAAGGATCGTATCCGGAACGAAGTAATTCGACAGAGAACTAAAGTCACCGACATAGCTCACAGGATTAGCCAGCTGAAGTGACACTGGGCCCACCATATTAGCCGTAGAACCGATAAACGTTGGGGTAGCCGGGGATCGTGCTCAATGGCGTGCAATTGGAGAGGCCTATGTCCAGCAGTGGACTGCGATAGGCTGATGATGAAGTTCAGAGGGACACCCATGTACGTCATCAGCATATTTTACTGTTCACCTCAAGAGCTATTTAACATCTATGTTTTTGTGAACCCATTCAAAAAATGTAAGCAATTATCATTAGTAAGCGCGTGTTTGACGAAATTGATGATAAGTGGAGATCTAATGAAATTCTGAAGGACGCTTAACTGTGAAGTATCTACGCCCCAAGCACTTTAAAATTAAATGTCACCTGTCAAATTTGACCCAACCTCCAATCCGGCATCCGGCATGTATCCGGCAAAAATAAACTATACATATCACCACGTGTCATCTCTACCGTATCCGGCGATTATGGCGGCATAACTCTGCAACGTGTGATTATTTTATACGGGGTTAAACCCATTTGAATAATTAAAGAGGAGTAATCGAAAAGCTCGTGTACGGGTAATTCAGGTCGTGACCCTTTATAAAAACGGTAAGTTGTGGCTTGTGGCGGTCACAAGACGGTACAGAGGTCACCGCGGCACAAAGGCCCAAACAATTTATTCGTACTTTACCCGAGTAATGTCCGAATGTGGCACATGCAGACAACATGAAGAAAAATACTCGTATGCGAGAGGCCGTGCTGGTGGGTACCACCGCTTTGCCAGTTATTCTACCGCCAAGCAGTAGTGCGCAAGCATTAATATGTTCTGGTTTGAAGGACATTGTAGCCAGCGATATTACTATGCGCTTTATGAGACTTAAGAGCTAATTGTCTCAGGATGTCGAGCGCAGTGCAGTGCCGCGCAGGATTTTGCAAAACGAAGTTGTGGGTGGTGTTGCAACTTTTATGAACAGGCGTATTGCTAAGGCGAACGACCAGCTCGTCTCGTCACTCAGTTACATAACAAAAAATGAGTTGGACCCGTTAACATCAAAACGTCTAGAATCCACCATATTAAATTTCCTGGCGCTATTAGCTAATCTAATAACTCTGAATCAAGACGAATCCATCTACAATTCATTTATTAAAGCTACGAGTAATTTTGCTACAAAATCTCACATATACCTTCATCAGCCCACAAAGTTCCCACGGCTGGTCCCCGGTCTTCCCTCATAGACAGAGTATGAGCCATAATCCACCACGCTGACCCAGTGCGGGTTGGTAGATGTCACATGTCTTTGAATTTTTGTAATAAAGTCTTGGACATGCCGGTTTCCTCACGATGTTTTCCTTCAACATTTTTAGAACGAGATCCGTGGTGCAGTTGTCACATATACAAAAAAAAAATTATATGTATGTTAGTTCTAAGGTATATATTTATATGGACCGTAGAATAAGTAAATAACATCTGTAACTTATTTTAATGTTGCCTGAAATAAAGATTAAATAAATAAATAATATAATTTTTAACCAACAGTTGTTGTCTACCCTTCCCCCCCTGTTCCGGTTTTCTATGACGTCATATACATAGCTTGCTGCGTGTGAGATCAAAGATTCTAAAGTCAAAATATATTTATTAAAAAGGTACAAAAATGCGCTCTTAAACGACATGTACAAATCATACAAATCAATTAAAATACTTTAAAAACTCGAACTTAAAATACCATGACGAAAAAAACAGTTCCCTAAAACCCATTTCTTTTCCATACTCAAATTGAAGTCCGGTTCCAGAAAAGAAATGCCAAAACTGACTCTACCAGTGCTTTGTAAATACTCCCGCTAGAGACGATAGCACCAAGAAACTCTGCGGGGATCTTCTTTCTCTCTCGTCTCTTTTTTTTAATCTTTAAAAATGTCTTAAAATATAACACTGAACAATGAGGTATAATTTATAATTAACATAACACAATGTGAAACTAGAAATTATGAACAAGGACACAACTGAAAATCAGCGCGCTGTCATGGTGCTTTATGCATTGTTGTGTCCTTTTATGACCATCTGATTTCATTTAACTGTACCTATTACCCCTGTTTTTAGTATAAGATGGTTTAATAATAAGCTTATTTTCTTTCTTTCTTCTTTCTAAGTGCGAGTGAGATGTCCTATAGTCATAGTATCGTAACTCAAGTCCTTTGTATCCCCAATCTTTCTTATTCACGGCCCAACCGCAAAACTCTCCGTTAATATCTTGTCTAATCACCGCTGAGCCCCCAACTTGTTCTGTTTACCAAGCCGAGCCTAGACGAAGTTGGCAGATATGTGGAATAATTTGCCAACATATTTATCACGAAGTTTGAGACGCGTCATGGCGGCAAATAGCGAGGAAAATGGAAGGTTAGGTAACTAGTTTGTGCCCGTGACTCAGTTCATTTGGGAAAAGGGAGTGAAGAACAACGTATACGAGCGTATACAAAAAGTTTTTGGACTGTTAGAGCTACTTTTACTGGTTAACCCATTGAGTTCTGCGCTGCTCGCGTTATCGTAAGGAATTCACATTCGCGATGTCGATGGGTTTAAGACGCTTGTACAAGACAAGACGGTAACAATATGCGGTGCAAATAACTGGCTCATAGACTGCATACGTGGCTAAAAAATTTAATAGTTGATTATTAGCTGAATTGTGTGATGAGACGAGCAAGTCGTTCGCCTGATGGTAAGCGTCACGCCTGCCCATAACAATTGCAGTGCCACCCAGAACTTTTAATACCATACAAAGCACTGCGTAGCATTGCGCTCATCACCCCGAGACATCAGATATTAAGTCACATATACCCAATAATTTTGCTGGCAGCCCAATGCCCTTCAAACCGGAACATAGTAATGCTTGCGCTTACTGTTTGGCGGCAGAATAACTGGCAAAGCTGTGGTACCTACCCAGAGGGCCTCCCGCATACGAGAGACCTACCATGAGTACCACGTGTACATGCGCAGCACACGCATCCAACCCGCGTTTCCTTGCTCCAGTAACTTGCATCGTGAGATGAGCAAGGAAATTCGTTCTATTAGCATTAGTAGAACGAGTTTCCTTGCTAATGCCTCCACTGTCAGACTTTTTGTAGGTCCGATAGTCAGTCCGATTTTTTTTAACGTCATTTGTTACCTATTTTGTGACCAACTTTTTGTGAATAGACGTGTGCGTTGCAATATGAAACTGTATTGAATTTTCAGCGACAAAAAATATCGTTGACTGCTGTCTGACGTGGGCGGGCAGCCATTTTTTTTTTCGCCCTACGATCACATACATAAATCCTGACCCTCGAATCCTGAACTAGGATTCCCTGTATCCGGAACCTCAGTGGTGTATGAGATTTGAGCCATACTGCCCAACTACACACCCCAGAGGCTGTCTGAGCCTTCTTAGTGTAATTTATCAAATTTAAGAGACTCTCGGAGGCCGTAAATATCTTCACAAATAAACAAGCTTCTCCATCTTTGAAAAACTAATGAACAACATTTTTAATAACTATTAGTATTAATAGAACTATGCTCACTTTTAGATTACGTTCGACATTTCATTTCGTAGTTCAACTTAGGCGATGTTTGATATAAGTTGCGGACATATTTATCACAAAGTTTGCGAACACGCGAAGTTGGCGAGAGATGACGCGCCAAATAGTGGAAGTATGGCCTTATCGACGCCACGGCTTGTAGTGCTAAAAGTTTTGTTTGAGAATATTGTAGACGAAGGAAAATGTTAAACACAAATAGTATTTTCTTGTCCAAATAGAACTTTTGTATTTAATCGTAAGCCTTTTACAGATATACGAAAACACCGACTTCAATTCTGATGTATTTTCGAAGTCCAAATATCGATGAAATTTATATGGAACCACCTTGAAGCTATACTGAACCCACCGCATAATTTTCCAAATCCGTTTATAAATGACGGAGTTCTGAGGTAAAAAAATATATTCAATTGAATTGAGAATCTCCTTACATTCAATTATTTTGTTATGCACAGAAAAAAGCGCAAGCATTTGTTTCGTGTCTGAGTGTTGTAGGACCATAGTCCTTGTAGTTCCTGGTTCCTTAGATACCTTCAGGGACTCGTACTTAGAGGCACGGAGCCTTACTCTGAATAGTATTTACGATCTTCGTTCTGTCGGATGAAAGGGACAGCGCTATGCAACAGGCATAAGATTGTCTCTTTTAATCCGCACCAACAAACGAACGAAAGCAACTCGGGAGTAGGCCCCCAGGATCTATGTATGTGATCGTAGGGCGTATTTATATTTTATTCATTGTACGTGAAAAGGGCAAAAAGTGTTCGGCTTGACATTTATCCAGCAATTTCATCTGCTTGTCTGGCCTATTGAAAGTTCCGCCCTTGGAAAATAATTGCCGTACCTAGTATCAACGCAGCATAAGAACGGATCAGCCTGTCCCGTATCATCCCATTCATTCCACTACATATTTCGGCTCGCAGTAATCCGGGACCAATTGCAAATTGGGATCCCTGCGGCATGTTTCTGGCAGCTTGCACGGTCTGCTTTCAATATGTTTCTATTAGCGGGTTCTGTGAGGTAGAATTCATAAGCAGGGAATTTTTGGTGTCCCTATAGGAGAACCAGACGCTTGGATATTGACACAGAATACCTAATAGTTGGAGCGAGTGTGGTTCAGTTCACTTTTGGTCCAACGCACCCGAGTTCGATTTCCGCTGGCCCCACACCACTGCCACTGTTCGTTGGTGAGAACGGGTGGTCAGATTTCGCAATATTTTTAAATGTTCGTAATAGTCTGAATTTGGTTTTTATGGAAAAAAGAAATTGGAAAAATTACCCGTCACGTCTGTCAGATCAGCTAGTAATGAATAAAACATTGACTGTTAAAAATTAACGAGACTTTCTGCAGCGCCAGAGGCATGTCAGCCATGACAAACTAGACTGCAAAGCCATCGACGCGAAGTCTCAAGCCTATCGGTATTCTACAGAATACACCTCGGAGAATGTGCTCAAGAACTGCACAATCTGATCCCCCATCACCACTCTACAATTGGAGAACTAGACGATCGGTACAACGGCACCAATTCATGATAGAATGAATGAATGACGTCCTCCTTGACGTATCCGTCAACGGCGAACCTTGTCAACTCCGGGAATGGGAGCGAAGATGGCTGGCAAAACCAAATTTAGTTTTAAAGACCCTGTTGTAGGGCGCACAGTGCAACTGGCCTCTAGAATTGTAGGTATAGGTGTAAGAAGGCTTAGGACGGATCTTTTTGTGCAGGCGTTTTGCATCGAGGACTAGTAAGCGATTATCTTCAAAAATGTCAACAGCCTTACTAACAGAGTTGCCCAAACATGTATCTGTTCCCAACCGCAAAAAACTGGAGAAATATTGCATGTGGTGAGATGGCGCTTAAGAACATCTCTGTAACGCAGAAACTGACCTCCAGGTTTGCGCTTTCCCTCCTTCAGCTGTGAGTAAAACACAGATTTAGGCAGCCTGGAGTCGTCCATACGTACAGGATGCCCGCACCACCACAGTTGGCCTTTAATGAGCATGGATTCTATGCCGCTCATCTTGGCTCGGTTCAAAACTTCTGAGTTTGGTGTCTTGCCACTTGACACGGAGAATTGCGCGCAGACATTTTATGTGGAATGTGTCAAGACGCTTGATATCACCTCTGTAGAGACACCATGTCTCAGCTGCATAAAGCAAAATGGGTATTATGATTGCCTTATACACAGCGATCTTAGTGTGTAATTGTAAATCATGTGACTCCCAAACTCGTGTTCGAAGTTTTCCGAATGATTCTGCTGCTTTTGCAATTCGTGAGGAAAGTTCGGTTTCTAGGCGATTATCATCACATATGTAATTCCCTAAATACCGAAATGACGACACTTCTTCAAGAGCCTTCCCACCAAGTGTAATGAGCGTGGAGTGCGCCGCGGTACTACAGGCAGGCTGTTTCAACACCTGGGTTTTAGAGACGCTTATAACTAAACCAAACTTTTTGCATGACTCATCAAGATGGTCTAAAAAACGCTGCAAATTGCAAATATCATCTGCCATCAGGCAAACATCGTCAGCATAGAGGACATCTTGAATAGAGAAGTCATGCACCATCCGTTTAGATTTGAAGCGTGACAAGTCAAAAACACCTTTATCTGATCTAGCATTTAATTGAATTTGTCCGGTGCAGCCAGTATATGAGTCCCTCAGTACAGCGGCTAAATAAATGGCAAAAAGAGTAGGAGCCATTACGCATCCTTGTTTGACGCCGCTTGTAACTGGAATTTTTTCAGTGAGGTCGTTATCGTGCTGCACTCTAGCCATCATGCCGTCGTGAAATTGGCGCACGAGACTGACAAACTTTGCAGAACACCCAACTTTTTCAAGAACAATCCACAGAGCAGATCTCGGTACTCGATCGAACGCTTTCTCTAGGTCGACAAAACACATAAATAAAACACGTTGTTGTTCGAGGCTTTTTTCCTGTAATTGTTTTACGACAAAGATAGCATCGACCGTACCCCTGCTTGGTCGAAACCCACACTGGGTTTCAGGGAGGATTCGTTCGGCTAATTCTCCTAGCCTACGATTTAAAATATGAGCCAAAACTTTACCAGCCGCACTAAGTAGAGCAATCCTTCTATAAGACCCACAATCTGAAGAATCACCTTTGCCTTTACATGATAGAAGCTCCGCCTGTTCGTACTAAACGTTTTGGGTCATCCTTTTTAGTGCGAATGTCAAAGAAGTGGAATGCCTTGCCGTCGTATATATTTCCACATAAATACAATTTGGGTGTGTTCATATCTAAAGTGAACAAGTATCTGCTGGGTAAGCGTGCTACATTTTCGACCGCATCGTCACTTCCCATCAGGTGAGATTGTGGTCAAACTCAGACCCAGACTGTTGTAAAAAAAAATGCCAACAATACAATACAATACAAGAACACTTTATTGCATACCACAAACATAATTACATGAGAAAAATATAGATCTTAACTAGGGTAATACAATTGGCCAACCCTACATAAGAAGGGGGGAGCCCCCCCCCCCCTCTTATGAAGGGGCCCCCTCTTATGTAAGCCAGCCGGCTTCCTCAGTAAATTAAAACTAAGAGCTGCTATTTGTTATTATCCTTCCTATTATTAAACCCTTCCAAAATCCTCTGTAAACAAACAGTTTCAAAGTTAAGGCCCGCACACACAGGAACTAAAACAAAGACTCTCGTCAGGGGGGAACAAAACAACGTTATACCATTACCACTCTTAGTATGTGTAATGGCCATAATGTAGGACTTTTTGAAGACAATTCTTGAAACCGAAACATTTTTCTTTCTGAATTCAGAACGAGATGTAACTATTTTGTAATGCTTACCTCTCATTGGTTGTCCATTTAGCAATATATAATAATAATTTTATAACTTTGTTACTATGTATGTTAAATACCTTAATGTAAGAAACAATGTACTGGTGGTAGGTTTCTCGTATGCGAGAGGCCGTCTGGGTGGGTACCACCGCTTTGCCAATTATTCAGCCGCCAAGCGGTAGTGCGCAAGCATTACTGTGTTCCGGCTTGAAGGGCATTGTAGCCAGCGAAATTACTGAGCATTATGAGACTCAACAGCTAATTGTCTCAGAGTGACGAGCGCAGTAAAGCGCCGCGCAGGATTTTGCAAAACAAAGTTCTGGGTGGTGCTGTTATTGTTATGGGCTGGCGTATTGCTTACCATCAGGCAAACGACCAGCTCGTCTCGTCATTCAGTTACACAAAAAATAAAAAATAAAATGTAATAAACGTTGGTAAGCCAAATAAACATATAGAAAAAGAAAACATTTTTTATTTAGGCTTTGACTTGATAGTTTTTTTAGATACAGCAATACGATTACAAATGGGGTATCATCATCATTCGTATAATAATACATTCCCACTGCTGGGATGAAGAAGTAACATACCTAGGGTCTTTTATTTTTTCAATATAGATAATGTGACTATTTTAGCTAAAAAAGACTGACAACGCGTCTGAGTGGAGTAGGTTCATTAGATGCCTACGGCCAATTATATAAGCGACTAACAAAACCTAGACTTTTATTCCAATTTACAAAATTATAACCAAAACAATTAATTGGAACACAAAAATGGAAACATAAAACAATTTAACATCAGAACAATATTCGAATTAAAAATGAACAGTAATTTGACAAGCGATTCTACAACGTCCGCCTACTCCTGGTGTCGTGAACGAACTGAGCTGCGACTGGCGTGCGTGCAGCCTCGAGACTTCGCTTGCCCCTCCACGCTCACTCTGACGGCGGGGATAGGCCACGCCTCCTTCTCAGACAAGTTTCTCCTTATTATTATAAGGAGAAACTTGTCTGAGAAGGAGGCGTATATTCATTTTACATTTACTATCAACCCCCATACATATTATATTATTCTAACAACAACCTACATAATATTCAGCGGGATTACACTATATATTTTCATTGGATTTCAGTTTTGATATGAATTTCCGCAACATCACGCCTGATTCCATTGCATTATAGAATTGTTTAAAAAATGACAATTTGTAATTTAATTTATCACTTTCATCATTTATTATTTTATTATTATTCATAAGTATATTATTTTATAAATTTGTCATCTAAATATTCGTTTATTGTACAATATGTTTTAATTAATAATTGTTTTATTTGTTTTAAAATGTTTACGTCTTTTATTTCATTTTTAATTTGGGGCAGGAGCTTATTATATATTTTTATGCACATAGCAAAAGGTCCCGATGAGTGCATCTTGAGATGGGAAGTAGGTAGCATTAACCTGTTTTTGTTGCGTATTGAGCGATTTGTAGGCATATGTTCTCGCACTCTCGCTATCTCTAGTACCAGGCCTAGCGCACTACGTAGCACTGTAGGTACGAAGCTACAAGTACATAGCCGGACACCGACAGCGGGTCGCGCGTCCTTACACGTGCCGCGTCAGAAGAGATAAGAGCTATGCGATAGAAAGAGAGGCGCTCTGTAGATTAATATGACTGGTAGGTATGCAGCGCTACGCGAGCTGAATTAAATTTTATTGCGTCATAGCAAGAGTCGCTATTTGTTTAAACTTCTTTGCGAAGTGATGCTTCTGTCCCTTAGTATTCTTTGCTAATACTTGCCTTACTTGTATAATTGCTACTATCAATTTGTATTAGCCTATTGTTATTTACCTACTTGGTCTCGGATGCTACCATTCTAACGCTTGTATGATATAAAAAAAATATTAGATTTTTTTTCCAAAGATCAAACATTTATATCTTGGCCCCTAACTAGGATTTCCTATATCTAAGGAACCAGGTACTTCGAGGACCATGTTCTTACAACACCCTGACACGATACAAATGCTTGTTTTTTTTTCTATGCACATACATTTGTCCCGTCGCGGGAATCGAACCCTTTACCTCAATGGTGTATGTGATTTAAGCCATTATACACCAATAAAGCTGTCATCTTAGTTTTCCAATGTTTCTCAATATAAGTGAATTGTATTTTGTTTTTGAGAAATAAATGTCTTAAACCATAAAGCTATGAAAGATTCTCATAAGAATCTCTCAGAGGTGCTTGGCTAATGATTTAACATTGGGCCAACCCTTCCAGTAGTGTCCTACGTCTAGCACCACTTGTGGACCGCAATTGGTCACACGCGAGTGCGTTCTTACAAGCACTTTTGATACAATTTGACAAGGGTTGACACCTCTTTGAAATAAACTTTCGGGTAGATAGTTTTTAGGGAAAATCTACTACCCTTTACGGAAAAGTCTCAAAGTATGGACAATGACAAGGCATCAATGTTTTTTTGGTACGATCCGTTTTTCGGTTCTTTTCTATTCTATTTATTTCTTAGATACTATTTCGTGATACGTTTTTCATACAAAATTTAACCATTATTAAATTGTTCACTGAATAGTAGAAATGCCTAAATTTATGCATCATGGTGTTATTTATGCAAAATAAATAAAATGTTAAAAAAACATAAGGAATTTTTTTTGCTAAAGAGCTAAACATTGTTTGGTTAGTAAGACGTAATATCACCGGTCCTTTGGCCGTCATTATAACCTGATTCTTCTTTAATAAGATTACTGGCTGCGCCCCGCGGTTTCACCCACAGTTTCCCGTGATAAAAACTAGCCTATGTGTTAATCAAAGGTACAAGCTACATTTACTATTTACATTTGTCCTACTTATTACTGCGCACTAGCGTCTTTTCCTTACCCTATGGTAGACTGGAAAGATTACTGCTTAGCGATAAGACCGCCTATTGTACTTATAGGAAATTATTACCAACTGTAATTCTGTTTTCTTTTTTTAAGTGCAATGAAGTGTTAATTTTTTTTTTTTACCCTTAATAGATCTTTGTTTGGCCACTATCTCGCCTGATGTGAAGCAATGATGTGGCCTACGATGGAGCACATAGATCTAGAGAAAGACGGCAGTTGAGCGGCTGCTCAGACCCGTATCCCCGATGGTTCACTGAACATCATCCCGAAACACGACTAGGTCGCTTGACGGCATGGCTTTGTTCGGTGGGTGGTATTACAACCACGGCCAGAGCCTACCACTCCAAAGCGCGTAAGCGGGTTTTATCCCAAATTTTTTCCTTCACCGTTTTAAAGCGAGCGTACAAAATCTGCACTTAACTATAAGTCATTGGTGCAGGGCCGAGTCGGGATTCGAACCCAGGTGTGTCGGATTGAAAGGCGCACGAGTTCCCGCTGAGCCACACTCGCTCTAGTGTTTTTTTGTTATTGATAATATAATCAAAGTATTATTTATTTGATAATGAGATATGTTATTGTAATACTTGCCTTACTTCTCTACTTTTTACCTACTGTCAATCTATGTGATAGCTTATTTTTAACTTACTTGGTGTCGGATGCTGCCGCGCACTCGTACTATAATTTTACTTTTAAGTTATTCAGTTTTTCTCAATATAAGTGAATTATATTTTGTTTATATATATAAATATATGTTTATATATATCTATATATATATATATAAATATATATATATATAGATGTGTTTTAAGACATTTATTTCCCAAAAAACAAAATACAATTATATATATATATATATATATATATATATATATATATATATATATATGTATGTATATTATACCTAGGTATTTATACATATATTTATAATTCAATTTGCATTTCTTTCAAAAAACCACCGTCCTTCCAAATTATGTTAGTCCTTTCTGTTCAAAGGTTGTCTGGAAGAGATCGCTTTGAGCGATAAGACCGCCTATTGTTATGCTGATTACTGTGAAATTTACTTGTTTTTCATGTACCTATATTTAAGGTATTTAACAATACAGTGTTTATCTATCTATCTATCTAAGCTACCTCTATTCCGAGATCTCCATCTATCACTCAAATCCGTTGAGCCATTACAGCGTGAAGAAGTAACAAACACACTTATATACAAACGTTCACGATTAAAATGTTAATTGCTATATGCTATTTTGTTTTACCAAGTCATGAGGCTTGTGGTAAAGTACTTACACGATTAGATACAAGGAGTTTGAAGTTTCCTAACTTGAGATCGCGTCGAGGAATTAGTATACGCGCTTAAGTTGAATAACGTGTTCTTTGGCCTGAGTTTTGTAGCTTAATTAATGTAGGAAGACGTATTTGCAATTGCCTTCTCTATTTTAATCTTTTCTTTATGTAACTGAATGACGAGACGAGCTGGTCGTTTGCCTGATGGTAAGCAATACGCCAGCCCATAACAACAACACCACCCAGAAATTTGTCTTGCAAAATCCTGCGCGGTGCTGCACTGCGCTCGTCACCCTGAGACAATTAGCTGTTGAGTCTCATAATGCCCAGTAATTTCGCTGGCTACAATGCCCTTCAAACCGGAACACAGTAATGCTCGCGCACTACTGCTTGGCGGCTGAATGACTGGCAAAGTGGTGGTACCCACCCAAACGGCCTCTGGCATACGTGAAATCTACCACCAGTGATGTCATCAGTGACGTGATCTTCTACTTGTTCTTCTCTCATGTGGGTGTGTGGCCAACACTGGAGTTGGAGTATTAAGACCGCCGGTTGGCCTCCGACATGGCCTAATGATTAATGCTCTAGGACAAGAAACAGAAACGACAGCTTAACTTACCCTCCGTGGCACGGTAGCGCTCATATGTAAATACCACACAAACGGTCACCCATCTAAGTTGTGACCGCTGCTAACATTGCTTAACCTAGATTTGTTACGTCCTTACCACTATTTCAATCTATTTTAACCGACTTCAAAATAGGAGAAGGTTCTCTATTCGATTGTACGTTTTTTATGTTTGTTTCCTCAGAACTCCGTCATTCATGAACCGATTTGGAAAATTATTTTTGCGTTGGATTCAGTATAGCTACAAAGTGGTCCCATATTCCCCCATATTGGACTTCGAAGATACATTGAAGTCGGTTTTTTGTTTGATAAAATGTATACTTGTTTCTCGTTTTATCTCTTTTAAAAAAAACACCACGTATAGTAATATCTATTTTTTTTACGCTTATATGTTATGTTTGGCCACTATCTCGCCTGATGTGAAGCGATGATGTAGCCTAAGATGGAGCACTTAGATCTAGAGAGAGACGGCAGTTGAGCCGCTGCTCAGACCCGTCTCCCCGATGGTTCACCGAACATCATCCCGAAACACGACTAGGTCGCTTGACGGCATGGCTTTGTTCGGTGGGTGGTATTACAACCACGGCCAGAGCCTACCACTCCAAAGCGCGTAAGCGGGTTTCATCGCGATGTTTTCCTTCACCGTTTTAGAGCGAGCGTGCAAAATCTGCACTTAACCTATAAGTCATTGGTGCAGGGCCGAGTCGGGATTCGAACCCAGGTGCGTCTGATCGAAAGACGCATGAGTTCCCGCTGAGCCACACTCGCTCTTAAATTCTATATCTATAGGGAATATCTATTATCTACCTAAACTCATATTCACCCTACAACCATAATCAGCAAAACGCGGGCGTTTCGTCTCAGCCCGATACTAAAACAACAAACGCGTGTTCGCATCACAACGATATGTAAGTAATAATATCAGTAAGGACTGTAAGTATTTAAGCTAATAATGATAATAGGTATGTCATGGTGCGGGAGAGCGAGTGTGGCTCAGTGGGAGTGGGGAGCTACTATTCAGCCGCCTAGCAGTAGTGCGCAAGAATTACTGTGCTCTGGTTTAAAGAGCTTTGTAGCTAGCAAAATTACTGGGCATATGTCTCGGGTGATGAGCGCAATTTTAATTGTTATGGGCAAGCATGGCGCTTAGCATCAGCCGAGTTCGTTTCGTTGCTCAGTTCTATTAAAAAAACCTCACAGCTTGTCCAAAAAATTGTGTAATACCAAAGTTCCAAGTTTGACAAATTAGAAATGACTTCATTGAAAACAGTTCAAAGTTTCAAAAAAAGTTTAAAGTTCAAAAGTTCTTTATTCAATTTTGGCATCACGGTCGCACCTATGAACGTCAATTATAACAATGATTACCGCCAGTCTCTTTTTTGCACTTGTTGTCACTTGGTATCATCGGCTCACTGTTAGCCATCTAACGAAACCAATCAGCAAATTCAAAAGCTAAGCTGGTAATAGAAACATATTGAAAATTCCCAATGCAGGCTGGGACGTTCTGTCCCGGAATCCCAATTTGCATAGTGTAATTCAAGCCTCTTGTCCCAGATTATGCAGAGTTCAGATATATTGCGGGATGATGCGGATAGCTGGAGCGGTACAGTCGCAACGAAAGTCCAGGAACACATTCTTTACAAAACAGTTCTATTATGGTACAGAACATGAGTGTTGTAGTAATCTGAGGATAATAAATAAATAAATAATTAAAATGTTACTTATTAATTAGCGTATTCTGTGGTATTAATTAGAATTTAGTAGAACGTAAATAGGAACGGAATCGAAGACAAAGAGGGTAGAGGCAGAGGCGAATGCGACCACCACGAAAAGGTCCAATACAGACCCGCTGAGAAGCGCACCGACTAGCGGAGCCGCCACCAGCGGCCTGCCAGCTCCCCGAGGGTAGCAGCCGCAGCGCGTTTACGCCTGGCTAGAGGGGGCCACTTACCTCTACTAACCCCTAGATGGAAGATCAACTGATGGTGAGGAACGGAAAAAATGTCGCTGAACATTTGTTGTTTAACAATCGAATAAAATTGCAACGAAGCCAGCTAGAGCATACTCGCTAACACTTTTGTTATGCTATTTTGCTTAGCGAGTACAGAGTATTGAAGCTGACTGTACTTGGAATATTTAAAGGAGGTTTCGCTGAAATGAGTCGGAATATTTGTTTTTGAGTCTAATGAGAAGTTTGTAAAGGATAGTTCAATTTGCTGGGCCTTCTACATTCTTAAAGCTGAAGTCTAATAGTGTTGACAAAGAATTCCTATTAAGCAAACATGAGGTTTAACATTATGTTTAGTGAGACAAAGGTCTGCATGAACACTGCATGGAGGTGCTGCTAAAATAATCTAGGGTACCTTGGTTCTATTAAGTATTCTGTGGTTACTATTATAAAAATGGAACTGAACCAATTCTGAACATTAAATATATTTTTGAAAAACCAACTAGAATCGCCTATTTAAAAGGTACTGAACACGATTCTGATACTGAAAACAGTTTTTAATTTTTTGTGTGTTTGTTTGTATTTCTGTTATCTGTAGACTTAGAAACTGCTGAACGGATTTTAATGCGATTTTCAGGGTTCGGTAACATTAGTCCCAACTTAGATTACAGGGTATTTTATATCAAAATCGATTGGGTAACTACGAAAATAAAGCTTGACCTCTTCGCAGTAGCGCTCTCATATACTGGGGAGGTCTTGCTAAAATAGTCTTGGAAAAAATACGAAAATGGGCTTCCTCTGTCGTTTACGCAGACGAAGTCGCGGGAAAAAGCCAGTACAAAATAAATAAAGTTACTCCGCCAACCTCTGATTGCCGATAGAGCAATAATTTATCACATTTCACACAACACAATACTCACCAACGTCGTGATAAATCGCTTGGCTAGTTATCGACGTAGTATGGGGACGACAAGAGTGGGTAAAACAGAATAAAACGAAACTAAAATCTAAGACCTGTAATACTTTTTTTTACGCTTAATAGATCTATGTTTAGCGACTATCTCGCCTGATGTGAAGCGATCATGTGGCCTAAGATGGAGCACATAGATCTAGAGAGTGACGGCAGCTGAGCGCCTGCTCAGACCCGTCTCCCGGATAGTTCGCCGAACATAATCCTGAAACACGACTAGGTCGCTTGACGGCATGGCTTTCTTCGGTGGGTGGTATTACAACCACGGCCAGAGTTTACCACTCCAAAGCGCGTAAGCGGGTTTCATCACGATGTTTCCTTCACCCTTTTAGAGCAAGCGTGTAAAATCTGCACTCAACTATAAGTTATTGGTGCAGGGCCAAGTCGGGATTCGAACCCAAGTGCGTCGGATCGAAAGGCGCACGAGTTCCCGCCGAGCCACCCTCGCTCTCAAAATCTAAAACTCAATTCCCGCTTCCTGGCATGTCGGTACGGTATCTTACTCGGTATAATCTGTACCGATTCGGTACAGATTAATTACCGAGTACCTAAATTTCAATGTCATTTTTTATTTTTACCGACATAAAAAAGGAGGCGGTTCTATTTTCCACTGTATATTTTATGATCACCGACTTCTCCGCCAACTGTTGACCGATTTCAAAAGTTCTCCAGACCTTGGACTTTGAAGATACATTAAAGTCAGTTTTTTTTGGTAAAATGTATACTTGTTATTTTTTTTTGTCTTCCCTGACTTACGTGGTGTGCGCGGGAACAGGACGGGAAGAGATTCTCTTCTCTTTTATTCGTTCTAGTATCGGTACACTGCGTCTCGGTACGAACAAGCAGTAAAAGCAGGGAACTTTGATTTGAGTGGTGTCGTGTGTAAAATATGAGTAGGTATAACAAGAGTGACATTATGTGAAGACGCGACAGTTTCTGCACGATTCCAATCTACCGAAAGTATACCGACGAGTGAGTAAATGAACTCGATTCTCGATCCGATCGGTACTCGTGGTAGGTCTCTAGTATGCGGGAGGCCGTGGGTAGGTACCACATCTTTGCCAGTTATTCAGCCGCCAAGCATTACAGTATACCGGTTTATGTAGCCAGCAAAATTACTGGGCATATGAGACTTAATATCTGTATGTCTCGGGGTGCTGAGCGAGGCAATGCAGTCCTATGCAGTGCTTTTTATGGTATTAAGTTCTGGGTGGCACTGAAATTGCTGTGCGCAGACGTGGCGCTTACCATCAGGCGAACGCCATACTCCTTTCACCACTCAGTTCCATGTAAAAATCACCCGGTACAGCAGCAAATACCGCACCGAAAAGTTAAGGAACGGCCTAACTCACCACAAAAGCTCCAAAACAGCCTTCATTCTTGAAATTCGGTACGTTTATGTTAACCTTGACTTTAAGGTGTTCGCCGAAACGGATTTCTTTGAAGCACAACAGAAAGTGGAGAAAACAGACTCACAGTGAGAGCCGCGGGGCTAATCCTACCTGATATTATAAAAGCGAAATTGTGTTCAGATAACTGGAACAAAATGTTACACCAATATTTATGAACACCACTTGTCGAAACACGTAACGCAAAGCGACCAATCAGAACTCTATAATAATGAAGAAAGAAACAAAGAACATGTGTATTTATGACAACACACAATATCACACTGTATTATACAAGCATGGGCGCCGGCAGAAATAATTTCCAGGTGGTGCAGATTTTAGTTTTCTTACAATCTTTGCCGTATATGATTGTTAATAAAAAGATGAAATTTTAGTATGAATGTTCGAGGCATTTACAAATTTCTGACTATTAATTATGAATTTATTATATAGGTACCCAGTCGTCACGGCTCACACCTATTTGTTAATGACGATCGAAATTTAAATAACTCCTGTTGATCCCGAGATTCCCAAGGGGTGCAAGTGCACCCCCTGGCACCCCCCTGCCGGCGCCCATGTATACAAGAACATATTAAACAAACATATATATGAGTGAAATGCTGCGTATTTTCAGGAAAAGGTTCCGACTCAGCATACGCTAAGGTGTTTTTAGGTGCCTTGGCACTGGTTTTCAGTCGAAATCTCTGTCCTTGACATCACGAATCAGACGAACAATCAGACGAAGAGAAAGACATATATTGCTGATCGGTCGCAGTATAGGTACTTAGCTAAGTCTTTATTTATTTTAAAATCATTAATTATTTATTTGACTTCAATATTTAAAATAGTAGCTAAATCATTTAAGAACAAGTACGTAAGTTAAGTTATTCACGTGTTACTCTTTGACGCTTGAAGTACGTATTTTTGATTTCAATGAGAATGGAAAAGTAGATAGCTTATGTTCTTTAAACAGATATATGATAGTTTTCAATTAGGAAAAACACGAACTTACCGTTCGTGTTTTTCTTGGTGTAAATAACACGTGTAAATAACACGTTTTTATGGATTGGTTAAAATAAACCGCAGCGGCCTATGTTTAAACAGAAACCTATTGTCGAGGCCACAAACCCCATATTTTTACTAAAACCCGGAAATTCCTCACCCCTTTTATCCCTTATTAGTATAACCCACGTCTATCCAGGAAATCCGTAAATATCAATATAATTTACCCGAGGCGGCGGGAGACCATAAATAACGACAAAAACTCGCGGATTTGCTCGATACCGAAGAAAATAGTTTGTCGAAGTACCAGGACGTCATGAGCGCGTAAGAGGCTTCCCGTAATCCGCCGCAGGGCACGAACGGAGATAAATCTCTATCTACCGCCCGTTTACTGTTTATTTTTGTGAAGGGATGGGACATTTTAAGGGAATTTTCTTGAGTCACTCTGTCACTGGCAAACTGGTAGATTACTTTGTTTATGGGCACTAATCGAGCCTTTGCACACCACGTTTTTAGACGCGACTCGTGGAAGTGCGTATCAGTGCCTTCACTTTTTGTAGATCCGATAGTAGGCTCCATTCTATCACAGACATTTGTCACCTATTTTGTGACCGTCTTTTTGTAGGATGTGTTAGTTGCAATATGAAACTCAGTATCTATGTTTAATTTGCATCGAAAAAAAAACGGTTACGGATTGTCTGAAGTATCTAAGCGCAATTGTACGTTTTTGTTTACATACAAAATGCGCTGCAGACGCGTACTAATGCGCGTCTATAGCGTCTAAAGAAACGGTGTGCCTTACAAATTTAAGTTCCGAGTTTCGGATAGGTACAAACTAAATATTTAAAATTCAATTTGTTTCAACATATGACATCGATACTCGCTCAAAATCGATCTGTCCATGTCACCTCACTATTTTATAACAGGAGGGGAAATTTTACGCCTTGCTTTATTTTGTCACGTCTCGTCATAAAATTTATATCGACACGAGATAGTGACGCGAAAAACACTTCAAAATGTCTAGAAACATGAAGCCTTTCATGTGTCTATGTACAATTTATTTAAAAAATCCTAACCATCCTATATCTCTAGCTATTATTATTTTTCTTATCATTTCTTCTCCCCATAGCAAGCTCATATTAATTTCAAATTAGGACAGAACGAGCAAAAGCCGTTACCAAACGGAATAACGACGTAACGAAATGGAATGCGTTATTACCTGTATATTTTTCGGTTCAGACACAGGTGAATTATTGCCTCTGCTGGAGAGGAAAGGGGATATTAGCAATTTCCGTTTTGCACCGTTTGGTTCCATATTTCTACAATGTTAGCCATTTTCCTTTAAAAAATAATTTTCGATGAACAGCCTAGGTTCAAGCAGTTGACAGTCAGATAGACAGTGGACCAGTAACAGTACTAGTGAATGGTATTGTGAAGTTTGTCATAGCGAGCAACCAAGGAGCGGTGTCTGTGGCATTCTTTTTCACCAAGATAACGCGCTTGTTCACACAGCTGCTAGAACCATGGACTATTTGAATACTCCGGGGGTACAAAATGTTACCCCAACCTCCGTACAGCCCAGATTTAGTTCCATGCGATTTTTTTTTATTTCTTGCGGTAAAACAATGCTTCGTGGGCGAAGATTTAACACTGCAGAAAGGCCGTCGAAGAATTGCGGCGGTAATTTTTCGACCTCGACAAGATAAATTTTTAAATGGTTCGAAAACTGGTTCATCCGAATGCATAAGCGCATTGGGGTTGGAGGGGAATATTTTGAAAAGCCATAAATAAACTATATTCATATTTTTTCCTCATTTTGCCAACAATGTTTGGAACGTAGATGTAAAATTTCAGCTCCGTTGGATAACGGGAAGTGGTTTAAAATTGTCTTGAAAGATTTGACCTGCACATATACATATGTACCTACCAACATAAGTTAAAAAAATCTTGTCTTATAAAGCCACTTTTTATAAACAAGACAATGAACTTGATCAAAGTTAAAAGTTCAAAGTTCAAAAGTTCTTTATTCAATTTTGGCATCACAAACTTAAGAACGTCAACTATTACAATGACTCTACCAACGCACCGTATCGGAAAAAGAACCACTACCACGGAATACTAAGGGACAAAGTCAAAGTCAAAGTCAAATATCATTTATTAAATAGGCACAAAAGTGCACTTTTAAAGGTCATAAACACATGATACAAATAAAAAATGTTAAAAATTGTAACTTATGTTAACATGACTTTGAAAAAAAGGTAAGTATGTTTACCCATTTCTTTCCTATACTCAAATTGAAGTCTGAGTGCTGAAAAGAAATGCGAAAACTGACTCTACCAGTGCTTCGGAAATACGCCCGCTAGAGAAGATAGCACCAAGAAACTCTGCGGGGATGTCTTTTTTCAGCACAATTACGTATAAATTAGAATTAACAGAATGTAAAACAAGAAATGCGAGTGAGATGTCCCATAGTCATAGTATCAGTAACAGAAAAGTGTAAATAAAATATAAGTAGGTATGACAGTAGCAGTAGGAGTGACTAGAACAGACCAGTCCCCGCAAGCAGCACCCGTTCACGAGTATGACTTGTGGACCAGCCATCACCCCCCTCAACCATATTGGAGGGAAGGGAGTGACCCGACACACAGAGCCGCCGCAAGCAAAGACATTTGAGTGAGCATGACTGTAAAACCTAGTCACTTCCAACTCAAATACAATTTTTATGGCTTTATTTGAATGACTAACTAAATTAGACATCTCACATAGCATTGTACAATCCAAGAAGAAATGAAATATAAACATCATGCACACACTGATGTGTTAATCTTCATCATCATGGGGCTTAGGGCATACAGGCCATGCATTTTTGTCATTAACATATTCATTTATTGAGTAGTATGCTTTTTTCATAAGGTTTATTTTGATAAATGATTTAAATCTACGCATTGGTAATTTGACAGAAACATCACTCCGCTAAGAAATTTAAACAAATAGCGACTCTTGCTGTGACGCAATAAAATTCAATTCAGCTCGCGTAACGCTGCATACCTACCAGTCACATTAACCTACAGAGCGCCTCTCTTTCTATCGCATAGCTCTTATCTCTTCTGACGCGGCACATGCAACGACGCGCGACCCGCCGTCGGTTTCTGGCTATGTACTTGTAGCTGCCTGCATACAGTGCGGAGTGCGCTAGGCTTGCCACTAGTCAGAAGATACGGCAAGAAACTGCGGGGCCTTTTTTTTAAACTTTTGTTACAATATTTTATAGTCCATTTTATTTTCTCTACATGACCAACCAATTCTTTCCTCGTAAAAGTAATTTGGTAAGTTTTCCTTATGTCAAGTGAAACGTGTGCCAAAATTAGAAACACATGATCAAAGGCGCCGAAACGAAATGGAATGTTCTAATATCGTTCGTATTTCTACAATATTCTCGGCGGAGATGTTTGATATTAACAATTTCCGGTTGCTCCGTTTGGTTTCATATTTCTCCGTAAATCGTTTTCTTTGACTTTTGTAATGTAGGAAACATGAAAAGACAAACAAGTGCGAGTAGGACTCGCGCCTTGAGGGTTCCGTACCGATAAATTATAAAACTAGATTTGTATATTAATTAGGTATAAGTTAAGTTTATTTATGTAGTCATATATATAAAAGTAATTAGATTATATATTTTATATCATATGTAAGCCCTTAGTATGTCTATTATAATTTCTATCACCACCGTCTGAGTATGTTTCGTTATTCCTCTCCATCCAAATGTTGTCTGGAAGAGATCGCTTTAAGCGATAAGACTGCCAATTGTTACACCATTGTAAACATTTGACTTGTACTTTATCTCTATTTTTAGGGTGAATAATAAAGTGTTTCACTCAATTTTATTTCAAAACCTAATCTAACTCTATTTTTGTACTAAGAGGCAGGAAAAAAGGGAGGAACAAGGGAATGGTAGATTGTATCATAAGCAAAATAATATTTTTACGGCGAGGGCGCTTTTTTGAATCCTGAACGTAGCGAGGGATTCAAAGTACGTCGCCCGAGCCAAAAATATATTTTGCGCCCGAGTGATACACTCTACTTTTCATCACCCACTATGAGAAAATAAAAGCGCCTCATATTTTATTGTAATATTATTATTTAATAAAACATACAGTAACAACTAAATTGAAATTAAATAGTATCCTTTATTAAATTTTTTCATTACTGCAGTAATGATGTTTATTTTTTTCATTCATCCGGCGGCGTGACTATGGGCCGTCGTACCAGCCAGTCAAACAATATTTGCGTTCGATTTCTTTGGTGCTGAACACTAAGATGTTCCAAATTCAAAAAGTGCGCGGCAAAGATAATTGCGGCGCACTTATAAAGAGGATTAAAAACTCATTACTGCCCGCTAAAAGTTTCTTATAGAAAACACCACCTTTGGGTGCACATAAAGGCGAACCAAGTCGTCCTTTTCGAATAGATGGGATGAAAAATGACATGCGGCCTCCTATGTTTATGCGTTGGATTTCTGTTCATATAGATAAGAACAAAAAGTGACCCTGCACTATTGTGCAGCATGATTATTTTTATTTTTTATTTAATCTATTTTTATACCATGGGTAATTTCCAATAAATGACTTTATTTATTTTATTTATGTTTATTTTATATAAAAATAATATTTATTTATATGAACAAGCTTTTGCTTGCGTTTCGTCGCGTCGACGGTTTTTCACTAAAGTCACATGGAATTAAAGAAATGCCATTGTACTGCTTGGAAATACCAATAAAACACCAACTTTAAGATTGTCACACTCGTTAGCTTCGCGGCCGGCCGGATAGTGCGCGGGATGCACGCTGCGCACGTGATGTATGCTTTGATATGCTATACGTGATATATGTGATACATTCAGCCCGCGCCCTCTTGATCACTCGCTGCACCAGTTCGAGTGACTGTATTTATTATAGGATGATTATCAATTTATTGGAAGTAGGTGTTGGTTTTTTTAAATATTTAATATTATTTATTAATCTGCAATGAAATATCTAAATCTAAACTAAAATTGCTTAAATAAACATACAAAATAACTTAAATATATATACAAATATAATACAATTATTCTAAAAGGCCTATGGTGGAGGGGAAAGTGCCCAGAACGCTGGCCGCATTGCCACGCTGAATGGCAATGCTGATTTTCTGACCCAAATATGAGCCAGCATTCTGGTCACACGTCGCCTCCACCAGACGTTTTGCCAAGTCCCTATAGATTTCATGGGTGCTCGGCCCCCACGGTCCTAATGTTTTTACCCATTTATTATAGTACATTACAGCCATACATAACTTTTCAACTTTTTTATTTATGCTATGAGACCTTTCACCCCACAAAAATATTCAAGGTCTGAAATTAATCAAGACTTTAGGTTTAAAAACTGAAACGCAATGAAAATATGTAGTGTATTTCCTCTGAATATGTTTTGAAATGAATTTCCGCAACGTCGCGCCTGATTCCATTACGTTTTAAGTTTATTTGTTTGTTTATTCTCGCTGATTTCTATAAGGTATACACAATAGCCTATATCTCAACAGAAATCCCCTACATATTCACCAAGTAACTACGAAACAAGGTACGAATACAGTCCACAAACAATCCTATCTCCTCATTATAGGTGAAATAATACAAGAAAAACAAATATATCGTCCAGACGTAGCCGGCAAACATTCGATTATCCCGGCCGTAGTGTACGAGTAGGGTTTAACACCACCGGAATAGCCGACCGGCTTTTTTTGAGACAAGACGTCTCTTGCAGCCTTATCACACTGACGATTTGCAAATGTTTTTACTTAGCGAACTCGCGGCGTGCACGCTGCGAACCGGCAGCGAACTCGGGAGTGCTGTGGCGAACTTGCGGCGTGCACGTTGTGTAATCGCGGCGTGTTTGCTGCGAAGTGCGCGACGAGTTCGGCGCGTTTCTTCAATATTGTACTCTCACACAATTTAACCCCGCTAGCAAGACCAGACATTCCGTATTCGTGGATATATCATATTTTTTTACGCTTAATAGATCTATGTTTGGCCTCTATCTCACCTGACATGAAGCGATGATGTAGCCTGAGATGGAGCACATAGATCTAGAGAGAGACGGCAGTTGAGCGGCTGCTCAGAACCGTCTCCCCCATGGTTCACCGAACATCATCCCGAAACACTGTAACACTGTAACTGTATCCCAAACATCATTCTGTATTCTGCTAGTCACTGGTCAAAAGTCGCCGCGAGAACGCTGTGAATTCGCGATGTGTTCACTGCGAGTGCGCGGCGTGTATGCCGATAAGGCCCTTAGACTGCCAGCCCGCGTCAAAGTATTGGTCGCCGAACTTTTTATCGATGAAAATGAAACATGCGGAGTTTCAAACTGCAACGCCCACGGCCTACAAAAAAAAGAGTCACAAAATAGGCGACAAGTGACGGTGAAAAAAGAGATAGACCGTGAGACAACACAAGTGCCGAAAAATATCTACATTTAATTTTTTATTCCCTGTGGGTTCCGACGCGTACCCAGTCAGACGGGATAGAAATATTTGCGCCGAAATAGGACAAAACCAACTAATGTTCGGTCGCCATTCGCAATTGCTTCCTTATTTTTGCGGCGACTATTTGGGATATACAGTACGAGAGACGGCGATTAGTGAGATGAAATTAATGATCCTTAAACAGAAAGAGTGGGTGTTGCTCAGCAGAAACTCGTGCGAATTTCCATGGCACCGGAGTTCAAAACCCAAAAACTTTCTAAAAAGTATTAAGTAAATAAAAATTAACGCAAGGATTGGGCATCCACATCAACAGCGATCTTTCTCTCTCGTGTGTATGTGTGTGTGTTAGTGTATGTATGGTCAATCCTGGTGTCGAAGTTATAGACCGCCCGAAAGTGCAGCGCCGCGCAGGATTTTGCAATCTGGGTGGCGCTGTTACTGTTATGGGCAGGCGTATTGCTTACCATCAGGTGAACGACCAGCTCGTCTCGTCTCTCAGTAACATAAAAAAAACTTTAATTGAACACAAAACAACATATACACACACATTCTACAGATACATTTTAATAGAGTTAAATGTTTGATAATCTCCGCTGCAACTCCTACCATACGTTCTTCCCACATTCCCAACGGAGCAGTCGTAATTGGTAAAGTCGGTGGACAGGAAGCAATTAGTTAGGACACAGACGATTTATTGATAGTTCCGTCCTCACCTGCTTTCAGCAAGACTAGCGTTTTGTTATCCTCATTTAGCGCTTCAAATAATATTTTGTGTGACTGCTATGTCAGCTTTTAGTCTACGTAAGTATATCTCTACTTATAGCAACTATTACATAAGTACCTATATATAATTATTTATATATACTTATTGGCTCTTTAGTTTAGCTAATCATAAAAATTAGGTATTACAGCCTTTTTTACAGTTATGCATTTTAATACTTACATTGTAAAATTGCCACTCTAGAAAAGGCTGGCGCAGCGGCTGCAATACCGGAGAACCTCAAAAGGTGCAAGTATTGATAGTGGCTACATATTTGAGCCTCTTGGGGTCAAGACGCTAGGACTGTGGGGACTGGGGGCACATAGAGTTTTCAAAAATACTGCAAAAATTTTGGTCGAAGCAACACGTGACAAAAATGCTGGCCTATATTTTGGCCAAAGGATAAGCACTGCCATTCAACCTGGCAATGCTGCCAGCATTCTGGGAACGTTGCCCACTGGTAGTGGTTTATTAGATTAGATACATTACATAACGCTCTGAGTATTGTAACATGTAGACGTTACATCAAATGCAAATAAATTCAGGATTTATACAATTTAGATCGATGAATTCTAGTAGTTTTAGGTACTCATAGTATTTTCACTTACATCTGAGATATTCACTCACTGACTCATCATAAAATCTCAAATATCACAAAATATGTGAAGTTGAAAGTGGGCGTATGTTCCTTATACATTTTTTTTTAATGATTAAATGGGCTCACGTTTGACAACAACTCACCTGAAGGTAAGCGTAGTTGCGGTCTAAGGTGGCGCACGTTTGCCCATGAGGTGCCTATTCATTCTTTGTCTTGTCTTGTCACTATGAAAGGATTTTACGAAAGGACCGAATTAAGAGGGCCAAAACCAAAAGGTGCCAATTGCTGTAAGCGTAATTCCACTTGGACGAAGACGCGGGTATCAGCTTGTACATTATATAATGCACATACATAGCACAGTACTAGTTAAAGGAAAAATCTATTCTCCAGTAACCAAAACATATTCTATCTAAATGCTCTAACAGAGCAATCAGAGTATTCCGTGATTGTTAAGTCAGACAGAAAGCAATTAGTTTGACAGACACAATTTATTGATAGTTCTGTCCCTGCCTTTTGTGCGACTGTGGCGTTTCTTTATCTATTATCTGACCTCTGTACTATTGTAGCATTTTAGGTCTCCCAGTAAAATGGCACTAGAACTGCCGCAAACTCGGCGAGACAGACGAAAACAGGCCGAGGATGAGAGTGTACAGGGAACGCTCGCATGTCTTTGGTGGGTCTCGTTGATCGTCACTCGCTCTCAGTCCTGTATCGGTAGCCTCGGGCTAGGCATAGTGAGAGTACTTAGGCGAGAGGGTACATGGACGGTCTCGGGCACCTCTCGTCTGAGTCTCTGGCGAGGCATAGCGAGAGCACTCAGGCGAGAGTGAACACGGACAATCTTGGGCACCTCTCGTCTGAGCCCCAGGCGAGGCATAGCAAGGGCACTCAGGCGAGAGGGTACACGGACGCTCTCTGGCACCTCTCATCTGAGTCCCGGGCGAGGCATAGCAAGGGCACTCAGGCGAGAGGGTACATGGACGCTCTCGGGCACCTCTCGTCTGAATCTCTCATTATAAAGTACTAGTTTAAAGCCAGGTAAACATGTATGCACTGCTCGCACAGTAGTGGATAACTGGTAGAAAATGAATTAAGTTCTCCTTTTGTACATTACTTGTAATAGTGCAATGAAGAATTAAATAAATAAATAGTGTTCCACTACTGTAGTATTCGGTAATGTGAGTAAATTATTTAATGGGGATATATTGAGTCTTTGGTCTTATTTCGACGGTAATATGTCCCTCCTTCCGTACTTATAGTAAAAGACACAGCTTTACGAATTTTGCAAGTTATCCTATGTATACTAATTACTGACGCACTGTACTAATTCTGTAATGTGTATTAATTCTGTGTCCGCAGTCATATTTAAAGCACAAAAAAATCTCAAATTCAAAATATGTATAGTACGATATTCCGTCATTCCAGGCTAGCGCTTTATACTTGTTTTTATTTCCCTATATTTTTTCCCAGAGCGAAATATATTTTCCGAACTCCAATATAACTGTGTTTTGATGACCCCGATTCGGTTTGGGAGATATACGAGGGGTATTGGTGATATTTTTATATGGGCCTTCCGAACATGTTGCCTGATCTAGTGATCTTCGAATATTGTAAATAAATCATTGTATCCATAGTTGATAAAGGAAAGGTCTTTTAAACAGATGTGTAATGAAAATAACGTTTTTTGGATCATGTTTGTCTGTTTGTTTTTTACGTTTGGCGAAATGCAAGCCATACGCGTTATTATCTAACTTTGTTTGCGCAAAAAGGTGTCATAAGTTTGATCTGTCTCTGTGTCTGTCTGTGGCACCGTAGCTCTTAAACGGGTGAACCGATTTGGATTCGGTTTTTTATATGAAAGCAGGTTTTCTAGCACTGGTTCTTAGACTTGTTTTATCAAAATTGGTTCAGCCGTTTTTTAATAGCTATTTCGTGTCGAGGGTTTTTAAAATTTTGAATTTACTGAATGTTGCTCGCGATGGGCGAGTTAAGTGCTGGCTTTGTAATACGTTTTTAAATTTTCTTCTACCTAAATGCCTGCTCATAACAGTTGTAGAACGCTTTGAGACAAAGCTCAGCAATTTTGTCATAGCTACAACAATTCATTTCTTGAATTTAGGTCCCAACAGTCAATAATAATTAATCAATTCGAACATGTCTACCCCGACCGCTAGCTGGCGGGACGGTGCCAAGATTCTATTAAGCCCTCATTATGCACAGACTGTGTTGTTGGCAGCCGATACTCGACTGGGAGAAAATGGTAAAAACTGGTTGAATCTAGTTTTAACCGCTTTTACTCTACGACTACGCAAATAATTTAAAATTGGAAGAACAGTTTGTCCTCAACGGGATACCCGATCTGACAGGTTAAACCTTCGAGTAGACAGCCATTTATCTGAGGGTTAAAAGCATTTAAACCGACAAGTTTTTGAACGAGTGAAGATTTTTACGATAAGGCCCCTTCAAGCGCGCGAAACCCCGATGTCGTGCAAAACATTTTTTTTATAACCGAATAGCATTTGACCGCAGTCTCGCCTGATAAAAATTAAAGAGGTTTTATGATGAATCACGCTTGGCCGAAAGATATTCACTTGAGATTTGAAAATGCCCGGAATAGATAAGTAATATTTTTTATCTCTAATATTTAAATAATATGAATATATGTTACAACTATTGATATTGATATCGTATGAATAACAGAAATACGAAAAAATCCTTTAGAAGTTAAACAAGCTTCTGACTTCTATAAATAAAAGTGTATAGAAAAATTAAATACCTCGTCATCAAAAGCGTCAGGATCCGCCATCTTGGTTTCCTAGACTGCGAGTTCAAACGCACTTTACTGTCACTCGCGAGCGTGGTTACACATCTGTCACTTCCAGCGACACATAGGTTTGCGAAACGAATCACTTGTAGTGGCTCTATATCATTGACTTTCAGTGCTTTCTAGATTTTAGTTGCTATTCCATTAGTCACTTTGGTCTCTTTTTATGTCACTTTGGTCACTTTTTTTACGTCATTTGGTCACTATACACTTTTTTGTGTCACTCTAAAACCACTTTGTCACTACTTTTCAAGCTTGGTCACATTTGACACTACTAGTCACTGCTAGAATTTTAAAGGTCACTTCCAGAACTTTGAAGGTCACTTCCAGAAATTTAAAGGTCACTTCCAGAACTCATGAAGGTCCCTTCTAGAACCATGTAATTCCAGAAATATTGTCATCAATTTTCTTCAGCGTTCATTCCTGAAACAAAGAGAATGTTCATTTAATGTTATTTTCATAGATTTGCCGCCTCTTTCTTTATATTTGGAAAGACGCCAAAAGACGTTCATCTTTTCTTGTTCACAACTTCCTCGCACTTAAGTGATTGTTCATAAAAAGCGTCGGTAATTGAATTTTGGGGTTCAACAAGTTTGATAGAAAGTAATGTTCCGAGTGGAAAAGTTTTTGAAGGTAAGTAAATGCTGACGAGGGGAAATTCCACTGAAAAAGACAAGGTCACTCAGTTGTAATTAGTCTTTAGAACTTGTTAAGACAAGTTTTTTTTAACAGACTTCAAAAAAAGGAAGAAGCCCTTAATTCGATTGTATTTTTCTTTTTTGTGTGTTTTTTGTCGTTCATTAGATATTGGAAGGAGAAGACATCGGGAATCAGAGTTTGAATTTTTTATGACGGTATGTACGCAAAATGCTACACAAAACGCTAGCGTAAACGCAAAACGCTAAACGCTTATGAGGTACTAGCTACGGTTTCCCAGGATGAAAAAGCCTATGTGATAGTCCAGGCTATAAGCTATCTCCATTCCGAATTTCACTCAAATTCGTTCAGCCGTTTTAGCGTGAAAATAAATCATACACACAAACACACATACAAACTTTCAAATTTTTAAATTATCTTGCTACGAATGCCACAAATAAGTTTGTCGTAGATTGCTACGGCAACACATCTACGAACTGTCTCATTCTACATTGTAGAGGCTCTACGTCTAATGCTACGTAGGTCTACGAGTAGGTTCTGTCTACGAAATGCTGCAAGTACACTGGTGAAGTATTTAGTACTAGCTGCACCCCGCGGTGCCGCGGTGCGAAATACCAAATTTGAATAACAAACATTCATCCATCCTTACATCCATCCATCCTCACAAACATTTGCATTTAGTAGGATTAATAAGATTAAACAAAATTAAAAATAAAATATTTCTCTCTCAATCACGAAAAACTACTGCACGGATTTTGATGTTTGGTATGTAGGTACTTCAAGTCCTGGAAAAAGACATAGGCTAGATTTTTATGCTGGAAAACTACGGGTAAAACCGCAGGGCACAGAAAGTTCAAAATCAAAAACAAAATTCAAACTTATTTATTTCAAAAATGCTTATAAATATAAAATGGCACCTGATGGAAAGTGATGACGCGGTCGACGATGGATCATACTTGCCTAGAAGATACCGATTCACTCTGGACACCTCAATCAAAATCAAATCAAAATCTCTTTAATCATTTTGGCATCACAGACGCACTTATGAACGTCAAATTATCACAATGACTCTACCACCGTATCGGAAAAAGCACCACTACTCAGAAGATACGGCAAGAAACTGAGGAACCTAGATTATAAGTATCGGGAAACAGAGACGCTGGTAAGGTGTTCCATTCCTTGGCTGTTCGCAATAAAACTGTTGTGTGTAAAAAATGTATAATATTAAATAAAAAAATAATAATAGATATTTGGTTATTTATAGGCAGACCTACATCAACAGTTACCTTATAGGTATGAGACAATCTAAATCTTATTTTGAAATATGTTCAATATTCTTATTTAGATAACAATATATATTAAAATGCATGTTTTCTTATACTCTCGATCTCTCGATATTATATTTCAATAGAGGATCGCATGAGACTGAACTTCAATTGCTTCTCGTCGCGTTTCTTATTTTCTAATACAAAACTTGTATAAAATTGCGATATGATGTAGCTTGCATTTTCTACGTGTTTAAAAGCAAAATGACTGTTTGTTATATGAACGCGTATATTTTTTTCCTTTAGTATTATATATATATGCTTTCATAAACATTACATGGGTCCCCATTTTTATTACAATACAGTCAACTAGCTACGCCCCGCGTTCCACCCGCGGTTGACCGGGATAAAAAGAAGCCCAAGTGCCATTCCTAAAGTACATACCAAATTTCATCAAAATCGATTCGGTAGTTTTTGCGTGAAAGAGTAACAAACATCCATACATCCATACATACAAACTTTCGCGTTTATAATATTAGTAAGGATTTATTACGTTATTTTTTTATGAAACTGCGTGCTGAGATGTGCAAGTCGTTCACCTGATAGTAAACGCCACGCCTGCCTATAATAATCGTAGTGCCACCCCGAACTTTTAACACTACTAAAGTCTTATATGCCCAGTAATTTCGCTAAAACTCTGACATCAGGGTTGGCCACACACCTACACGAGAGAAGAAGTAATTTCGCTGGCTACAATGCCCTTCAAACCGGAACACAGTAATACTTGCGCACTACTGCTTGGCGGCAGAATAACTGACAAAGCAAAGGCAAAGCGAGTATAAGTAGTTATATGAATAATTATAGTATGTAATATATTTGTCGTTAATAGTATATTATTTTAGTTATATATGATTGTTTTATTTTATTATCGTTTATATTAATTATTTGCTGTGCACCACCGTCTATTCTTTTAACATTTGTCCAATCCATCCAAAGGTTGTCTGTAAGAGATTGCATTACGCGATAAGACCGCCAATTGTATTACCCTAGTTAAGATTTCTATTTTGTTCATGTAATTATGTTTGTGGTATGCAATAAAGTGTTATTGTATTGTATTGTATTGTAAAGCAGTGGTACCTACACAGACGGCATCTCGCATACGAGAGACCTACCACAAGTATTATCTCTAACGGTTAGTGTAGTAGCCAACCTACCACGAGTAAAAAATCTGTACATAAATCTTTCATGTTACTTTCATAATAAAGCAATTCTAACACCATAAGTGCCGCTTTCAGACTCATTACGGCCGCAGCCGGTAGCGGATTTCTTTAAGTATTTTTAATTAAATTTCTCCGTTAAATCCGTCCCAGCCCACATTAATTTGAGATGCTGCGACCGCGGTAAATGAACAAGTCTTTATGGAGGTTCCACAATTTATGTAGCGCTAGTGACCCGCCCCGGCTTCGCACGGATGCAATTTACTAATTTGGTGTCATTTTTTGACGACTTGATTACAAAACATTAAATTTTCTCTACTATACAAAACAATTAGAATGTATTTTAGAATCGTCTCCGCAAGAAGAATAGAGATAAGAAGGAGAAAAAAAATTTGGTTGCTCGAGCAGCTGGCTCGGTGGCCTAGTGGTCAAGGCGTCGCGACGATATACCGAAGACACAGGTTCGATCCCTGCCCGAGTAATTTCATTTTTCTTCTTCCTAATTATTTAAAAATATATGTTTTGTATATATTAACATTCTTGGCTTTACTTTAATAATAAACCATATCATCATCATCATCATCATCATCAGCCCATTACGGCAAAATGATCCTATAACGGAACTTTCCCACAACTTTGTAGGACCCACGTATTCATGCTAATGTCAACTGTTTCCGGGACCGACCCACCTCAACCATGTCACCTTGCCAAAGGTAACACCTACGGGGTATAGTCAGGAACAATATTAACGTTCCTGGAACATCTAATGGAATCAGCCGCGACGTTGCGGAAATTCGTATCAAATCTAAAACGTAATGAAAATATTTAGTGTAATTCTGCCGAATAACAATGAATCGGAGAGACGGGTCTGAGCAGCCGCTCAACTGCCATCTCTCTCTAGATCTCTGTGCTCCATCTTAGGCCACATCATCGCTTCATAACAGGCGAGATAGTGGCCATAGACCTATTAAAAGTAAAAAGAAAAAAGTTCCGAATGTTTCAAATGTTTTTGGAACACACACCATCACACACAAAAACACACAGCATAAAAAGCAGTAGTAAGTATCCATTTGAGTACTCCCTAATTTGACATTTTGTGCTATAAAAATACATTTCCTTAAAATCGATAGTCCGACATGGTACATTCAACGACAAAAGTTGGCAACAACTTTTGTCACACCTGGACACCAAATTTTCATAAATCTTTATGCAAATTAACGTTTATGCTTATATTTTATGGAAAACAATCCTACTATCCTACTTTTATTATACATACGAAAGTCTGTGTGCGTGTGTGTTTGTTACCGGTTAAATATAAAACGACTATTTGGTTTGTAGATACTTTAGATCCTGGAATAGGACATAAGATTTACTTTTCATTCCGGAAAACGAACAGTTCCGTAGGGAACAGCTTTAATCCGAATTCAACGGGGGTAAAACCGCCCGGCGCAGCTAGTCACATTAGACTAACACACTTCACACTAATAGTATAAATGTGAAAGTTTGTATGTAAGTGTGTCAGTCTGTAAGTGTGTTTGTTCCCTCTTCACGCCGCATCAGCTGAACTGATTTAGGTGACATTTGGAATGGAGATAGCTTATACCCTGGATTAACACATAGGCTACTTTTTGACCCGGGAAACCGCGGGTGAAACCGCAGGGCGCAGCTAGTAATTTAAAAAATAATAAATTAATTTTTAATTTTAATTGAATTGCCTTACTTTTATTATCATTTTTTACATTGAAATTGCGCTGACTATATTGTATTAAATACACGTACTACACGTAATACACGTATGACTATATTGTATTATTGTGTTATTAAGGTGGGGTAGACAATTGATAAATGACTGACATAATTATTTAACAACAATTATGAAATTATTGAAGTTATTTCATTTTATTATGAATTTTGATGTTACAATTATTAATTATAGCTGTGTATTATATGTAATTGGTTTCCTGTTTATATTACAATAAATAATTTGAATTTGATATATTGACTTTTTCCACTGACTGTACTAAAATGTATACTCGTCATTATTGCTGACCGTACAGGCGACGTTTAGATATCAAGCACCATATTTAAGTTCATGATGGATGTCCTTTTGTTAAGGATGTGTAACGACTTTTTCCTTTTACCGACACATTCCGAAGAGACCTGCCTTCAGGCTTGTGATTTATGTATGTGTTTTTTTATTATTCATACATCGTGTTGGGAATTTCGGTTGGCTGAATAAACGTTACGTCATAAACTTCAAATCTTCCAATCTTTTCTTATGTACAATACGGTCTGGCCACAAGCGAGTGTGGCTCAGAGCACGTGCGATTTTCGATCCAACGCACCCGAGTTCCAATCCCGCTGGTCTCTCACCACTGACTTTGTTAAGCTATGTGTAGATTTAACACTTGCTCTGAAAACGGTATTTTCCATACGTGACGAAACCGACATGTCCAAGAATTTATCACAACTCTCTCTACGAGAGAAAGCCCGTGTCTCAGCAGTGGGAACGTAATGGGCTGATGATGACGAAAAAATGTCTATAACAAACTTAGAGCATTGCAGCTTTAAATTAATTACAAAGCTCTGTGTGCTCATTCATTAATTCAGCTCTACCATTAAGCTGTACCTACTTTAAACATTAAGTATGTGCGATATACAATATTAGAATCAATTTTAAAATTATAATCAAAACACAAAATTGTTGTACTTCAATGGATTTCGACGCATATTTACCTTAAAGAGAATGACGAAGTTGACCTTTTGGCAAAATGAGCCAGTGTTAATGGTATACCTTTCTCAATCACTCCCTTACATTCAAATTAGTTCTATCGGCTTTAGTCAAACATCAATGCAAAGACCTGTGGCAGTAGTGTTGATAAAATATCAACAGAGAAAGGTATTTGGTATCGGGCAATACAACAGCAAATTACCTCTTACCCTTGGATCGATGAAATAATATTAAATCGAAATGTTTTAGTAACAGCTCTCAGACTGCGCTCCGGACACATTCCAACAAACAAGTTTGCATTCTTAATGAAAAAAGTATGATTGCCCAATTGTGAAGTTTGCGGGACAATAGAAGATGTACAGCATGTGTTGATGGAATGTGTCTAGAACGCCAGCTATAGAACAAATACATTTGATCATCTAAAATGTTTTGTGATGGTCAGTGCAATAGTATGTTGTCATTACCGCTGTCTGACGAAGCTCTAAAGATATATAAACTTGTAGACTTTTTTGTTAGAAGGTAATGTTACTTTTTGACATAGTTTTTAAATTATCATTACTGATTGGGCGATGTGGTCGCGTAGCTACAAAACTCTTTTATCTTCGTCATTACATTAAAAAGAAACGTATGTGTGAATAGATCCAATACATTTTAAACACGAATACAATTTTAAAAATTTGATAGAAAGTTTAAACATTAGGTACTAGCTCTACCGAATTTAATGATCCAATATCTTTAATAATATAATACTTCTATTTGGAAATATCTTTTATTAATTATGTCTATGATGCGACCTTTTGTTATTATAAGTGCAGGTAGGTAAATTCAAATAGGTAATCTACTGCATTGGCGAATTTCCTATCTTTTATATGACGTATAGCCTCGAATCAAGGGGAACCTTCCGTTTATGTTCCAGCTAGCAAACTTCACCCTTTTTAACTAAATCAATTCAATTCAAATAACATTCAAAATGCGTTAAGAACTCGTTTCGTGCATTTTGCTCAAAAACTTTGGACGTCTGAACACAATCTGAACACTTTTGAGTGGAGCAAAGTCCAACTTCGGTCCTCGTTAGCTGGCAGCGTTGCACGACTTGGAGAATATGTCGGATTATTCGCATTCGAACTTTAATTCATAAATAGAAAAGTCCAAAAGGCGTAAGTGTGGAAGTGTTTTCGATGATTTCGAAAAAGAATTTGAACGACATGTTTTGGTGTTGCTAACAATTTCATCATTATTTTTGTGTTATGTCAATAATTATACTTCTTCAATCTTACTAATAACCAACGATTTTAAATATGCAGAAAGGAACAAAAATCGCTCCGATTTAAACCTGCGTCTTCGGGATACTGCTTCGAATCCTTAACCACTTGGCCTCTGAATCGTGTTCTTGAGCAACCAAATTTATTATCTTTCTAGGATTACAGGCAGAGTTACAAAGTACTAGTACTCTCATGTGCGTGTTTATCCAATAGTTTGCGGCCGTGATGTCAAAATATATCAACGATACTGCAATTGCTTTTTGTATTTCTTTTTTGTGGAGTTGCCGTACTATAGTATTATTTCTGCGTGTTTAATTTTCTTTTTTAGTTTTATGTTTGTTTTTTATTTTAATGTAATATGTCTTCGATTGTTCGTGATGTCATGGACAGGGTCCCGACTGAAAATCAGTGCTACGGTACTTAAAAATACCTTAGCGTATTCTGAGTCGGAACCTTTTCCTGACATCACGCAACGTGTTGTATTTATTGTTTGTTTGATGTTGTGTGATGTCCTGAATAAATGTATTTTCTTTCTTTCTTTCTTTCTTTCTTTCTTTCATTCAACTGTGGTTATATGAAAACCGCCAATCAAATGTGGTTCCCAACTAGTCATTATATCAATTCTCTAGCTTCACCCTACTTTGGCAAACAATGGGAATTCTTCTCGAAGTTTAATTTACATAATTCTTGTGGAAGTTGCATCGTTTGGAAGTTCCGAGATCCGGATTGTTGGAGTGACGAACTATGAGCGCGCTGTCGAGTAATTAGTGGAGATTCAATGGCAGAACTGGGGCCTAGGGGAGGAAATTTTTGAGGCTATTTGAGACAATACGTGGAAGTCACACGTCTTTGAATTTTTGGACATACAAGTGAGAAATGTGATTCTTATGGGCAAGCGTGGCGCTTACCATCAAGTGAACGACTTGTTTGTCTCATAGTTCAGTTGCGTAAAAAATACAAAGTATATAAAATAGATGAATAAAATAAAATTATAATGTAATGTAGCGCGCGGTCCAAGGAAAAGGTGCCATTCCGACTCAGCATAAAGAGGAACCCCAACCCGTGCACGTTCCTACATTCATTCGACAGACAGAACTACAACAAATAATATACCTGTTATGCCGGTTTACTCACGATTATTTTAGATGTGTGTTAGTCATTTATCGATCAAAATCGTACGTGATTAAATTTTCTGTACCATCATCGTGTGAGACTGTTTGCGTAGTACCATCATTTCAATTTTTTTTATTTATCATAGAACCAACATCACTTAAAAAAAATAATAACATTGCATATTAAGCTACTCATACTGCCAATAACAGGTTCACGGTTTTTATACATTTTATTAAAGTCGCTATGTATAAATAAGTAAGTGTATACGAATTTGGAGGAATATATTACTAATTTTGCTTTGTGTGTAGTGTTTATGTGTGAGGAAAAGTGAATAACGCTGTGTATGAAGATAAGGTTTGTATGTTTTTGAAGGTATTTGTGTGTAATACACTACTATGTATTATGTACTATATTAAATATATAAGATATATTATTATTATATATATTTTGTATGCAATTTAATGTATATAAAAGATTCTAGTAATTTCATCTCTTCTTCAAATAAATGTGGTAAATAAATACTTCGAGTATTCAATATTTAGATATATATACATACTCGTATTTTATATTTTATTATTATGTTTAAACTATATTTATGGAGTTTGTATTTACTACATTATATCTTTTATATTAATTACTTTGTACACCACTGACCGCAATGTTTTTTTTAATTCCTGTTCATCCAACGGTTGTTTGTAAGAATCGCACATAGCAATAGCTATAAGATACCTTAGCGTATGCTGAGTCGGAACCTTTTCCTGACATCGCGCAACATTTCACTGTATTGTTTTTGTTTTGTCTTTATTTTAGTATGTATATATTCAGTGTAATGTTGTGTGATGTCCGGAATAAATGTATTTTCTTTCTTTCTTTTAAGCTATTGCATAGCTTCTATCGCGGGCCTTGAGCGTGGAGACCGAATCCAGAAATTCCGTAACGAAAATAACCTAACACCCCCACTCCGAATGCTATGCAATAGCTTTACCGCGGCAGTCTCCGAGTGCCACACGTCTTTTTTTTCTTTCTTTCTTTCAATAAGGCTGCCAATTGTTCTACCATAATTATTTATGTAAACTTTTGCTTCCTGTTTTAGTGTTTAATAAAGTATTATTGTATTGTCATGTTAGTACTCTTTGTAGTTCCTAAATAAATGGTGGTAGGTTTCTCGTATGCGAGAGGCTGTCTGGGTGAATACCACCGCTTTGCCAGTTATTCAGCCGCCAAGTAGAAGTGCGCAAGCATGTTCCGCTGTGTTCCGGTTTGAAGGGCGTTGTAGCCAGCGAAATTACTGGGCATTATGAGACTCAACAGCAAATGGATCCGCGATTCGATCCGCGCAGGATTTACAAAACTAAGTTCTGGGTGATGCTGTTATTGTTATGAGCTGGCGTATTGCTTACAGCCAGGCAAACGACCAGCTCGTCTCGTCATCCAGTTACATAAAAAAATACAAAAAACGTAAAGTATTTATGCTTCTGTCCCCGCACTAGTGGCCCCGAACTATTCCGGTAATGAATAGACGAACTTAGTAACATTACCGTTCACGGTATCTATTGTCTCGTCGACACAGTTACCTAGAGTTTGTAGGACTTCGTGTTTGTCATTGGGATTGGTGCGCTATTCAATAGAGTGCTCCAGAGCTTACAAATTGGGTACTAGGTTGGTTTAAAACTTCCTGTACCAAAATACAGGCTTTATATTCGACGAGTTTTTATACAGGAAGCTTTTTTTTTTCTTTCTTCTTCCTAATTATTTATAATTAAATTTTAGAAAAAAACAAAAACCGACTTCAATGTATCTTCGTCCAAGGTCACATATCGATGAAATTTATATGGGACCACTTCGTAGCTAAACTGAACCCAACGCAAAAATAATTTTCCAAATCGGTTCATAAATGACGGAGTTCTGAGGTACCAAACATAAAAAAGTAATAAAAAAAATACATCTGAATAGAGAACCTCCTCCTTTTTTGAAGTCGGTTAACAATCTACAGGAAACTAGTCTCTAATGAATGAATGATTTATGTACCGGAGTACAGGTTATATAACATTGTAACACAGAAGACAATTGGCTAGCCTGTCGATTTTCTACAGGCTACATTTCAGGGAGTGTGCACAAGACCTGCATCAGAAAGAAAGAAAGAAAGAAAGAAAGAAAGAAACAATTTATTTTTGACAAAACTGCACACAGCAAACAATGCACATACACATGTGCAGCAGGACAGAAAAAAAAACAAGCAGTCACAGCGTGTGTATGGAAATCGCTGCCGTGTACAGTGCAGTCAAAAAAGGGTCTGTGCTCAGCATAATGTTGTGAAGAATCCACAACGCTGGTTTTCAGCACAGGCCCTTGGTGACGCACGAACTTGTTATGTTACGAAAATAAATAAATAATTGGACATACAGTTACAGCGCTATAAAATACTCAATATGTAAAGTTCTATAAAAGTGTATAACATTATTAATAGTGTAAAAATAAAATAAAATGAATAAATATATAATGCCTATAAAAAAGTTGATTTACTATTACAGTACTACAGAATGGATAAAATACACAGCTGACTCCTTCATCCCCATTCCATCTTAGGACCACCAGGAGAGTCACTTCACCCTTATGTTGTGCACATACCACAAGTCCGCACAAAGCGCTTCGCTGACTCTTTCATTGTACGTACTGCTAAGGAGTGGAATTCTCTACCAGAATACTTATTTCCTTCCAATTACAACCTGGGTCTCTTTAAGACAAGAGTGAACAGGCACCTCATGGGCAAGCGTGCTCCACCTTCGACCGCAACTACGTTTACCATCAGGTGAGTTGTTGTCAAACGTGAGCCCATTTAATCATGAAAAAAAAATGGCGTATTAATTGTTCGGTCTTACTACAGTACGTGCAAATATAAAAAAAATATGTTCCTCCTACTTAATAATTGACGAACAGATGGTGGGCAAGTGGTCTCAACCGCAAAAACCCTAATAATATTATAGCTGTTTTTTCAGGATACATCACGGTGAGTGTGCGATGGAATTACATGGGTTAATTCCTCCATCTCCTTTCTACCATTGGACAACAAGACGTACGGAAACTCGGCATCCATTTATGGTTGACATTCCTCCTGCCAGAACAAAGCGTTTCGCTTCAACTTTCATAATGCGAACAGCCAAGGAATGGAACACCTTACCAGCGTCTCTGTTTCCCGATACTTACAATCTAGGTGTCTTCAAGTCCCGAGTGAATCGGTATCGTCGACCGCGTCATCACTTTCCATCAGGTGAGACAGCGGTCAAATGTTTGCCTATCAAATAATAAAAAAATAAAAATATAATCCTATCCTACTAAATGACAATGTTTGTGAGGATGGATGGATGGATGGATGTTTGTAACTCAATCACGCAAAACATGTGGAACAGATTTTGATGGAATTTGGTATGTAGATAATTTTCTACTTTCTACATAGGCTACTTTTGATTCCAACAAACTAATAATTAATTTTTTGAAAAAACAAAAACCGACTTAAATGTGTCTTCGAAGTCCAAGGTCAAATATCGATAAAATGTATATGGGACCACTTCGTAGCTATACTGAACCCAACGCAAAAAGAATTTTCTAAATCGGTCTAAATGACGGAGTTCTGAGGTAACACACATAAAAAAATATGAATGAAAAAAATACAATTGAACAGAGAACCTTCTCCTTTTTAGAAGTCGGTTAAAAAGTAGCACAAACGACAATTTCTATAACGCGGGCGTTTGTTAGTAGCATGGACCAAATATACAAGTACTTATATATTTAGTCCATGCTAGTCGATAAAATTTAATTGTAGTCAATAAAATTAATCTGCTGTCAAATAAGTAAACTCAGAATATTTCGGTTTGAATTAACGTGTCTCCAATGAAATAACTTAGCATTGGAAACTTACGAACTGACCAAAAGTTACTATTTAATTTGAAGTTAAATTTTCTCTTAATCAATTACTCAGTTCCATATAGAATGATGAATTTACATTTAATTTCGTTAAGATAACATTCTGATTAATACTTGTTGGTTTAGGATCGATATCTTGTATTGTTTCAGTTATGGCACATTAAACCAATGGAGAGTTGGTCTACTCTTGGTAGGCCTTTTATAAGTCAATCAGTTGGCTTTATAAGTTATAAGCAACAAAATTGCGCTAAAATATACGAAATTTTAAAACTATTTATAAAAAACACTCACAGCAAGCTAAATAAATTAAAAACTAAAGTAATGGATACTAAACTGGTCCTCAACAAATCGCATTCCTGGTCATATCGGCACGACAGTGATACGACAGCAGTGCGATGTGTCCTCAACATATTGCATTCCAACATTATTTTAGAGTCGCACCGACATTTTAAAGTACGACAATTAACAAATATACGAAAAACAACAGCTAGTTTATACATATGAAATAAATATAAATGCAAAGTTCAAAACTTCTTTATTCAGTTTTGGCATCACAGACGCACTTATGAACGTCAATTATCACCATGACTCTACCACCGGAAAAAGAACCACTACGCAGAGGATACGGCAAGAAACTGAGGGACATATGTTTAAGACATTTGTTCCAATATTTGATTATAATAACTTGTAAAAACACTTACGTCCACGCAGCGCGGTTTCACCCGCGGTTTACCGGGATAAAAAGCACTTGTTCTGTGAGCGTAGTTGCCTACGCAGCCGGCCAGTTCGGACAAACACTAACTATAAGAGTATTACGTAAGCTACCCTAATTTTTTAGGGTTCCGTACCCAAAGGGTAGGGTAAAAAGGTAAGGGGACCCTATTACTAAGACTCCGCTGTCCGTCCGTCTGTCTGTCTGTCTGTCCGTCTGTCCGTCTGTCACCAGGCTGTATCTCATGAACCGTGATAGTTAGACAGTTGAAATTTTCACAGACGATGTATTTCTGTTGCCGCTATAACAACAAATACTAAAAAATAAAATAAATAGTTTTTATAGTTAATGGTACGGAATCCTTCGTGCACGAGATCGACTCGCACTCGGCCGATTTCATAACCTTAAGCCATAGTATTAATTATATTTTTTAAATATTTTAGTAAGTCTGTATAGTTAGCCTAGTGAACACTTAATTTTGTAAACTGAAACGCAATGAAAATATATAGTGTAATCCCGCTGAATATTATGTAGGTTGTTGTTAGTTCCTGACAACAACACTCTTTGTACTACACGTGTTTCGCCGTCTGCACGAGGCATCATCAGGTGTCGACTCGCCGAACGCTGGAACGAGAGAAACTCTCGTTCACTCTCGTTCCAGCGTTCGGCGAGTCGACACCTGATGATGCCTCGTTGCGTTTCAGTTTTGAGATGAATTTCCGCAACGTCACGCCTGATTCCAGTGCATTACTTAATTTTGTTTTTCTCATATAAATGAATCTGTTTCTTTTGAGAAAAAATATCTTAAACCTGAAAAGTAGCCTATGTGTTAATCCAGGGTATAAATTATCTACATTCCGAATTTCACTAAAATTCGTTGACTCGTTACAGCGTAAAGCCGTAACAAACACACTTACTTACAAACTTTCGCATTTAAAATATTAGTGTGACTAAAAATATTTCAAAGTCAAAGTCAAAGTCAAATATCATTTATTAAATAGGCACAAAAGTGCACTTTTAAAGGTCATAAACATATGATACAAATAAAAAATGTTAAAAATTGTAACTTATGTTAACATGACTTTGAAAAAAAGGTAAGTATGTTTACCCATTTCTTTCCTATACTCAAATTGAAGTCTGACTGTTGAAAAGAAATGCGAAAACTGACTCTACCAGTGCTTCGGAAATACGCCCGCTAGAGAAGATAGCACCAAGAAACTCTGAGTCTTTCATTCGTTTCGCTAACGTAATGAGTGGATGGTTTAATGGGCAAACCAGAAAATACAATAACAATAAAAAATGGACCTTATTAAACTACAAACAAAACACAATTCGACTCAGATTGACATCAGGTAGCCGTCTACTGAAATATGAAGCTTAAAGTAATCGTAATAAAGTTTACGATCCTGTGCATGAAAATGCAATCAAATTAAAATAAAGCCTTTGTTGTAAAAACAATACGTTTTATGATCGAGATAAGCTGATTACATTTTCCCCGTGACTTCGTCCGCGTGAACGACAGAGAAACCCATATCCGCATTTTTTCTAAGACCATCTTAGCAATACCTCGCCAGTATATGAGAGCGCGTATTACGAAGAGGTCAGCTATATCTTCGTCACCCAACCGATTTTGTTGTAATTACCCTGAAAACCACATTAAAATTTTTACTGGTGGTAGGTTTCTCGTATGCGAGAGGCCGTCTGGGTGGGTACCACCGCTTTGCCAGTTATTCAGCCGCCAAGCAGTGGTGCGCAAGCATTACATCTATAGATAACAAACATACAAACAAACAGACCGACGAAAATTTTAAAAAAACTAAAATGTTTTAAACGTTTTTCAATAATACCTATCTTTAATTTTTATAATAGTACTCGTTTATGCATAATTAACCAGCTTTATATTCATAGAAGGCAATCATCCAAATATAGAACGAAATTTATTGAACAAAAACTATCATTAACTAACTATGTAACTATGTTTTGTGTGTTTCAGTGAGTTTAGTGCTATTCACATTAGCGTGTACACATCAAATCACTATAAATATACCTAAGTATAAGATTCAACAAAATAAAAATAAGTTTAATAATGTATATTATCTATATAAATATATAACTTAAGATATTAAGTCAAAATGAAAGAAACGTATAACTGCTATTTATTAAATAACAAAGCTAAATAGCAGTTAATTTGTTGCGTGGGCTAAAAAAGCACAAAGGCGTAATAAGGGGCGCTAATTCTAATTAATAATACGCATTCCGACGAAAAAGCTCATTATACAAAACAAATAACCCCATTATCCCAAAACGGGGTTAAATTCAATTATGTTTATCCGACGACGTGCGGAAATACGAGAAAATCGTTGGTTATTGTTTTACGAAAATATTAATTTCATAAATGTGTATGGAATACGCAATGAAAAGAAAAGATTTATGGATTCAGATTCAACAGGAGATTTGATTAAATTCTTATTGTAGCCAGCGAAATTACTGGGCCTATGAGACTTAATACGATGTCTCGGGGTGACGATCGTTATGCAGTGCTACGAAGTGCTTTTTATGGTCTTAAAAGTTCTGGTTGGCATTGTAATTGTTACAACCAGGCGTGGCGGTTACCATCAGGCGAATGACTTGCTCGTCTAATAACTCAGTTGCATATAAAAAAAGTATTTGTTTGGTAATTACTGCGCCTCGTGATTTCAAACGCGTGGTAATTTGCCGGGATAAAAAATATAATTTATGTTCCATTCCATGATCTAAAGTAGCTACTTACAAAATACGTTGATTAGTTTTTGCGTGATTGAGTAACAAACATCCATCCGCACAAACTTTCGCTTTACTAATAATTAATAATATCACACTAATATTGTCTGATATTTTAATTAATTTATTAATAGTCTGGAACAGATCACAATTAGCTATAAGACCGCCAATTGTTACACTACTGATAATCTTTTATTGTTAGTTTATATAAAGCGAGTGTGGGAGAACGAGCGACTTTCGATCCGACTCACCCGAGTTCGAATCCCGCTGGCCCCGCACCACTGACTCTTATAAGTTATGTGCGGATTTAAAATTAGCTCTAAAAACGGTGAAGGAAAACATCGTGAGGAAACCGGCATGTCCAAGAATTTATCACAAAAATTCAAGGGAGTCTGGCATCCATCAACCCACACTGGGCCAGAGTGGTGGACTATGGCCCATACTCTCTCTGTGAGAGAAGGCCTGTGCCCCAGCAGTGGGAACGGAATTATTATAATCAATGGCTGATTATTATGATGTTAGTTTATTATTGTAACACTTAAGATTTCAAGTTTGTTATTTTTCTTTTTGTTATAATGTTTTCTGGTGGTGAAACAATGAAGGGTTATATAATCTAATCTTATCTATCATATTCATTCATTTAATTATAAATGCTATAGTTTGTTAGTGTGTTTGTTTGTTACCTCTTCACGCCGCAACAGCTGAACGTACATGGACGAAATTTGAAAAGGAGATAATACTGGATTAACACACAGAATGCTTTTTATCCCGGAAAATGATCACGCGTGTAAAACCCATGCTAGCCATTTTTTTATATCATCAATTCAATTTAATTCAAAAGTTCTTTATTTCAATTTTGTCGTCACAGACGCACTTATGAACGTCGATTATTAAAATGACTCTACCACCGTATCGGAAAAAAGAACCACTACTCAGAAGATACGGCAAGAAACTGAGGGTCATATTATTTAGAACTTTTGTTACAATATTTTATGTTTGTTTTCGACAATATTATTACCATTAGCCATATTTACCTTTATAAAATCCACGGCTGTGTAAAACTGTGCAATGGAAGAGCTAGCAGATACCTACGGCACAAGTTTATTCTTAGCGTAGGTTATGCGCACCAATTAATGTTACACACTACAAGCCCAGCTTACTGAAGATAAAAGAAAACTATGTTATATATGTGTTCTGTTTTGGTAATAAATATTTTTTCTTTTTCTTTTTTTTTTACGCTTAATAGATCCATGTTTGGCCACTATCTCGCCTGATGTGAAGCGATGATGTGGCCTAAGATGAAGCACATAGATCTAGAGAGAGACGGCAGTTGAGCGGCTGCTCAGACTCGTCTCCCCGATGGTTCACCGAACATCATCCCGAAACACGATTCTATCTCTCTATTTCTATTAAACAAATACGATTTTATCCAAACTTCCTGTATAAACTGAATCCATAAATATTTTGTTTTCATTGTGCATTCCACACACACACATCCATAAAATTAATTATGTTCGAACCGAATCACGAACGTTGTGTGTAATATGCATATTTTATGCAAAGTTTCATTGCCTGGTACAATAAAAATGCAATGAAACTTTTATTAAACTTTTAAAAATGAATAAAAGCATGGTCTATTCCACTTTTATCCATTGCGCAAATTCATTAATGGATGTGTTTCCACTCTTTGTTTCTTTTTTGAAGTCATTTATATACTTTAAACTAACTTATAATAAAATCACAAGCATAATTACTATTAGAAATGACCAATGACTAACGTCGGAAGTCAGTTTATTTTAAAGTTGCTGAATAATACAAACGATACATTGTGGAGTTATTTGCCAATTATAAAAGCTGAGCATAAATCAATCTGCTCATTTAAAGGCAAAAGAGAAGGTTTTTAGTCCAGAAATACCGGTATTTACCTAGTTAACCGGAATCACCTAAAAAAATTTAACCATCGCTCTAAATCCTTTCATGTTTTAAAACAAAAGCAAATCTACCAATCTCGTATTGGTTACAATTTTCCAAGTTGCGACTGAGCGAAGGTCATGAAACTTTACCACATCATTAAGGTACTTAAATAATTTACTGAACGTAAAACGCAAAAGTAAAAAAATGAATCAAACTCACGATAACTGTCACATTTTTACAGTATACCGTAAGTATTAATGCAATAATAATCTGGGACTTCAACTAAAACTAAAATAAACTTAACAGTAGACAGGAAGGAACTAATATCCTAAATACAGGGTAACCTAGTTAGGAGTTAGGGATCGGCCATGTACCTACTCGTTGAATAAAGTGTGAGATTAAATTCAAAATTGGATTCATAAAGATATTTTCACTATACCACAAGTCTCGACGTCACCTCGACGTTGATAGCGCCTTTACCCAAAATGACGTCAGTATTCATAAAGTATACGTTTTATCAAACAAATAAACCGACTTCAATGTATCTTCGAAGTCCAAGGTCAAATATCGATTAAATTTATATGGGACCTCTTCGTAGCTATACTGAACCCAACGCAATAATAATTTTCTAAATCGGTTCATGAATGATCGAGTCCTGAGGTAACAAACAAAAAAATACAATTGAATATAGAACATTCTCCTTTTTTTAAGTCAGTTAAAAAGTAATAAAATAAAGAAGTTTGATGCGTTGTAGTAACTAGATTGAATATTTTATACGTGGTAAGTCTCGTATGCGGGAGGCCGTCTGGGTAGGTATTACAGTTTTGCCAGTTATTCTTCCGCCAAGCAGTAGTGCGCAGGCATTACTGTATACCGGTTTAAAGGGCATTGTAGCCAGTGAAATTACTGGGTATATGAGACAGGCGTACCATCAGCGAACGACTTGCTCGTCTCAGTACTCAGTACCATATAAAAAATATTACATTGCTTTATTCCTCGCCTTGCATGGTTGTCTGGAAAAGTTTACTTCTAAGCGATAAGGTTGCCAATTGTGACACTCATTTATTGATTAATCTACCTTTTTCTTTTAATTTACTGTACTTAAATGTATCAA